>OW964827.1:54641441-55353108 GCA_943142095.1 Ophonus ardosiacus | reverse complement strand
CGACGTTGTCGCATTTCACAGTATCCAAACGTGAGATTTTGCCGGCAGACAGCGCTAGATTTGCACATGACGTCATCGCCGTTACATCACCCGCAATAAAACAAATGTTTATTAAAATCTCGGGCGAAACGAACCGTCGACGCGCCAGAGACGGAACGAAAATATTTTCAGTCCACTATTTTAATTTCAATTTGACAAATATAAATATGTATGAGTATTTTTCCTGTACATACGAATACATATGAATAAATATATGTATACCTAATGCATTTTTATTAAACTTGCAATTAGGTTTACGCTTTTGACTATTTCAATACTTGATATTACATATGTACAAACAGAATGTCTCTAAAATAGGGAGACATGGCTTAACCATAGATTCCGGCTAAAATAAGACCTAAATTTGGTATTTCTAAAAATTCACACAGTTGTTCAAATACTCTAAAAATGCGTACACTTACGTAATATTCTCTTTACAATCAAATAATATTACTACCAAGTTTATATCTCTACCCATTTTTGAATTATTGCCCCAAAACTCAATATACCGCATATTTAGATAAAAATTTCAAAATTTTCAAAAATCTAATTTTTATGTATCTAGATACTTCTCAATGTGTTGATTATAAATTTTGAAACCGCAGGTCGATATCTGTTTTCGTTCTCGAGATATTTAGATTCAAAATTTTGCTCAAAACTGCCCATTTTTGGGTTATTACCCAAAAATGGGTCGAGATATGAATTTGGCGACAAGACCATTCGATTCTACGGACAAAATTACATAAGTACACCAATTTTCAGAATTTTTGAACACCGCATACAATCTCCAAAGTAAAATAACTGAAAATGGCTAAAAATCGCAAAAAATGTAAGGGGTACCCCTTACGATTTTTTCAGATTTTGGCCTTTTTCGTGGGTTTTCAAACTTTTATTCATAAAAAATGAACTGGTTGGACAAAAATTATGAAAATTGCTATACTTATGTATTTTTGTCTGTAGAATCGAATGGTGATGTCGCCAAATTCATATCTCGACCCATTTTTGGGTTAATACCCAAAAATGGGCAGTTTTGACCAAAACTTTAATTCTAAATATCTCGAGAACGAAACGAGATATCGACCTGCGGTTTCAAAATTTGGAATCAGCGCATTGAGAAGTATCTAGAAGCATAAAAATTAGATTTTTGAAAATTTTGAAGTTTTTATCTAAATGTGGGCTATATTGACTTTTGGGGCAATAATTCAAAAATGGGTAGAGATATAAACTTAGTAGTAATATTATTTGATTGTAAAGAGAATGTTACGTAAGTGTACGCATTTTTAGAGTATTTGAACAACTATGCGTGAATTTTTAGAAATAAAAGAAGGTATTGAAATAAAAATGGTTAAATCTAGAGACCATCAAACGTGCTTATTCATTAAAAACTCAACGAATTTTTTGACCAAAGACAATACCTTCCTCCAAAGTTGTCGGAAGGTAAACATTCACGTTATCGGCGTGGTCATTAAAAAGTTACGATCTAATCAATGTTGTGACACCTAAGTTTCATACATCACTAGTTCACTAAAAATAACAAGTATCATCTTAAAAGATGACATAACCATATGAACTGTCATATCATATTTCATACAAATCGAATAAAGCGTTCAGTTATTATAAGCAAAATTAATTTTTTTTCGAAGAACTTTGAAGCAGAATTCTGGCTAAATGGTACACTTTCCGGTAGAAGCAAGTTTAGTCAAATCGACTTATTTCAGCCTCAGGAATCTGTGGTTAAGCCATGTCCCCCTATTTAAGAGACATCCTGTATATTTATACATGTATATATAGAAGAAAGAGTTTCTGACGAGGAGCTATATTGAAAATGCTTCCCTTTCGTATTGTATGATAAATTGCATTTTATTTGAGTTTGTTTTTCTTATCGAATACTGTTGATATAATTAGTATATCTTGTTGTGGTTTTGAATTATCATGAGATATGCATATTTTTTATAAGATAATTATACATAACTCAATTATCATATAAGTGCTATGAAAAAACTTAATGGATTGATAAAATGGTCAAACAATGTAACAGAAATAATTAATGGCTATAAATTTTATATGTATATATTAATTACTTTTAAGAAATTAAAATGAAAAACAGATAAACATAAACAATATCAAATGAAAGTTATATAAATATGTAGATGATATAATAATTTTTTTCTTCAAACGTCATAAAAATGGCATCTTTTGTGACTTGATTCACAAGGTAGAAGTTTCATTTCTACGCCGCCGAAGAAATGAAATAAATAAATATCCATAGCAACTACATAAAAAGAGCGAATAAGAAGGAACTTATAAAATAGAAACCTGTCATTTCGCCCCAAGTTAACCAAGATAACCTACAAATTGAAATATAAACAGTTTATATTTAACGAAATAACATATTATAAAATAGCAGACTTATTATTGACAACGACGGTAAGAATATTTCGAATTAAAGTGGTATGAAAAGTTCATACTGTTTTTCAGCGATTCCTCGACATATCATATCCTTCAACAATATTTTCGAACTTCCATTTAGTTGAACAATTTCAAGAGCCGTACATGGCAATACTTCAAATTCTGATATAATGGGGTATGTGACTAAATTTTGATTTTTACATATATGATACTAGACCAAAAAATAAAATACCCGTATTTTTTAAATTGATTAATTATTCGTAGTTTACAAGAAAATAATTGTTAAAACTTTGGAGAAGGGATCTGTGACGTCAGTAGGGTAGAATGATAGAAGAAGACAGTTAGACTGAGATAGATATATTGTGGTAGGCGAAAGTGACAGCAACTGTCACGTTCGCCATTCCATAACCTATCACAACATATCTATCTCAGTGTAACTGTCTTCTTCTACCATTCTACCCTACTGACGTCACAGATCCCTTCTCCAAAACAATAAATTGCTAATAACAATATTATTACAAACTAATGTTTTTATAATATAATGAGAAGCTATAGAGGTTTGTTTTTATATATTATGACTTACATATTGAAATTCGATTATGGTCACATACCCCATTGCACATAAGGAGAATATAAAATTGCATAGTTTTTATTTAAACGACAAAACGTGAAAATTTTCACTTGAATGTTTATAACAAAAAGTGAACAAATACGAAAGTATCCATAGCAACAGAGCATTTGAAATCATCAAACGTCCTTCACGTAAAATATTTATAATTATTGTAATGTCAAGTTGTAATTATTTTATTTAAAAAAACGTTTGAAGAAAAATTTTTATGAGTCACTGTGTGCCTCGTATGCAGTTGTCCGACTCGCGTACCGCTCGTCGTGCGAACTTACATGCTCGCCACACAAAGTGTCACTTTTACTCCTAATAACACAATATACTATTATTATACTTTTTATTATTTGTTTTTGAATATATTTATTTATAGTATTTTATTTTTGTGATGTGTATAAGAATAGAATTATTCCTGAAATTTATATTTTGGACTTATACAAAACATTTTTGTGGTTCCCCAAGATCCCTTCCCTAAATAATTCGTCCACCGCTATTGCTTTTCGAAGCGTGTCTCTGGGCTAGAACGATTTGGTAACATCTTTTGGCCGACGTCTTTGCGAAGCCTGGTCTTCGGAGCCGTTCGACGGAAAGTCAGCGGAAACCTTGTTACGAATCACACTGCGAGTCTGTGATGTAATTCCTGGAACCTAGCCGCTGCTAACTACATGAACGATTGGTTCCGCTATCACCGGAAGGATGGATTGATTGATTTAATAGTTACACTGTTTGGATTTCCACATTTTAAATAGAAGGATCTATTGGGAATGACGAAAGAGAATTGTTTAAAAATAGTGTGACAATGAAATGTTTCAATCAATTTTTACCTTCCTTCACCTTTAGGTAAGGAAGGTATTGTCTTTGGTCAAAATATTCGGTGGTGAGTTTTTAATGAATAAGCACGTTTTAGGATCCCTACTATACGAATTTCCTATTTTTAAGATGATGTCTGTATGTGTGTCCATGTGTGTGTGTGTATCCGTGTGTCTGTGTGTGACAAATTTTTCTCCGACGATAACTCCAATACTACAATTCTAAAAATTATAATTCTTTCGTATTCCTCTTCTTTATATCCAGATGAAGAGGTGATTAGATTTTGGTTACAACTGTTCCACCGGAGGTACCTTTATTTGAAGTTTTTAACAGTTTTTCTTAAAAAAACGCAGTTAAATAGCATTTTTTCACATTTTATTTTATTATATATTAAAGGAAATGCTCTTCTTTATACAGTTTGATTATATATTTTCATTCATATTCAATAGATATAATGTTAAAGAATTATAAAGATATTAACTTTCAAAAATCAGTCAGCTTTGGTATTTATCATGGAAACAGGTGATATATTCAAAAAATTCTAATTGTCAGATGTCAGTGTCAAGTGTAAAACCAAAGATTGAAAATGTAGGATTAGAATGTGGTATGTCATAGTGTTCCTCGCAAGTGACATGCAGTTGCAGTTTACAGCCTTGTCTTATGATTGGAACTTCCAATACGGGGAGTACGAGGAAGGCCAAAGAGATGGAAGGATTGTATCGTAGATGACTTGAAAGAAGAAGAACTATGTAAAGAAGATGCGTAGCGTTGGACACGAATAGTGGAACAGAAGAGTAAGAAACAGCGACCCCTACTAATACAATAGGGAAAGCTGAACAAGAAAGAGGAAGTGTCAAGTGCATTTACATACCTATTGTATGTTCATTAATTATAATTTTATTGGATTTATAGAATCTTTTCAAATAAACTTTTGGTAAGGAATTTGTAAAAAATAGTATGTGTTCGTGTTACAATTTTGCGTGATATATAGAATCTTTTCCAAGGAAATTTTGGTATGGGATTTGTACAAAATACATCGAATTGACGGCAGGTTTTGTGCTGGCCACAACAGATTTTTTGTTATGTTTTCGTTTATTTATTACTTCCATTTTTTTTTAAAATGGGGACTCTAAATAAATTATGACTTGAACCGCAATGCAATCAGACTTGCCAATAAGATTTAAATTAAGCTTTTTTAAAATATTGGTTATGTATTTAAATCGCCTTTTATGCAAGGTGTTATACAGGGTGTCTCTGAAATAGGGGGACATGGCTTAACCACAGATTCCTGAGGCTATAATAATAATGGTGTTCATTAATTATTTGGCGTCTGTCGGGATCGAACCCGGTTCCCCCAGGTTCGTGACCAGACACGCCAAATATTTCCAATTTTAAATGGCACAAAAGTGACTCCCGTGGGGCACTCTCCACACCAGCTATGAGTGCCCGTGAGTTGGCGCCCACACGGTAAAATATATCGTCATCATTACCGATGTCTACATGTGTTGTAGATACTGGCACACCCAGAAATGGGTAATATGCCGTGATCATATATTTATTTATTAATCATTAGTTTAAGTGAAAGTGTATGTGTTCATCCTTAAAGAAGTAAGTCAATAATCAGCCCATACCTTACCCCGGATTCGAACCCGGAACCCTTGGGTCGTGAGTGGGCCACGTTGCCTACTACGCCACCGGGATCGGTTCTTTATTCAAATATAAGTAGCTTCCTTTGAATAAAATTAATTGCTTTCCTTTGGTTTGTATGAAATATTATTTTGCTGTATTTCCGCAAAGAGTGACGGAACGTAACCATTTATCAAAGAACGTTTATATTGGTTTTCGCTGTCATAAAGCGAAATGTCAATTCCCGATGATGCCTCTTTCGGTAAAAATAAAATGTCATTATGTCAGTTTTATGAAGTTTATATTTTCAACGCGTCATAAAATAAGCTATAAACATTTTTGCATCGATTTTTACACAAGTTTATGACTCTTACTACGCGTCCAAAATATTAATAATTACTTTATGAATTGTACGGAGAATTTCTTTGAACTGCTATAACAAAGAATCTGTTGTGGCCAGCACAAGACCTCTCGCCATTTCCATATTAGGCTATATAAGTATTGTATTGCACTTCACTTTCGAACCGTCGTTTTATAACAAAAAATTACAGAACTTTACTCAAATATTGTTTTTTATTGTATTTAACATGTCTTCTGCACATATATAATTCTAATTATATCTATTTTTCATTGTATGAGGAAGTTCCTAAATGTGAGAGATTCTTACAATTCATAAACCAGATTGGCGGTATTTCTGATAGATATATGCATTTTACCTATAATTTTAAATATGTATTTAATTAATAAAACAATAAGAAAGATTAGATAAACTTCCTAGAAAAAGATATCAGAATGTCACTAAAACTGTTGATTTTTGACATTAACATGTGTTATTTACAAACTATGTTATAAACATTGGAATTCACATCATTTTAAAAATGTTATAATCGGATTCTAGCAACCTTAAATCGAGCTTATTCACTAAAATCTGGATATGCGAATTTTAGCATAAATCCAATACCTCTCTTAGCGAGAGGTAAAAACAATAAATAATAAGAGCTACGCAGTTTTATCAGGGTTCGGAGGATATATATCATACGATATATATCATGATATTTATAGCTTGATATATATCACGATATATTCATTTATTTTATTTTGAATAAATCTGGATTCTTCCGAAAATATCACACATGAGCAGATCGCTTAATACCTCCTCCCTAAGACTAACGAGAAGAAGACCAACCTCGGATGGGCATGGGAATCATCAGATTCAACTAAAAGTCACAGTGATCTCATAAATGATTCTTCGGATGAAGAAATATCTCTTTCAACTCTGTTATAAATTATTATTCTTTTATACTATTATTATCCAAGATCATATATTAAGTTTATGTACACATTTAGTTTTTAAATACAAGTTTACATCTGAAATGTGTGTATTTTTATTTAATAATAAAATATTTCACAGAATGATATATATATCGGATATATATCGCTTGATATTATGTTTATATAAATATCATGATATTTTCGAACCTGGTTTTTATATATTTGTATACCGTGTAGAAATATTTAGAAAGTAACCTCAAGAAGTTAAGAGCAGTATAATAAAAGTATTAAAGCGTCAGATATTCTGACAATAACATTAAACATTATACCACATTCTACAAGCACAAGAAACTATAACCATTATACCGCTTAATCTAGCTTCTAATTTAGCAAAGTTTTGACAGACTATTATTTATACTGCACAAACTTTAGCTAAGAAACTCCACTAAAATAATTCCCCTCAAAATTTGCATCTTTATCTTCCAGATAATTTCACGATATCTTGAAAACTATGGGCTATAATCATACGCGAAGTCAAACACAACAACCGAAACCAATTTCATCTTTTCTCTAGAGTTCATAGAGACGAGAAAGTTGTGTCGTCTTCATCAAACATGAAACAAGAGTCAATTTGAAGTTTTAATGAAATCTTTAGGCGGAACTGTACATAACTTGCAGGAACAGGGAATAATTCAGCTGTCAAAATTTAAATGAACGCCAGGTGTGAAGCAATTTACAACGACTGATAAAGTTAAAACAACGCGGATGTGGTAAGGTTTACTCTATTTGGTTTATGGAGAATATGAGGTTGACTTATCAACATTAAAAGAAATTATCGGGATATTTATTTAGTCGTAGTAATCAATGTTTGTATTGGTTAGCAGATTTTGATTTAGATTATAATTATTATTATACGTAATATAACAAGTGATATGATTATCAACGATGATATTTCCGAGTGTAACCGAATTGCAGATTTCACGAGTCCGAAGGACGAGTGAAATATACTGCTTCGGTTTCACGAGCAATATCTTCGATTATTAATCATATCACGAGCTTATATTTAATGAGAATATAATGAATTATTGTTAAAATTATCTGTCAATGTTGTAAAAATCCCTTAGTAACGAATATAAATAAGCTGATAATTTCTTTGTTTTTTATCATCGCTGTGATAGACATGTAACTAGGGAAATTCTAAATGTTGATTGGCGGAAAACATGTCACGTGACTGTTGAATTATATTCTCACTATTATATGTAATTATTGAAAAATTGGAGACAATACACAAATGGTTATTTACTTTATTATCTAACTATTGTGGTGTGAAGATATATGGTTAGTAAGAATGTTTTATGAGAATGGAGAGACAGCTGACGTGGACGAGGTGAACGAAATATGATTGTACAGGAATGTGTGGCGAAAGATGATTTTTGTGTAACTATTATTGTGGTCCGGATGCGGTTATTCGCTACTGAAAATCGGTCACTTTAATATGTTCTTATGTATGAATGCTATGATGATTGTGGACAAGGCGAAACAAGAATGTTATTAAAGAGTTAAGTGAGTCAGCTGAGCTCTTACTCTTATCCCTTTTCTTATTGTTTTCGGGTTTTTGCTAACCTACTAAGTGAGACACGCGTGATTTTATTCATGTATTATTGGTGTTAATATTTCCTTAATTTCATAAAGAGTAAAAACGATTAAGCATTATTTATTTTTTAATTTATATCTTCTTATTTGGTAATTTACTAATATTTAGGCTTGATAGAAATACTGCATATATTTTACATAGTTCACAAACCTTTTCTTTTTTAATAATAAAAATATAACAAAGTACAATATGATGGCGACACTTGGTGAAACTATTCTAATAAGATTTAAAAATAAACTTGACATGTTTCACAAGATTTCAATCAGTGAATCAATCTCTCGGTCAATATCAGAGACCGAAACCAAAACGCGTCTGTGGTTCTGGTTGAGTGAGCCGCTAGTCTCTAATAAATAACCGAAAGGCTGATTTAGAGACTGAAATTTTCTGGCACATGTAAAGTGTTATTTTTAATTTTACCTTTATATTTTCTTTATACTCTAGAATTTGAATATTTAATATTTTAATATTCTAATCTAATGCATAAAATTGAAATTGTAGGTATAGTGTTAACTAATTTTCAAACAGCAATAAAAATTTATGAATGTTTTAATATTACAGACTAGAACTTTCACGTGTCAGTTTAGTTAGAGAATATTTAATAAATACAATAATAAAATTTTAATATAGGTACCTAACTGTTACAAATACTGTATTCATAAATATACATCAAAGATTAGAAAATGCACCTGTAAAGTAGGTTCTTGGAAAAGTAGAGATTACAGTGTATAATAAATGCCTTTTAAAGACACAAAGTTGTAGATGGAATATCATAAAATATGCTTCATAATCTTCAAATCCCAGCTTTATGTAGACTTCACGAGTAGTTTTCTTTTCAATGCACAAATTCTGAAGTATTATTCTAAGATATTTACTTATTTAAATCTGTTCAAACAGATTATACATATAAATACATAAAATTGGATTTATTCATTTTAAGAATTCCTCTTTTCTTTTAAATCATTTGCATGTAACAAGTGGTACGACCATTGTTATGGTTATAGTAGACGCTCAGATATGAGCTAGGGGCGTGGAAGCTACTAATAGCGGTTAAGTCCAGATTTATCGGGAGTCTTCTTACCTATCGTACTGGCCTGTATTTAACACTAATCTCCATAGGTGTTTCAGTTAAATAGGGTATTCCACAATAACAAAAAAAAATTCAATTTAACTTAAGTGTGGCTCAATAAAAATGAAAACATTTTTTAAATAATTATTTTACTAGATATTTCACATTTGCTAAAAGGGGAAATTGACGTCATACAATTGTTATCTTTCTCTCGTAGCGTACTCAGAGCAGTGTGTGTGAGAAAGACAAGTAAGTATAGGGGGAATGTGACGTTACACTGATTTCTCGAAAATAAAATACTGTTAAATTCGGAACAATTAAGATTTTTTAATACTATGAATTGCTTCAAAACTGAATGAAGTTTAATTTAAAATAATGAAAATATTGAGTGGAATACCTCATGAAGTTTAAACTTAACCGTATTTTCTTTTACATATTAAGTAATTTTCAATAATCATGAGTTTTTCTGTAAATCAAATTATATAAAACTGAATACATCCCTGTTTTTATACCTGTACATTGCTTTTTTATTCCTTTGCAAATCAGATAGTTAGCTTTTCGCTTTTCAGGTCTGTCCGACGAGTGTCAACTGTAAAGCTTCACGAATTCCCTAGATGCCACAGTTTAGGTCGGATCGCCTTAGTTTACGTGCAGCATGCGTTTGTTTACAAAGTTGTTTTTTACGTTTGTCGCAAAATGACGGAAAGATCGAAACAACGAATTTGCATTAAATTTTGCTTAAAACTCGAAAAGAGTTGTGTGGATACCATCAAAATGATGAAGACGGCATTTGGACGAGTTAATGAGCAAAACACAAATAAAAGACTGGTATAAACGGTTCAAAGATGGCCGCATATCAAAAACAAAAACACCGGATAATATCGAAAGTGTGCAAATGGTTCGTGTGTGTGCGAAATTCATTCCGAAATTGCTAACGGTGGAGCAGAAAAACCTTCACCTTGAAATCGCTCAGGACAATTTGGAAATGGTCAATAATGATGAAAATCTCCCATCGACTTTTGGCTGTTTCCAAGATTAAAAACTAATACGACGAATGCTCTAAAGGCAATACCAAAAAACGAGTTCCAAGACTGCTTCCAAAAGTAGAAAGGCCGTTGGAAGCGTATTCTTCAATCAAATGAGGACTACTTCGAAGGATGCCACCAGCTCGATGACGAAGAATAACAGCAGCAGGGAAATATAAAGGAAGATCGAATACTTTTCGGACAGACCTCGTATAACTGAATATTCAAAAAGTAGTTTCTTCTTTTTCTTCTCATCATGAGTAAATAATCTCCACGCGCTGACCATTATCCTGACAAATTATATTAGTTTGGAATGAATTGCGACATGGAACATTAGTGCGCGGTGATAACGTTGCACCCTGACTGCGAATGAAAAACTGGGAAAATAGAGTTGAGTTGTTCCTGCAATGCATGGCTTATCGGATGATTTGTGACTATCCTGTCTTGCTTGTCCTGCTCTAAGGATAATCCGTCGCGAAATAGGGGACGGTTAATTAGTGACTGGTGACTCATAGGATGCAGAAAAACACAGGAGGACTAATAGATCAATATATGAGCATGTTTGCAGTAATTGGAAGATTAAACTTGAAATAATATCATTATGTTGACACGATTACGATTAGAGATGTGCCACTAGATTTTTTTATTCTTTGGGAAAAGTCCTTCAATCATGATTTGCGAGAAAATATATTTTAACCTTAAAGAAAGCGGCGTTCATAACCAAGTAATTTCAATTTCCAATTTGAATTTCGATTTTGTGTCACAGCTAGGAACATATCGTCGGCTGATTATTGGAATGTATATCTAAATCATTCAAGCAGCCAATGCACGTCATCACTTGGTGTAAAAACCTTAATGCATTAAAATCACTAATAGTGAAAAATGAAATAAAATGTCAATCATTTTTAACCGTCAAAACGTGTATGGCCTTATATAATTATTATTATGATGAATAGTAGAGTTCATTACTTATCGTACATGACATGAATAATATATAAATAATGTACATCAACGTCATATTCGTTAAATTGTTGCTATAGTTGGCAACATTGTTAATTTGTATGTTCATATTGTCAAAGTTATTATTTGAAAAATATTTGTATCGTGTTTGAAACATTTTTGTGCGTTGTAAAGTATAATAAAGTATTGTTAAACACAACGTGAACGTTAAAGCAAACACAAAATCTGTGAATGTGCCAAAGGTAGCACTTCTAATCAATCCGAAGGATTCGGTATATTTCTTTGAAATTCGGCTCACTTTTATTTATTGCCGTTATATGGCATACATAAGTATAAATAAGGTTAGTATTATAAAATAATTTAAATAGAAATGGACAGTGACGAAAATATAGTATTTATTTTGTAGATGTGACAGTTCATGACCATATCGATAATACAGATTACAATCTGTATAACTATTTTCATAAAGATTCTAAAACCTCTGCAAACGTACCAGTACATGACGTCACACATCTAGTTACCTTTATTCAATTTTTATTAATGACGTGCATTGGCTGCTTGAATGATTTGGGTATAACTTCCACATCATGAAACAGTAATCTAACCTAAAATTGTGACCGCTGACAGAAAAATATGCAAGAAAGATTATTAGTACTTTCTATATTTTTAAAAGTACTAATACAGTATAATACCTAGGCGTGACAGTGTTTCTTTTAAAGTTTCTAATAATTTACGATATATTTTTACAATTTTACCGTATAAAATTTGTAAATTAAATAATGTTTCACATTATGTTTTATATACTGGAACTGATTGCAAAATTAGTAACGTCAGAAATCAATACAACGATAAAATGAAAATAAATTTATGTATGATGTCATTTAATTTTAATGTTAGTCATATACTTGTACTAGAAAAATGTATTTAATCACACAAAAGTAACCCCTGTGGTGCACTCTCCACACCAGCCATGAGTGCCCGTGAGGTGACGCCTGGTATGCACCCGCACGGTAAAATGTAATGGTAATATTTATTTTACAGTAAATTAAATAGTTATGGAATCAATAATAATTAAATACTTTTGATTTTTTATTTTTAAAAACTAGTTATTTTTAACGATGCATATAAATGTATATGTCAACATTTCTATAGGTAAGTACATTAAATGTTAGGAGTGATTTATATTGTAGGTATATTTAAACATTAATTTTTGCAAATATCTGGAAAATATTTATATATTCCCGCTAATAGGCAATAATAACAATTTAATTAAATATTTGCATTAATATTACATCATTAAATTGTCTATATAAATTCAGCAATTTTATTCATAAATTAGTTTATATACAATTCAGAAAATAAATCCCATTCACGCTATAAATTAGAACCCAGCATTTATATTATTACATCCCATACAATATTATCTCAAATCTAGAATTACATAATATCGGATAAAAGCGACAGCCGGAACCTAAAATATTTAAACTGAGATTAAAGTTAACAAAAGAGTGCGAGTAGAAGTAATTGCTGCTATTATTGTGGGTTGGGTTTAGATTAGACCAATTTTCGGAACAGGAAACGCTTGTCAATTGTCTGGACCTGCAATTTCAGAGTTCAAACACTTTGTTGACCTTTAAGCTTCAGTTGTTTGCATATATCACTAGTTGGCTATGCAGATACCTTGGATTTCATTCAATTGTTTTAATTGCTAAGATAAGTACTGATATGTAAACCTATTATACCGGGTTTCCACTTGAAATCTGTAATAATATAGAGAATACCTACAACGTTCTGGATTCTGGATTTGAGGTGGAGGGTTGTAGTTTTATTTGACATTTAACTTTTGACATATTATTATAATTAATTTTGAATGTTATAATTATATAAAATTATTTATTGACAAGAGTAGAATTATGAGATTTGTCATATAAAAAAATGAAATAAAATAAATATATCATCACGGCATATTACCCATTTCTGAGTTTGCCAATCTGTGTTGTACACAGATTTCGGTAATGATAACATATTTCTACCGTGCGGGCGTTTACCAGGCGTCACCTCACGGGCAATCATTGTTGGCGTGAAGAGTGCACCACAGGGGTCACATTTGTGCCATTAAAAATTGGAAATATTTGCCCTCCGTCGGGATCGAACCCGGTTCCCCAGGTTTGAGACCAGACACCTGGCGCGCGGTAATTCAATTGCATTCTGAAATTTGCTGTAAATTGTGAATTTTAATTTGCGTTTTTCGTCTCATATTGTGTAGTTTTCAATTCTGAACCAATTTTTCATTTACAATTTTTCTCTAAATTTAATAGATCAGTAACTATAGCTAAATGAAAAAATCTGATGTGGCCAACACAAAACCTCCCGCTATTTAAATTTTATTAATTTAAATACATAACTACGTATTTATTAATGCTTCAAACTATATTATGTTCCATTGCATATAACTATTGTTTTATTTACGATTTTCTTTAGTATTTAATATGCACTATTATTTATTTGAAGTGAAAATGTTAAAATTGAATTCTAGGGACCTTAAAACGTGGTCATTTACTAAAATCTCGATAAGTAATTTTTAGCACGATCCCTATACCTCCCTTACCAAGTGTAGCGGGAGGTAAAAATAACATTGTATTCCCTATATTACGGATTTCAAGTATAGACACCGGTATGTATAACTACTTTTTAATATACACATATATCACATTTGATGTTACGATGACACCTTGATTATAACGAATATTCATATTTTACGGTTCATATTTGAAATATTTATAAAATAATTTGTGTCTACATATTATAGCAATGAAATAAATATCTTTTTATGTACAATAATATACCTATTTAATAATGTGATAACTGAAATACTATAAAAATATTTACGTAAGTTGCATATGTTTTCACATTATTAATATACATTTGGCACATAGTCAAAATATTGTAAATAAGTGTCATCAAATAAAAATGTAACAACAAAAACTGTTGCAAACGAAACAAAAATAAAACTTTTCTAAATGCTGTACAGTATACAACAACTGTTGATCCGCCAGGTACGGTACGGTAGTTTTTTTTTTATTGTAAAACCGGCTTTAGGTAAAAACATACCTATATAAGTACAAACAACAAAACAACAAAAAATTAACTTTCTACATTTACAATATCCGCGTTTAGAATACGTAACAATGCACTTCAATAACGCCGATATAAATATTTATTCAAATATTTACAAATCCCTTTCGAAAACATTATCATCCATGACGATTTAGAAAAAATAGAAAACTCACCGTTGAAGACAAAATCCGCGTGAAAAATACCAAACAAAATCACTCAAAACAAATACACATCTTCATAGGTAAACGTCAAACACAAACAACTAAATCCAAACTCAAAACAATTTATAAAACTAAACTCCTCTTGATGGGAAATGTCCACTTGAATATTTCTATTGAAACAACGCGGTTGTCATAATATCAAGCTGTCATTTAAAAAAGAAATGGTTAAAAATACGAATCACTCTGCATATGTTGTTTATAAACACAATTGACGCGCGTGCATCCTTCCTCGAACGCAAACACAACCTAACTCACACCTAACTGAAGCTTGTTCGAGTGATTCCGACGCAGTTGCTCTGCGATTGGTCGGCGTGGATCGGCCATTGAACCACCGCGCGCCAACTTGTTTGACTACTGTTCAGAGATGCTTAATCTTATTTCTTATTTTGATTTTAAACTTTGTTAACAATACTTGTAAATACCTTCCAAGGAATAATTTGGCTAGTATAAACCAAGATTTATATATCTTTTCATAACACATTCTGTAATTTATTAAAGGTTAATTTTACGCTATCTATATGCAATCCACATGTCGGACCGCGTATCGGGATGCATACTTCGAGGGGTTCTATCGAGATGTTGATGGTAATATTTCATAGGCGTCCCGTATGGGGCTTTGTTTGCGTTATATTTGTGACATATTTATAGGAAAAGTAAAGTGTATGGTGACTCACCCTTGATTTTGGTGTGTGTTTCAAACCAATAGCCGGTTGACTTCTGTTACTCTGAAACAAAAAAATTAAACTGATTATGAAGTTTTCAGACACAAAACAAATTAAACGAAAACGAAAAATGATCAATAGAGAACGTGTTGGAATGAAAATATGAAATAAAAGTTTTAATAAAGAACATTGCTTTTTATTAAAACATTAACATAACGTAAAAATATTTAAGTAATGTGAAACGGTAATTATTTAAGGTAAGACATGAAATTAAATACAATGTGCTAAAGCATATCAACTTCCGATATCGTAAGAATGCGGACATTAAATTTTGACAGCGACAGCTAATTTAATGTGATATAATTAATTAGTTAGGATTTTAAGGCCCAATATTTCACATCCGGTTGAAACAAATAATTTACATCAATATTTATAGCATAAGTTGTAAAATTATACGTGTGTAAATTTTTCGATGCGAAATTTTTCGTTTTATTTAACTGAGAGTTAAGTTGACAGAAAATTTAACCAAAAATTAAAACACTGGAAAAAAAGTTATTAGAATTTCAATATTAGAATATGGTTTTGTACCCAAACATATTTGGTCCTTCGAGCCGGATTAAATAAGTTTGTAAAACAAAACAAAATGAAATGATACTTTTACTCGTATAAGCTAACTAAACCTAAATTATTCTTTTATCATTATTGTGAGCACAAAAGAAAAGTTGGATAAAAAAATCTTTGAATTATCTTCAATTTAATGGACATATACTATTAAACAATAATAGTTATTTACAAATAGAGGTAGGGAATTTCGTCTTTTTATGACGAATAAGGAACCATAATGCGTCATGAAAAGGAACTTCAAGCGCGAGATAAGTATTAATTTTTTCCTGAAATCGTATAAGTATTCAAAATTACTGAATGGTAGATATAACCTATTTTCATTTAACAAGTAAATGACATTGAAAATTTAATGAACTATATTTAAAATTGTACAAGAATTTAAAACAAATGTAAAATGGTCTTCACTAATTTTAATTTAATTTATATGTACCCAAATATTAAAAATAGTTTGTATTAAATTATAATAGGGTACTATACCATAATCAAATTTTAACTATTTTAAATAAGAAGACAAATAAATAAATATATATATATATATACAGTGTGTTAATTAAGAACCTGGCCATAGGCGTTTAACATGGGAAAACAGTTTTTCTTTGCGCAAAAGTCCCCAATTAATTTTAGACAAAAATGTTTCAAATAAATGTTGAAGATATTAATATTCTACGCCTAAATTAGTAAACAGATTTAATTTTGCACGTTTAATATCTTGTAAAATGTAATTTGAAATTGTACGACTATTACTTATTTGTAGCGATACCTATGAAATTGAAACAAAATTACAAAGAAATTCATATCGTTCGAACTGTCAGAAATTTAATTTTATAGGTTACAGAATGTGAAAAAATAATAATAATAAATTATTAAAATATCTTTCAGAACTCATATTATTAATTGGAAAAATACTACCTTTTTTTAGTTTAAAAAAAGGGGTAAACGTTGGGTTAAAATTAATAAATACAGAACATAAACTAAAAAAAGGTAGTATTTTTTTTTTCCATAATAATAAATGTTATTTAAATGTCAGATTTTAAAAATAATACCTGTGTAGTGATTTACGTGCAGAATTAAATTATCTGCAACTTATAATTGAAAACTGAATTTCTGATAGTTCAAACGATAGGCATTTCTTTATAACTTTGTTTCAATTTCATGGGTATCACTAGAAATGGACAATATTTTTATACTATTTCAAATTAGATTTTACAAGTTACCAAACTTGCAAAATTAAAACTGTTTACTGATTTAGGCGTAGAATATAATTATCTGTAACACTTATTTGAAACATTTTGTCTAAAATTAATTGGGGACTTTTGCGCAAAGAAAAACTGTTTTCCCCATGTTAAACGCCTATGGCCAGATTTTTAATTAACACAATATATATATATATATATATATATATATATATATATATATATATATATATATATATATATGTATATATTAGTGTTTAAATATTGATTAGGTCGCAAACTACAAGCGATTGATATTGATTACTAATTGGGTATGACGCGTTAGGTCATAGGAATTTGATTGGTCGCGTAAGTTTAAAAAGGAGATTCGCGCGTCTGCTGCGGTCACCTTTAAAAGATTTTGAACTGTCACGTTGATGTATAACCTAACAAAAAATTTAACAATTTTGAGTTTGATGAATTTGTTTAATTATAATATCTAGTAATAGTAACAATAATAATGTATTTATAATTAAATCAATTTGTAATATTAATTAAATTAATAAAAATGTCAGAAATGTGAAACATTGAAACTTCAAACAAACAAAAATGGTTATTATTTATGTTATTTATGCTTAATAATAATTTCTTCGTGAATATAACGTATAAGTTTTTATATAAAAATATTTCAGCAATGCAAACATGAAGAAATTTGTCCCCTCTGTAACTAACAGTTTGTCGATCACTGGTAAATACCTGCTACGTCACGCACACTTCGCTTACGTAAAATTTTTAAGTCGCGTTTGCACTAAAATTCTTATTTCATCCTGTTCTTACATTAAAAAAATGGTATAGGACCCTATTAATTATTATCAATATAAAATTAATGAGTTAGTAAAAGAATAAAGCGATTGTTGTAACATACATCCCAACTTCGATTTTGCGGTAGCCGAAGTTCGATGCTCTGAATTTCCTGAATTTGCTTGACTGTCTGCTTCAAATCTGCATGTAGTTTCTGCTGAATCTGCTTCTGCACTGCCATCGCTTGCTCATAATCATGCTGACTAGAATCACCTTCGCCTTGAGATATGTTGAACTTTTTCTGCCTCTGTTTTTCCTTTTCTAATCTCTGCGCTAGAATTTCTTCCAACATCTTCGTCGACTGTTTAAATTGCACTGGATTCGTTACAGGTGGTTTCTTTATACAGGATTTACTATCATCAGTCTTTTCAGAGAAATTTGGTGTTAAGTTTTGTACTAAGTTTTGCTTCGGCAGTCTACCGATTTCAGTCTTTGGCGTGACTCTGTTGTCTTCGATAGATTTTCGTTCACAAAAACTTTGGGAGAGCGATTTCGCGCGCTCTGCGACGGATTTTTCTAAAAATTCGGGCTGGGAAAACTTCCTTTGATGTCCCTCGAATTTGCGCTCAAATTTTCCGTTCTCGGCGTCAAAGGGGAGCTTTTTGAGCGATTCTAATTGGATGAAGTCTTTGAATCCGCCAGAGTCCGATGAGTTGGAATCAAGTGAGTCTATTTTGGTCATGCTTTTCGATGTCATCTCTTTCTTGTGTCCGATGATGCCACAGCAATCGCTAGCGCTATTTGAAAGGATGCTGCAGCATACTGTACTAGGGGAATTTGGAGCTACTAAGTTGAGCTTCTCACTAGTTTTGGCGATTTCACTCACTCTTATGTTGGTAGTGTATTCCTTGCTGCGTTCATGTTCGTGCCCGTTTTTTGCGCGAACACGAACGTCACTGGATCCAACTGTTACTTCGTGACTTGAAGTTTTAAATGATTGATGTTGTGGTATAAATTTTACGGGCTCAGCCAATGTGCGGTCCTTCTCGGTTGCACATTTATCACTACTGTAATCGATATTTTTAACGTATAAGGAATGATCACAAATTTTGTGGTCCAGAAATGCATCTTTTCCGTTTGTTGAGGTTCGATGGTCTGCTTTTGGTGTAACTTTTAAATTAACTGGTGGTATATACTTCGGCTTTGACGCGATTGTAGGTTTAGGTCGTGTTATTTTTGGCTTTTCCAAATTTTGTTCGTTGGACTCGTACATCGTTACTTATTTTTATCAAATAGTATCACATTACGTTTGAAAAATTAGCTAGCCTTGAAATACTAACATATTTATTTACATTGATTTTCTGTCCAATTGTTTTCATCACTTATTTCTTGTTATAACATGTTTTAATTCACTTACACTTTATTGGGGCAATTACAACAATTGCAGTCACTTCACAAAGTACACAATCCCCACCCCAAAACAAATGTCAAACACAATGTATCAAAATAACAAAACACAGCGTGACATATCCGCAGAAACACAACCCCACTTTTGTTGGGTGCGAACAGCGATGACTTGGATAATCTGATACAGAAGGCCCCTTAGCTGATGAGATTAAATTCGTAAGGTAGTTTGATTGCAATATAGAAATGCAGGTATAGGTAGGGTTATTCTTGTTTTCGCTGTGTTGTTACATGTTGTCAGGGTGCACTCCCTTGACTGGGGGTGGTTTCGTGGGTTCGACGCTGCGAGGCGCCACAGGACGCTCGTCGAGACGCTCGATAACACAGGAAGAACGTAGTACGAGCGTACTACGCGACGGCTCGTATATTATACTTAATTTCGACGTGCCTGACACTCTTTATTTTCTTTTGTACCAGCAAGCAACGAACGTAATTTCGTTTGGGTGTTGCTACTTATTTATGAGCGTATTATTTAGTCATTACTGTGCGTTTAGAAACAAGAAACAAAGTAGAAGTCATAAATAAAAGCTTCTTTTCCTGCATTATTTAAAAGCATCAATAAATGAATAGTTTTACAAAAGAACATTACGAAACAAATATTTATAATAATTAAAATTGGAATCAATTTCCATATTTACAAATTACTTCAATAAAATATATGTCTTAAAACATATAAGATTTTTATACAGAAAATCATTAGAAATTTTTATTAAAATTATTATTTTTAGGAAAACAAATGTTAGAACTTAGAACTATTTTAAATCTCAATAAACATTTAAATTAAGGTAAATAGTTGTTAAAATTTCCATATTTTTATTAAAAACTATGATTTTTGGCGAAATTGCTTTATTACTTTACTACTTATTATAATACGGGCTGCTCTAATTAAAAAAAAAAAAAAATGTACCTACAAATAAAATTCCTATAAATGCAAAGTAATTATAGTTGTTTCAAATCAAAGCCTGTAAATATTGAAACAAATATATTTAATATGAATAAATTGTTTATTAAAAATTTAGTTAATTTATAGTGTTTATTAATATTAATATATAATTATTAAAAAAATAATAATTTTAAATTAAATCCCAGTATGGTTCATGAATTTTTCACAAAAATCTTCGTCAATTAAAATTTCCTTAATTCTTAAGGCCTATTCCTATGTTTTAAAATATTAAATTCAATGAATATGAAAATTTCAATATTGCCCAATAAAACCAAAAAAAAAAAAACCAAAAAAGTCCAATAAAAACTCACTAAGCCAGTTTATTTTTAAGCTTAGGTTCTTTTTGTGAACCCAAATTACAATGAAATAAATAACTTATTACATATCAAATTAAAATTATTAGGAGAATTTCTTGTTTTTTTATTTACTATAGTACCTAATGGGATGTTGAAATTTTTTTGTATTTTTTCTGATAATATATATAATAGTCTAGGTACAATCGTGATAATAAAATTCGAATTAGTAAGAGAGATGAATTTTTGACGTTATACAGTTCCAAGCTGGTTATGCTTCTCAAACAATTCATTCTAGGGGTATCTGCATTAGGCACATATTTTTATTTATTTTTAATAAATCGTCTATCCCTTGTCAAATTTATTTTTGATGTTATTTTCATTATTTTTACCCATTTCCCTAATTTGTATACTTTAGAGAGCATATTTTCTACATTTTTGGAATCGTGTCAATCAAATACAACGCCGATAAAAAAACTAATCCGAAATAATAGACTAAACAATTTTTAGAATATAATTAATAGATATATAAACAAAATAAACAAATGATGATCTGTAATTGATTTTTTCATTTGTTTCTTAATAAATTTCATTTGTTTCACCACAAAAAAATTATAATTCAAGTTTTATTCATGTTTAAAACAAAAGAATCATTCAAAAGCTTACAAAATAAGGAAAAAGCTGAGACTATTTTCAACATATGTTATATCTCGAGAAATATTAAATTTTGAAAAAATCTAATTATATCACGTTATTCTACGTCAAAAACAATATAAAAATTATCTAAACATTTTTCAGTATCTTCCTTAATAAGCGAGATATGAGGTATTTTCAAAATAAGCGAAAAACAAGTTTTAGTCTGTAGCTCAAAAACAAAAGACTATAGAAAATTCCTGTGGTGCCTATTAAAGTTGTCTCAAAAAGTTGGCCCACAAAGACTTACAACAATTTTCTGTAGTGTGTATAATAAGAAAATTTTTCATAAGTTGTTCCACCTGTACATGAATTTCTAAATTGGTGAATTAATTAAATTCAAATTCGAGTTACCAAATATTTAATTATAAAATATAATATAAATACTGTAATTAATTTAGAAAATTTCTATTCAAAAATCTACTAAATCGAAGGTATAAATTGCACATTTATTTCGTATGGTATAATCACAATTAATTGTATTACGAATGAGAACAAATGTTAGACCATTTCATTAAAAGTGTTATTCAGAAGAACATATGGCAGATTAATTTATTATACGGGTATTGTTATTCAAATAATACAATTAATGTTAATGAAGCATAAACCATTATTTATAAAAATTTCTATACTTCCTTTTTCTTACTAACACTTAATTTAAACCAAAGAGTAAAAGTATCACAAATTAATTAATAATATCGCAATAAACAAGACTCCAAAAATAACCCACAATGTAAACAAAAATAAACAAAATGTAACAAAAGAAAAACAAGTGAGGCAAAAAACGTCCGAAGTTGGCGTGAAAGTAAAAGTAATTGTCTCACCTTGCCAGATCCGCGGGTATTGGCCGATAGCAGCGCTCCTAGTGCGTGTTCCCGGTACTCTTTGTCCAAGTGATCATATTGCGCTTGGATTCGTCTGCAACACACAAAACATAGATGGAGTTCGTGGCGGACAAATAGGCGTTGAACAAAGACGTAATAGATGGCAGAGAAAGAAATATTGGAAAAGTAAAAAGGATTGAACAAAATAAATGTAAAAATATATTCCAATATAAAAATTGTTAGTAGAATAAAAATAAATATTTTTTTATTTTTATAAAAAAAGATTTCTGTTGTAAGGGTTGTAGTATGTGGTAAAATAATCAATATAATAATTAATGGGGCTTCTACTCACGAGATGGCAACGAGAAGTTCTTGTTTCTGGTGTTCCTTAGCTTTGATAGAGCCACCTTCAGCTAAAGCAACCTGCAGTTCTTTTTGTAGTACGGCTAGCTTCCGCCTTTCGGCTTCTAGAAGTAGGCTGGTAACCTGCGGAACAAAATTAAAGAAATTACGTTATGTACCTATTATAGTACTTATATCTCTGGATTAAGGGATAGGAGCGCTTAAATAAAAGATTCACTTCATTTTAGCTATTTATGTAATTAGTACATAATATACAACTAGATTGGACGAGCGAGCAAAGCGAGCGAGTCTAATAAATAAGGCGAATCTATAAAGTTTGTTTATGTTCAACTGCTCTAGAAAAGCTAGATAGCTCCTAAAATAATTTTTTTTATTTCCCTTTATAAAAATTCGGTTAACTTAATGTGCTTTTCTAATGATGCTATTGTTTCATTTTTTTTTTTTGTATTTACGCAAATGTCAAAAATTGTTAAAATATGTTTTTATAATTTGTTTATTAACCATATCTTTACACAAAGAAATGGATAGTTTAGAAAGTGTAGAAGAGTTGGAAAACAAGTGCCAAAGAATCACTCTTGCCCAACAAGTCGAAAAATTTGTTGAAAATACGTATTTGTTATTTCATGTAAATAAAAATTTCATTTTTTGTGACATTTTTTTGACAGTGACAGTTCTGCCCAATAAAATAAATTAAATGTACTAGTCCAATAAAGTGTCATATTATGGACACTAAATGCAATTATAAACCAAGTGATTATGATGTAGTAGAACATAAACTTATTTATTTAAATCCCCAAGTCGTACACACCAGTTCATTCGAGTCACTCAGGTTTTATTTCTGAACCGGAACAGATATCACAGATTAAATAAAGAGAGAAAAGTTTACTATTGAATGTATCTTTCTGAAAAAAAATAATTTTACGTTATCGGCGTGGCCATTAAAAAGTTACGGTCCAATCAATGTTGGGACACCTAAGTTTCATACACTAGTGGTTCACTAATAATAACAAATATCACCTTAAAAGATGACTTATAACCATATAAACTGTCATACTAAATTTCATCCAAATCGACTAAAGCGTTCTGTTATTATAAGCAAAATTAATTTTTTTTGGAAAAACTTTGAAGAAGAATTCCGGCTAAATGGTACACTTTCCGGTAGAAGCAAGTTTGGTTAAATAGTCTTATTTTAGCCTGAGGAATCTGTGGTTAAGCCATGTCCCCCTATTTAAGAGACACCCTGTATAATGGAAGCATTTATACATATTCATAATTTAAGGATTTACAGTATAATCAAATACCGACCTAAAACTGGGTATTAAACAACGACGTACTTAGTACATGCGAAAGAGTCTTATAAAATACATATTTATTAATTTTTAATTTGTTCGACTGATTAATGAAAAAGTCACCCCATATACCACGGCAAAAACATGACAAGTACATTTCCACTTTGTAGAAGTCTGTCAAGTCTAACTAATTGCTAATATATTCATATTCATCGTCTATTTCTAAAGCAATTAATTTGAATATATCACTCGTTTAACCGCTTTTTGTGTAGTTTTCCGCAATAATGTTGCAGTGACACTTTTTATATGCACAGTAGAACACTTTTATGTTTTTATTTCAATTACTTACATGTAGTTTATAGATAAATTAGAATAAATTATGAACTTGTTTGATGAGCTACAAAGTATATAAAACGTGAGGTTAAAGATTTTAATCTATGCAAGATATAAATTATGCATGCAATTAGATATTTCATAATCTACTAGCAATATTATTAATATTCAGCCCGATTCTGTAAAAAGTATCTAACATTGTTACTTGTTAGCAACGTTACAATGAAGTTACTCTGATAGCAACTATCCTAGTAACTGAATACATATTTCGTATTTTGTAATTATATGTTTAGGAAAGTTACTATCAGAGTAACTAAACAAACTTAGTTACTAAGATAGCATTGAAATGAGGAACACGAATTGTGGTGCGCATGCGTATTTCTTCTTCTGCGTGTGTTCTAATCTGACAAGTGACATTTCTTAGTGTTTATAAGCGAACAAGTATTATATTTGTTTGCATCATGGTATATAACAAGCCTAGGGCTTCAAGAACAACCAACGAACAGTTGGAAATATTAATAGCTTATTTAGAAAACCACAAAATAATGCTCAAAATGAAAATACATCCTCTGAAAACTAATGAGCTTAAATTGTCATGAGAACTTACAAATATTTTGAATAATACAAATAAAGGAGTTTTGGTATTCGCAACAATTTTTTAAATTTTACGTCCGAAATTAAGAAAGGATTACTCTCGTCTCTTACCAATCTATTTTCTAACCTATTTCTCCTTCTGTGAAATAAAAATAAATTTATCAAATAAATTTTCAAATTTCATAAATAAACGTTACCGAAAATTATTTACAGTTACTTACTTATACATACCGATTTTCCAAATCTGCCAGTGCTCTATTAAATTCAAAATTCATCCAAATTCCAGCCATTCTGAAAGGTTACTACACCTTAAATACTACGTTTGGCTAGTCTCTAGCGTAATAACTTGTTTAACAACTAAGTATCTAAAACTGTAATGACTCTGTGCTTATAGAATACAAAAAATAACAAGTTACTGTAGTAGTAACTGACCTTCATTTTAAAGACTATTTTAGTAACTTTATTCTAGCAACTCTTCTTACAGAATCGGGCCGATTATTATTAATAATAATTATTATTATGCATAATTGTATGATAAAGTGATTTAGGACAAAAAGGACGAATTTATGTATTTTTACCTTCTGTCTGATGTCTTTGGTCAAAATTTCGGTGGTGAGTTTTTAATGAATAAGCACGTTTTCTCGAATACGATTTCACTAGTTTACTATTTTGCGATTATATATATATATATATATATATATATATATATATATATATATATATATATATATATATATATATATATATACATACATACATACATAAAATCACGCGTTTCCCACTTAGTGGGTTAGCAAAAACCCGAAAACAATAAGAAAAGGGATGAAAGTAAGAGCTCCACTAAATCACTTAACTCTTTATGTATATATGTGTGTATGTGTGTGAGTGTGTGACAAATTTTTCTCCGTCAATACCTGCAATGCCACAATTCTAAAAAATCTGATGTGGCCAACACAAAACCTCCCGCTATTTAATTTTTATTAATTTAAATACATACCTACGTATATGAACTGTGTAACAAAGGAATTATTTTTATATTTATCTGTAAAGTATATAGAAAAAGTATTAATGTATTCCTGTAGAAAGTTCAATAATCCTTAATTTTCATAACAACAAAATCTAAAAAAATGGTATTTTTTGAAGAAAAACCATTATGAGCTTCAGGTAAAGTGCCACTTCCGGTTATCCCATTTACACCAATATCTAATGGCATCTTTTCATATTAGAATAAGGTATAAATACAAGGTTTCAGAATTTTCTGAATGATAGTATTTGAGTTAGAGCGAAGACAAAATCCCTACACATACACACACACACACACATACACACACATACATACACACACATACTACACACACACACATACATACACACATACAGACATCATTGTGAAAATGTTAAATTTGGATTCTAGGGACCTTAAAACGTGGTAATTTATTAAAATCTCGATAAGTGATTTTTAGCACGATCCCTATACCTCCCTTACCAAGGGTAGCGGGAGGTGAAAATTATGATTCTTTAATATTCCTCTACTTAACATCCATATGAAGAGTTGAAAAGATTTATATTATAATTGGTAAACCAGAAGTTTCTTTATTTGAAGTTCTTAACAGTTTTTCTTGAAAAACCGCAGTTAAATAACATTTTTGAAATTTTTATGAAAGAATATCTTATTCTCTATATCTATACGGTTTGATTATACATTTTCCTTCACATTCAATAGAAATGGCGTTGAAGAATTATAAAGAGATTAACTTTTATAAATCTGTCAGCTCTGCTATAATCACGGAAACAGCTGATAAAATCAAATAATTCTAATTGACAGATGTCAGTGTCAAGTGCAATTTATATAGTGTATGTTTATGTTATAATTTTATTGGATTTATAAAATCTTTTCCAAGAAACTTTCGGCATGAATTATGAAAATAGTATATGTTCGTGTTACAATTTTATTGGATATATAGAATCTTTTCCAAGGAACTTTTGGTATGGAGTTTGTACAAAATACATAGAATTGACGGAAAGACATTAGATTTTTTTACTTAGCGTGCCATTCATAATAATAAGTACCACCTTAAAGTAAATGATATACGATGAAGCACATAAATCTGATATTGAATGAATTATATTTTATAGCAATTAAATTTTCTGTGCCCATTCAAAGTTATATTACTCATTGTCAACGGCTGTAAAAATCCAGTCTCTCTTTTTATTTTGATATGGTGATTAAACCGCAAAGAATCGAAAGAATGTGAAGTAATGAGAAACAATGAGTGAATTGATGCAGCGATTGGAATGAAAAAGGAATAATGGTAAATTAAAATAATACTAGTGGATAATGAACAAATAGAGAAAAACAAAATGGAGAAAAAGTGAGCGCATACGTATACCATCTTCTCGTAATTACCACTGCACTTGATTATAGAAGTGCATTTGCTTTGTGCAACATTTTTAATATTTGTATAATGCTTCGTATTACAATGAATGGAATAAATTTACAATTTCACATTACACAGGGATTATCTTGCAAGTAATTACAGAAAAGTAACTTATTATTCTTGGGGTCATTTATTATGATATCAGAGTAAATAATGATGTTTACATTTTTAATTTCATAGACCGAGGAGCTAATTTATTAAAATTATTATAGTAATTATGTGTACTTCTTTAGGTATAATAACCATAACATAACGAAACGAGAAATAGTATATTACATCTAGAGATGCACTCGATTACGAGCTTTGGCCCGACCCAGCCCGAAGCCCGCCTCGATTTCGAGTCGATCATCGAGCCGGGCCGAAGATATTTTTTATCGGGCCGAATCGGGCTAATCATTTTCAAAAATCGAGGCAGGTCGGACTTTTAATTTTGGACCGGCCCGAAAATTCGAGCTTTTCCGGCCGGCCCGAAAAATCTTATAGTTCAATCAAATGCACAGTTTCCTTAATATTTTAATAAAAATGGATGAAGTTAAAAATGATCAAAATGATTTAATAACAACAAACTTCACATATTAATAAATAAAAATGTATTTTACTTCAAGAATTCAAGGTTATTCATTAAAGCATAATAATTATATTGTGATCTTGCTATTATTATTGTTATTACTCATATACTTAATAAAAGTGATTTTTGTTCCTACCGTAATGATTTCTTGTCCTATTTTTGAGCAGAAACAAAGTTAGATAAAAAATCCTTATGTAAATTATATGTTCTATATAAAATTTGTGAATTTTTTTTTTAATTTTCGAAGGGCTTTGGTAAAGTGTTAAATACACGTAGTTCTGTAATTTTTATAACAAACTTACACTAGAAGGGTCTCTTTTTTAACTACTTATGTTAACTAATATTGAAAGTAATAAGACTGTAGAGGTTTTTTATAAGTTTGACACGAAAAAAGTTAAATATTTAGCTTTAACATAAAAATCAACATTAGGAATGCCGGATGCACCCAATTTCGAGCTTTGGCCCGGCCCGGCCCGAAGCCCGACCCGATTTCGAGTCAATTTTCGAGCCGGGCTAGCTAATTTTTTTGTCGAGTCGATCTTCGAGTCAGGCCGGTAATTTTTATTTTCGGGCCGAGTCGATCTAAACCTCAAAGCCCGGCCCGGCCTGGCCCGAATGCATCTCTAATTACATCCGAGGTGGGAGATGTTTCATTACAGCCGAGGGCTTATGTATATTACAGAGAGGCGAAGCTTCGAGGTGAGATAAAGCGCGAGGCTGTTATGAAACTCCCACCGAGGTTATGTATACTATTTTATTCACAATTTTAAATCAATAATTTTCAAAATAAATCAATGAATTATAACCTTTAATTTTATTAATATTTTGACAGCTGTCTTAAAATTTGTTTAGCCTACTTAATTATAGGGATCTATGACAATGTTGCTAGGCAACCCCTATATAAGCATTTCCAACCCAAGAGATGGAAGTGAAATCTGTTATTTCCAACCCAAGATATTGTCATTAAAGTTAGGAATAACGTACTTCCCAACCCCCAAAAGGTTAGGAATCGGAATATTACTATAATGATTGCGAATAAAATATATTTGATTTGAAATCGTTACTACAGTGCACAAAAATCGTCATTGAAAGCTCAGAAATCGGCATTAAAGTATTCTATTATACGACGATTTTATGCTGTTGCAGTGTTGCCAACAGTATGATAATTGTTGTTCATGTAAGATCATTTCGGTAGGTGTACGATATACAATAGTAAATTTGTACGTTGTTGGTTTAACACACTGAACGTTTCGGGAGTCATATCGCTCTCTTCTTCAAAAGAATATGTTCTTAGTTTCAATGTGAATGTGAACTTAGTTTTAATTTAATTACATATTTTAAGAAGGTTATACATTAATGGTTGCAAGAGTAAAAAATCTGTTGTGGCCAGCACAAAACCTTCCGTCAATTCAATGTATTTCGTACAAATACGATACCAAAAGTTCCTTGGAAAAGATTCTATATATTTTGTAAAATTGTAACACGAACACACTGTTTTTTACAAATTCCATATTGCAAGTTCCTTTAAAAAGATTCTATAAATCCAATATAATTATAATACGAATGTACATTCTGTAAATTGCACTTCACAC
This sequence comes from Ophonus ardosiacus, assembly GCA_943142095.1. Lineage (NCBI taxonomy): Eukaryota > Metazoa > Arthropoda > Insecta > Coleoptera > Carabidae > Ophonus > Ophonus ardosiacus. Next base: position 55,323,634 of record OW964827.1, on the reverse strand, counting down.
TTCCTCATTCCTATTCAACGCTTCTTCACACAGTTCTTCCTCTCTCAAATATTCTGCTACACAGTCCTTCCATCTTCTCTTTGGCCTTCTTCGTACTCCCGGCATTGAAACTGCAAGTCACTTATGCGAGGGACACTCTGTCACTTATGTTACTTTCTGATCCTATACTTTCCACTTTGGTTTTGCACTTGACACTGGCATCTGTCACTTAGAATTTTTTGAATATATCTTCTGTTTCCATAATTTTAGCAAAGCTAACTTATTTGTGAAAGTTAACCTCTCTTAATCTCTCTATAACTCTATATCAATTGAATATGAATGAAAATGTATAATCAAACCGTATAGAGAATAAGATATTCTTTCATATACATAATCACAAAATGTCGAAAAATGATATTTAAATGCGTTTTTCCTAGAAAAATTGTTAAGAACTTCAAATAAGGGTACTTCCGGTTGACCAATTATAACCAAAATCTACTCAGCTCTTCATATGATTGTAAAGAAGAGGAATACGAAAGAATCATAATTTTTAGAATTGTAGTTTTGGAGTTATCGTCGGAGAAAAATTTGTCACACACACACACACACACACACATGGACACACACACACACACACACACACACACACACACACACACATACAGACATCAATGTAAAATTAGTAATATCGTATTCTAGGGATCTTAAACCGTGCTTATTCATTAAAAACTCACCACCGAATTTTTTGACAATACCTTCCTTACCTAAGGGTGACGGAAGGTAAAAATAAATATCTATAGGTAATGTGTTGGTTAATTTATATTTTGTTTAGAGAAGAATATGCCATTAAAAATATAGCATTCTGTTATCTGCAAGGATTTCACACTAGTTTAAAACAGTTATGAAGTTTTAATGAAAGTAATTAACAATAAAATGTTAGAGTTATGCGTTACGGTTAAGTCGTATGAGCGAACATACAGAATGTTAAGTTATAATGAGAAAAAAACATACAACAATTTTACTACTATTTACTACATTAAGATTACGTATGACGAAATCAGTAATACTTCAGTGAATGTATAGCTGCACACTATAATTAATATAAAAACATTCCTTAAGGACACATATTTTATAATTTCGTTTTTAAGATAAATACAAACATTAAATTTGACATTACACTTCCTTAATTTTCTTATTCTAAATATTTCAACATAACGGCGTGTGAATTTGTCACTACCCCGTGCAATAAATTAAAAATTATGATAGTTGACTTGACATGTGTGCAAAATAAACTAGATTAACAAATTTCTAGCTACAGTTAGTGGGTATAAATGTTGTCGTAAAACGTAACGGTGGAACATATGAGTACACATTAAATTTCAGGTTATTTTACTGCACCGGTTTGTTTACGTACTCAACGGACAGTAATTCTTGAGTAGGTGAAGAGAACAGTTTGTTACTGCATTCAAATTAATCTATGTTTCCTGTCAGAACAGTCAGGCATTTGTTTTGTGCAACTGTGTGGGTTCATGGTTTTTAATTTTACGCTAATAATTACAATAGATAAGAGGTTTCAGTTGTAAGATGTGAACATTTTGCTTTAGCCTCTAGCTTTACTTTATATTTTCTATTTCCGTTTCTTTTATCTGTTTTTTTTTCTTTTAAAAAGAACCCCTCAATAGGATTAAATCCCAATTACAGAGTGGGTTCACAAACACTAACACTCATACTTTAATGGGATTCGAACCCAAAACCCCGAGCACACTTATGACTATAGTCTATTTGAGAATGACTGGCAGTAATAAATCATTCTGTCAAAGACATTCCAGTGGCGCGCCAATAATTGTTTGCACAGGGATAGTCGAAATGACTAAATTCGGTAGAGAACTATAGTTTACCGCCCTATCACTGCGAGCTCAAACCAATTGAATTAGTTTGGGCTCAAGTTAAAGGTGAAGTAGCGCGAAACAACACGACTTTTAAATTGGACAATGTGAAAAAACTTTTTATGGATGCATTAAAACATGTGACTGCCGATAATTGGAAAAACTGTATTCAACATGTCATAAAGGAAGAAGACCAAATGTGTAAACTTCACCATCTGATAGACGAAACGATCGAGCCATTTATAATTTCAGTAGGACAAGATTCAGAATCAGATTTTGATTTTTAATAATTTATGTATAAATATATAAGTATATGTAATGTAATATGTATATTTAATAGAAATATGACAGGTACCAATATCTTGACAACACACATTAAATAAGTATAAATTTTAGTATGTAACAAATAAAAATGTAAATATTGAATGTATGTATGTAAATATTAAATGTATGCAATATAATAATAATGACTGAGAAAGTTATATTTAAATATTAAAAACTTTTATTTTTAGTAAATGTATAAACAGATCACTCTACAAATCCTATCTACGTCTATGACACAGTCCAACGGGGATTATCGGACGGCATTTCTATTGTTCGACAAATAAGTTTCGTTCCAGGTACAAAGCGTGCGGCTTATTTTGACCATCCTAGTGTAGTTACAACTGATTTTTCTGGTAGTTTTATTTGCCGCATTGCTGGCAAAAATCCAATACTACTCTTGCAAATAATGATTTATTACTGCCAGTCATAGACTATACAACATTTATTTAAATATACTTCCCAGAAAAAGCTATCAGAATGTCACTAAAACTGTTGATATTTGACAATGACATGTGTCATGTTATAAACATTGGAATTTGTTGGTCTCTGCAATTAGTTTACTCTATAAATTATAGTGTCTTTATCTCTAAATCTATACAAGATATAATAAAAATTTTAAGTGTATTAGATGGAAAATTTTGATCTTCAATATTTGTCATAACAAAAATTTCCAAAAAATTATATTTAGAAGAATTTTTCTAAGAAACTACTACTTCCAGTTGTTCAATTGTTACCAAAACCTTTTCAGCTCTTCCCAGGAATGTCAGATTGAGGAAACTGCAGTTAAATATTTTTTAAGTCTTATAGTTTTTGAGGAATCGTGTGTACAACATCCAGACATACACACATACACACATCCACACACACACATACATCATTTTAAAAATGTTATAATTCTAGGGACCTTAAATCGTGCTTATTCAATAAAATCTGGATATGCGAATTTTAGCATGAATCCACCTCTCTTAGCGAGAGGTAAAAATAGCAAGTAATGACTTTTGACTTGTATGAATACATTGCCAAATTTTCTATGAAATAGCCTTTAGGAATAATAGTGCGCGTTACATAACAAAGTTCATTAAACTTGCAATGCGACCACTTATCAAGAAATCAATTCTAAGCCATTATTAAAATCATTAAGTTTAAATTGCCGGCAGCATAAAGGTGCAACGCCGTGGTAGACACGGCCATACAAAAAACTCCGAAAAGAAAACTCACAATAGAACTACAGCGTCAAAAACATTGACAAATTACATTTAAAATACCGTTGAATTATCCGCATAGTCGCTACAACGTTTCCTAGACGCAGAACTCTTAAACTTATTATCTGCGCATGACGTCATTACCCCCACCACCCCACACTGCATTTCGGGTGGCGCTTATCAGCTGATGTTCTATAATAACTCGGTTACCTGGCAACGGACACAAACATAACTCTAGCATTGATTTAAGACGTGGAACCGGTTAAAACCGGTTAACAATCGATATGTAGAAAGAGAGCAACTCGGATCGATATAAGTGCAAGAGAGACAGACTACACAAATAAAGGCAATGCAAAACATTAGGTGTATAATACACTACTGGTATAGAAAAGTACAATAATATTTGAAGTATTTTAAAGAATTATTTATGATTCAATTATCACGCAGATCTTTTGAAGTAAAATAGTAATACTGGAAGGAAGTTGCTTTTCTTTGAAGTTATTTTTACATTTTGCTTTGATATTGATATTAATGAATACTGTCGAATTATTAATTGCCGAAATGTGTTATTTCCTTTCACATTTTTTTGTTTCCTTCTGTTCTATTTCAAATATCCTTGACTTTTTCATTATATTATACGTGATATATTGTAATATATCTGTAAAAAATATACTTTCAATTTCGTTGTAATCTGGTCCTAGTTTTTGTGGTAGTTAAAATTAAATTATCATCTTTATATGTTACACAGATTTTAACATCTTATAAGGTAATTAAAGAATTTGTTGTGGCCAGCACAAAACCTCTCGCATATCCATATTAAGGCTTATTCATAGCTACAAAAATAAAGAAATATAATTAAAATTATAAATAAGACTTTATGGTTGATTTTTCACAGCTTCGAACATAAATATCAACTGTAATTTAATACATTCATAATTAACAAGCAATAATAACAACTCTTTACCTTTTAAAGCACTATACGCAGTCATATATGCGAACTGTTGTCTTAAGACAACATTATGTCTAGGGGCTATATTTTCTCAGCGGGAGTACGAAAATTAGTAATTATTGCAACAATGGATAGCAAAGGTTATCTCGACATTTTAAAAGCAAATTTAAAAACAATGTGCCGAAAAATAAGGCCTTAACAGACAATTATAATTTCGTGCATCAGAAAAATTCGATAAATAATTCGCGTCTATTTGAGAATGCGTACTGTATAATATTAAAAATATGCTTAATCATCCCTCACAGTCTCCGGACTATAATCAGATTGAGAAAGTGCGGAAAATTCTTAAAATAAATAAGAATATGAAGCAATGGCAGAATATAATGCCAGCGGTGACCAAAAATTTGGTAGATTCAATGTCTCATCGCTTAGTTACTGGTGGAAAAACCAAAGGAAATATTATATTTCTTTCGTCATGAAATTATGAGTACTTTCAATGTTTAACCCATAATATAAATAAATAAATTAAATTATTTGTTTATTTTATATTTATAATAACGTAATATACTGCGTTTTATTTTGGATTAAAAGGAAACTAAATATATTGGGTTTTAGACTGCTATTTTTCCTAAAATACATTAAAACTACTGTCGTACGGAGACTTTTTTGTATGACTGTGTATTTGTCAATGAAGAAATGGTCAACATTTTGAACAATTTTTTAAAGTTTTACTCATACAAACCAAATATTTTTATTAGCAATTATTTACTTATTCGTTGATCAGTGTTAGTTTATAGTTAATTTCGTTATTTGTTTTTGATATTTCCATGGCAACAATGCCCTGTATTAAAATAAGAAAGAAAATATTTAAATTTCAACTTGAAATAACTATTTTGTTTTTAATTTTAGATGCATAGTAATAATACACAGATTAAACAAATCTTTTACAGCCCGATTTACAAAAAGGTTTAAGCTAATCCTCATTTTTGGATTAGCGAATTCTACTCTAATTTTGACAGTTTATAACTTAAAATATAGTCTAATCTATTCTTAGTATCTACCTTAATTGATAATATCATGAAAATTAAATTTTAAATACCGGAATAGAATAGAATTCACTAATCCAAAAATGAGGATTAGCTTAAACTTTTCTGAGAATCGGGATGTTATAATACCATTTTCAATATGGCATTCCATTAAAAAAAATTATTTTGTTGAATAAGTCAAGTATTTGATGTTCAATTCTTTTGCATTTTTGCCATTAAATTTTGTCTTATAATATCGCCCAACTTTATCCATTTAACCGTCTTTCTTTTTCTTCAAATAAGAAAGTTAGCAATGGTGGCCCATTTACAGCAGACGTCCTATACACACATACATACAAACTTATATTTGCATTTACTATAAATTATCATGAATCAAGAACAATTAAAATAAAACATGAATAAACCCCATATGGTAGCTTTACAGCACGAAATCTTTAATTACAATCAAGTGTACTTAGGTTAATAAGAATAAAATTCTATACGAAGCATAATAATAGTTATGAGTATTTCTCGACCTATTTTTATTTGCATAGCAAGAATCGTGGAAAATCTAAATTACTATTTGTTGCTCCCTGTTACTGAGGTTCACTTAAAAAATCATTACGTGACAAATCATATTTTTATCGGGTTTATTTAGAAATATACATTGTTTAATTATATAAAAAGGTAAAACTAGTAATCATAAAGTAAAGAATAGTTATTCAAAAGAATTTGTAAGCATAAATATAAATGTAAATGAGTGAGATATGATTATAAGTTGGACTTAAAAGAAAAAATATGTTGTGGCCAGTACAAGACTTTCCGTTAATTTGATCTATTTTGTATTATGTGTAACACGAACATAATACAATTTTTTACAAATTCCATACAGAAAGTTCCTTGGAAAATATTCTATAAATCAAATTTTACTACCAAGTTTATATCTCTACCCATTTTCGAATTATTGCCCCAAAAGTCAATATACCCCAAATTTCGATAAACACTTCAAAATTTTCAAAAATCTAATTTATATGTATCTAGATACTCCTTAATGCGCTGAATCCAAATTTTGAAACCGCAGGTCGATATCTCTTTCGGTTCTCGAGATATTTAGATAAAAAGTTTTTCTCAAAACTACCCATTTTTGGGTAATAACCCAAAAATGGGTCGAGATATGAATTTGGCGACAACACCATTCGATTCTACGGGCAAAAATACATAAGTATAGCAATTTTCATTATTTTTGTCCAACCGGTTCATTTTTTATGAATAAAAGTTTGAAAATGGCCAAAATCTGAAAAAATCGTAAGGGGTACCCCTTACGATTTTTGCGATTTTTGGCCATTTTCAGTTATTTTGCTTTAGAGATTGCATACGGTGTTCAAAAATTCTGAAAATTGGTGTACTTATGTAATTTTGCCCGTAGAATCGAATGGTGATGTCCCCCAATTCATATCTCGACCCATTTTTGGGTTAATACCCAAAAATGGGCAGTTTTGGGCAAAACTTTAAATATAAATATCTCGAGAACGAAAAGAGATATCGACCTGCGGTTTCAAAATTTGGAATCAGCGCATTGAGAAGTATCTAGATACATGAAAATTAGATTTTTGAAAATTTTGAAGTTTTTATCGAAATTTGGGGTATATTGACTTTTGGGGCAATAATTCAAGAATGGGTAGAGATATAAACTTGGTAGTAACATTATTTGATTGTAAAGAGAATGTTACGTAAGTGTACGCATTTTTAAAGTATGTGAACAACTGTGTGAATTTTTAGAAATAAAAGTATTGAAATAAAACGAGACATTATCATATAAATTCAAATTTAAAGAGGTTACTTTTTCTATTCAACCATTACTATTGGTCGGGTTGCCCCGTGCTGGTACATCTACATTTTATAATCACACACTTGGCCTACTGCTAGTATATATTTTATAACCGGATCTGAGTTGTTGTAACACACATTAATTTTTTGGCAAATTATTTATAAATAAATTAACCTTTCAAAAGTAATGTATAAGGTTACTTTTTTCGACCTACTTATATGTCAATACTATTTAGATAAAAAATAAATAAAAAATGTATTTAAGACAAATTGATATGAAAAACAATAATTTGGAAACAATTTGATTACAGAAACAAAAGGAAAATGACAAACAAAACAGTTTTTATAAAAACTCTAGAAGATAAATTAGGCAGTATAATTATAGCTTGAATATTTAATAGATAAATAAACCTCGATGTTTCCTAAATATCGAATCGCCTTCCTTACTATTTGGAGTCAATTTGAGCAGCGAGCGTTTGTTATCAGCGCTTATAATCTATGTCGGCTTTGAGTTCTACTTTGACTTGCTTCGGCTCTTCGTTCACGCAAAGTGTAGATTAATAAAAAAAAGAAACACATACAGAGAGAATGAAAATTTACTCCTTTAACACGAAACTTTTTATTTTAGGTTGAAAAATTAGGTCGCATATACTTACACTTCTGTGCGTGTTTAAAAAAAATTAAGTCAATTATTTGAGAAGTTTTGGGCGAGATTAAAGGATTGTACATTCACTTAAATTTATTAAAAATTATACGCTCAGGTTTCATGCATATTCTTATCATTATTCTTGCTCAAAGTGTAACGAAAATTTGTTTCCTATCAGCAAAATTTCTTTTTTATCATGTTTCATCTAATTATGGTCGTTAATTATTGCTTCGGAAAAATATAAATATTAATTAAATATACTTAAAAGATGACCGTATGATAAAAATATTTTTTTCTTCAAACGTCATAAAAGTGACATCTTTTGTGACTTAATTCACAAGGTAGAAGTTTCATTTCTACGCCGCCGGAGTAGAAACAGGTAATTTCTACGCTGGTGGCGTAGAAATGAAACAAATAATTATCCATAGCAACTATATAAAATGAGCGAATAAGAAGTAACTTGTAAAATAGAAACCTGCCATGTCGCCCCAAGATACACTAGATAACCTAAAAATAAAGTTACCAAAAACCTTCAACAGCTGTCAAATTTAAATTGATAATCTACAAATTGAAATATGAACAGTTTATATTTAACGAAATAACACATTATAAAGTAGCAGACTTACATATTGGTAATGACGGTAAGAATAATTAGAATTAAAGTGATAAGAAAAGTTCATATTGTTCTTCAGCGATTCTTCGATATAACATATCCTTGAGCAATATTGTTGAACTTCCATACAATTGAACAACTTCAAGGGCCGTACATGGTAATACTTCAAATTCTGATATAATTGCACATAAGGAGAATATAAAATTGCATAGTTTTTATTTAAAAGTCAAAACGTGAAAATTTTCAGCTATAATATCCCGAGGACATTGATAATTACGAAATAATTTTATGACAGTTACCGAAAGCGCGTTGCTTGGTAACAGCAAATTCGGTGAAAAAATTCCTATTAATAAATGAGTTATGGTCTCCCGAATTTTGAAAAGATTGACGTGACGTCACATTTATGTGTTTTTTTATCAAACTGTTTTCATCATGGACCAAAATGTTCTTGAAATATTTGAAATGTTCAGTTATATTTACATAAAAATAAATGAATATTATAACACTGTATAAGTCTACATTCTTTATAATTACAGGTGTATTTAAATTATTAAGTTTAATGCAAGAAATTTATGTTAAAATAAAAACTGTTTGGAAACTGCAGTACAGGAATGTTAGCCCCTCCTTTCGAATTTGAATTTCTTAACTTCTATTGGTAGTAATCCCCACCTCGTAACACGCTATTTGTAATGCATGGATAGGCGGTCTTTCAGTCGCGAATCAAAATATTATATATAGATTTTATATAAGTGTCGAAGCGCTATAACAAAAAATCCCTTATTTCCGAAATATCTCAATTATACCATTTCATTTTTTTTAAATTAATATTCGTTATTCAGCATATACATTCGTATTTTTTTACTATTTTCCTTTAATTCGATTGAGCTGGAATCCCCCATACCTTTAATCAGTTGTTTACACTAGCTAAAATAGATTGAAACTATAATGAGATTTTTTTGTTTCACTGTATATTCGAAAAAAGTATGAATGTACATATGGATTTATCAATTTTTCAACTATTTCCAAATTAATATTGTAATACGCAATGCTATATTTACTCTAAATCTACCTAATTATCTTTATTTTTTTATTATTAAATGCGATTAGTAAATAGGAGTATTATATTAAATAATTTAATTTCAAAACGTTTATTGATAATACCGATGGCAAGCAGTAGCTAACATAATGAATATTTTATGCGGTACATGAACCATTGGAGGATTGACAATTGTTTGTAATGATATTTGATAAATAAGTTACAATAGGAGGCACGTGCGCATTCCAGTACCGGGAATCGATTAACCAAGAAGTCAAGAAGTTTGTATTTGAACAACCTAGATTTCAAATGGTCATTATCGTATTCAAATTTAACTTTAATCGATTTGAAACATTTTCATTCCAAACTGCACTATAACTAATGAGTAAAGTTTTAATAATGCATAGGAAAAATAGATTAGAACGATATTATAAAGTTTAAATGCAAGAAAATTATGAAAATTAATTAGAACTTTTTTAAGAATATTTACTACAACATAGATAGTTAAAAAATCTGATGTGGCCAACACAAAACCTCCCGCAATTTAATTTTTATTAATTAAAATACATACCTACGTATTTACTAACGCTGCAAACTGTTCCACTGCAGAAAACTATTGCTGTATTTACTATTTTCTTTTTAAAATATTACTATTATTAGTTTGAAGTGATTAGTTTTTTGACAGTGACATTTACTGTCAGTTACATTCATTTGAAATATGAACTGTGTAACAAAGGAATTGTGTTTGTCTTAGGCCTCGAGATTAATAAAAAAAATCTGATGTGGCCAACACAAAACCTCCCGCAATTTAATTTTTATTAATTAAAATACATACCTACGTATTTACTAACGCTGCAAACTGTTCCACTGCAGAAAACTATTGCTGTATTTACTATTTTCTTTTTAAAATATTACTATTATTAGTTTGAAGTGATTAGTTTTTTGACAGTGACATTTACTGTCAGTTACATTCATTTGAAATATGAACTGTGTAACAAAGGAATTGTGTTTGTCTTAGGCCTCGAGATTAATAAAAAAAATCTGATGTGGCCAACACAAAACCTCCCGCAATTTAATTTTTATTAATTAAAATACATACCTACGTATTTACTAACGCTGCAAACTGTTCCACTGCAGAAAACTATTGCTGTATTTACTATTTTCTTTTTAAAATATTACTATTATTAATTTGAAGTGATTAGTTTTTTGACAGTGACATTTACTGTCAGTTACATTCATTTGAAATATGAACTGTGTAACAAAGGAATTGTGTTTGTCTTAGGCCTCGAGATTAATAAAAAAAATCTGATGTGGCCAACACAAAACCTCCCGCAATTTAATTTTTATTAATTAAAATACATACCTACGTATTTACTAACGCTGCAAACTGTTCCACTGCAGAAAACTATTGCTGTATTTACTATTTTCTTTTTAAAATATTACTATTATTAATTTGAAGTGATTAGTTTTTTGACAGTGACATTTACTGTCAGTTACATTCATTTGAAATATGAACTGTGTAACAAAGGAATTGTGTTTGTCTTAGGCCTCGAGATTAATAAAAAAAATCTGATGTGGCCAACACAAAACCTCCCGCAATTTAATTTTTATTAATTAAAATACATACCTACGTATTTACTAACGCTGCAAACTGTTCCATTGCAGAAAACTATTGCTGTATTTACTATTTTCTTTTTAAAATATTACTATTATTAATTTGAAGTGATTAGTTTTTTGACAGTGACATTTACTGTCAGTTACATTCATTTGAAATATGAACTGTGTAACAAAGGAATTGTGTTTGTCTTAGGCCTCGAGATTAATAAAAAAAATCTGATGTGGCCAACACAAAACCTCCCGCTATTTAATTTTTATTAATTTAAATACATACCTACGTATTTATTAACGCTGAAAACTATTCCATTCCATAAAACTATTGCTTTATTTACTATTTTCTTTTTAAAATGTCACTATTATTAATTTGAAGTGATTAGTTTTTGACAGTGACAGTTACTGTCAGTTACATTCATTTGAAATATGAACTGTGTAACAAAGGAATTGTGTTTTTCTTAGGCTTCGGGACTTGTAAAAAAAATTATTTCTATATTTATCTGTAAAGTACATAGAAAAAGTATTAACGTATTCCTGTAGAAAATTCAATAATCTTTAATTTTCATAACGACAAAATCCAAAAAAATGGCATTTAATGATATTTTTTTCAAGAAAAACCATTATGAGCTTCAGGTAAAGTGCCATTTCCGGTTATCCCATTTACAACAAAATCTAATGGCTTCTTTTCATATTAGAATAGGGTATAAATACAAGGTTTCAGAATTTTCTGAATGATAGTATTTGAGTTAGAGCGAAGACAAAATCCCTACACATACACAGATACAGACGTCATCGTGAAAATGTTAAAATTGGATTCTAGGGACCTTAAAACGTGGTCATTTACTAAAATCTCGATATGTGATTTTTAGCACGATCCCTATACCTCCCTTACCAAGGGTAGCGGGAGGTAAAAATAATTCATTAATCAACGGAAAAAAATATTATTAATACCCACATGCTTATATTTTACTTTAACTAGCTTACTAACTTTTTTATTAATAAGTACTTATTTTATAATCCATGGATCCCATTAATATTTGTTTCTTTTACTAATTATGTACTAAATATAAAAATGTCAGTTATATTTCAAAAATAATAACCATTTCTCAACGTCAGGCAAGTAAAATGTCATTTACTTTTTGATAAACAAAGGAAAAAATTAAATGATCATCATTTATTAGCTTGGCATCGTAAAAATAAAGAAGTAGGTAATTAATTTCTGTGACATTTAAGTCAAATATTAGCACTCTCAGAACAGATACCGTAAAATAATAAATATTATTTAATTTTTTCATTGTATTATATTTTTCTATGAAAGATATTTTAGGTTACACCACTTTCACATTCGATAGAAAATGATTCTTTTTTTGCTATGTCATGAAGTGATTGACTTTTGAATTATAGTGTAAAAGAAAAAGCGATTCTTGCATAAATACTTCAAAAGAACTATGACTGATTGTGAAATTAATACTTTGGAAGCGTATAATATTAATATTAAATATTCATTTATTATACCATCATTCAATTCTGAAGCATGTGTTTTGCATTTCATCATCTGTATAAAAAATGGTGAACGTACAAGATTCATTGCTAGTTTGTCGTAATTAATTATTATGAAGTTATGATATGTTTACGAGTTTCTTCTATTCATTAATTCATAATAATTCATACAAACGGAGACTGATTCATAGTTTATGTGCCACACATTGTATAGGAACTCTTAAATTTTCTAAACCTAAGCACACCCATTTTTTTACCTCTCGCTAAGAGAGGTGTGTGTGTGTGTGTGTGTGTGTGTTTAGATGATGTAGAACGATTCCTCAAAAACTATAAGACTTAAAAAATATTTAACTGCAGTTTCCTCAATCTGACATTCCTGGGAAGAGCTCAAAAGGTTTTGGCACAATTGTCTGTGGTTTTGGTAACAATTGAACAACCGGAAGTAGTAGTTTCTTAGAAAATTCTTCTAAATATAATTTTTTGGGAGTTTTTTTAAATATTGAAGAACATAATCTAATACACTTAAAAATTTTATTATATCTTGTACCTATAGATTTAGAGATAAAGACACAATAATTTATAGAGCGAACTAATCGCAGAGGCTACGGCACTAAGGAAACCAGTTGACAAATTCCAGTGTTTATAACATAATTTGTAAATGACACATGTCAGTGTCAAAAATCAACAGTTTTAGTGACATTCTGATAGCTTTTACTGGGAAGTATATTTAATTTTTCTTATTGTTTTATTAATTAAATATTTGAAATTATAGGTAAAATTGTGGTAAAATGCATATATCCATCAGCAATACCGCCAATCTGGTTAATGAATTGGAACAATCTCTGACATTTAGAAACTTCCTCATACAATGAAAAATAGATATAATTAGAATTATATGTGTGCAGAAGACATGTTAAATATAATAAAAAACAATATTTGGGTAATGTTCTATAATATTTTGTTATAAAACGACGGTTCGAAAGCGAAGTGCAATACAATACTTATATAGCCCAATACGGAAATGGCAAAAGGTCTTGTGCTGGCCACAACAGATTTTTTGAGATAAATTTAATAATCATCACAGGAATTTTCTATTGTTACCTTCCGTCACCTTTAGCTAAGGAAGGTATTGTCTTTGTTCAAAAAATTCTGTGGTGAAATAAAAAATCCCCAGAATTTTATTGCCAACTGAAACATTCTACATTAACAAACACTCAAACTTTTCCTGCAATTTGTAAGAGTATATTAGCGTTCATGGGCAAGTGTGTAGCTGGCCTTATGTAGACTGTGTTTTGGTTATTAGGCCTTAAAAGCTTCCCCCTTCCAAATATACTCGTAGAACTTTAGTCAATAAAATGAATCTACGTTTTAGAATAAGGTCTACCTAAAATTAATTCACCTATACCTATTGTGTGGAATATAATGCCATAAATTTTAATTAAAACTTTTAGCTTAGCTTGTATATATCAAGCTAACTACAGCATTGTATTTCTTAATGAAACCATATATCCATTAACCGTCCCTTATACGTATTATAGCGTACAAAATAAATGAATAGAACAGAATTGTTTCACTGTGTATATACATACATAATTACAAATGTTAATTTTTATCCAGCACATTGAGCGCATTTTTGCTCTGGAACAGAGGCGACTGAACTCCACTGTACATAATTATGCATTACGTGTGACGAAACAGCCCTTGTGATGTAAATTTTATTGCATGAGGAAAGAACTAATAAATCACCAAATGACGCCGAACTTTTTTAAACATTTCATTATACAGGGTGTTATATAAGTGTACAACGATTAACCCATGGTAGAAATGACCCCATAGATAGTGAATCTGGCAATAATTTTTGTTTAACATGCTTTCTACAAGAACTCGAGGCCTTCAAAACTGAACAATCAAGTCATAGTCATTTATTAATGGCCTTATAAAACTAAAAAAATCTGTTGTGGCCAGCACAATAACTCTCGCCATTTCCATTTTATGTTATATAAGTATTGTATTGCACTTCGCTATGAAACCGTCCTTTTATAACAAAAACATTACAGAACTTTACCCAAATATTGTTTTTATTGTATTTAACATGTCTTCTGCACAAATACAATTCTAATGATATTTATTTTTCATTGTATGAGGAAGTTCCTAAATGTCAGAGATTCTTCCAATTCATTAGCAAGATTGGCGGTTTTTCTTATGGATATATGCATTTTACCTACAATTTTAAATATTTAAGCTTTCAGAATGCCACTAAAACTGTTGATCTTTGACACTGACATCTATCATTTACAAACTATGTTATAAACATTTGAATTTGTCAACTGATTTCCTTAGGGCGTTAGCCTCTGCGATTAGATTATCCTATATATTACAGTGCTTTTATCTCTAAATCTATACAAGATATAATAAAATTTTTAAATGTATCAGATGTAGAAAATATTTTACATCTAGTTTGATTTTGCCCCAGGGCCCGTAATGGCTCTCCACGGGCCTGCACACACACACACACACACACACACACACACACACACACACACACACACACACACACATACACACACGGACATCATCGTAAAAATGTTGTAATTGGATTATAGGGACCTTAAAACGTGCTTATCCACTAAAATCTGGATATGCGAATTTTAGCATGATACCAGTGTACCTCTCTTAGCATTTGGAAAATCGAAGCTACCATAGACGTCAATGATGTGTGATTGTTATGTTTACAGTTCAGAAGGACAAAAATGTCATTTTCACTACGTGAAAGAATTATACCCTAAAAATTTAACAGGGGCGTAATTTTTTATTGTAAATAAATAAGTAAATATTTTTTTTTCTCTAAATGAAATATTAGGCCCCGTTTTTAGAGATTTTTTTTTCTGTTCAATACATTATTCTTGTAAAATAAAAATTGCCAATGGGGTATTCCGGTGATATGGAATTAATGCAAAATAATAAATTTTTTCTTTTCCATCTTCATATAGTAGAAAAATATAATAAAACATATTTAATAAAAAGTTTTAATTCATAATTTAATGTTACAAAATTGGAATTTTTACAGCTCTAGAAACGTCTTTGAAATTTGTGACGTCAAGTTGATAATCTGTTGTTCATTTCAAAGTAAATATTTTCGTTTAAAAACACAGATGGTGCCATTAGTTAACACGCGCGGATATATTTCTTGTTTGACATTTCGTCCACTTTATAATTATTACTCCTATTTTTACCATAAACAAACACAGGACAAATACCGAAATACACGCTGCTACTAAAATCATATGTAAACAAGCAAATGGCTGTCATGAACATGTGGATTTAGGCGCTGAAGTTCGTTGCAGATGTCACCGTCGAGTTGACGTCATAAGCGCGCCATGATAAGAAAATTTGAATTGCGATGAAATTTTTAAAATTCATATCTCATGTGATACATACATTTTCTTACTCAAAGTTAGATATTCAGTGTCCTACTGGTCTGTACTAATGTAAGAAAATATTTTTAAAAAATGACGGAATACGCCATTGAAGATTATTTGTAGCTCTTAGCATTGGTGGCCCGTTTAATACGAACACAGTAGGAAAATGAGTTGTTTGTATCGTACCTCTAGTTGCACACCGAAGAGGTCCCTGGAGCGGTGCGGCTTGTTGCCGGGCTCTGCGGCGCCGACATCTCCAGGCCCGGCCGCGTCCGCCGGCTCAGCTACGAGGCTCGGTATCACGTTCTCGATTGGGCTCATCTATAAAACAAAACATATAGGTACATTCTAAGGATTGTATACTACATGGTTTTTATTTTAAATTGAACATATTTGAGTCTTCCCCTAGAATTATTTCATTTCAAATTTGAAAATGATTTTCATATGTTTAACACCGCGCATCTGTTTAAATAGAAAAAAAATTGTTGTGGCCAGCACAATATCTCTCGCCATTTCCATTTTATGTTACATACGTATTGCATTGCATTTCGCTATCGAACCATCGTTTTATAATAAAAAAAAAATAACAGAACTTTACCCAAATATTGTTTTCTATACAATTCTAATTATATATATTTTTCATTATATGAGGAAGTTCCTAAATGTCAGAGGTTCTTCCAATATATATATATATATATATATATATATATATATATATATGTATATATATATATAATAATAATAATATATCATCACGGCATATTACCCATTTCTGGGTGTGCCAGTATCTACAACATATGTAAACATCGGTAATGATGACGATATATTTTACCGTGTGGGCGCTTACCAGGCGTCACCTCACGGGCACTCATAGCTGGCGTGGAGAGTGCACAGGGGTCACTTTTGTGCTATTTAAAATTTGAAATATTTGGCGTCAGTCGGGATCGAACCCGGTTCCCCCAGGTTCGCGACCAGACATATAATGCATATATATATATATATATATATATATATATATATATATATATATATATATATATGTATTTTACCTGCAATTTTAAATATTTAATTACTAAAACAATATGAAAGATTAAATGTACTTCCCGGAAAAAGCTTTCAGAGTGTCACTAAGATTGTTGATTTTTAACTCTGACATCTGTCATTTACAAGCTATGCTATAAACATTACTATGTTATAAACATTTGAATTTGTCAACTGGTTTCCTTAGTGCCTTAGCCCTTAGCCTCTGCGATTAGATTATTCTATATATTATAGTCTTTGTCTAAATCTATACAAGATATAATAAAATTTTAAGTGTAATTTCCAAAAAATTATATTTAGAAGATTTTTTTAATTAAACTATTACTTCCGGTTGTCCAATTGTTACCAAAATCTAATCAGCTCTTCCCAGGAATGTCAGATTGAGGAAACTGCAGATAAATATTTTTAAGTCTTATAGTATTTGAGAGACCGTGGCTCTAACATCCACATACACATACACACACACACACACACAAACACACACACACAAACACACACACACATACATACATACGGACATCATCGTAAAAATATTATAATCGGATTATAGGGACCTTAAAATGTGCTTATCCACTAAAATCTGGATATGCGAATTTTACCATGATTCCAATACCTCTTAGAGAGAGGTAAAATTTTAAAAGAATAGTACAGGAAAGCCAAAAGAAGTGCCTACCACATTTCAAACCTTTTTCTTCTTTAAATAATATCTTTAAAATGGAGGTCATCATTAAGATTTTTAGTTTAATATTGCCATGCCATAAGCAAACATTCCAGTGGAACAGTCTGACAGTCACTGGTTTGATAATAGGCATGCCTATTTACAGTGTCAGCTAATAAAAGAGAGCCGGGTTCTGTAGCGTCATCAAATCCAGAACAATCCGAGCGTTTTGAAAATGTGTAATATATTTTAGCATATATGAAAAAAGTGATAAAACATATCGCACCCCAGCGAGAATAGTGACACAAGTCAAAATTTAGAAATTCATCAGATAAATTTGTCAAAAATATGCTTCTAATAATCAGGAATAGTGACATAAATCAAGATTATATTTTTCGAGAGATGGAGCTAATGTCGTTTCATTTCAAGCTAATGTAAGTAACTTGACATTCGAGAACTGTCTTCTTTAATTTAAGTTTTACGCAAAACTATTTTTTGGACTTGTGTCACTCTTCTCGCCGGGGTGCGATATAGAAAAGAAATTTGCGTCAATAACACAGTTACATGGAAAGAAATAATTATGTATATAATTCGACATGAGTGGAATCCCCTATTGCATGTCATGAGAAAACTCAAGTCTTAACAACAATTACATGTTACGTAATGACAAAAATCCAACCTAAAGTGCAAAATTCCACTACAACTATCTCTACTCATCCTCTTGCTAATTATAATAATTAATCCACTTATAATTACGAATTGCTCTTAATCCGTTACATTTATCATGACGTAACGTTCCAGCAGACATAACCTCGTTACATCTGCCGCTGTTAGCGCCATGACGCAACGGCAACGGTGTTGAAACCAGAAACTAATCTTCCCGGCCGTGTAATTGTCGATGATTTACCAGAAACGTTCTGTTCTAACTTCGTTCTATTGTTTCCTGTGATGGGATGAGAGTGTGATCGCTGATTGTTTCCTTGTGAAGACGTATGGGGAGGGGGGATTGTAAGATGAAGATGAATTGTGAGGTTTTGTGTCGGATTACAAAGTAATTTTGTTATTATGCGGTAAGATTGATGATTTTCACATTAATTTGTTTAATTTAGTTTATTTGTACTACACACCAAGGAAACCAGTTGTCAAAAACAGTTTTACTGACATTACTGAAAGTTTTTTCAGGAAAGTTTATTAATAGTACAGAAATACCCTTAAGAAATACGGCTAATCCCGTCAATGGATTGGAACCATCTTGAACATTTTAGGAGAATAAGACAAGATTCCTTATTGGGCTTCCAAAATTACAATGCGCCACTGGTGGCAGATTTCTGAACTGAGTGAAGTGTACATGTACAAAGGAGGTTGTTTTATTCAGGGATTGTATTTACTTGTATACGAATTTTAATACGCTTTTACCTTCGGCTATTATTGTTTTACTCTTAGTAGGATCTGAATTACTGCTAATATAACAGGTAAGTTTTTGATTTTTAAAAAATTAATGAACAAATTAGGAGATATGCAATTTATAGGTTAAAGTTAAGATGGAGTGTGGCCACTATTTATTACTTGCTGGCCTTCCACCATATTTCTAGATGATACACTACAATTCCCAAATCTACAAATAGTATCTAACTCTAAGCAAAGAAAATTGTTCATTGTGAAAGAAAAACAATTAAATAAAAGTAAAGCTATGTAGATAGAAATTAATATATGTACAACTACGGCAATGAAATACAATCTAAATAAAGGAAATCAAATGTTTTTTTTATTAAAAAAACTAATATACTGTTAATTAAAATATCACTAAATTGTTACTACAAGAAAGATCAAACTCAATTCTACCGAAATTAACAAAAAAAAAAAAAAAACACTATACTAAATCTGAAATTAAATTAAAAACTACGAAAATTAGTCTCACACCAATTGTACTCTTATGGAAGCCAGCGAAAAATGTACCATTCGCTTGAATTTTGACGTTTGACGTCAGCGCCATCTCTTGATAATTTGGAAGCCCAATAGAATGAAAGAATAAATATTAAATTAGGATGAAGTATACATAATATTTAAGGTCAAATAGAAAACTATTTAATTCATAGAACTTTATGCAGCATATTCTTCGGTAAGAAGTTTTCGTTTTACAATGTTCGTAGGGTAAAATATATTACAAGGCAGAAATAAATCAATAACGACAATAAAAACAAACTTATAGTTTTTATACGACTCAATAATTACCAAGGATCATAAACATATTTTTAAATTTACGAGTAAATAAACCTGCAACTACCAAGTTCTGATTCTGGAGAAATTAATGGCTTTTAGAAGTTTTCGTACAGGTAGTGTGTCGTGGAAAATTATACAACAGCCAGCGAATGCAGTTCCTGGGAAAGTGTGCTGTGCTGCCCAAATCGGAAGCGATAAAAAAACTTAAGTGCACCATTCCGTGCTAATGTTCCCTCCAAACACAACAAAATAACAGCATTTATGGATTTCCCCGATATACGATCTCTAGTTCCTTTTTTTATATTTCAAAATTTCATATTTATTCCTTAAATGCATTATGGCATCGTAAATCATCTTGAAATATTAGTTTTAATATTAAATAGCCATTTATAATGATAAACACAAGTAAAAATAATGGAATATATAATTCAATGAGTTTTATACAAAATAATTAAATGACAAATGAGATAGCCAATCATCGTTTAGGGATTTTTGAAATTTTCTATATATTTTTAAATATATTTTATTAACAGTATTTTATTGTTTTTTTTTTTATTATTTTTATGTATTTGAAACCTTTAATAGAAGTAATTATATTTAGAAATATTATTATTAAGTAAAATTTTGTTAATTTTTGCAAACTGACGTTTGATTATATTTTTTTATTACCGGTAATTCGGAAAATGTATATAACTAAATATTATATGTCTACATTATACTTTTCAACCTGTATTGTGATTTCATTTTGGTTTTCGTTTCGTTGTTCATTGACAAAATATCAAAGGCTTTGTCAAGTCAAATTCAAGAGCTTGTAGTTAATTTATTGACTTATTTTGAAAATGAAAAATAGAATGGTGGGCTCTTACTTACACTGAATTGTATTACAGCGAGTAGCAAACGCTATACGGAATGTACAGAAACACTGAGAAATTGTATAATATTATGCAGTATTATGTATTTTTTTAAGGATCTCTCATAGTACTAGATATACTACAAGAATGAAGTATTTATAAAGGCGGACTATCTTTAAAAAATTTTATATAAAATTGCGTATTTGGATTTACGAAGGCAACCCGCAGATCATATTTTTTTTTTACATGTTCATGTAATTTTTTTAACACATTACGTCATTGTTTCTAGTGATATTGTATTTATGACGTAAACCGCCGGATAGCCTATATCGTTTTATAAGATGTAGAAATTTTTAAATAATCTCAATGTAAAAGAAACATACATATTTAAATACATGTTTAAAAGTAGATAAAAGAAGATATCATTTGTTATCTTACCTGTTTCCATGTATAAATAATTCAGTAGCATATCTCTATGCAGATGTTTCAAATGTGAAATCTAACGACTACTAATTTTGTCGGTTAGCTTTTTAACAAACATGATAAACTATCTGACTTATTAATGCGTCGACACTTTTCATCGTAGTGCTGTAATCTTTATTATTATAAAAAGTAGGTAAATGTCAGACATATAGATAATAACATAAAAAAATAAAATAAACACAATTAATGTAAGAATACATTTAAAGAAAACAATAACAAAACAGCTGGCATTTTGTTGCCTTGTGACAGCTGGTATCTGATACTTAAGATTGCAACGCACTCTCAAATCAAAATAAAACACACATGATCTGTGGCAAGTCATACACTATTTTGTATGTGAATGATACTTTTATTATTATTGTATTTTCTAACATATAAAAGTTGAACAAATAAAAAAACCAAAGTATTGTTGATTTAAATATTTTAAGATATGAAATATCCTTTAAATTTAAACAATGTTCTAATTAACAAGCCCTACAAGAGATCTCGCACAAGACCTTCCGTTAATTTGATGTATTTAGTACAAATCCCATACCAAAAGTTCATTGGAAAAGATTCTATATATCCAATAAAGTTGTAACACGAACATAATACATTTTTTTACAAATTCCACACAGAAAGTTCCTTGGAAAATATTCTATAAATCCAATAGAATTATCACATGAATATACATTATGTATCCCTACTCATATATAAATACTTTAAAAAAGCGTACACTTACGTAACATTCTCTTTACAATCAAATAATATTACTGTCAAGTTTATATCTCTCCCCATTTTTTAATTATTGCCCCATAAGTCAATATACCCCTCATTTAGATAAAAACTTCAAAATTTGAAAAATCTAATTTTTATGTATCTAGATACTTCTCAATGCGCTGATTCCAAATTTTGAAACCGCAGGTCGATATCTCTTTTCGTTCTCGACATATTTAGATTCAAAGTTTTGCTCAAAGCTGCCCATTTTCGGGTATTAACCCAAAAATGGGTCGAGATATGAATTTGGCAATACGGCCATTCGATTCTACGGGCAAAATTACATAAGTACACCAATTTTCAGAATGTTTGTCCAACCGGTTCATTTTTTATGAATAAAAGCTTGAAAACCCCTGAAAATGGCCAAAATCTGAAAAAATCGTAAGGGGTACACCTTAGATTTTTGCGATTTTTAGCCATTTTCAGTTATTTTGCTTTATAGACTGTATGTGGTGTTCAAAAATTATGAAAATTGGTGTACTTATGTAATTTTGCCCGTAGAATCGAATGATCGTATTGCCAAATTCATACCTCGACCCATTTTTGGGTTATTACCCAAAAATGGGCAGTTTTGATCAAAACTTTGAATCCAAATATCTTGAAAACGAAAAGAGATAACGACCTGCGGTTTCAAAATTTGGAATCAGCGCATTAAGAAGTATCTAGATACATAAAAATTAGATTTTTGAAAATTTTGAAGTTTTTATCTAAAAGTGGGGTATATTGACTTTTGGGGCAATAATTCAAAAATGGGTAGAGATATAAACTTGGTAGTAATATTAATTGATTGTAAAGAGAATGTTACGTAAGTGTATACATTTTTAGAGTATTTGAACAACTGTGTGAATTTTTAGAAATAAAAGTATTGAAATAAAAATGGATAAATGCTATAAAAAAGTTCCTTGGAAAAGATTCTATATAGTCAATAAAATTATAACACGAACACATACTATAAAAACATTCAATATCTGCCATTAAATATATATATATATATATATATATATATATATATATATATATATATATATATTTACAATAATAAAAGTTTTATATGAGCCTTTTTTCTATTACCTATAATAAATAGATAAGGGGTAGGGAGGTGCATCTTTTCAGATTCATCCTGTATTTAATAATTTTATGTTTTCACACTTAAGAAGTATTAACTTCATTGATTTTGTGCTCGTACATTCGTACATTATTGCTACTATTAGCATTTAGAATTTATCAAAAATCGAATTCTTATTTGGGAATGAATAAATCGATGTTGTCGGTGATTCTGCATTATTAATGGCAGAAACCGATGGTCACACACTGATTGTTGTTCGGCCCACTGTTTGATTGCTACTTTGAGGTTATGGCATTATTGATTACGGAGAAACGTAGTCAACAAGGCGTAAGGAAAGTGCCGTTCTGTTAGCATGCTTGAGTGACCAGTAGTTCCAAACATGTGGAGGAGTACAAAGGAGATACTTATGTGCTTATTGACACAAATCACAAATTACCTGTTTTATTTGCTTATTGAACAACAAATCTAGAAAGTATTGTTTAGCTGGTTTCCTGTATTGTTTCAATGTTTACAAAGCAGATGTACTTGGTATAAATTTATTATAAAAAAAAATATATATCATCACGGCATATTACCTATTTCTAGGTGTGGCAATCTGCTTTGTCGCAGATATCGGTAATGATGATGGCATATTTGTATCGTGCGGGCGTTTACCAGGCGTCTCCTCACGGGCACTCATTGCTGGCGTGGAGAGTTACTTTTGTGCCATTTAAAATTGGAAATATTTGGCATCTGTCGGGATCGAACCCGGTTCCCCCAGGTTCGCGACCAGACACTCAGGCACGCGGCCACGGGGTGATATATTTATTTATTCATTTATTTATTGATATATTATGAATTTTTAAGTCAACTAATGTGGGACGGGTCTCGAGTATTTATAAATACTGAATTCAATATTTGCAAATATAATAATTTTATATGAAATTTCTAAAAATAGAACAGTTATTTGTGGTACATTTTATTGACAAGCGGAAAGTTTATACTCATTTTGCCGAGTGTGCTAATTTCATCGAGTGGATAAAATATTGTTTTTCTTGTGTTCTAAATAACACTAAAGCCGTATCTACCCACAAGTTCTTTCTAAGACATTGTTCGAAGTAGCACTTTAATTTCTTAGCTACGAAAATAAGAAATATAAATAAGACTTTATGGTTGGTGTTTCTGATGTTGCACTTTTATCACCCTAATATCTAAATTCTAATTTGTACAAAACGTCAAATTTACTGTGAAAGAATAGCTTCTTAGCTTATATTTTATGAAATATAATATTAACATTTACTCTTAAACATCAAACTGAATCGAATAGTATAATTCTTTTTTGTTGTTCGAAAGTGTTGCCATATAGACTAATGGATATCACTAGTGTGCCATTCGGAGTTGTATTTATGTGAAGAAGACCTAAATCCTAAATACTATATGCCAAAATGCGACATCGGACACAGCCTTAATACATTCATAACTAACAAGCAATAATAACAACTTCATAACTTTTAAAGCACTGTACGCCAATCATACAAGCGAACCTTTGTCTTAAGACAGCTTTTCAAAATTGTTTAAAATGAAATCCATTTTCCACAACGTAAATTGACAGCTCAAATGACAGTTGGCATGCAAATCCTTGTGTTTATGTCTATGTTTTTTCATTTTCGAGAGATATGAACACTTTCAAAAGAATCTATTGTTTATATCGTTATTTTTATTTTTAGTGGTACCTACTTTTGCATCAAGATGTTAGTAAAAACAAAATCTATTGACAGGTATAAAATGAAAATGCTAATCTTAATATTTCATTGTATTTGCGTACTTACCTTAGTCCTCTAGTTAGCCTATTAGTAATGGGATCCTCCACCATATTTTTTTTATATATTTTTATGAATCTATCTAGAAATGATTTTGTTCTGAAACAGTGGACTTCGCTAATAATTGAAGTCACATAAATTGACCTTTTTCAGCAGTTATAAAAATATATAAATATGATAAAATAACTCTTGTGCTCCATAATTGGACATGAAAATTTGATTACTACTGGTAGCCTATGTCATTCAACATATCTTTAATTTTTATACATGTTTGAAATCTGTCATGGCATCATAAATTTAAACTAGTGTTATTTGGTCTACTTCTGTTGTTTTATTGTTGTTATTTTCTGCATTTATATACTTGCAAATGAAATCCTTATTTCAAAAATGCGATAGCAGAAGGTTTAAAAGTAGTGAGAATTTGGAATAGAATAAATGTGTGACGTATACACATATATAGAGATGAAGAAATGGTGTTAAAAACTCGGTTGTTTTAAAAACTAATAACTATTTTCAAACTTTGATAGTCCATAACATATAGTTTTAAGGTCTAGTTTAAATATAATTGACCCATGTTTTAATTTGTTATTTTGGTGGAGGACCCCTTTCTTATACTTACTTAATGTAGGTCATCTGTGATAAAATAAAAATAAATAAATAAAAATTGTGGAATTCTGTTGGTAACAAATGAGTATTTTTACAAAAAAATGATGAATATCGATTACGAAAATAAAAGAAACCATTCAAAAAGAATTTTTTGATCTGTGTAATTTAGGATACGAAACAGGTACTTATAAAAATAATGCTTAATAATTAGAAATCAATTTTATTTCGATTAATGTTACATTTACATTTCTTACTCACTTTCCTGTAACATGAAATTATACCTGGCTAAATTATAGTGTATTAAAATATATAGCATTAAAAATACTGATAAATGATTCACATTGTTAATAGCTTGTATTCCTCTTCTCGCTCAATACAGTATTTCTAATTACTTATATATTTTATTTTACTTAAGGCCTATTTATAATGAAGTAACGTTAAACGCAATGCTTCGGCGCAATGTAACACAAGCACAAAATCTGTGATTTACAATATACGTCAAAGATAGCACTTCTAACTAATCAGAATTTGGTATATTTCGTTGAAATTCAGCTCACTTTTATTTATTGTCTATGCATGTATGACAAAGACATATAAGGTTAGTTTATAAAATAATTTGAATAGAAATGGATAGTAACGAAAACATATAGTTTTGTAGTTGTGACAGTTCACGAACATGTCGATAATACAGATTTTTATAGCATAACTGAAACACTGAACTTTGAGTGGCTCCCAGCACAACAGTAAGGTAAAAAGATGAGAGTTGGTTATATTCTGCATTGCGTTTATTGCGTTGCTGATTATGGCGCTGCGTTACTTATCATTATAAATCAGCAAACAACAATACCATACTCTCATGTTTTGCGTTACCTTACTGCAACTGTGTTACCGCTTGCGTTACTTCATTATAAATAGTCCTTTATGCAGAATAACATATTTCTCAAATAATATGAATAAAAGTTCTTATACATTTAAAAGTCAATTAAGTAATAATAGAATTTTTTAGATTTTTACGAAAAATCAGATACTTAAATTGTAGGACTTGTTGGTGAAATCGGCCCATTAGACTACGGCCAAGCAGCCAGGAAAATAACTGCCTATTCTATTGCTGGCCATGAAAGCTTGAGTAACTACATACCTATTTTATAATTATTATAATAACAGATTTCATGGTTTTCTTTACATAGGATAATATACAATTAAATGTTATCTCCCATTAATTTCTTTGGTTCATATTCTCACAATATTTCATATAAATAATATTCACCATTTAATTTAATTCTATTAAATTTTTTCGAATAAACTTGACATTTTACAGTAGCAGGGCCTAAAGTAGGGCTACATATATTAGTACATGAGAATATGAGCCAAAGTATATAAGTTTATAAGGGCTGGTTTATAATGAATTTAATTTACGAATTTACAATTTATAATTTAGATTTTAAAATGTATTTGGAATATAACTATATTTTATATTTCCAAATGAAAATTTTAAATTCGATCAATCACAAGAGAGAACTATTAAACATGGCGGTAAGGTATAACTTTGCTTCATCCGTCAGCTGTATTTCCTGTTTGTGATTTGTCAAATTTTGAAGATGGATTTATAGGAACAAATGAAATTTGACAAGATGAATAAAAAAGGCAAATTCTTACCATGTATTCAGCCGCTGATTACTTAGAAATGATTATAATTTTCGGAGAATGTGGACAATAATATTTTCGTTTAGCACATTTTACACAGCTGCTACACACCTTCGCTAACCTAAATTTGTTGACAGTGAAAAGTCAACTCTAAAGGGTCAAAATTACAGTAAGTCAAACAAATTTTGTTTGACTTTCAATTCGAACATAAACCAGAGAGAATACATTAAATTCATCATAAACTAGCCCTAAGAATGACATTAAAAATACACTAATCTGTATTCACCTTATCAAAATTTATGATCAAAGTAGAAACCGCTCTGTGCAAAGTATGGCATTAAAAGAATCACGATTCTATTACAATCTGTGAATTCTTCCAGTGCCAAGCTTCATATAGAGCAAAACCGGACGGTGGAGCATCGCGCTGCTGTATACTGTCACAGATTTAGAAACATGAAAATGTATAAATACTAACATGCCAAATGTGCTCTAAGACCCTATCGTATAACACAATAGGTGTGCATATTAATGAAAGTGTGTGATCTACAGAAAAAGTGCATTGTTTAATGATACGAAAGATTAGTAAAAGAATAATACATTCATTGGTATTCACAGGTTTCATTTTATTCAAACAATAATTAAATATGATACAAACTTTACATTATTTTATGTTAATGATAAGTTGTTTATTGTGTAAAAATATTATATATGTACGTATTTTTCTTGTGAATATCAACTATGTATTTACCATATATTATTAACACATGTATGTACAATATATGTATATTTGTATGTACAGGGTGTAAATCTAAAAGTGAGACATAGGCGCATAGAATTCAGTTTTTCTTTGCGCAAACGGTAACTAATTATTTTATGCAAAAATATTTCAAATAAAAATTACAGATATTTTAATTTAACATTAGCGCAACACGTCTTGTCATTTATAATAATATATAAGTACATACTGTATTTTTTTGGTACACACAAAAAATTCTAATTGTTATATCTATTATTCATTATATTTTATAATTCATTTTTAACGGGAAGTGAAATCTGGATGCATATTTATGATTTTTTGAGAACAATTTTCCAATGGAACTTTATGGATAATAGGGATTCCACGATTTTCTTTTTTAAATTTCACCTGAAAGTATTAGGAAAACTAAGACTATTGATGAAAATCCGGTTAAAAAAATGCCTATTAATAAGCGAGTTATGGTCTCCCGAATTTTGAAAAGATTGACGTGACGTCACGCATATGTGTTTTTATATCAAATTGTTTTCATCATGGACCTAAATGTTCTTGAAATATATGCTATTTTAAGTTATATTTACATAAAATAAATGAATATTATAACACTGTATAAGTCTGCATACTTTATAATTACAAGTGTAATTAAATTATTAAGTTTAATGCAAGAAATTTATGTTGAAATAAAAACTGTTTGAAAACTGCAGTATAGGAATGTTAGCCCCCTCCTTTCGAATTTGAATTTCTTAACTTCCATTGGTAGTAACCCCCACCTCCTAACACGCTATTTGTTATGCATGTATAGGAAGTCTTTCGGTCGCCAATCAAAATATTATATATAGATTTCATATTCGTGTCGAAGCGCTATAACAAAAAACTCCTTATTTCCGAAATATTTTAATAATACTATTTAATTTTTTTTTATTAATATTCGTTATTCAGCATATACATTCGTATTTTTATACTACTTTCCTTTAATTTTTCAAAATCATTCGATTTTGGGAATTTAGCTAATATTACTTTCAACGTCTTAGTGAAATGAACAATGATGAGTAAAGTAATAATATTATATTTTTGTTTTGCACGGCGATAAATCACTATTAAAAACTTATTAACTTTTTCAATAATAATTTTATGACCATACAATACGGGCTAACAGACATGCGGGTGTAAAATATTTAAGAATTCTTTCAAAAGAAATTAATAATTAATAATCAACGATTCCTAACATAAAACTTGTTGCCGTATCGCCGCTATTTTACTATACACACTGTATTCCTTTTAGCTTGTTATTATTGAGTTTATGAAGTTTTGCTGAACAATATGATATTCAATAAACCTTCGTATAAATTTTATAATGTTCTGTAATTTACTGGTTTTCAATCACATGTTTTCAGATTTACATTTAGTGTGTAAAATGTAATGTTTCAGATGTATTACAGTAAATGTACAAAAGAATACAAGTCTGCATAGAATATCATAGTTAAACTGTCTCCACAACCACAACTATATTTCAAATTTTATTATTAGTTGTTATAATATGTGATGAAACTAGTCGTAAACATAAATAAAAGGCGAACATTTATAACATGTAGTAAAATATTGTTCTTATACAAATAGAAAACTTGTAATATGTAAAGCATATATACATAAATTAACAAGCATTACACTCTATTTCCTATATGTTTGCAAATTAGTAGACAACATAGTAAAGTTAAACTGCATATATTCGTACTTACTGAGATAAATAAATAATAATTTAATCATAAATTCTACAGTTTACTGATTCAAAATTCTATATACCTACATACATATATTTATTGG
The DNA here is from genome assembly GCA_943142095.1 of Ophonus ardosiacus. Lineage (NCBI taxonomy): Eukaryota > Metazoa > Arthropoda > Insecta > Coleoptera > Carabidae > Ophonus > Ophonus ardosiacus. The sequence continues at coordinate 55,293,918 of OW964827.1, read as the reverse complement.
CAAACGTGTAATAAATTATTGTGGACATGTTTGTAATATTGTCATATGTTTACCTATATTATTTTCAAAAATTATTGCATTATAATAAATAACAAATATTATATGAGGTCGCATGGTTGTATACGTATATGATAATAGAACAGACCGGGTTTCAATACGTCGTTTCTTATGCCATTACCTTGTGGGGTAATTCACCATCATACATACATAAATACATAAAATCACGCGTGTCCCACTTAGTGGGTTAGCAAAAACCCGAAAACAATATTAACAATTAGAAAAGGGATAAGAGTAAGAGCTCAGCTGACTCACTTCACTCTTTAACAACATTCTTCTTTCTCCTTGTCCACAATCATCATAGCATTCCTGCATAAGAACATATTAAAGTGACTGATTTTCGGTAGCGAATAACCGCATCCGGACCACAATAATAGTTACGCAACAATCATCCTTCGCCACACATTCTTATCCATGCACACTTCTTTCACCTCAGCCACATTCATAAACGTATTCATACATAAGAGCAGAGGAACATATTAAAGTGACCGATTTTCAGTACCGAATAACCGCATCCGGACTACAATAATAGTTACACAAAAAATCATCCTTCGTCACACATTCCTGTACAAACATACTTCGTTCACCTCGTCCACATCAGCAAATAGATTATTTGTTTTACAAAATTTACAAAAAAATTTAATTTATTTTATGAATAAGTTTCCTCTTATTCTTCTAATGTTCGAGATTCTTCCAATTCATTGATGAGATTGGCTGTATTTCTGAAGCGTATATGTAAATAAATAAATATATCATCACGGCATATTACTCATTTCTGGGTGTGCCAGTATCTACAACACATGTAGACATCGGTAATAATGACGATATACTTTACCGTGTGGGCGCTTACCAGGCGTCACCTCACGGGCACTCATAGCTGGCGTGGAGAGTGCACCACAGGGGTCACTTTTGTGCCATTTAAAATTGGAAATATTTGGCGTCAGTCGGGATCGAACCCGGTTCCCCCAGGTTCTGGTCGCGAACCTATATATGTAATATATGTATATATCCATAATTATAAATATTTAATTAATAATAAAATAAAAAATATTAATTGTAATTCCCAGAAAAAGTCTTCAGCAATATCTTTGGTTTTTTGACACTCACATTTATCTGTCAATCACAATCATTTTAAATTTTTCATTTGTTTTCCGTGCGCCGCGAGATACATTTACAACAGATTTTTTGTAATAATACAAATTATCAAAAAATATTTACAATTTTTTTTAAGTAACTAGTACTTCCGGTTGTCCATTTGTTACCAAAATCTAATCAGCTCTTCCCAGTAATGTCAGATAGAGGAAACCGCAGTTAAACATGTTTTAAGTCTTATAGTATTTGAGAAACCGTGGCTCCAACATCCACACACATACACTCATCATCGTAAAAATGTTATAATCGGATTCTAGAGACCTTAAAACGGCTTATCCACTAAAATCTGGACATGCGATTTTTAGCATGATTCTTAGCGAGAGGTAAAAATGTATCGTACTTATATTAGTCCATCCATCATACTGTGAGGGACGTTATGATATATTACTATATCTCACATTAATTGTAAATAAAATTGCAGTGAAAATTTCTTTATCTTGATCTCAACTACTTTTCTTGATAACCCTAACGAGAAAACCTCGTTTCCTGCCGCCCTTCGCCATATATATAATTCACGCTGCATGTGACCGCGACTGGCCCTTCGAGCCCTTGACGAATAGCTCCTGCTTCAGAAGGGCGGAGCTAGCAGGTCCGTAGCAGGGAAATTACCCCGGGCAATTAGCCCTGCTGTGAATACATTTCAGATAACTTATCAGATTATACAACCCTGGCCGCCGCAGCAATTTCAGGAAAATTTTAAAAGCAATTTTGAACTTAGTAGTTCTATCACGTGATAAAAAGTTTGTGGAGTAATTAATAGTAATTGCGAGTTCGTGATATACATGGAAATATTGAATATGACGCGTGATTTTGAGGTATTATGGAACTTGACACATTTATGCAAAATCAAATTATGCATGGAAATTGAATTGTAATATAATTACAATGTGGCAATAAGGAGTTACAGAATAATTTTGTTTTGAGTAAAAATAAATTAGTCCCAATTTTCATTAGTTTCCAAGTACAGAGAACAGTGGAATATATGGAATAAATGAAAAATCGAAATGTCAGTAAATAGACTATAAAAAATCTGTTGTGGCCAGCACAAGACCTCTCGCCATTTCCATATTAGGCTATATAAGTATTGTATTGGACTTCGCTTTCGAACCGTCGTTTTTTAACAAAATATTACAGAATTTTACCCAAATATTGTTTTTTATTGTATGTAACATGTCTTCTGTACACAAATAATTCTAATTATATCTATTTTTCATTGTATGAGGAAGTTTCTAAATGTCAGAGATTGTTCCAATTTATTAACCAGATTGGCGGTATTTCTGATGGATATATGCATTTTACCACAATTTTACCTATAATTTCAAATATTTAATTTATAAAACAATAAGAAAAATTAAATATTACTTCCCAGAAAAAGTTATCAGAATGTCACTAAATCTGTTGATATTTGACAATGACGTGTCATTTGCAAACTATGTTATAAACATTGGAATTTGTCAACTGGTTTCCTTAGTGCCTTAGCCTCTGCGATTAGTTTACTCTATAAATTATAGTGTCTTTATATTTAAATCTATACAAGATATACTAAAAATTTTAAGTGTATTATGGAGAATTTTGTTCTTCAATATTTAATAAAAAAAAACTCACAAAAAATTATATTTAGAAGAATTTTTCTAAGAAACTACTACTTCCGGTTGTTCAATTCAAAACCTTTTCAGCTCTTCTCAGGAATGTCAGATTGAGGAAACTGCAGTTAAATATTTTTTAAGTCTTATAGTTTTTGAGGAATCGTGTCTACAACATCCAAACATACGTACACACACACACATACATACATCCACCCACACACACACACACACACATACACACACATACATCATTTTAAAAATGTTATATTCGGATTCTAGGAACCTTAAATCGTGCTTATTCAATAAAATCTGGATATGCCAATTTTAGCATGAATCCAATACCTCTCTTAGCGAGAGGTAAAAAACAATAAAATTTTATATCAAACATTTTTCTCAATTTCTAACGAAGTTATATGAAAATTAAATATTGGCCAAGGTCGCCACAACATTTAACTTAGTACAATTATTATTTTTTTTTTAACTAAAGGTCACTAAGATGACCTCTGAAAGGTAAACAAAAAGTCTTATGTAATTAAAGTTGTAATTTTTATAATTTTCAAGATAGCACAGGTAAACCCCGTAAAAACTCATTTTTCACTGTCTTATATTTCGGAAACTATTGAATATCGGACCCATATTGATAGCTTTTGTTAATCAATTTGGTCAGTACTATATTCCCTTAAAAAATTTTACACTTTCTTTGAAACACCCTGTATATTTATAATTATTATTATTATTAATAATAATAATACTAATATTAGTTGGAGTTAGAGTTGTGAAATCGAATACGGATTGACGATTTTTAAATTTATGGACTAGGTTACAATATTTTTAACCCGGCAACCCATTATTTAGCTATTTCTTCAATATTTTACAGTTCATTTGAAATTAAAGTGCAAAAGTTAAGTTAGTTATGAATCCTGATTTATATAATTTGATAGTTTTAAGTCAGCCATTTATTTATTTGACAGTTTAAAGTCCCCCGTCGCCCATTAATTAGTTTGACAGCCTTGACAGTTTTTAAGTCACCAGAAATGAATTTGATAACTTTGATAGTTTTTAAGTGTCTCAAAATTTAGTTTGACAGCATATCCAAAATGATTACTCAAACTCAAGAAATAAAACACATAATTACCCATTTTATGTTAATTATTCTATGTGCTTATACAACACTTATTTTTTGGAATTATGTAAGTAAATTTAAGTGTAAATTGTATTAAAAACTGCTATGCTTAACAACTTCCGCTAATTTTGTGACCCTCATAAAACAAAAACAATTTGAATTCTCTATTGTATTGTTTCCAAAGATGACTATCTTTTTAATTGATTATTTGATGTTCAGATCTACTGAGGCGATGTAAGAGGCATGTGTGATTTGAAAAAAATCTCACAGATTTAATGTCTTGTTATCCTGTAGGCTGGTTAGCGAACACGTGCGCTCAGGGCAGACATTATAATGTTACAAAATGGAATCATATATCAAATAATTTATAAATAGAATTATGATTGATAACTTCCCAATAAGGTGAAAATTGTACGTAGGACAAACGTTGAAAAAAAAAAAAGAATTTATTATAATTGAATATCATTATTAATTAAAACTGGTTCTAGCCAATATACAGGTTGTCTCACAACTCGCGCCCCAGACGAAACTGACACTTGCCGACGACAATAGGTTGCCAACAAATAGAAGAAAATAATTTGCGGCTGCTTGCATAACGGAGTTACAGGACTTTTTAATCCACCAATCCCGGAAGGATATCTTGAGGTGTGATGATATTATTACAAAATAAAACTGGTTGTTAGGTTTTAAAAATAATACTAGTGAGTTACAAAATTTGTTTGACTTACTGTAATTTTGACACTTTAAACATTGTCAACAAATTTAGGTTAGCGAAGGTGTCATCCGAGATCATCATTTATATCGTACAGTGCAACGTGTTGTAGCAGCTGTGTAAAATGTGTTAAACGAAAATATTATAATCATTTCTAAGTAATCAGCGGCTGACTACATGGTAAGAATTTGCCTTTTTTATTCACCTTGTCAATTTTAATTTGACACTGACATTTTTAGAAAACTACAGTCGCCCACACATTTTAAAGATTTGATTTGTATAAAACCATAGTAACGTAAAATTACGGCAAACACACGTTAAAGGTGTAGGTCTCTGATTGGTCAATTTTAAGACGTCTTTTCTCTAATATCTTTTAAGCTAGATTTTTTTTTCTTCGAAATTACACATCCGCGTGCAATCTCGTGTTTCCTCATTCGCTCTGGGGCGCGAGTTGTGAGACATCCTGTATAAAGATTGGCACCAGAAACAACCCCCCACTCCTGTAACTACGAAGTTCATACAGCACGTCATTCATAGCCAATAGAAAAGGAGGCGATGGTTTGTCACATGTTAAACTGTATGTACTCTGACGCCACATTTTGTTTCAGATCACGTGATTTTTTCAAAATATTACACAAATATCAATATTTAATTGTAAAATATCTAATGGATATTTCGTGATATTTTCAAATTTGAGGCTCTTTAAAGAACAATATCTTTTAAAATTTAGTACTTACAAGTCATATAAAAATTCTTGCAACAGTCCTATTGTAATAACTGTAAGCGGTGTCAACATAAAAGTTTCGAATGCGCTTAAAGTGATGTTGGGTAAACGGTCTATATAACAGAAATACTTAGTCATTATCGGAATCTATGTACATCAAGAAAATTGGATAAAAAGTTGTAAAAATAGCTGCAAATAAGAACGAATTAAAAATGGTACCTATATGGTACTGGTACATAAAGAGGTCAGAAAAATTTATGTCATAATTTTTTAATACGCCAGTCAAATTTTTACGATAGATTTTTATATTGAAATTTATGATGTAATAAAATTTTTAATAAAACATAACTGGAAAACAAATTAAATTATTCGCAGAAATCTTCATTTCAATCTGTTCTTCTATTCTAAAGAATGTAACAATTTCAACTTTTATTTATAGAATCTTTTCAAAGGAAATTTTGGCATGGAATTTGTAAAAAAAGTAGGTGTTCGTGTTATAATTTTATTGGATATATAGAATCTTTTCCAAGGAACTTTTTTGTAGTATATATCTATTTTTATTTTAATACTTTTATTTCTAAAAATTCACACAGTTCTTCAAATACTCTAAAAATGCATACACTTACGTAACATTCTCTATACAATCAAATAACATTACTACCAAGTTTATATATCTACCCATTTTTGAATTATTGCCCCAAAAGTCAATATACCCCACATTTAGATAAAAACTTCAAAATTTTCAAAAATCTAATTTTTATGTATCTAGATACTCCTCAGTGCGCTGATTCCAAATTTTGAAACCGCAGGTCGATATCTCTTTTCGTTCTCGAGATATTTAGAATTAAAGTTTTGCTCAAAACTGCCCATTTTTGGGTAATAACCCAAAAATTGGTCGAGATATGAATTTGGCGACATCACCATTTGATTCTACGGACAAAAATACACAAATGTAGCAATTTTCATAATTTTTGTCCAACCGGTTCATTTTTTATGAATAAAAGCTTGAAAAGTCTGAAAATGGCCAAAATCTGAAAAAATCGTACGATTTTTACGATTTTTGGCCATTTTCAGTTATTTTGCTTTAGAGATTGTATGCGGTGTTCAAAAATTCTGAAAATTGGTATACTTATGTAATTTTGCCCGTGGAATCGAATGGTGTTGTCGCCAAATTCATATCTCGACCCATTTTTGGGTTAATACCCAAAAATGGGCAGTTTTGAGAAAAACTTTAATTCTAAATATCTCGAGAACGAAAAGAGATATCGGCCTGCGGTTTCAAAATTTGGAATCAGCGCACTGAGGAGTATCAGATACATAAAAATTAGATTTTTGAAAATTTTGAAGTTTTTATCTAAATGTGGGGTATATTGACTTTTGAGGCAATAATTCAGAAATGGGTAGAGATATAAATTTGGTAGTAATATTATTTGATTGTAAAGAGAATGTTACGTCAGTGTACGCATTTATAGAGTATTTATGAGTATACATATACAGCCCGATTCACAAAAAGTTTAAGCTAATCCTCATTTTTGGGTTAGTGAATTCTATTCCATTCCGGTATTTAAAATTTAATTTTCATGATATTATCAATAAAGGTATATACTAGGAATAAATTAGACTCTATTTTAAGATATAAACTGTCAAAATTAGAGTAGAATTCGCTAATCCAAAAATGCGCATTAGCTTAAACTTTTTTGTGAATCGGACTGATAATGCATATTCATGTGATAATTTTATTTGATTTATAGAATATTTTCCAAGAACTCTCTGTATAGAATTTGTAAAAAATTGTATTATGTTCGTGTTACAATTATACTGGATATATTCCAATGAACTTTTGGTATGGGATTTGTACAAAATATATCAACTTAACGGAAGGTCTTGTGCTGGCCACAACAGATTTTTTTGCGTAAATTCTGGTTTGCATTTTTATTTATTTTTATATTCAGATTTGATTAAGTCGAACCGAACCTGAACCCCGAACAAATTCGTAAATTTTATTAATGATTGAACCAGAACCGCCTCCGAACCCGTCTCTTAAAAAACAAATTAACTTGAATGTTCTCATTATCAGCAGGCAAATTTTACGCAATACCGTATTAAAAAGGTAAAGGAAATTATTCAACAAATCAACCATATTCCTGGTCCTAAAAACCATGTGGTTAAGACTATTCAACATGTAAACCATGTCGGAAGTATTGACATTTTAAATATAGTTTGTTATAGTTATCTGCTTTATCATCATCTAAACTCTTAACGTACCACGTACCATTAGTGATGAAACATTTTGGATTACTATCACAAAATACAATATTACAGTTCGCAATCCTAATCTAATTCGATATCCACTTTGATAACCGTCATTTTCCTCATCTTTTCAATAAACCAGAAAATTGCCAGAAACTCATTGTTAGTGCTTGCGTGTGCTGTAAGAAGTGAGGTTATATTTGACAGGATTCCTGTTCTGCACCGGAATCACGAACCTGTATAAATATAAAAGTCCGACCTGATCCTAGTAGCGATAGGATATTCTAGAACCCAACTTCGGTGCGTGTTGCTGTAATTACTGCGGAGTAGGCTGCGGAAAGTAGACACTACGTCACGTGACATGGGAAATTAATTTCCCGAATATTACGTTTGGTAGATTGTTACGTCGTAGACCAAAGGAAGTCATATATTAATTTAAAAAACATTAGGGGAGGGAATTAAAAAATTTTTTTTTGACTAAATTCTTGGAATTTGACTAAGGATGCACTCGATCTCGAGCTTCGAGCCGGACCGAAGATATTTTTTATCGGGCCGAATCGGGCTAATCATTTACAAAAATTGAGGCGAGTCAGACTTTTGCTTTTGGCCCGGCCCGAAAATTCGACCGGTACGAAAAATCTTGTAGTTCAATCAAATGCACAGTTTCCTTTATATTTTAATGAAAATGGATAGAGTTAAAAAGGATCAAAATTATTTAATAACAACATACTTCACATCTTAATAAATAAAAATGTTATTTTATTTCAAGAATTCAAGGTTATTCATTAAAGCATAATAATGCTATTGTGATGTTATTATTATTGTTACTACTCATATTCTTAAATAAAAGTAATATTTGTTTCTACCATACTGATATCTTGTCTTGTCTTATTTTTGAGCAGAAACAAAGTTATATAAAAAATCCTTATGTAAATGATATTTTTTACCTCCCGCTACCCTTGGTAAGGGAGGTATAGGGATCGTGCTAAAAATCACTTATCGAGATTTTAGTGAATGACCACGTTTTAAGATCCCTAGAATCCAATTTTAACATTTTCACGATGATGTCTGTATGTGTGTATGTGTATGGATTTTGTCTTCGCTCTAACTCAAATACTATCATTCAGAAAATTCTGAAACCTTGTATTTCTACCCTATTCTAATATGAAAAGAAGCCATTAGATTTTGGTGACAAATCAGATAACCGGAAATGGCACTTTACCTGAAGCTCATAATGGTTTTTCTTCAAAAAATACCATTAAATGCCATTTTTTCGCATTTTATGTCTTATGAAAATGAAAGATTATTGAAACAAGGAATACATTAATACTTTTTCTATATATTTTACAGATAAATTTAAAAATATTTTTTTTATTAGTCGCGAAGCCTAAGATAAACACAATTCCTTTGTTACACAGTTCATATTTCAAATGAATGTAACTGACAGAAATGACACTGTCAAAAAACTAATCACTTCAAATTAATAATAGTGACATTTTAAAAATAAAATAGTAAATAAAGCAATAGTTTTCTCCAATGGAACAGTTTGCAGCGTTCGTAAATAAGTAGGTATGTATTTAAACTAATAAAAATTAAATAGCGGGAGGTTTGGTGTTGGCTACATCAGATTTTTTTGTATAAGATTTGTGAAAAAGTTGTTTAAATTTTCGAACGCCTTTGGTAAACAAATACTCGTAGGTTTGTAATTTTTATAACAAACTTACACTAGAAGTGTCTCTTTTTTTAACAACTTCATTCATAGCAGTAGGGTCCTCCACTATATTTTTTAAATTTTTTTTTACAAAACTTCATATAAACTGAAAGTGATATGTAATTTTAGAAAGTCTTTATTGTTATTCGTTAAGCCGTAATAATTTTTTTAATATTCTGTGACGCAGATAAAGAGATGATTTTGTTCTCAAACATTGTATTTCGCTAATAATTGAAGTCACATACATTTATTTTTTTCAGCACTTATAAAATATATAAATATGTTAAAATAACCCTTGTGGTCAATAATTGGAAATATGGGTGGAGAATAAGTAATTTAATGTCATAATTAATAAAAATACTACGTATATATTCCAAGATTTGATTACCACTGGTAGCCTATGTCATTCAACATATCTTTTACTTTCATACCAACGCTTGTAATCTGTCATGGCATCATAAATTTAAACTAGTATTATTTGATTTATTTCTGCTGTTTTATTGTTGTTATTTTCTGCATTTATATACTTGCAAATGGATTCCGTATTTCAAAAGGCGATAGCAGAAGGTTTGAAAGTAGTAAGAATTTGGAATAGAATAAATGTGTGACGTAGATATAGAGATGAGGAAATGGTAATAAAAACTCGATTATTTTAGGAACTAATAACTATTTTTAAACTTTGATAAATAAATAAATATATCATCACGGCATATTACACATTTCTGGGTGTGCCAGTATCTACAACACATGTAGACGTCGGTAATGATGATAGCTGGTGTGGAGAGTGCACCACAGGGGTCATTTTTGTGCCATTTAAAATTGGAAATATTTGGCGTCTGTCGGGATCGAACCCGGTTCCCTTAGGTTCGCGACTAGACACTCAGGCACGCGGCCACGGGACCCCATTTTAAACTTTGATAGTCCTTAATATACAGGTTTAAGGTCTAGTTTTAATACAACTGACCCTTGTACTAATTTGTTACTACGGTGGAGTACCCTATTCCAAGTTATTATCAATAAAATTATAAAAATTACCGTAAAAGCCAGTAAATAAATGTGGTCTTTATATGAACACCTATAAAACTTTCCACTTAGCTGGGTGCTTACAAGACAATACAATACAATTGGTTTCAGTAACATATTAAACTATTTCCATTTGAATACCAACACGAATTCACAATTACGGAACTAAGAAACAATGTAGGTACATTTAAATTCCAACTTAGGCAGCATTATACCATTAAAAAATAGCATTAAACTAAACTTTCGCTTGCTATAAATTTTTATTCCATCGATAAGTCGTTCGGCGAACTACCACCGCATGCGTGCCTCGCCAGTGGCGTATCGTTATGTGGGGCTGGGGGCCAGCTAAGCTTGGGGAGGGTGTTGACGTCACTAAGTCACGCTAACCTACAACTAAGGTCGATAATGCAGTTTTGTAATAGACGAGCCCGGGAATTTTACCAGGTAACCAATATGCTTATATGTGTTATTGTAGTAGCTCTATTGATTATATTATTGTCAGGGTACTTTTTATTTTAGGGTGACGGTAATTGATTTCACGTTCTTGATAATGATTGTGTACATGCCAAGGAAAATATGGATTGGAGTATTGTAATGATGTAATAAAATAGGGCTTTATCAGAGAATTAAATTTAGAAGAATATACGTACGTATCATATACAAAACTTATTTTTGAATCTAATACCTTACAAAAGATAGGTGTATATATGTTTTTACAGAATCTTTTAAATAATTTTTAAAAAAGATTTTGTTCACAAACTGGTTTACTATTTTTTTAACCACATCAAATTGATTAGCAAAAAAGTATCTCTAAAATAGGGGGACATGGCTTAATCACAGATTCCTGAGGCTAAAATAACTAAACTTGCTTCTACCGGAAAGTGTACCATTTAGCCAGTATTCTGCTTCAATGTTCTTCGAAAAAAAAAAAAAAATTGTAATAACAGAACACTTTATTCGATTTGAATGAAATTTGGTATGACGTTGTTTATTGAATGGAGCGTGTACTTTTTAATTTTTTGCCCCCTTCGAGATTCTAAATACTCGGCGCCTCTGAGATAAGACATCTCGCTACTATTTTAAACGTGATAATGATTATTCCAAATTAACAATGGCAATGACGTCAACAAAATAATGAAAACTTTGATATCTATCAAAATAAATAACTGTAAGACCGATAATTTACATGTGTTAAAGAAGAGAGAATATGTTTTTACTAAGGCTATTGTTAAAGACTTTATTCTCACCGTAAATTTCAAATACTGTATAAATTTAGTTATTTAAGAACCAACCACATATATGAATTAGTAATTGGACAACTATTCAAGGTGTAACAAAAATAAAATTAAATTTAGCCTGCGATGGAACTCGTCGAGAGCAACAATATTTCTTATTTTTTTGTAAACCTTCTAGATATTGTTTTGAAACTCTTTAAAGTTTTGTAAAAAAAATGCACCTGCCTAAAAATACTAAAAAAAATGAGAATTCAACAAAATATTACTGAGAAAAATTGTTGTTCTCGAATTCTGTCAGTGTCACTTTTTACCTTCCGTCAAAAGGAAGGTATTGTCTTTGGTCAAAAAATTCGATGGTGAGTTTTTAACGAATAAGCACGTTTTAAGATCCCTAGAATACGATTTTACTAATTTTACATTGATGTCTGTATGTGTGTGTGTGTCTGTGTGTGTGTCCGTGTGTGTGTCCGTGTGTGTGTGTGTGTGACAAATTTTTCTCCGACGATAACTTCAAAACTACAATTCTAAAAATTATGATTCTTTCGTATTCCTCTTCTTTACAATCATATGAAGAGCTGATTAGATTTTGGTTATAATTGGTCAACCGGAAGTACCCTTATTTGAAGTTCTTAACAGTTTTTCTGGAAAAAACGCAGTTAAATATCATTTTTCGACATTTTATGATCATTAATATGAAAGAAACTCTTATTCTCTACACGATTTGATTATACGTTTTTCTTCATATTCAATAGATATAGAGTTATAGAGAGATTAAGAGAGGATAACTTTCAAAAACCAGTCAGCTTTGCAAAAATTATGGAAACAGCAGATAATATTCAAAAAATTCTAATTGACATATATCAGTGTCAAGTGCAAAATCAAAGTGAAAAGTATAGGATCAGAAAGTAATTTAAGTGACAGAGGGTCCCTCGCAAATGTCTTGCAGTTTCAATGCCGGGAGTACAAGAAAGGCCAAAGAGAAGATGGAAGGACTGTGTAGCAGAATATTTGAGAGAGGAAGAACTGTGTCAAAAACATGCGTTGGATAGGAATGAGGAAGTGTGAAGTGCAATTTACAGATGTACATTCGTGTTATAATTATACTGGATTTATAGAATCTTCTCAAAGGAACTTGCAATATGGAATTTGTAAAAAATAGTGTGTTCGTGTTACAATTTTACAGGATATATAGAATCTTTTCCAAGGAACTTTTGGTATCGGATTTGTACAAAATACATTGAATTGACGGAAGGTTTTGTGCTGGCCACAACAGATTTTTTCTATTTCACCAGTACAGGGTGTTAAAAAAATAAGTGTCATAAATTATGAGGGCATATATTACTGACCAAAATGAGTAAAAAAAGCTTAATCAACATGGGTCCTACTTCAATAGTTTAAGAGATATAAGGCAATGAAAAATGAGTTTTTTCGGTGTTTACCTCTGTTATCTCAAAAACTGTAAGAGTTACGACGTTGATTAAATGAGACATTTTGTTTACTTTTTAGAGGTAATCTTAAACGTGTTTTTGTTAAAAAAAAATCGAATAATTCTACTAAGACAAAAATTGTGGTGGCCAATATTTAGTTTTCAAATAACTTCGTTAGACTAGTAGACAAAAGTTGCCCTAAAATTTAGAATAATAAATTTTATTAAAAGTACAATAAAGAACAAAATCAGTATCAATGCCTCCTAGAGGCGTCAGTACACCACACTGAAGAGCTCCAATATATGCGAAACGCGGCTGTGGTTCTCGTTCATTCAGAGATTGAAATCTTGTAAAACATGTCGAGTATTATTTTTTAAATATCTTAGTATAGTCTGTTCGCTCCTAGCTGAAACAAGCCGATATTTTATTACCCCAATAGATATTACCACAAACAAATAGAAAATCCTCAGGTAGTGTGGAACAGGGACGTATTCGAAATCTGCATAAATAAGGGAAAATGTCATTATTACAAGTATACAGTTATACTCGTCATAAAATAATCAAATAATGGCAACTTTCCTTCACACTTTTTACAGGCTTAGGACTGTCACTAACACTGGCAGAAGCATTGTCGACATCCCAGGGCCTCCACATTTCCATATTTAAAATTTCACTTACAACCGCTGCTAACTAATGTTACATGTAAACTGAGTTAAGACGAAAGAAAACCGGGATTATAAAGGAACGAAATTCAATCAAGGGTGACTTAAATGAATAGTAGATTAAATAATTCCTAGAAATTATGATGATGGCCAAACCCGAAAACAATGTCATTAGCCAACAACGTCTTTCCAGGTAATTCTTAATTATACATATTCAATGATAATACCTAGCTGTAAATACATTTCAAAATAATTTCAAAAAATTCTCTTAAAAATTTACAAACGCATATATCAAAACGAACTGAATACAATCCTTGTTCAACACTCCATATACAACTGACCGCCGTTTGATGAACAAAGGCTCAAGAAAGTGGTTTATGGTTTGTGGTAATAACTATTGGGGTAATAAATTATCGGCTTGTTTCAGTTAGGAGCGAACAGACTTTACGAAATTTAGTTGAATAAATTATTTTGATAAAAATGTACTTGATTTAGAATCAAAATTATTATTTATTGAGTTTTTCCTTCCATGTCATACAAGATAATTTATCAGAAACAAATGAATCCTATTACTTTGGAAAAAAACCCAATTATTTTCCTATCCCTATTCCATCAATTCCGACATTTTTATTCAATGAAGTACCTGTCCGGCGACCTTCATAATTATCACGTGCCTCACGACATTAGCGCCATCTACTTCCCGCTATCAATGGAAGCCGTCATCATCAGTCGACATGGACACGCCAGGTGACTTGATCAATACAAGCCAGCTATGCTATAATAACCTTTGATACATTGATTTTTTTAAGGCACAGTAACTTTTAGCATTTAGCTGCCTCGCTGGGTTCGTCTATTCCAGTCACTGGGCCCACGGTTGCCAACTTTCCGGCGGTATTGACATCAGGAAATTTTATGAGTCATTAGCTAGGGAAATTTGTCAATGAAAATCATCAATAAAGCAAAAGTTTGGAGATTATAAAACATTATTTGATTTGAATATAATCGCTTGGTATAATTTGAGGTATCAACTTTCATTTTATATACAGGCTGTTAATACAAAGACTTTTTGGATATGTTTAGGCCAAATATTATAGTAGATAGTTTAAAGATTTTATAAATGTTTTACTTTCAAAAATCGATAGAGTGGTTATCAAAAAATCATGTTTTGAAATTTTAGATCGATAGCCATTTTGTCATTTGAAAAAATAAGAAATAATTGTAAATGTCAAATGTTTTAGAGAGCCGAAAGGTAATTACGAAAAAATTAAATTTTCACTAGTCCTTAAAATAAAGGAGTTATGACGATTTTTTGAAAAACAAAAGAACTCCAATAACTACGAACCGGGGCACCGAATCAAAAATTGGAACTAAGAAAAGTTGTTTGTTTTAATAAGATCTAACTACCATTTTTGGGTGTAACAATTTATAATTAACCCCCTATATAAATAAATATATCATCACGGCATACTACCCATTTCTGGGTGTGCCAGTATCTACAACACATGTAGACATCGGTAATGATGACGATATATTTTACCGTGTGGGCGCTTACCAGGCGTCACCTCACGGGCACTCATAGCTGGCGTGGAGAGTGCACCACAGGGGTCACTTTTGTGCCATTTAAAATTGGTAATATTTGGCGTCTGTCGGGATCGAACCCGGTTCCCCCAGGTTCGCGAGCAGACACTCAGGCACGCGGCCACGGGACCCCTATATATATAATGGTGCACTCTCCATACAAATGTGAGTGCCCTTAAGCTACCATAGTTCAGTGGTGGCCCTATTTTTTTTTTGTTGCGATTTATTTTATTAAAACATTAAATAAAATTTGATTATCTGTAATACTTATTTAAAGATCCTAAAGCATCTAAATATGGTACAATTTGAAATTGAATCTAAAAGAATTTTTTTGAAAAAGTAACAGTATATATACCTGATATATAGAATATTTCTACTAGTTCATCAACATAGTTTCATATTAAAAAAATATATTTGCAATTTTTAAATTGCTTGAATGTGACCTCTTTGGTGCACTCTCCACAACAGATTTGAATGCCTATGCGCGTGATACGTGCCATCTATCGTACAATATTTCGTTATTACCGATATCTCCAAAAAGAAAAATGGCGTACCCAACAATATTAATAGGTAATTTAACAATTATATTTTTTGAAATATACAAGCCAAATTTTACACCGATCCATTATGTACCTCTATAACTATGAGGTGTAAAATTTTATTTAATTATATTTTAAAATTAAGAAAAATGTATACGGTAAATTACAAAATATGTGACGGCCATATTGAATAAATTATCACATTACGTATTTTAATATCAAAAACCAAATTTACTGTTGTTTTTATGTACCTATGATGTTTAACTTTATAAATATAATTGACATAATTAATTATTAAATGTAATAAAATTAGTACTTATATTCCGTACATAAAGATCGATTTTTTACACGTAAATAGGTATATAGGTATAGTAATACGTATGTAATTATATTTATCGATTGTTTAATTTATGCTGTCTACTAATGACATGTCACAACATATGAAATTAATAATTGTACGCTTAGTAATAATACATAATGAAATATTGCGCAATGTATTTTATTTAAATAAGTGTATATTGTACAAACTTATGTATACGAAACAAAGCAAATAAAATGTGCATAAATATATACCTACAATCAGAAATAAATAACATAAAACATTTACCTATTCCTAATGATATTTATTTCTGACAAAAAAAGTGCAGAGTATATAAAAGTGAAGATTTCCGGTTGTTCGACCAACATATTCGACCGGAAATCTGCAAACTACCTACAAACAAACCGCTACCAATGCAGTACTACTAAAGCAAATCAACAAACACAAAACTGTAACTAAAACTTATAAATCACATTCTCACGATGAACAGCACTTGTCGAAAACCACTAGCGAAACATACTGTGAGTGAGTGAGGAAATTCGTAGCCGGTTTAAAATGTTTTGAACAAAACAACGGACATGCTCACCTAGCAACGCGTGCGCAGGCGCAATGCCCACAACGCGGTAGAACTCGTCAGCGCACCGGAAGCGTCGTCATGGTACGATGCATTTTTGTTTTTCCAAGCATGCTAAAACGCTATGGCTATCTCGCTCCAACCAATGGTCGCAGGTAGCCGATTCAATAAAATGAAAATGGTCACCGAATTAGATGTGTTGTGTTTTGTTCCAATATTGTGGAATGAATATGCGGACTTGTTCACTAGGGAACATATTGGAATTTATGCTGTGAAATTGGACTTTTATTATCAAAAGAGGCATTGACATTATGTATTTAGTATTTATTTATTTTGACTATTTTACATTTATACAATGTTTATAGTACGTCAGAAACATTTGGCAATAAAAATAGATTATCAAATACTTATTTCAAAATACATAATCATTGGTCGATTGTGTCAAAAAAAAAAAAACAAGTACAATATTAAACAAAGTAAGTAACAATGTAAGTAGTATCACGTAAAGTGAAATGAAAGTGATAAAATACAAATGTAAAACAATAAATATTTGAGAGTAGTTGAATTTGAGCTTATTCACTCATAGTATCGTAAGTATATTTAACCAAAATCAATAAAATTGGATTTTAAATATTCCTCAGTTGTATAAAAACAATTTCGCAATAAAAAATTTTTAACTGCTAATTTAAAGGCTTTATATTTTAGATTTTTAATTCTGGAAGGCAAAACATTATAGTAATCTAGATTTAAGGTGTTATTTAATGATTTTTGTAATCTCAAGAAAGGTTTTCTTATTAAATTTATAGATCTAGTGTTATAAGTGTGCACATCTCCATTTTTTAACATATTATCTTTATTTTTATGAATATCAATGAGTGTCTGGAAAATAAATAGACAAGGTAACGACAAAATTTTCAAATTAATAAAAGCTTCTTTACAGTGGTCTCTAAAAGATAAATTATAAAGAATTCTAACTGCTTTCTTTTGCAGACGAAATATTTTAATAGAGTTTGGCGAGTGACCCCATAAAAGAATACCGTAAGATAAAACAGAATGAAATAATGAAAAATAAACCATTCTCAAGGTAGATTTATCAATTATAGAGTTTAGTCTACGTAGCAGAAAAATAATTCCTGACAGTTTCTTACTTATGAATGAAATATGAGAAGAACCATTTAGTGTTGGTTCTAAATGCATTCCAAGAATTGAAACAGGATCATTATTAATGAAATTACGATTATTTGAGAAAATTATTTTTTGAGTTTTATCTTTATTCAAAAGTAAATTATTTGCTGCAAACCATTGTTCAGCTTTACGAATTGCGCTATTATTAGCATCAGTAAGATTTTCATAATTTGAATCACCTGTAATTAGTGAGGTGTCATCTGCAAATAAAACACTTGTAATCGGATCCATATAGTTACTAAAATCATTAACATATATTAAAAAGAAAAAAGGCCCTAAAATAGAGCCTTGAGGCACACCGTACTCTATTTTTTTAAAATCTGATAAGGTACCATCAAAAGAGACACACTGTACTCTATTTTCTAAATAAGACTTGATAATATTTAAAGCCGGTCCTGTAATACCATAATATTCTAATTTATGTAAAAGTAATGCATGATTAACGCAATCAAATGCCTTTGACAGGTCACATAAAGTAAGTGCCATATGTTTACCTGCTTCAAGGCCTGAAATTATATTTTGTAAAACATTATAAACAGCTTGAGATGTTGAACATCCAGCGCGAAAACCGAATTGCTGATTGTTTAATAATTTATTTTTATCAAAATAAGAAACCAGTCTATTTTTAATTATAATTTCAAAAACTTTTGAAATTGTGGGTATAATAGATACAGGTCTATAGTTTTCTACTTTGCTAATTTCTCCTTTTTTAAATAAAGGGAGAACTTTAGTCTTCTTAAAAGCATCAGGGTAAATTCCTTCATTCAAACATTTATTAAAAAGTTGTTTGGGTTTATCATTATAGTTATACACTAATTTGAATTTAAAATTTTTTGAAACAATTTATCTTCAAAAATTGCCTATATTATACCAACATACAGGGTGATTTTTTTCAAGGTGTACATAGGAAATTAGCATGGGAATTCAGTTTTTTGCAAATCATTGTTCCCGTGTAAACTTCCGGCAATAGTTGTGGTGTCAATACAAAAACAAAAAAAATCCCCATCCGAAAATACCAAATACGTGGAAATTATCCTTACGTTTTAGTTTACGCCTATAAATTAATTTTAAAAATAATCATTTTCTTATTAATAGCAGTAGCCATGCCAAAATTGAACAAAAAAATAAACAAATGCTTGACATTTTATCTGTCAGAATAGGTTAATTGACATTACCAGTGGCGTAACTAGGAAAATCCACAGGCGGTTTTTTTCTCAGTAAAAAGGCACCATAATAAATTCGTAATTTATTTAAAGTAAAATATAAAAAATCTGTTGTAGCCAGCACAAAACCTTCCGTCAATTCGATGTATTTTGTACAAATCCCATACCAAAAGGTCCTTGGAACAGATTCTATATAATATTATGTAAAATCGAACACGAACACATACTATTTTTAACAAATTCTATATCAAAAGTTCATTCGAAAAGTTTCTATAAATCCAATAAAATTATAACATATACACTAAATAAAATGCACTAGACACTTCCTTCAATTCTTCTTCAGCTATCCCCTATTTTATTAGGGGTCGCTGTTTCCTCTTCTCTTCCACCCATTCCTGTCCAACGCATCTTCTTCACACGGTCCTTCCTTTCTCAAGTCTTTTGCGATACAGTCCTTCCATCTTCTCTTTGGCCTTTCACTGCATGTCACTTGCGAGGAACACTATGACATATTAATTTTAGATCCTATACCTTCCATATTTGGTTTTGCACGTCCAACTGACATCTGTCAATTAGAATTTTTTGAATATATCATCTGTTTCCATGATAAATAGCAAAGCTGACTAATTTGTCAAAATTTATTTCTTTATAACGCTTTAAATCTACATCAATTGATTATGAAGGAAAATGTATAATCAAACAATATAGAGAAGAGTATTTTCTTTAATATGTATAATAACAAAATCTATTGTAGTAGCGAAACTAGTTTTCAGTAAATAAATTTTGTGAAACTAAAAACCAAGTATTTCAATATATAATAATAAGAAAAATATTAATATGTTGACGACTATGTTTTATATCTTTGAAATAAAAGCTTTAAAACATGGCCACAAATTAATATTTAAATTTATGCGTACGAATAACTTCAAAGCAAAATTTTATGTTTTGTGAAATATTTTTATGGCTTTATATTACATCTACTTAAATAAATGTTTCGACAAAACAGATTAACATCGCAATTTTATAGTGCTACATATTTAACCTATTTTAATGTTATAAAACGTATGATATAAATATTGGTATATGTAATTTTGTTTTATTTACACCAGCTATTTTCCAGTAATGTCTACGGGTTATTTTTTCCGATATGTTATCAAAATAGTCATTAAAATTTAATTTTGGTTCGTGATTAATTCTAGGAAAATTTGCTTTTAATGATAAGTTTATGTAATAGGTAACCAAATAATGTACACGACAATTTGAGGTCGATTTGACAAGTTTACATATATAGTTTTCCCTGAAATACAATTAAGGTTGGTCTCGCCAGGGCTCGTTTTCAAAATTTTGATGCGTGCGGTAAAAAAAAACATGTCTTATAATTACTCCTTTAATATACTGTTTTAGACGGTACTCTATATACGGAGACAACTCATATTGGGGTGCATTTTTTAATTTGTCATGTTAGTTATAATTACAACATTAGGTTTAAATATTTCACCAATAACAGTAGTAAACAATAATAAAAAAATCTGTTGTGACCAGCACAATACCTCTCGCCATTTCAATTTTATGTTATATAAGTATTGTATATTATATTGTATTGCACTTCGCTATCGAACCATCGTTTTATAACAAAAACATTACAGAACTTTACCTAAATATTGTTTTTATTGTATTTAACATGTCTTCTGCACACATACAATTCTATCTACTTTTTATTGTATGAGGAAGTTCCTAAATGTCAGAGATTCTTCCAGTTTATTAACCAGATTGGCGGTATTTCTGATGGATATATGCATTTTACATATAATTTCAAATATTTAATTAATAAAATAATAAGAAAGATTAAATGTACTTCCCAGAAAAAGCTATCAGAATGTCACTAAAACTGTTGATTTTTGACACTGATATTGATATCTGTCTTTTACAAACTATGTTATAGACATTTGAATTTGTCAAGTGGTTTCCTTAGTGCCTTAGCCTCTGCGATTGGATTATTCTATATATTAGAGTGTCTTTATCTTTAAATCTATACAAGATATAATAAAAATTTTAAGTGTATTTAGATGGAGAATATTATGTTCTTCAATTTTAGTACCAAAAATTTTCAAAAAATAAATATCTTTAAATTTATACAAAATATAATAAAATTTTTAAGTGTATTAGATGGAGAATTTTATGTTCTTCAATATTAGTAGTAGTAACAAAAATTTTCAAAAAATAATATTTAGAAGAATTTTTTTTAAGATTACTACTTCCGGTTGTCCAATTGTTACCGAAACCTTTTCAGCTCTTCCCAGGAATGTCAGATTGAGGAATTCATAGTTAAACAGGTCTTAAGTATTATAGTTTTTGAGGAATCGTCCCTCCAACATCCAGAAATACACACACACACACATACACAACCACACACAGACAGACATCATTTTAAAAATGTGCCTGAGTATGTGGTCGCGAACCTGGGGGAACCGGGTTCGATCCCGACACACACCAAATATTTCCAATTTTAAATGGCACAAAAGTGACCCCTGTGGTGCACTCTCCACCAGCAATGAGTGCCCGTGAGGTGATGCCTGGTAAGCGCCCACACGGTAAAATATATCGTCATCATTACCGATATCTACATGTGTTGTAGATACTGGCACACCCAGAAATGGGTAATATGCCGTGATGATATATTTATTTATAATCGGATTCTAGGGGCCTTAAATCAGCTGCTTATTCAGTAAAATCTGGATATGCCAATTTTAGCATGAATCCAATACCTCTCTTAGCGAGAACTAGAAATTGTACGTCCATTTAACCGTCTTTCTAGCTCTTATAGTTCTCGAGATAGCAGTGGTGGCCACTTAAAAATGAACACTTTGTATTTGATATAATTTACAATTAACTAAAAAGTTAATTCTAAAAAAATCTGCAACCAATTCAATCCTTATTTTCAACCTCATTCTCCCTCTATTCCACTTATTTCCATACCTACCCTAAAATATTACTACCCCTAATCAAAAAACTAATTTGATCAGAGCTACTACATACTACGCACCAACACCTGCTTTACTTGCAGGATGTTCTTGGCTGCGTCACTGGCCGTACGTCGTGATGATTGCAGATAGAGGCAGTAGGGCCCTCACCTGCTCCCTAACCTAACCGTCGCTAGCCCCGGCACACCGGAAGCGCGCGAGGGCGCGAGCATCGATACCCCCGTTGATGATGGCAGTGAGAAATAGATGTATGGAGGATAATTCGAAGGAAAGGAGGGAAGTGAAGTTGAGAATGAGATATGAAGGTATCAATGGAGTAGTTTATTGCATGCATAGATGGAAATGTGAAGGTGGTGCATGAAAATAATGGCGTACAAAACATTATTAGACAAAAAAATTATATAATTTTTACCTCTCGCTACGAGAGGTACTAGGAATCATGCTAAAAATTGCATATCCAGATTTTAGTGGATAAGTACGTTTTAAGGTCCACCTTCAAAAAAATCTGTTGTGGCCAGCACAAGACCTCTCGCCATTTCCATATTAGGCTATATATGTATTGTATTGCACTTTGCTTTCGAACCGTCGTTTTATAACAAAATATTACAGAACTTTACCCAAATATTGTTTTTATTATATTTAACATGTCTTCTGCACACATATAATTCTAATTATATCTATTTTATATCATTTTCATGTCAGAGATTGTTCCAATTCATTAACCAGATTGGCGGTATTTCTGATGGATATATGCATTTTACCACAATTTTACCTACAATTTCAAATATTTAATTAATAAAACAATAAGAAAAATTAAATATACTTGCCAGAAAAAGCTATCAGAATGTCACTAAAAATGTTGATATTTGACAATGACATGTGTCATGTTATAAACATTGGAATTTGTCAACTGGTTTCCTTAGTGCCTTGGCCTCTGCGATTAGTGTACTCTATAAATTATAGTGTCTTTATCTCTAAATCTATACAAGATATAATAAAAATTTTAAGTGTATTAGACGGAAAATTTTATGTTCTTCAATATTTAATAAAAAAAACTCCCAAAAAATTATATTTTTTTTTAAGAAAGTACTACTTCCGGTTGTTCAATTGTTACCAAAACCTTTTCAGCTCTTCCCAGGAATGTCAGATTAAAGAAACTGCAGTTAAATTTTTTTTAAGTCTTATAGTTTTTGTGGAATCGTCCCTCCAACATCCATACACACATCCACACACACACACACAGACATCATCGTAAAAATGTTAGCATGATTCCAATACTTCTCTTAGCGAGAGGTAAAAATCAGCCTGTATACTTGTTATTTAAGTGTTCAACGCTTAACCCATTGTAAAATTGACCCCTAAGATAGTAAATCTGGAAATAATTTTTGTTTAACATACTTTCTACAAGAACTAGAGACCTTTAAAACTGACCAATCACCTCATAGTTCAAAACTTTTAAAAAAAGTAAAAATCAATGTGTTCTCTGGAAAAAATGTGATACCTGTCACAAATGACATATAAAATCATTGACGTTTATTTGGAAATAACTCTCTGTACCGTCTTACAGCAGCACGACTATTTTGTAATGTGTCGCTATAAACCATATGCATGTCTGCATACTCTTGGTTGGTGAAGGTAAATGGCATTTTGAGAATATCAAAAAAATAGAATATAAATTGTACGTCTATGTAAAAAAACATTTATCGTCAGATTGACAATCAATATTTTTTCCAAAGAACACATTGATTTTTACTTTTTTATAAAGTTTTGAACTATGACGTGATTGGTCAGTTTTAAAGGCTTCTAGTTCTTGTAGAAAGTATGTGAAACAAAAATTATTACCAGATTTACTATCTTTGGGGTCAGTTCTACCATGGGTTAAGCGTTGAACACTTACTTACATAACACCCTGTATATTCGGGTGGGTACAGTGTCTTTTAACGTAGGACGCCATCCCTAAAGAAGTGGTTTTATTCTTGTAGGTACGTTGAATATAAACCATGTGTTCTATTCTCACCCAGCGTGACCTTCGTAGCTACTAGTTACGTCCCACATCATTTGGTCTACTTGTTAAAAATTTATCTAGCATGACTTAAATAATAGAATTCGTAATAATTTTTTTTTTAAATGAAAATTTTTCCATTTTATAACAACACTTTAGTAGATATTTATACACCAAATGAGATAATGTTTATTTATGAGAAGAAAGTTTAACTTACGAGCCCGTAAGGGCGAGTGAGTTAAATTCTTCGAATGAATAAACATTCTTAGCTCACGTGGTTTATATAATATTTTATTAAATTTTGACAAAATAGTAATAAAAACCATTGTAAAATTTTATTTTGACAAAATAAAAAACTAATCAGTTAGTAGGCTGTTGATGATAGACGTCAAGTTATCTATTTAAAAAGTATTATTATCTGTCATTTGTGTCGTGAAAAAGAATAAAAATGGCTGATAATGTCTAATAAAAACTGTGGTGAATGTTATTTTCGTGCCTGATGTTATTTTAAATGCATTATTTGTTACAGAGTGAGTTAAAAAATTATGAGTGATTTCAAAATTTTTAATTCACGTGTGAATAAAATGTTACTTAGAGTTGTTGCTATGGAGTTAATAATGATGGGTTAAAACGTCAAAATTGAATAAAAAAATATAAATGTTAAAAATTTAAGGACGTAAGAGTTACAATAACACAAATCGGTATGTCTTGCTAAGTAACCCGGGAAAGAAAAAATATCTGTAATAATTATTAAAAATTGCCAATATTTTAAGAATAGTTCTAACCAGAAGGACTTAAATATAAAATAAATAAGTAAAACGAAAATTATCGTCTTTATGTCTGAGTGTCTGGTCGCAAATCTGAGAAACTGTGTTCGATCCCGACCGACGCCAAATATTTCGAATTTGAAATGGCACAAAAAGTGACCCCTGTGGTGCACTCTCCATGCCAACAATGAGTGCCCGTGAGGTAACGCCTGGTAAGTGTCCGCACGGTACAAATCATCATAACCAATATCTGTGATAAAGCAGATTGACACACCCAGAAATGGGTAATATGCCGTGATGATATATTTATATTTATTTTTATTAAATTAATACTATAATGAAGTTTTGAATGTTTTAAGATATAAATACGTAATTTGGAAATTACTTATTATACACCAAAAGTGATTGTAAACGTACGATAATAATAAATTTAACGGAGGGTTGAAATATGTTTGCTCTGCCATCTATGAAAAAGTAGTGGAAAAGTAAGTTTTGTATTAGTACACACATTATCCACTCATCGCTCAATATTTTTTTATCGATTACGCGCCCTACATGAAAACAAATGTACTCTTTGACTATTTAAGAAAATATCGCATTACATACATTCCATTCAAGGAAAATCTATATTTTTTGTCTTTTATGTATCATTGTGATTTGTGAAAATTAAAAAAGAAAAAGGATTAGGGATATACTCGTATATAGTAAAAATAGGCTGTTATATATTTTTATTTAATGAAATATAACATACTCCTATCTAGAACTAATGGTATACTGTTTTACAAATATGAATTAAGTATAAATATTTCCAATTTTAAATGGCACAAAAGTGACCCCTGTGGTGCACTCTCCACGCCAGCTATGAGTGCCCGTGAGATGACACCTGGTAAGCGCCCACACGGTAAAATATATCGTCATCATTACCGATGTCTACATGTGTTGTAGATACTGGCACACCCAGTAATGGGTAATATGCCGTGATGATATATTTATTTATTTATTTTTATACTTATATTTTGATTTTCCTATTATTGAGTGTAATAAATAATAATTATATAAATAATTGAATTCTTGGGTAAAGGAAAAACTGAAATAGTTATTTAACTATCAACTGTGCTAATGAGAGTGATTAATGATTGGCACATTTTAACGCGTTCCCTACGCTCACACGTTAATTGTTGATATCATTAATCACCAATTAACACTCGTATTAGTTACAATATTTTTCCGTTAATCATATGGTACTGAATTGAAAAAAATTATTTTATTTTATGACATAAATTTTACGTTAGTAACATTTGACTCATAAGTTTTAACAATTGTTCAGCAATATTATGCGGTATCTATGGTTACCCAATAAAATTGTTTATTTGATTGATGATTTTCTGTAAATTAACATAACCAATTAATATACGGTCAACGGAAAAATATATTTTCGGTCTTAACTAGTTTCGCCACCACATGTGCCTTCTTCAGGAGCTACAAAATTATTCAGTCAACAAATCTAAGAACATTTTAATTTTTTCCTACATTACTACGTTTACATCAATATTTTTGTCCGAATTTGGAAGTACACATCCAAATTAATTCAAATATTAGTACTACAGTCGCAATAATAAACCCAGACGAAAGAACAGCCAATGCTCCAAGTATATGATCCAAAGTCAATTTTCTAGGTTCATTTTGTTCAACGCGGTGATATGGAGGGGCGTATTCATTATCCCATTTATTTATTATACCATTTTCAAGTAATAATGAAATCATGTGGTTTATTCTGTGGTAGTATGGGTATCCTTTTCGAACGATTATACGAAGAAAAAAGTACAATACATCTTTTTTCATGGAGTACAACATTGGTCTACCATTTGGAAATAGGAATCTGCAAAAATTACACACTAGAGAAACTCTGTCTACATATTTTAGTTTTTTGGGCTATTAAAACTGATAATTTCCCAAAATATGTCCGAAGTTTTTTATTCTAATTTGGAATTAAATCATCATCAATCAATTAATGTTCTAGAATCTACTATTTGTCTTGCATGTTGAATTATTTTCATTATTTATGAATATCTTGTTCTATAATTATTCCTTATTGTGATAAAGAAAACCGAAATGTATTCTCTGTTTTGTTTTTATTTGTCATTTTGAAATATTCATTATTTATACATATTTAGAATGAGCCTGTTTCACATTTTTCAAAAACTATTTTAAATTAAAGTTTATGGAATGATTTTCTTAGTAATAATTCTTATTTTTATAATTTGTTGTTATTTGTGGAAATAATTAAATAAAAAGATTGGCGTCCTGAAAAACTAACCCCCACTCCTGTGACGTAGAAGCACATACATTACATCATTAATAGCCAATAGGAAAATAGTTTTTCCATCACCTACGTTTATTCATATTATTTATATAAATAAACGTAGGCTAAAGTTTGTCACATGTTAATAACAAAATCTTTTTATTTGACATTTGACGCTGACATTGCTAATTGTAAATTAATAATAAAGTAATAATGACTAATTCAAATTACACTCAAGCTAAGTCGGACAATTTACCGAAGGTCGATAGCTGGATGATGGCTGAATTATATCAGAACGATTGTTTTATTGCTACCGAAATAAGGGGTGTAAAAGAGTTGAGGTAAATAAAATATAAAAACTGAATTTACTATATAAATTGATAATATATTTTACTTTAAAGTTCTGGTCATGATTCTTACATTGAATCTGCTATAGGACATGTAGATCTATGTCGAGAAAAAAATATCTGTATAGTCAGATGTAAAGATTGCCCTGAACATAAAATGAAGCTACACAAATACATTGTTATCGTGAAGGTGGATGAAAGTTGAAATGATCGTCACAAACATGAAGACACGATTTTTCTGACAAATATCAGCTCTAGCCACAATTTTCTTTTCTTAGCATCTTTTGTAAAATTTATAAACTCTATAGTATGTTTGCTCCTAACAGTATTTTTGAAAGAAAGCACAATACAATATAGTAAATTACTCATTTTATTTTGAACTTTTTATTACCTACATATTATACAACTTGAACCAATCTAAAATTTTGACACTTGTTTGACAACTTTGACAATACACTTGACACCTTAGAACCGCTGAAGATGTATGTATTCTGACGTCACATTCTGTTTCAGATCACGTGACTTATTCAAAATTTTATCCAAATTTCAAAAATTAATTGTAAAATATCTAATGGATATTTCGTGATATTTTCAAATTTGAGGCTCTTTAAAGAACAATATCTTTTCAAATTTAATATTTAGAAGCCATATAAAAATTCTTGCAACAGCCCTATTTACAGTGATTTTGACTTAAATTTTGATCCTATTTTAAGTGAAAGTAAAATACAATTTTTAAACACTGGGGTTGCGACTCCTATACAGTTCTTATACGGAGATACGCGTGTGTTCTGTCTGAGTATGTGTGCTTACGTGCACGTAAATGCTCGTCTCTCATGCACTGTAATGTAACCGTATCACATCCGCCGATCTAGCGCGGTTAGCTTGGCGTTAGTAAAGAGATTGTTCAAAATAAATTTAATAGTCACTAAGTTACCCCACTTAGTCGGTTAAAGGTTAAAATAAGTAAAATAAATTGTACCTTCGAATAAGATACCGTATCTGTCTTCTGTTTTTCAGAACTCCAAAATCTCTTTTGTATGCTGCTCTTTCAATACAATCCAGCTCTATCATTGGACAAGGTGTATAATATTTATAAAACTTATAATTCTTTTCATGAGTTTTATCACTGAAAATACTTCTTGATCCTTCGCTATATCCAAAATGCCATCCAGGTTGCAACAACTGTTTTCCTTTAGATATTTGTTTATCGTAAACAGTTTTCATTAGGATGCTAATAAACTTAGATTGAAATGCCGCTGTTATAAGTATGGATAGGGTAACCCACATTATGAAAACAATTCTTAGAAATCGTCCTTTTGGTTGTTTAACTGCTCCAAAAACCAACACGGAAATACTTGAGAAGAAGCAAAAAACGAAACTTTGATAATTTTTGATGTCTTTTGTATGTTTTCCAATTAACCACCACAGGATAGCATTGGCTATAGTCATACTGCAAAGAATAAACCATATATTCTCTTGAAAAATCAACCACAAATTTTGCCATTTGCTGATTTCTAACGCGCTGGGAACATGCCACGTAAGAGAATCTTGCAAATGTGTATTGCAAGTGTCAAAATCGTACAAATCGCTGGAGTTCATTCGAATATTACCAAACAAGATATCACCTTCATTGTTAAATAACATTTCGAATAAAAGAGAAAAATTTTCTTTGGAATGTTTATATCCAAGTTGGTTATAATTATGAGGAACATAACGAATTGAAAAATTTAATCTTGTTAAGATTTCTCGAATTATATCTACTTCTAACCCAGGATTGAATGTAGAACTAACATTTATAACATATGGTTGAAATGCTAATGATAGTATTCTTATAGTACAATTGTTGGACAATAAGGGAACTTTTTCAGGAAATATTTGCAGATTTTCAGAATAAATATCTAATAATTCAACTTGTATCATTTTTCCACATGGTTCATACTTATAAGGAAAATAAGTATAGACAAAAGTGTTTGATTCGTTGTAATGTATTAAAGATACATTTATTATAAAATATTTCCAACATATTTCAAAAATTTGTTGCATTTCACCATTTCCTAAATAAATAATTAAAGTATTGTCACTTGCATGAAAAATATTTTCATTTTTAATATATTTTATGGTATTTTTCATATCTTCTAAATCTTCAATTACAAATACAAAAAAATGTAATTTATAATAATGTTTAACTTGAAACGAATATGAACTATTTAAAAATACAAAAGATTTTGAAATATTTGATTTTAAAATTGGTAACAAAATATCTGTATTAGCTGAAGAAATCAGCAAAAAATTTTTTTCCGCATATTTTTCTATTATATTCTTTGCACAAATCATTAAATCATTACTGGTTTCTTGTTCAAACAATTGACTAACAATAACTGGAATAAAAAGTAACAAATATAACAAGCAAAACACCACCACCATTTTGTATAATGTAACATTTCTGATATAATATAAAAACACATGAACCCGACTTAAATACAGAGTTTAAAAGTGCAAAATAATAAAACAATCACTTGAAAATTGTTTACAAAACTTGTTACGTATGTTCAAAAAGAGACGTTGCTGTCGAGTGACATCAAAAATGAATTTATAATTGAGCAGGTTGTGGAATTAAAATATAATTAAGTTTAAATGTTAACATTTGACAGTAATGTGACAACTCGTGGGAATTCGCATTTGTTTTTCTTTAATAGAAAAATTGAACGTCGAATAAATTGATGACTACTAATTTTCTCCATTCAAAAGGGAGACTTCAAATTGTTTTCATTTTCTTTGTTTTTTAAATATTATTATCATGTTATGTAATTATTTATTGTTTTATTATAAAGTTTATAAATTAGATTATGGTTTTCGGTGCTGAAGAAGAAAGAAGAAATTGTCAAGTGCAATTTACATAGTGTATGTTCATGTTATAATTTTATTGGATTTATAGAATCTTTTCCAAGGAACTTTTGGTATGGAATTTGTAAAAAATAGTATGTGTTCGTGTTATAATTTTATTGGATATATAGAATCTTTTCCAAGGAACTTTTTTATAGCATTTATCCATTTTTATTTCAATACTTTTATTTCTAAAAATTCACACAGTTGTTCAAATACTCTAAAAATGCGTACACTTACGTAACATTCTCTTTACAATCATATAATATTACTACCAAATTTATATCTCTACCCATTTTTGAATTATTGCCCGAAAAATCAATATACCCCACATTTGGATAAAAACTTCGAAATTTTCAAAAATCTAATTTTTATGTATCTAGATACTTCTGAATGCGCTGATTCCAAATTTTGAAACCGCAGGTCGATATCTCGTTTCGTTCTCGAGATATTTAAATTTAAAGTTTTGCTCAAAACTGCCCATTTTTGGGTATTAACCCAAAAATGGGTGGAGATATGAAATTGCTGACTTCACCATTCGATTCTACGGTCAAAAATACATAAGTATAGCAATTTTCATAATTTTTGTCCAACCGGTTCATTTTTTATGAACAAAAGTTTGAAAACCCCCGAAAATGTTCAAAATCTGAAAAAATCGTAAGGGGTACCCCTTACGATTTTTGCGATTTTTGGCCATTTTCAGTTATTTTGCTTTAGAGATTGTATGCGATGTTCAAAAATTCTAAAAATTGGTGTACTTATGTAATTTTGCCCGTAGAATCGAATGGAGTTGTCGCTAAATTCATATCTCGACCCATTTTTGGGTTATTACCCAAAAATGGGCAGTTTTGAGCAAAACTTTGAATCTAAATATCTCGAGAACGAAAAGAGATATCGACCTGCGGTTTCAAAATTTGGAATCAGCGCATTGAGGAGTATCTAGATATACGAAAATTATATTTTTGAAAATTTTGAAGTTTTTATCTAAATGTGGTGTATATTAACTTTTGGGGTAATATTTCGAAAATGGGTGGAGATATAAACTTGGTAGTAATATTGATAGAATTTATTAAAATTATAATATTCGCAAAATTGTAAATAGGCACTAAATTTTACCGCGCTATGTGTGACATTGTATTAAAAGGAAGAAAATGACCTCTCACGAAAAACATATGAATGTACACGTGTACAATTAATCTTTTTCACTTATAGTCTTATAGATATACAAAAATATACTTAAAGAATCATAACTAAACTAATTATTTGTTTTTTCTTTAGTAATGTATTTTTTTGACAAAAACTGTCATCAAAACAATATTAATAACATGAATATGCTGGTACATATGTATATCTATTATAGTTAATGAAAAAATATACTTACCTACTCTTTTTAAATAATATTTACTACTCCATACAAAATTCTAACACCATTATTCGATTAATAAGTAAGTGGTATGTTAAATACATTTTTCTTCTTACTTGATAAATACCTACATTTTTTTAAGGAATTCTGAAAATAAATAACACTTGTGCTTACAACGTAAACCGTTGCATACATTGTAAACTTTATTGTTATAGCTATTATGAATAAAAAATATACTTTTATCTGATTTTAGTATCTTTAAATTGATCTTTTAGTAAATGTAAACAGAAACACTTTGTAAAATGTCACCACGAGTAAAAATAATAACTCTGTTTATATTTTCGATAATATTTCATATTAATTTAACTTTTAATTCGACTACTTCCAATAATATCAGCCAATGTATCAATAGAATATTGTCTGACAATGAAGAAACTTATACTTTTGTTGCCTCATCTTTATCAAAAAATGATTTCGAAGTATATAGTAACTGTAGTGTTAGTAGTTTGTTAATTAATACAAATAATAACAATACAGAATATGAAAAGAAAATAGGAAAGTATCAAATGTTTATAGTACTAGTTGAAACTGTAAAGCAGTTTGAATCTACTATTTCTTTCCTGTCCAAAACGATTATGTGGAACTCCAGAGGTAAATTTCTAGTTGGATATTATGGACAAGAAGATTTCGGAGATATTTTTAATATATCTTGGAAATATTATGCCATGAATACTATTGTCGCAGCTAAATATAAAGAAGAAATTAATATTTATACGTATTATCCGTACAAATATCCATATTGTGGTGAATATTTCGGATATGAAATGCTGTCGACTTGTGATGTTGATAATTTCAAAACAATTTTTCCACCGAAAGTTCCTTTAAATTTACACGGTTGCCAAGTAAGTACATAATGCATTGTTATAATACATACATTTTAAACAGCAAGTATATAAAGTAATAGGACCATAAATACATAAAATTATAACTTACTGCAACTTGATAATCAGGTTAACAATGGGTAGTTGATACGGGAACATACCTGTAACAAAATAATATAAATATAATAAATAAAAATATATCATCACAGCATATTACCCATTTCTGGGTGTGCCAGTATCTACAACATATGTAGACATCGGTAATGATGATATATTTTACTGTGTGGGCGCTTACCAGGCGTCACCTCACGGGCACTCATAGCTGGTGCACAAAATAATATAATTTAGGAAAACTCGAAATTAATGACAAATGCAGATACGACTCTTTTCGGCGATATACTGTTTTTGCAGAATAAAATACATTTATCGGTTTTCTAATTACTACCTCTAGTTAATGTCCATCTATTAACTAGCTATGCTGTACTGATGAGCTCTAATAAGAGCGAAACACGTGTCTTTAGCTGCTATTGAGCGATTACCCTACGAACAACATTTTTCTAGTTTTTATAATATGAAATTTTTTTTTTAATTTTTTTTTTGTATGGTTAGTAAGAATGTTTTATGAGAATGGAGAGACAGCTGAACTTTTATGTGGACGAGAAGAACGGAGTATGTTTGTACAGGAATGTGTAGCGAAAGATGATTTTTGTGTAGCTATTATTGTGGTTCGGATGCGGTTATTCGCTACCGAAAATCGGTCACTTTAATATGTTATTATATGTATATGAATACGTTTATGAATGTGGCTGAGGTGAAAGAAGTGTGCATGGATAGGAATGTGTGGCAAAGGATGATTGTTGCGTAACTATTATTGTGGTCCGGATGCGGTTATTCGCTACCGAAAATAGGTCACATTAATATGTTCTTGTATGAATGTTATGATGATTTTGGACAAGGCGAAAGAAGAATGTTTTTAAAGAGTTAAGTGATTCAGCTGAGCTCTTATTCTTATCCCTTTTCTTATTGTTTTCAGGTTTTTGCTAACCCACTAAGTGGGAAACGCGTGATTTTATGTATGTATGTATATTTTCGTAACAAGAAAGTTACGGTACGGAATTTGTAGAAAATAGTTATGTTCTTGTTACAATTTTACACCAGTCAGGTGATAAGGCTTCAAAACCCATATTCCGCATCTTCTCCAAAATTTTCAAAAATCCAATTGTTATACATGTAGCTACATCTCAACGCGCTGACTTCAAATTTTAAAACCGCAGGTCGATATCTCTTTTCATTCTCGAGATATTTACATTTTAAATTTTACCCATTTTTAGGTCATAACCCCAAAATGGGCAGAGATACAACCCTGGCGACTTCACCATTCGATTCTACGGGCAAAATTACATTGGTATACAAATTTCCAAATTTTTTGAACAATGTGTTCAATTTTTAGAGTAAAATAACTGAAAATAGCCAAAATCTGAAAAAATGGCAAGGGGTACACCTTAGATTTTTGCGATTTTTGGCCAGTTTCAGTTATTTTACTTTAGAGATTGTATGCGGTGTTCAAAAAAATTGAAAATTTGTATACTTATGTAATTTTGTCCGTAGAATCGAATGGTGAAGTCGCCAGAGTTGTATCTCCACCCATTTTAGGGTTATGACCCAAAAATGGGTAAAATTTGAAATGTAAATATCTCGAGAATGAAAAGAGATATCGACAGGCGGTTTTAAAATTTGAAGTCAGTGCGTTGAGATGTACCTACATGTACAAAAATTGGATTTTTGAAAATTTTGAAGATTTTGGAGAAAATGTGGAATATAGATTTTGAAGTCTTATTCATGTGTATACATGTCTTTCTAAGTAATATAAAGACATTATAAAATTAATGAAATATAAGTTTTGAACTCTTTAAAAAATTTTGGTAAACTTTATTTACTTAAAAAGTTTGTTTGCATTTAAAGAGAAAAATAAACAATTTTCATCTTTCTAGGTGAAAGTATTGCCATATATCATCCAACCTTACGCCATAAACATTTCCATGCCAAGTGATCTCCCCGCAAGAGCTGGCGTGGAAGTCACTATCATCCACAATGTCGCTACTCGAATGAATCTCACTTTAAATTTCTTGAAGAACCCCCACAAACATTGGGGATATCGTTACAAGGACGGAACTTATTCAATGATGTATAAAGCACTGAAAGACCGAGAAACTGATATCATCTTTGGATTCACCTATGGAAATTCTTCGTATAGCAAAGACTTCGATGCTTCGTTTTGTCATTTGAGTGATTCTTCTGTATGGTTTTTCCCAACCGCACCTGAAATGGCACAGTGGAAGAATTTGACAAATATTTTTGAGCCGATTCTGTGGCTGGCAATATTGATGATGATTCTAATTAATGGAATATTTTGGTAAGAACAATATTTTTTTGATTCCATGGAGAAAGTAAATATCATTTTCGGCAGACATTGAAATAGAACAACACCATCTAACGATACAGATTTAACACTATTTATCAATTCCTGCTTTTACAAACTTTCAAAATTCCTTCCAAGTATTTTATTTTTTGATTTTTACTTCTCGCTAAAAGAGGTATTGGAAGATTTTTACGATGATGTCTGTGCGTGTGAGTGAGTGTGTGTGTGTGTGTGTGTGTGTGTGTGTGGATGTTGGAACCACGGTTTCTCAAATACTATAAGACTTAAGACATGTTTTATTGCGGTTTACTCAATCTGACATTACAAGAGCTGATTAGATCTTAGTAACAATTGGACAACTCGCAGTACTAGTTTCTTAAAAAATTCTAAATATTTTCTTCTGAAAATTCATGTTATCACAAATATTAATGAATATAAAAATTTGTATCCGATATTTTTCAAATTTTTATTGTATCTTCTATAGAGTTAAAGATAAAAAAAAAATATAAATACATATATTAAATAATATGTTGTCATTACGTAGTCAAGTCTTAAGTTCTGTCCCAAACTTTTATTGTGTTTTTATACGATCTAAGTAACCGTTGAAAACAAAAATGAAGTTATGTCATTTAATGTTATCAGTGTTAAATACAAAAGTGTCAACAGTTCTTTGATAAGTTGTTAAATAATAATGGAGTGGAGTAAAAAAGAAGATCGTGTTGCCGTAATTGCTTTGCACAGGTGTGGGCGTTCAGCAACAACGATTTTTAAATTATTGAAAAATTTAGAAATCACACGGAAATTTGTTTATCGTACCATTAAGCGATACACTAAAGTCTCTTCTGTTGTTGACAAACCACGCTCTGGTCGTCCTCGCACTATTCGAACACCAGCAGTCATAAAAGCTGTTGAAGCTCGTATTCGCCGAAATCCTAGACGAAAACAGAAACTGATGGCTTTGCAGATGCATTTGTCAAGGGATTCTTTGAAGCGAGTTATTAATGAGGACCTCACACTTCATGCTTACCGTAGAAAAAAAGCCATCTTCTTGCATCACGTTTTAAAAATAAATAGGCAAGAGAGAGCAAACCTGCTTCTTCATCGGTACGCAGATAACAAGCATCGAAAAATTCTTTTCACAGATAAGAAAACTTTTACAATCAAAGAACATTTAAATAACCAAATGATAGAGTGTATGCTCATAGCAGTTCTGAAGCTGCTGAAAAGGTTCCTGTTGTTCAACGAGGTCATCACCCGGCATCTGTGATGGTTTGGTTGGGTGTTTCATATCTGGGGGCCACACAAGTTCATTTTTGTCAAAAAGGCGTCAAAACTGGAGCTAAAGTGTATCAAGAAGACATTTTAGAGGGAATTGTAAAGTCTCTGAGTACCACTATGTTTAAAAATGAGCACTGGGTTTTTCAACAGGACTCAGCGCCAGCTCACAAAGCAAAGTCTTCGCAAGAATGGTTTTATCGCCAAAATATCGACTTTATTAGACATGACGATTGGCCCTCATCAAGTCCAGACCTAAATTCCTTGGACTATAAAATCTGGTCTTA
Organism: Ophonus ardosiacus; assembly: GCA_943142095.1. Taxonomy (NCBI): domain Eukaryota; kingdom Metazoa; phylum Arthropoda; class Insecta; order Coleoptera; family Carabidae; genus Ophonus; species Ophonus ardosiacus. Next base: position 55,257,391 of record OW964827.1, on the reverse strand, counting down.
TTTAGAGGAAAAAGTCTGTTCTTCAAGCCACAGAAATTTTGGAGCAGTTAAAGGCGTCTTTGGTAAAAGCAGTGGTCAATATTGATAGGAATATGGTACGTACTGCCATAGATGACTGGCCTCGAAGATTAAAAGCCTGTGTACAAGCACGTGGAGGTCATTTCGAGTAAAATGTAGCTTGACATATTCATAGTACATTAGAGTTTCATATTCTAATAAAATTTTGTGTCTTGATCTCATTTGTTTTATCTAGTCTTACTTTAATCTTGGGACAGAACTTATGACCTGACTACGTACATTCATTCATTCATTAATCTCACAACCCATGAAAAACAAGTGGAAAAATTAAAATGTTTGTAATTGACAGATAAATGTCTTTGTCAAAAAACCAAAAACCAGAAACACGAGAGGTGAATCACTCCTACAATTTTGTACAAAAGATTGTACAATCATTGGATTGTAAGACGATTGTAATGGTTGTACGCAAGAATGTACAGACACGAAGCCGGTCAAATATGTAAATAGTGAACAAAATCGCAACGAAATCTCCCACTCTTATGTATAATTTTATATTAATCAACATCAAGAAAAATGGCTGTGTTTTGTCAGTTTTTTTTTTACAATTTTGACTATAATACGCCCATAAATGGTGTTTCATTATGTGAGAAAAAATGCATAAGGGAAAATGTTTATTTTACAATTTTTATTTTTGCGAAATTATCATCTTTAATTGTTTTTCAATTAATCAATTATTACAACAACCATTAACTTTAACATATGAATTTAATATTATTATAAGTTATACATTGTTGACACTAACAACGCAAGATGCATCTGTTTGCGTTATTGGATAGTTAAAAAATCCCTTTTCAATGGTGGAACTTTCATGGTGTCTATATACAACTAAAACTTTGACATCATACCTCAAAATCCAGCATCGCCATTCAAATGAATATAAAAAAGTGCAATAAAGATGTGCAAATTGTAATCTAATATTATTCACAATTCGAAGAAATTTGCAAAAATAAAAACTTGAAAAAATTTACATTCTATTTATCTTAACACGTGTTCATTCACTAAAATCTGAATGTGCGATTGTTAGCATGAATCCAATACCTCTCTTAGCGAGAGGTAAAAAGGAATCATTTGATTTTCTTTGTAATAATTTTTCTTTTTAGGTGGATAATAGGCCGAACACGCGAACCATCGACCTCTTACAACGACATTGTCATCTGCGTCATGTCTTCAATGTACCTTCTTCTCCAAGGATCTGTCCAAGACCCGAAAACTTGGAAAGTCCGCCTCCTTTTCATCCTCTGGCAAATAACCTGCCTGTTGATCTTCACTGGTCATCAGTGTCAATTGATCAGCGTACTCACTTCTGCTCTTTACGAACACCAAATGACCACTTTAGACGAGTTAGTGACTTCAGGAAATGAATTTGGTTTCTATCCAACTATAGAAGAAGCCTACAGTGAGCCAGGGGCTACGAATCAGGCCATCTTGGAAAGATATCAACCTTGTCCACTGACAGCAGAATGTTTGAATAGGACTGCGTTCAAAAGAGATTATGCAGTAGTGAAAAATAGAAGACAAGTATTATACTTAATGCCAAGGTATTATACATACCCCAATGGAAGAGCTATGTTGTATGATTCTGATATATCGGCTTTTACGACTCGAGAAAGGTATTATGTTTAAGTAAATAAAAAATAATATTCTTGATTTGTTTCACAAAATTTTATTATGTTAGCGCCGTTTCGTCCTCACGGACATCAACAAACTGAGTTCATTTAGGAAATTACACAAGATTTAGCAATGGGGAATCTGTAACATCTGTTTGTTCAATGACAATAAATTTCTTAGAATTGATGGCTTTTCTTATTTCTAGGTTTTCGGCCAATTTCACCACCGATTCCTAAACTGTTGCCTAGCAAGGAATTTCCTAAATTTAAGAACTGCCTTAACTGATAATTATCCATTTTGGATTTCACCAAACAAAGCAATGCCCAGCTAGGAATTTGCACACTGAAATAATAGTAATTTACGTAACAAGACCTGAAAGTGATACTTTACTGGGTGAGCAAGCATATGCGAGCTTTGGAAACTTGTGAGCCCAGTATAGACACTTTTAGGTCATGTTGGGTACAATATATTTTTTGCGATCCTGAACAAAGAATAAAAAAGTATTATTTTATTTTTTACTGCGAGCAAATAAGAAATAAGTAAACAACTGATCTCCATGGAAACATTTAGCTTTACCGGTCCCGGGATCGATAAAGTACTTTCCGATCCCTTATAAACAATTTTCCGAGCTAGCTCAGCAAAGAAGGACTTTCCGGTCTAAATAGTGATCAGAAAGAGCTCATTTTCTAGGCGATCGCGAAAAAATGAATAATTTTTATAATTTATGACATTTGTCAATTGTATTTGTCAACACTGATACTGGAAATTATTTGGAGATATTAATACTACGTTGAGTTAGGTATGCAAAATAATTATATTTTTAAAGAAATACCCTTTACATATATATTTATGTTTTAAAATTTGTATTTTCCATTTCTGGAAAATATAAATGAAACAAAGATGAAAATGGTCAAGAAAAAAAAAATATAACTGGCGAAATATAGAAATAATACAAAAACAGAAACTGAATCCTCTGATTTCAAATAAAAATTTAAAATTGGACAACTGGAACGCATATTTATGATATTTGGCTATATTTTATTATATGTGAATACCCAATGTAATTTCCCAAAATATAAATTAAAGAATAAAAACGATATATTTATGTATTTACTAATTAACTTTATATCAAAAATACACGTATAGATATATAAAACTCTATTTCCTTTTCCAAAACCATTTTTCATCACAGAATTCAAAACAATTTGTTTTTTCTTTTCTAACTTATGCAAGTCTTTCTATTTCTTCATTATAACTATCAAAATGTTTAATAAAATTGTACAATTTTCATTTTGAAGTGTCAGCTGTCAAACGTTAGGAAATGCTTAGCGATTTGGGCATCGGAAAACAGATACCTAACTAAGTAATTCCTAAATCGAGATAGGCAATGCTTAGCGGTTGGTGAAAACGCAATTTTGCCTATGTGGTGCACATCGGGTACAGCGGCATTACTTAAATTTTAGGAATCGGTGGTGAAATCGACCATTAGTCCCTTGTCGGTAGAATGGAGTACTTAGAAGTCACCGACAAAATTATGGTTTTGTTCTATGCCAAGGTTGGAAAAGCCGGTGGAGTGTAATTGTTTTTATTCACAATCATTATAACTTTAATGACAATCTCTTGGGTTGGAAATAACAGATTTCACTTCCATCTCTTGGGTTTGAAATGTTTATGTAGGGGTTGCCTAGCAACATTGCCGTAGATCCCCATAATTAAGTGGGCTAAACAAATTTTAAGACATCTGTCAAAATATTAATAAAATTAAAGGTTATAATTCATTGATTTATTTTGAAAATTATTGATTTAAAATGAGGATGATTGTGAATAAAATAGTATACATAACCTCGGTGGGAGTTTCATAACAGCCTCGCGCATTATCTCACCTCGAGGCTTCGCCTCTCGGTAATATACATAAGCCCTCGGCTGTAATGAAACATCTCCCACCTCGGATGTAATATACTATTGTATTCATTTTTTATGTTAGTCTATTTTAGTTTTAAAATTTCTACCACTTTGTCCTCTGTATAAAGCATTACAATTTTCGCAATTTATTTGATAGACTCCGGTTAGCTGATTTATCGGGTTTTTCTTTATTGTTGGTTAATTTTCCCTAAATTAATTTTATTTACTACTATTGTTTTTACATCATGTTTACTTAAGTTCTTCGAAATTTTATTTGTTAAATTTGGTATGTGATTTAGAAAATGCCGACGGGGATTAAGAATGATTTCATTAGTTTTGCAATAATTTTTCTATAATCTACAATTTTCAATTAATACTTTGCAATTCTAAGATATTTATTGTCAATGAACAAACAGATGTTACAGATTCTCCATTGCTAAATCTTGTGTAATTTCCTAATGCCCATATTCATAAACACTCGTAAAGATTTAAAACGGTTCGTTATAATTTTTGACAAATAGAATCAAACTTCACAAATAAAATTTCGATTTTTCTTTCAATGTCGACTGTTTTTATAGGATAATAATTATAACGAACCGTTTAAAATTTTTACGAGTATTTATGAATATGGGCATAAATGTACTTAGTCTGACGATGTCCGTGAGGACGAAACGGTCGTAACTTAATAAAATTTTGTGGAACAAATCAAGAATATTCTTTTTTATTTACTTATTGTAAAATATTTCAACAAGCACCAAATATTACCTCTCTTTCAGATATTATGTTTTCAAAGGGTTTCCTCTTCTGGACAGATTTGATAATATATTGATGCTATTATCATCCACTGGTCTGATTGATAAGTGGGATAAGGACACAAGATACTACGTTCTGAAGTTAGAAAGTGATAGTGTTCATGAACCTCTGTCTATCGGACACCTGCAAGGCGCGTTTTTAATTTATTTTCTCGGACTAGGATTAGCTATTTTCGTATTCTTGTGCGAAGTAATAATTAAAACATGTTACAGATATACGAAAAAATTATTTTTTTATTTTATTTATTGGGCGTCAACTACAGTCAATGACATAAAAGAAAACTGGTCTGAGAAATGATAAGGGTTAACAGGATTTTTGTAAAATGGCATTGTGATAAGAAATATTATACTTGAACCTGTTATACGTAATTTGTGAACTGACCAACCAAGAGTAGTAGATTACAACGAAGCAACGATTATGGTTTATTAAAATGAGCTTTTTTTATGATGGATGTTTATTTTAAAATTTAAATTTAGAAATATAAAATGTTCATTAATGTACTTGCTGTTTCATGATGCATTTAGATTTGTAATTTAGATTTAAAAATTTTTATATTTGAAATTTTTAAATCACACCAACCGGAAATAGTTTTCCTTCATATTCATATTAGCAAAAAACTAAATATTTTATACATATATTCGGAGAAAGGCCTTAATGATCCCAGACAATTTTTAAATTAAAAATTCATTTATTCAGGACGTTTCGAGCACAAGTGGTCCATCATCAGCTTCACATGGTACAACAATTATGTAAAAATTCTTGTAATATAATGTCGATGTAAATGTTTAAATATCAAGTTTAAAATAAAATAAAACGTGGTACTCCATTTTGTTTTTATTATGGAGTATAAATACATTTAACTTGTTGCAAGTATATATACTTTATAATAACAGGTGTATTTAAATTATTAAGTTTAATGCAAGAAATTTATGTTAAAATAAAAACTGTTTGAAAACTGCCGTACATGAATGTTAGCCACTCCTTTCGAATTTAAATTTCTTAACTTCCATTGGTAGTAACCCCCACCTCCTAACATGCTATTTGTTATGCATGTATATGCGGTCTTTCGCTCGCCAATCAAAATATTATATATAGATTTCATATACGTGTCGAAGCTCTACAACAAAAAAACCCCTTATTTCCGAAATATCTCAATTATACCATTTCATTTTTTTTTTTTTTTTAATATTCGTTATTCAGCATATACATTCGTATTTTTTACTATTTTCCTTTAATTCGATTGAGCTGGAATCCCCGTTACTAACTACATTCCTACAAACATATAAACAATGCAAATAACATATGAGTTAAAGCCACTTGATCTCATAATTATGCTTTTAACATTCCAATTAATTGTTATATGAGTTTAATTATTCAAAAGACAACATTTATAAGTTCATCAGCATAATAATTCATTTACTATAAACTATAAACAGTTGATTTCAAACCAGTAAATTAGAAATATAAACTAGATTTTTTTTAAAAAAGAATTAAAAATAACTGTTTAACATGTATTTTCTATTACAGTAAACTTATGGCGGTATTAAATACATATACGAATACAATATGGAAAAATAACTTGAAAAACAACTGAACAAACCTTATCTAAAAATTCATAAACTAGTAAAAACAGTTAAATCTTATCAAAGACAATAAAAATGAAACAAAACCCCTACTAATGGCATCTAATTAGTTTTGCAATTAAAATGAATTGTGAGACATATTTCAAATTAGTTTCTGATTAAAAAGAAATGTAAACAATAATTTTTAAAGAAAAGAGAAACAATAGTAAAACACACAAGTAAAACACTCATAAATATTAGATACGCTTCCTACTAATGTTTTTCCTGCATTTTGTATTGGTACGTTTTGTTTGGAAGAGTAAAAGAAAATAAATACCAGATTATAAAAGATAAAATATTAATTGATTGTTCTAGAAATGTAATCATTAATTTCCTGAAGTTTACAAATATAAGTCCTGTAAATTCGTATTACTTCAAAAATAGTAAAATGTTTTTCAAAAGTATAATATTTCTTGTACTTTTTCCAGGAATTTCTTTTCAATCATTTCCAGTAAATTATAAAGAAATGAATTCTAGTTTGCGATGTTTACATGAAATTTATAACCAATCGTTCTTAAAATCATCTTTAATAATAACTAAAGATTTGAATATAAAGTTTGCAGAAAACTTGAACTCTTCAGTTTTGTTCATAAATAATAAAAGTGTTATACAAAAATTATATAAACTAAATAAATTTCAAGGATTTGTAATAATAGTTCAAAATATTGAAGAATTAAAAGAATATATTCATGAATTATATTCTTGTCCATGCTGGAATGCAAGAGGAAAATTCTTAATTTCGTTTTTAACAAAAGTTAATTTGAACACAGTTTTTAACTTACTGTGGAGTTACTACATTATAAATGTGAATATTTTAGTAAACGAAACGAACAAGGTAAAAAAATGTTCTTGATATTAATACCAATAATTTTTAACGTAACAATTAGTGATTCGGTCGAGACGAGACGAGACGAGAAATTCATTGTCTCGTCTCGTCTCGTTTCAAATTCATAAAATTATGTCTCGTCCCGAAATTTTTCTCCTCTCGTTTAATAGTCTCGTCTCGGCCGAGATTTCTCGACGAAAATTTAATATGTATATTTTGGTCCCATAAACTAATTATTAAATTTATACAATTTTGTATTAATAGTAATTTGAACAAAAAGCTAAATATTTGGGCTAGGGTCTCAACCCACGAAAACTTTTACATAGTCTTCTTCAAATTACGACTTATGCATTTCTCGACTCCGCAAATCTAGCCCATGAAGTTGTCGCGTATGGAAATGCTCAAATCTTGACTTGGGCACCGTTACACAAGATGGCTGACAAGTACACTTCGGAGTACAATTTTTTAAAAAAATACTACCAATAACATAACCTAATCCTAATTCATTTTATACTCCACAGTGTACTAGTCAGCCATCTTGTCGAACGGTGCACATGTCGAGATTTGAGCATTTCGGTACGCGCCAACTTCATGGACTAGATTTGCGGAGTCGAGAAATGCGTAAATCGTGATTTGAATAAGGCTATGTATAAGTTTTCGTGTATGTCATGCAATCCCAATATTTGTCGTTTTATCGGTCAAAATTAGATATAACCTAAAACTTGTGCAAATTTTATTATGTTATAATTTTATTAATTTAATATTTATCTAGCATTTTCTAATCTGCTATAAAACATTAAAAAGAAAGTATCGCTAAAAGTTTTGCCTAAAGCCAGGATTACACGATGAAGTTTTTATTTTTAAGTGACTTGAAAAGTGTCTTTATAAGTGATCTTACAAGTATATTTACACGATTAAGTTTTGCGTGATTTAAAATAACCAAGTGTCAAAATTTAAGTTATACTTACATTAAGATTTCATTCACTTATCTATCCCATTTTGCCATTTTTCAGTTTAATATCGATCACTTGTAACACTACTTGTATACATCAAAAATATAAATACAAATGACATTTGACAGTTACTTGACAATTAAAATTTGTAGGGACTTTTAAGAAAAAGTAGCGCATGTTCCAGTTTTTCTTTAAAAGTTTTTCGTTAAAAGTATATTCATTTGTCTCTCTTGCACTTGTCAAATACTTTATTATCCTTTTGTTAAAAAATGCCATATCTAAATAGAGACAGATATCATTAAAAATATGTTAAATTTCACACGTTTGCAAATATAATTCATGAGAAAAATAACAACCGAGAAATCTCAAAACAGTTTTCGAGAATCGAGACCTCGGCAAGCATATCTCGTCTCGTAAAATATTTTTTACATTTCTGTCTCGTCTCGTCGAGACAAGAAATCTCGAGTACGAGACGAGACGAGAATCGAGAAATATCTCGTCTCGACAGAATCACTAGTAACAATTTAAAATAACTTATTTTTTTATAGGTTTACACTTATATCCCATATGCAAACAATTGCGGAAAAGAAATCCTAATAACTGAAATCAACTATTGTGAAACTAACTCCAGCGAAGAAATATATCCCAACAAAATCCCTCACCAATTTTTTGGGTGTGACATCAAAATAATAGCTCTTACAATTCCTCCTTACGTTATAAATTCTAACGACCATCGAAGCAACCCTAAATCAGCCGGATTAGAAGTCACCATCATCCACACGATCGCTCAGAAACTGAATTTCTCTGCGACATATTTGTCTCGGAAATATCCCGATTGGGGGGTAAAATTATCAAATGGAACATACACCTACATGTTCAGAGAATTATTTGATAGAAAAGTTGACATGGTTTTGGGGATGACTTATGCAAATTATTCTATAGATTATGATTTTGAATCTACATATGTACATTTGGTAGATATGTCGTCTTTCTTCGTACCAGCAGCAAACCAAATGGCACACTGGAAGAATCTAGTTAAAATTTTTAACAAGAGAGCTTGGTTATTAATTTTTGTTTTTACAACAGCCCAAGGGATATTATTTTGGAAAATGCAAATAAATAATGAAAATAATGGTTATTATTTTGATACTTTTACTGGTTGTTTAATGGCTTCATGGGCATTATTACTTCAATTGTGTATCACCTTGCCTAAATCAAACTATTTACGAATTTTATTTATATCAGGCTCATTTTTTACTCTAATTTTATTCACAGCTTATCAGAGCCATCTTGTGAGTACTTTAACAAATCCATTCTATGAACATCAAATAAAAACTAAAGAAGAAATGTTAAATTCTACATTAAAATTTGGATTTTATTATCCAGTTGCCAAATTCTTCACGGACTCAAATAACTGGAAGGATAGAAAAATTGTAAAAGAATTCGTGCATTGCCCTTTGAGTGAATTATGTTTAAATCGATCCGCATTTCAAAGAGATTTTGGTGTTGCGAAAAATATAAGACAATCGAGTTATCTAATAAAGAAATATTATTTGGATGACAATGGAAGCCCGAGAATTTGTCCGACTGAAAATATAGTGCAATTGAATATAATATTTCATGCTGTCAAAGGGCTACCTATTAGGGATAAATTTAATGATGTTTTACTGCTTTTGTATTCGAATGGTTTGATAGCAAAATGGGATAAAGATGTAACAGCGATATTAGATGTAGATGACAGTTTTAAGCTACAAAGTTTGGATATGTCACATATGTTTGCAGGCTTTATTTTACTGGCTATAGGAAATGCTTTTGGGATTTGCGTTTTTGTGTGTGAAATTATTTACAGCAAAATAAAAAGGAAATAATATGATATTGTATTAATAAATTATGTATGAATAAAATTTATAGCAGTCTCATCTGTCGTGTAAAAATAATAAAAATAATACAGTAAAATTTTTGAAAGAAGTCCGATCAAGGCCATCCACGAATTGCATCTATGAATTAAGATTTTATGCTGTCAAATTTAGTAGTGTCGTTTACATACGAGCCCTGTCCCATAAGTGTTGGCCCAGTTGCATAAAATCATTGAAATGACTTATTTAAGCAAAAACTCAAAACACCTACTAATTTATTTCCATTGAATTATAACTTAATGCCTTAAATACTGGAAATAACTGATCTATACTAACTAATGCAATTGGATGCAGCTTCTCCAGTTGAGCACAAGTATAAGAATTGCATTTTTTTTATGACTGGGCCAACACTTATGGGACAGGGCTCGTAGTTTTTATGAGGTACACAAGATATTATTTGAAACCTCTGTATTTCGACCATATTCTAATATGGAAAGAAACGATTAGATTTTGGTGTAAATAACCGGAAATGGCACTTTTTCTTCGAGAAATAGGTATATTTAAATGCCATTTTTTCCAAATTTATGTTATTATAAAAATTGAAGATTATTAAAATATCTACAGAAAAACATTAATATGTTTTCTATGTATTATATACAAAGTGTAAATTTTAAAACGGGTCATAGGGCTATAACATGGAAAAAAAGTTTTTTAGACGCCAAAAGTTTCTATATTAATTTATTAAAAAAATAATTAGTGCCTATTATAAAGGAAAAAATTACGAATTTTTTGATACCAAACACATTACATTTTTGTTTCATATAAAGCTAGAAAATAAATTTAAAAATTTGCACAATTAAGAAAAAATATTATTAGTCTTGAAACCGACAGAAACAAAACAAAACAATTGTTGACTTGAGACGCTCATTAATAAACGTTTCACACACATTATTTGTTAAATTATTATTATTTTTGTTTTATTAAGAAGAAATCATGAAGAAAAATTACAAATTATTAAATGGTTTTATTTGTTCCCTTATAATTTGCAGTTTTTCTCGTTTCTTATAACTTATTACTTATTACATGTAGATCATATTTAATTTGTAAATACCTATTACAATAAATAATAATTGTTTCTTAAATAAATATCATAGTGTTTACTTTATTTTGTGTTATTTTGTATTAGTTCATAAATTAATAACTTTAATCTTTAATTGTCGCCTATCATGTTAGTAAAAAATGACAATGTTTTGTTACTGTCAGTTTCATGGCTAATTATATTTTTTCTTAATTTTACTAATTTTTAAATTTATTTTCTGGCTTTATATGAAACAGAAATGTAAGGTGTTTTGTAATTTTTTTCTTTAAAATGGGCACCAATTATTTTTTCAATAAATTAATATAGAAACTTTTGGCGCCCAAAAAACTATTTTTTTACGTTATAGCCCAATGACCCGTTTTAAAATTTACACCTGTACATATATATATATATATATATATATATATATATAAATTTATAAAAAAGTCCAGTAGCCCATGTATAAAAATAATCACAATTCTTTTGTTACATAATTCATATTTCAAATATGTCCATTCTATGTAGCACAGTTTTCTTTCTTAAAATATAACTGTGAGATGTCTAGCTGGAGAGCATGTTGAAAATATTTTTAAAAAATTTAATATCTTCACTGTTCCAAGTATCTTTCTATTTGAAGTCTGTATGTTTATTAATAAAATTAGAACTTATTATGACAGGATTTATAATCGTCATAATTATAACATTAGTGAAGTCACTAAATTGTATTCCAGTCACAAGAGTGAATGTTTCGAAATATTTCCCTGACATTCGGTCTTGAAATATTTAAAAAATTACCTGATTCTATTAAAAAACAAACAAATGACAAAAAAAATTAAAAAAGATTAATTTATTTTACTGCAGCACAGTCTCTGCGACGTAAATGAATACCTAAAGATGTAATGAAATAATTTTTTATGTAATATTTTCTTTTAACATGAATGCATTGTAATAATTCATTTTATTGTAAATTTGACGATTTCAATACACATAGTGTTGTTTCTACAGAAATAAAATATATTATTGTTGTTATTATTATTATAAGTATTTTACATTTAGATTTTATTTTGATACATAACGATAACACATTATTTCAATTGCAAAAACAAGAAAAGATAAGAATAAACCTATAAATAAAAACAAAAACGCACAAAGTAGGTGTCCAATTGATAGTGATACTAATTTTGGATGTTCCTGAATTTTTCTAGAATCAATTGTATCTTTTATCCATTTATTTATTAATCCACTGTCTTGCATTTGTAAGATTAACTGGTTTAGCCTTGGTAAGAGTGGATATCCTTTTCTTACAACGAATGTTACATAAACATTAAATATTTTTTTCATTTGATATAGTAATTCTTTTCCATCGGAATCCGTGTAATATTTCTTCATATAATACCTGAAATAATGCTAAATAAGATGCTAGAAGAAGTATAGTGAAGTCGACAATCAACAAATTATTTTAGTTTTATTGCAAAAAGTAAAATAAAATTGTTAAATTTTATGAATTGACGTTATTTAAAATATACATACAAGAGTGGATGCTATGATGTCGATATTATATGACAGTGAAATGCAATATGGACATATCACTCGAGTTGTAGAGCATACTTTTTCTACGACGACAAAAAGAAGAGAAAAACGAAATGTAGAAATTTGAAATTGTATTGAACATTATTAATTTTAGGAGCAACGATGATCTACTGGAAGTTCATGAAAGAAAAAGAAAATAGTCGGGACGTAGTCCTGGTGTTTATTTGATTTTAAACCAACGTTTCGATCATATAATTATCCACTTTAGAGTTAAATTGTCAGAAAAAAATATTAGCTTTGTTCGATGAGAAGTGCTTGAAGTGCAGAGCAGAATAGTGCAGTGCAGTGTAGTGTACACTAGTACAGTCTAATTCTTGTGGTTTCATAAAACACACTAGTGTATATTTGGGCAAGTTTGTTGAGCTGTGAGTAATCAAGCCAAACGTAGCCAGAGGTGTAAAAGGTTAGGTTGTTTCTAAACACAGTCATATCATAAAGCTGCAAAGAAGTGACTGCAGAAATGTCTGTTTTAAAGAGCTAATAAACGATTTTGACGAAGATCAATCATCACTTGATTCTTTATCAGATTCAGAGACAGATATATTAATTAATTCTTTATATAACAAAACAAAGAGAATATACTATATCTGAATCCATTATTTTATTTTCTCAATGTGTAAAATTTTAGGTTAATAAACAGATGTGTAGATAGGATAGAAATAAAATGTCTACCGAACAACAATTAGTTACCCCCACTCCTACTCTGCACTTTCTGCACCACCTCGCGAGTCAGGTCAGAAACGTGAGCACTAGTTCTTAAATTTTTTGTCATCGAACAGCCTGCCAGAAGCTGCCCGTTTCTCATAAAACATGTTAGTGTAAGAAAGTTAACACTAGGGCGGCCTAGTACATGTCATCGAACAAAGCTATTGTAACAAAACTTTAACAAACATTGATAAAAACTTATGTAACTTTGGTCAAAAATGGTCGATATTACCAAAATTTTAATTATAAAAAACTTTAATAGATGCCACAGAATCTAATGAAGACCCATATGATCTGTAAACTGTAATTGATTTTTTCAATTGTTTCTTAATAAATTTCATTTTTTTTCAACACAAATATTAATAATTCATGTTGTACTCATGTTTAAAACAAAAGAATGTAGACCTGTTATACATCGTTGAAAAGCTTATAACATAAAAAAAGATAAGACTATTTTCAATATATATTCCCATTTAAGAAATATTGGGTGCGATTCAGTGGGTTGTATTAGGCTGTTTTAAGATCTGTATTAAGAGTTGTATTAAAAAACCTGATTCAGTGGCTTGTATTAGACTGTTTTAGAGTGTTTATTTTAATACATGTGTATTAGTTGCCTAGGAAATTAAAACACTTCTTAAAATGGATTATATCTGTTTTAAGTATTGTATTAACCTTAATTCATAATGTCAAATATGAAATATTAAAGTAAAATTATATATTTGTCTCTTCATAAAGTATACTAAAGCAAATATTGAACTTAAAATGAAATAATAAAACAGAAAATGAATAATTTAAAAAATTGAGGTTAATATGAATAAATTCAGGCAAGTTACAACAATTATTTATATGTTGTCTATTTTCTAAGTTTGTTTAAGTAAAATAGGTGACACAATACGTGCTGTTGAAAGAATTGAGCATGTTTGGCGTGTTGTTGATTGTAGAAGACGAAGAAGGATATACAGAAGACGAAAAACTACGACAATACTCTCTCCGAAAGTGATACCGATTATCAAAAAATGTATTTCAGAATGTAATAAATTTGATTCGAATTGACATATCTGGGTTTGGCGGTGATGTACCTCCTACAGTTTTAGTTTTTCTTTTAAATAATGTGCAATTTCACTCTTTGAATTGCATTTCAATCAGTGCCGGATTACCCATTAGGCAGAATAGGTAATTGCCTATGGGCCCCTCATATTTTAGGGGCCCCGCTACATTGAATTAAAATAATATTGATTTGATTTTGATTTTTTTTTATTACAAAGAAATCCTTAAAGAAATTTTGATTACAACAAAGAAATGCTTATTTACAATAATGGAAACTTGATTACAATAATAAAAAATATCAATCAGCACAAACATCACTTTTATTTCTTTGGACATTCCAATTTACCACTTCAAAATGATACAGCTTTTTTATTTTTCATTATTTTAATGTCATTTCCCTTATTTTGAATAATACCGTTCCGTTTAGTAATTGCCTCTTATTAAAATAATCTTTTCTTCACTAAACCAATCGGTTCTGTAATTCTTTTTCCTGACATTTTAATATGTTAAAATTTAAAATATAGGTCATAAAGTAGTGTAATATAACCTAAAACAACACAAATACAAAATATTGACGTTTCAAATGCCGCCAATTTCGCACTTTGACAGTTATTACAGTGTTGCCAAGTGTAATTTTGCGTTTTAACTAAAACAGCTTAATACAGACCACTGAATCACCTTTGTTTTAAAATGTGTTTTAAGCTAATACAGTGTTTTAGTTAATACAAGTGTTAGTACAGACTTTAATATAACCCACTGAATCGCACCCATTATATTTATGTTATAGCTCCAGAATTATTAAGTTTAAAAAAATAATTACATCACGTTATTCTACGTAAAAAACAGAGAAAAGATATCTCAACATTTTTTTTTTATCTTTTACAATAAACGAGTTAGGAGGTATTTTTGTAGCTTAAAAACAAAAGACGATTAAAAATTCCTGTAGCGCCTATTAAAGTTGTCTCAAAAAGTTGGTCATAAAGACCTACATCAATCTTTTGTAGCGTGCTTAATAAGAAAGTTTTTCATATAAACTAACTGTAACTGAATGAATGAATGAAATAATCGTTGCAAGTGAAATTATTGTTACAATACCTGGTAAGTCTGGTGTTTTTGAGAACAACGAAATCTTTTTGAAAAGCAGTGCGATTCAGACATTCTTCAGTAAGTGGACAGCTGACATAATTTTTTAGAATAGTTCTTTGGATCGGATCATTTGGATTTTGAAAAAATCCAGCAGAGACATTGAAGAAACCATACGATAAACCTGATTCTAACATATCTTCCATCGAAGAAATTTGATGCTCAAACTGAGGTTTAGTTAAAATACTAATCAACTGACATTGATATGCAACGAAGATTAATATGCTGAAAATGGACCAAAACATCATAATTATTCTAGTTGGTCTAGATTTTGGAGCTGGTGTCGTTGTTTGTAGTAATATTTTCCACGATGATACGAAACATTTTAGTAACGTTTTATCGTTTTCAAACATCCACCATACAATACCATTAACTAAAACTGAAGTTAGGATTAATATCCATACAAAATAATGAAATATGCTTAACATATTTGTCCAAAGAGGCTTTTCCTTGGCTATAGGTGCCCACCAACTAAGTGAATCATATACAGATGTCACTGAACCCTCAAATTCAGGTTGGGTATTGGGATTTGTAGCTAAATAACCTAATAATAAATCTGCTCTTCCACTGTGCAATTCACCATACAAAAGTGAGTACGTGCCGTTTGGATATTTAAAACCCCAAGATTTGAAGTTGTGTTTTATGTAGATTTCAGTGCAATTAATACGTTTTGCAAATTCATGAATAGTTGCAGTTTCTATACCAACTTCTCTAGCAATATTTCTGTTTCCTGATATGTCTAGGACGAAGGGAGGTATTTTATTTGCTGCTAGTTTTATTTTTAAACCATTCAAATTATTAGGAACTTTTTCTGGATATAAATTTCCTGGTATTTGGTCACATTTAAAGACAAACTTTGAAGTTATATTTTCGTTGTTTTCGTATGGGAAGTATGAATATACGTTAAATTCTTCAAGAACATTCGATATTATGTACACATTTATTATGTAATATTTCCATAATATAATTATAATTTCATTTATATTTTTTTGTTCTTTTATATAAATTATAAATTTTGCACATGGATTCCATATTTGCAGCAAATATACTTCATGAAGCCATGAAGATAATTGTTCTATGTTGTTAAATAATAAAATGTGCAATTTCGGTTTCAATAGTGTTGGAAATACTTGTAAATTTTTATTGAGACTTACAAAATAAAAACTATTATTGTAATTAAATTGTACGTGAATGTCATCCCATTCAGGAAATATAAAAACCGTGTATTTACTATGAACATATTTTGTTATATTATTAATGCAGTGAACTACCTTTACATTTTGAGACGGTTGAAGGAGAGAAATACTAGTAGAAGCAAATGAGAAAGTAATGCAATGTAATATTAGAACAGATAGTTGCATTGGATCAAATAGAAAATAAACTGTTTCCTTTAATACCAATGACTAAACTATAATATTTTATACTCCAATATAATTTTTCTTCTGTTTTTTTTCGTGATGAGTCGCACAACGAATAAACTTCACAAGTTAATGATAGAAGTTTTAAATATCAGAAATACATTAGTATTAATGGAAGTAATTATAAGTATGTATTAAAAAATCTTTTATATGTAAGTTCATAAGTTAATGTTTCGAAAATACTTATAGAAACTTTGTTTGAAACATATATTGAATCGGGGAATGAAAAGTCTGTACTTTTCACTTATTTGGGTCATTGTCACTTTTTACTGTTAATTGATGTAGAATTCGTATCCAAAAGTATATTAAAGTTAAGGATATCAACTGATGATAGATAAAAATGAAGGATAATAAAATAATATACTCCTTGTTTGCAAACGATGAAATATAAAGTACATACATATGCCAAAATATACAAATAAAATTGTAAATTTTTACTATCAGGAGCTTTTGTCACATGAATGCTCGCACCTTATAAATTAGTATCCCCTGTAAATGTAGTAGTATATGACGTCATTATTTTTGTAACATTATTTGATGACGTAAATCTTCTGCCTAAAAATTTTTTCTTGAGCTGAAGTACATCTTGAAAATATTTTTTGAAAAATTCAATATCCTCACTGTGCCAAGTATCTTTCTACTTGAAGTCTGTATGTTTATTTATAAAATTAAAACTTGTTTTGATAGGGTTTATAATTGTCATAATTATACCCTAGGGACGCCAATAAATTTTGTATTCGTCTCAAGAATGAATGTTTCAAAATATTTCCCTCATAGATTCGGTCTTGAAATATTTAAAAAATTACCTGATTCTATTAAAAATCAAACAAATGAGAAAACAATTAAAAGATTTAAAATTGTTCTTATTGCAACACAGTCTTTACGATGTAAATGAATATCTAAAGATGTAATGAAATAATCTCTTAAGTAATATTTTCTTTTAATATGAATGCATTGTGATATTCCATTTTATTGTAAATTTGACGATTTCAATACACATACAGGCTTATTATTGTGACTCTTGTAATTGTAGCAAGATGGCTAAAATAACGATTTTCCTAACAAGGCTGTTAGCAATATTGTTTTGATTTTGTATTTAGGTAGCACCCTTGTTACTGACGTTCAACAATTTCAGTATCATAACAATTGTTATGACTTAGCAATGAATTTAGGGAAATTTTTGATGAAATCTAGGGACATTAAGCAGTTGACTGAAAATATTAATCATTTGACGTTTAATCTAGTGGTTATGGCCCGTATTATATCATCTTGAAAGTTGAAATAGCGCTACTTCCGAAAAATCGCTACTTCAACTGTCAAATGTGAACTTTAATATTAAAAATAAGAGAAATAAAAATAAATTAAATTATAAATGCCACTTATTTCAAATATTATAGGTTTTATTGGGAAAGCCTTTAACATCCGAATATTCAAAATCAGAATATTTAATACCAGAATATGCACGCACAGAATTATTTAAATCCCGAATATTCAAGAACCGAATCGTGCATCGCCAGAAAGCGCTTTGCCCGAATGATTCATAAACCGAGTATGTGGGCGGGGCCAGGAGGAGTAAACGTTAGATTATGTTTACGTTGGTTAGCGATGGTTCTACTGATACGCTTTCGGGCAATGCGCGATTCTGTGTTTGAATATTCGGGATTTGAATGCTTTTGTGTGTGCATATTCTGCTTTTGAATATTCGGGCGTTGAGAATGCACCCGGTTTCATTTACAAAAATATGAAACCTATTCTTGTCTATTCATTAAGTAAAATTTTAAAAAAAAATCGAAATAGCGTAACTTCGTTAACGGATTACTTCAATCATGAAATTGTTGTCGTTCTAACCTAAATTGTATCTGAAATATTTGAGTTCCAATATTTAAATTACAAGATAAATATTGATTATTATTTTACTTCTGTTCTTCGTTCTCAATTGCTTCCAAAAGTAAAACAAAATCTATATTTGCCATATTTATTCAAAATATCCTTAACTTTAAAATATAACAATGTTACACTCAAGCGACAAGTTTTAGTTCTCGCCTGACTAGCAATCAGAAATAACAATTCTTGTTGTAATAACAAGGTAATAGAGGTCACAAGAATTAGGAGATTGCCAAAATAACAATATTAATATCAAGCGTAACAATATTGCTCAGCAGACAATTGCTAACAAACATCAATGTTTACGTGAATACAATTTCATCATTGTATTGTAATATTAACAATATTGTTACATATAACAATTGTTATTCGCGTAACAAGGCTCACAAGAATAAGGCCGAGTGTATTGTATCTACAGAAATAAAATATATTATTATTACATACATACATACATACATACATACATAAAATCACGCGTTTCCCACTTAGTGGGTTAGCAAAAACCCGAAAATAATAAGAAAAGGGATGAAAGCAAGAGCTCCACAGAATCACTTAACTCTTTAAAAACATTCTTCTTCCGCCTTGCCCAAAATCATCATAACATTCATTCAAGAACATATTATTGTGACCGATTTTCGGTAGCGAATAACCGCACCCGGACCACAATAATAGTTACGCAACAATCATCTTTCGCTACACATTCCTATCCATGCATACTTCTTTCACCACAGCCACATTCATAAACGTATTCATACATAATAACATATTAAAGTGACCGATTTTTTTTATTATTATAAGTATTTTACAATTAGATTTTATTTTGAAAGATAAGGATAACACATTATTTCAATTGCAAACAGAAGAAAAGATAAGAATAAACCTACAAATAAAAACAAAAACGCACAAAGTAGGTGCCCAATTGATAGTGATACTAATTTTGGATGTATCTTAATTGTTGTAGAATCAAATGTATCCTTTTCCCATTTATATATTAATCCATTGGCTTGCATCTGTAAGATTAACTGGTTGAGCCTTGGTAAAAGTGGATATCCTTTTCTTACAACGAATTTTATATTAACATTAACATTGTCCTTCATTTCATATAGTAATTCTCTTCCATCGGAATCCGTATAATATTTCTTCATATAATACCTGAAAGAATTCTAAATAAGATGCTAGCAGAAGTATAGTAAAGTCGATAATCAACAAATTATTTTATTTTTATTGCAAAAAGTCGCAAAAAAATGTTAACTTTTAATCGATTGACAACGTTATTTAAAATATTATTTTCTACAACAAGAGTGGATATTATGATGTCGATATTATATGAAGGTGAAGATTGTGCACGAAGGATACGGACATTTCACACGAGTTAGAGAGCATGCTTTTTCTACGACTAACGAAAAGAAGAGAAAAACGAACTGGAGAAATTTGAAATTTTATTGAACGTTATTAATTTTAGGAGTAACGATGATCTACTGGAAGTTGATGAAGGAAAAAGAAATAGTCGGGACTTAATTTTAATCATATAATTATCTTCTTTAGAGTTAATTTGTCAGAAAAAATATATTGTAACAAAACGTTAACAAACATTGATAAAAACTCATGTAATTTGGCGAAGAATGGACGAAATTACTACAATTCCAATCATACACAACTTTTAATAGATGCCACAGAATCTAATGAAGACTCATATGATCTGTAATTGATTTTTTAAATTGCTTCTTAATAAATTTAATTTTTTCAACCCAAATATTAATCATTCATGTTTTACTCATTTTTAAAACAAAAGAATGTAGACCTGTTATACATCATTGAATATCTTATAAAATAAGAAAAAAGGAGACTATTTTCAACATATACTCCCATCGACTCCCAATTAAAAAATACTATGTTTTGTTATATCTCGAGAATTATTAAGTTTTTTTTTTTTAATCTATATAAACATTTTTTTTCTTTATCTTTTATAATAAACGAGTTATGAGGTATTTTCAAAATCTACAGAAGTCAAGTTTTAGCCTGTAGCTCAAAAACAAAAGACGACCAAAAATTCCTGTGGCGCCTATTGAAGTTGTCTCAAAAAGTTGGTCCATAAAGACTAGAGATGCACTCGATTTCGAGCTTTGGCCCGGCCCGAAGCCCGCCTCGATTTCGAGTCGATCATCGAGCCGGGCCGAAGATATTTTTTATCGGGCTAATCATTTTCAAACATCGAGGCCCGAAAAATCTTATGGTTCAATCAAATGCACAGTTTCCTAAATATTTTAATGAAAATTGATGAAGTTAAAAATGATCAAAATGATTTAATAACAACACACTTCACATATTAATAAATAAAAATGTATTATTTTACTTCAAGAATTCAAGGTTATTCATTAAAGCATAAGAATTATATTGTGATGTTGCTATTATTATTGTTATTACTCGTATACTTAAATAAAAGTGATTTTTGTTCCTACCATAATGATTTCTTGTTCTATTTTTGAGCAGAAACAAAGTTAGATAAAAAATCCTAATGTAAATTACAATTATATTTTTTTATATAAGATTTGTGAAAAAGTTGTTTAAATTCTTTGGTAAACGAAGTGTTAAATACTCGTAGATCTGTAATTTTTATAACAAACTTACACTAGAAGGGTCTCATCTTTAACTACTTATGATAACTAATGTTGAAAGTTATAAGAATGTGGAGGTTTTTTATAAGTTTGACACGAAAAAAGTTAAACATTTCGCCTTAAATCAACATTAGGAATGCCGGATGCACCCAATTTCGGGCTTTGGCCCGGCCCGATTTCGAGTGAATCGAGCCGGGCTAGCTAATTTTTTGTCGAGTCGATCTTCGAGTCGGGCCGGTAATTTTTATTTTCGGGCCGAGTCGACCCAAACCTCAAAGCCCGGCCCGGCCCGAATGCATCTCTAATAAAGACCTACATCAATCTTCTGTAGCGTGCTTAATAAGAAAGTCTTTCATATAAGGAACTCGAATTTGTTCCACCCTGGACATATTTGAAAGTGACGCAAAATCAAAATTATTTTTCAAATTGGAAGAACATTGCGCCTATGTAACAGAATGAAGTGAATGAAATTATCGTTGCAAGTGAAATTATTGTTACAATACCTGGCAAGTCTGGTGTTTTTCAGAACAACGAAATCTTTTTGAAAAGCAGTGCGATTCAGACATTCTTCGGTAAGTGGACAGCTGATATAATTTTTTAGAATAGTTCTTTGGATCGGATCATTTGGATCTTTAAAATATTCAGCAGCGACATTGAAGAAACCATACGATAAACCTGATTCTAACATATCTTCCATAGAAGAAATTTGATGCTCAAAATGAGGTTTAGTTAAAATACTAATCAGCTGACATTGATATGCAACGAAAATTAATATGCTGAAAATGGACCAAAACATCATAATTATTCTTGTTGTTCTAGTTTTTGGAGATGGTGTCGTTGTTTGTAGTAATATTTTCCACGACGATTCGAAACAATTTAGTAACGTTTTATCGTTTTCAAACATCCACCATACAATACCATTAACTAAAACTGAAGTTAGGATTAATATCCATACAAAATAATGAAATATGCTTAACATATTTGTCCAAAGAGGTTTTTCCTTGGCTATAGGTGCCCACCAACTAAGTGTTTCATGTACAGCTCTCACTGAACCCTCAAACACTTGTTGAGAATTGGGATCCGTAGAGAAATAACCTAATAATAAATCTGCTCTTCCACTTTGCAATTCACCATACAAAAGTGAGTACGTGCCGTTTGGATATTTAAAACCCCAAGATTTGAAGTTGTGTTTTATGTAGATTTCAGTGCCATTAATACGTTTTGCAAATTCATGAATAGTTGCAGTTTCTATACCAACTTCTCTAGCAATATTTCTGTTTCCTGATATGTCTAGGACGAAGGGAGGTATTTTATTTGCTGCTAGTTTTATTTTAAAACCATTCAAATTATTAGGAACTTTTTCTGGATATAAATTTCCTGGTATTTGGTCACATTTAAAGACAAACTTTGAAGTTATATTTTCGTTGTTTTCGTATGGGAAGTATGAATATACGTTAAATTCTTCAAGAACATTCGATATTATGTACACATTTATTATGTAATATTTCCATAATATAATTATAATTTCATTTATATTTTTTTGTTCTTTTATATAAATTATAAATTTTGCAGATGGATTCCATATTTTCAGCAAATATACTTCATGAAGCCAGGAAGATAATTGTTCTGTGTTGTTAAATAATAAAATGTGCAATTTCGGTTTCAATAGTGTTGGAAATACTTGTAAATTTTGATTGAGACTTACAAAATAAAAACTATTATTGTAATTAAATTGTAAGTGAATGTCATCCCATTCAGGAAATATAAAAACCGTGTATTTACTAGGAACATATTTTGTTATATTATTAATGCAGTGAACTACCTTTACATTTTGAGACGGTTGAAGGAGAGAAATACTAGTAGAAGCTAATGAAAAAGTAATGCAATGTAATATTAGAACAGATAGTTGCATTGGATCAAATAGAAAATAAACTGTTCCTTTAACACCAATGACTAAACTATAATAATATGTTATACTCTTAATATAATTTTTCTTCTTTTTTTTCGTGATGAGTCGCACAACGAATAAACTTAACAAGTTAATGATAGAAGTTTTAAAAAGCAGATATACATTAGTTTTAATGGAAGTAATCGCAGTGAGGTATTAAAAAAATCTTTTATATAAAAGTAAAAGCTTGAAATTAATACTATAATGCTTTTATGACATCTTTTTAAACTTTGGTGGCTTCATATGTCATAAGTTCTTAAGTTAAAGTTCCCGAAAATTCTTATACAAACTTTGGTTGAAACATATATTGAATCGGGAAATGAAAAGTGTGTATGTTTCACTTATTTGGGTCATTGTTACTCTTTACTATTAATTGATGTAGAATTCGTATCCAAAAATAATCTATTTTATTTAAGGAAAAAATTTCTTGGGGATGTCGGACCAGGATTAAATAAATTTAATTTTTCTTTGTCATCGACGTTTCATTATTTTATTTATACCTTAATCATGATTCTGTTGGACAAAAGGTTTACAGTCAACATACAATTATTATACAGATGCAAAAGAAAAAAATATAATCTAATTATTTTTTAAACCTATTTAAGTTTACAATATTAGGTAAAGAAACTGACCAAAGAAAATGCATGAGAAAATACAGATCATAATAACTTATAATGATGAGTCAGCAATTACATTTGAAAAGCGACTTCATAATGTACAATGCGCGAAAATTAGCAACGGAACTAAATTTTAAGCGTAAAAAACATTGGGCTACTTGCGTGGTACTGAAAATCCGATTTCTATCACTATATACGTAATGTTATGTTGAAAACATATATAAAAATATAAATTTTACTTTAAAAAAGTTATTTGTTTTTTATTAAATTAAGAAAGAAATTTTTCTGTTACGTTATTATACAGGAATTTATTTTAACATGCAACATATGGCGAATCACTTCCATGGTTACTTACTATTGTCAAAAAATTACAGCAATGTAATATTTGTCCATTTTAAAATTTAACATACAAAATTTATAGTTTTGTATTATCAAAACTAATTTCCAATAAATTAGCCTACATGCGATTAACAAATAATCAAAACATGAATGTTGTACATCTTAAAAAAACTTTAGCTTACAAAAATTCATAACTTTCATGTAATAAATATTAAAAAATACCCCCAATCACTCTGAGGCAATATTCTAGACGGTCGTAATAAGAATTGACACCATTTGTGATGTGTTTTGGATGTATCTCCTGTGCTGCAATACTATTTATAATGTTGCATTTTAAAATGGACAAATTTTACATTGCTGTCATTTTTTGACAATAGTGAGTAACCATGGAAGTGATGAACTATAATGTTGCATTTTAAAATAAATTCTCTGTATTGAACTGAAGAAGATAACCATGTTTAAGAATGTAACTTATAGATGATATTGCGTGCGAGAAAGTTTTAATTTGAATTTGACATTTTTCTCTCTCTGGGCTCTCAAATATATTAATTACTTCACAAATAAACACATAGGTAGTTACATGTAATTTAAAATATCGATACGAAAAAGACAAACTAAAATACTAACCTCCAAACTATTGTTGAAACGTCAAACAGGAGATCTACTTTACCCGTACAAACAAACGCTATGGCTTTACGACTACTCATTGGTGCGGCGTAATTCTACGTCATACATGGCGGTAATTCAAATAATCAAATTTCATTATTTTTTTTCTGGCTAATTAATAAAAATTTTGCCAAAAGAAAAAATAGGGGTAGCAAGTTTTTACCTGCTCTTCAAAAATATGAAATAAAAAAAGGTACGCAAGTAGCCCATTGAATTTATTTAATCCCTGTTAGTAAAACCGACCTATTCCTTAAAATTGGTTCATAGTAGGAATCGGTGGTAATTAAAAAAACTTTTGACTAAACATCTTTTACTATACTTTCCATGCATAGTAATAAATTTTCTTTATATATAGTATCTGTAAATAAAAATACTGACGAAGAAGATTAGTTACATAATAATAATAATAATAAAGTAAATAAAATCATCACTTATATATTATTTCTCAATTTATTGAGTTTAGTTTGGTCTGCAAAGTAACTTTATAGAACTGTAAGCTTTCGTAATACAACTTCACTTTATTGTAAGTTTTTATCATTATAAATTCAAAAATCTTTTCCCAGATATATACGTATCGAACAATACAATATATCTAATTATTCCTGTTAAAAACTTTCTTAAAAGTTTGACTTATTACTTTAGAGAACACATATCCAAGTTGAATTGATTAATTAACGAAATAAAGAAATTAAAGGCATTCGACTAATTATGATTCGTTGATAATATAAAATAGTTCTATTTTTGTACACCCAAACTTTTAATATCATTTATCGTGTTCCAAACAAAATATATTTCTTAAACTTTTACACAATTTATTTTCATATTAATTACTTTTACTTTCATGTAAGTAAATCAAATGGTATCGCTTTTTATGGTTTGTACAGGAGTATGTAAAAGCGATTTTTGTTAATTTTACATTCAAAAAATAAATATGATACACTTTCCATAAAACATGTTAATAGACATGAATAAAATTTCTATTTAAGTGGCCTATTCAGAGAAACACAGTCATAAAGGTTGTTACGGATATAAAGATTGTTATCGTAAAGACGTTTGTAACAATCTTTATGAATTTGTCAATTCAGAACCTACGTAGGTATTATTGACAATCTTTACAAAATAATATTTGTGAATGAACCAGATTATTTGATAATAGCTAACTTCATTATGCATGTATGAACTTAACCCAACCTTATATGTCAACGCTTTATTCTTTTAATAATGTGTTGCCAATTATATTTAAAATGCAAACATTCTGCCAAAACAACTAAAGAAGAATATGACATTTCTGTCATATTTGAAAACTTCTAAATTATTTAGAACGGGTATGTTGATCCCTACCACTGATCCCAATGTGACTGAAAAGTTATGGAAAGATTTTTTTTTATTTTGATTGAAGGAAAAGCACACATTAGAACCAGAATAAATAACAAGGTTTTCACGAATACCTACCACAGAATATAATATTTTCAAAGAAATATGTATTTACGTCAAAAGTAACTTTTCGTCCACGACGGTTTTTATCGTTCTTATTATCATTATTTAAATCGGAGCAGGGTCCATGCGAATAATCAACTGCATCCTGCTAATATTTAGCAGAAAGGGCATTATTAATAATATATGATTGATGTAATAATCTGTCAGATGTCAAATATTAGAAATAATGTGATAACAACCATAAAGACATAGTTTTAGCAGTCTTTATGATAAAGACTGTCAAAACATGTAACAATTGTTGACGGTAACCACCTTCAGGACTGAAAATACCAATTTTGATTTGAACAATCTTTACAGTACATAACAACCATAAAGACCATAACAACTATGGAAATATTGAGTTCTGAATAGGCCCATAAAACGGTTAAAATTATATTATGCTCAAACGATGGATCTTGAAAAAGTCTTCGCTGGCCGATTAAACCCAAACGCAAGCCTTAGATCCTCGAGTCGTAACTTGACCTATTCATAATTTTTGCGCTTTACCCTAATTTTACACACAACAATTTCACCCATAAATACTAAAGTAGCTAATGCTATCCCCGAAATAAAAACAATGAACGCAAATGCAACATGAGCAATAGATAATCGCACTGTATCTGGCTGAAGTACTACTCGGGGCAGACCAGTGATCTCCTTATCCCATTTTCTAACCAATCCATTTGATTGAAGTAACATAATCAGATCGCTGAATTTCTTGTGAAATGGAAATCCTTTCCGTACAGCATAATAGGCCGGAATAATACGTCCATTTCCTAAGCTGTGTAACATAGGAGTACCATCGTTATTGGTATAGATTTTCTTCATGAGATATAAAGTTTGTCTCCCATTTTTCATTACTGCGAAGTCTCTTTGAAAAGCTGTTCTATTGAGACATTCTTCTGTAAGAGGACATAGAATAAAGTTGTTCAAAATTATAACTTGAATTGGGTCGTTGGGATCTCCAAAATTTTTTACCACAGGTGGAGAAAATCCATATTTCAGTTTGGACTGTACTATTTCATTTACTGTTGTGATTTGCTTTTCATATCGTGGACTAGTCAGAAAACTTACAAGTTGACTAGTGTACAATGTATACGTTAAGAGTGAATAGAAAACCCAAAATATAAACAAAATTCTCATTGATTGTTTCATAGGCATTTTAATTCCTCCTTGAACTAAAGAGTACAAAGATGACATTAAACACATAATCAAAGATTTGTAAGTAACGGTCGTCTCGTGATGTTTTGCGAAAATCCACCAAACAACAGCATTAATTGCGACTGATATAAATATATACGACCAAACAATTGGTTGAAATATTTGCACCAAACTTGTCCACCGAGGTTGTTCAAGTGCTGTTGGAACCCACCACATCAGATTATCAAAAACAGCTGCAGGAAAAGCTTTGAATTCCGTGTCTTGTGAACCAACAGATACCATACCAAAAATAATGTCAACCTGTTTAGCCTGTAAAGCTCCAAGCATATCGGTGTATGTACCATTTTGTAATTTAGTCCCCCATGTTTTAAACTTGTTTTCGATATAAACTTCTGTGAAATTTAAATATTCAGCAAAGAGATTCATAATACAGACTTCTAGCCCAGCTAATTCAGGAATATTTCTATTAGCGTTTGTATTTAAAACATAAGGAGGTATTTTAAAAGCTAACAATCTCATCTTGCAATTATTTAAATGTTGTGGTAATTTATCCGGGAACAGTTTTGCTGGTATATCTGAGCATGAGAACATGTAAGTTGGTTTTCCTGGTATCCAACAATTTTCTGAATTTGTATATGGAACGTAAGAATAAACTTCCAACTCATTATCTGAAGGGAGTATAACATAAACATTTACTATATAATAATTCCAAAGAATATTAAATATTTCTTCTATAGAATTATATTTTCTAATTGTAATCACTACTTTTCCTTCTGGATTCCAAAATACGTATGCATAAACTTTTTGTAGCCAAATGGAAAATCTTTCCACGGTGCTGAATATAAAAACGTATTCATCTATTTTGTATTGCTTTTCAAATAGTTTGGTTTCGGTTTCACTTGTTAGTAAAACAGACCTATTCCTTAAAATTGGTTGTCTGTAGGAATCGGTGGTGATTAGGAAAACTTTCGACTTGACACCTTTTACTATACTTTCCATGCATTGTAATAAATTTTCTTCATTTGCAGATTCAGTAGATAACAAGGCTGATGAAGAAGAATGGTTAAATATTATTAGTAGTAAAGTAAATAAAATCATAATTTCTAGATATATTATTTTTCAACTGATTTGAATTTGGTCTGCAAATATAACTTTATAGCACGAAAAACTATCGTAAACTTTACATTATTTTCAGCATACATGTTTATAAATTCAAAAACTTTTCCTAAGTATAAGTACATAAACGTATGAAAAACTGCAATATATTTAATTATTCTTATTAAGTACTTTGTTAAAAGTTTGACTTATTCATATCTGACATTTTGTGGGTAAGTAGAAAGTTTCAAAAGCTTGTTATCATCAGTTACATTGTTTATTAGTGCATACGTACTCCATCGGCCGATTTCACTACCAATTGCTAAACTGTTGCCCAGCTAGTAATTTCCTAAATGTAAGAACCGCCTAAACTGATTCTTATCCATTTTGGATTTCACCACACAAAGCAATACCCAACTAGGAATTATGGTGGAGGAAGGAATCTATGAAACTGACTTATGCAGTGTTTACAACCTTTTATGGACGAATGGGCTTCTTTTCGGTCTGGACTCATAAATTATTCGAACAGGAAGGTATCACTTTTAGGGTAAGAAACGGGTCATATTAAAACAAAAAATAACACATTATAGTAAACACAGTACTACAGTGCAGTCAGATTTAGAAAAAAATTATGTTAGAAGAAGTATATTTAAAACGCATTATTATTTTAATACAGATTTAAAAGTACATAATTAAGAAACATCTTGACGCAAATTTCGGGTACGGTCCAGGCCTGAAAAATCTACCTGTCTCCAAGAACCCTTACAGCAAAGACCATAAAACTATATAACGGGCAATTGACAGAATCTATAATGAGTTTCAAAGATTCCTAAAGTCTGTTCGCTCCTAGCTGAAACAAGCCGATAATTTATTACCCCAATAGTTATTACCACAAACCATAAACCACTTTCTTGAGCCTTTGTTCATCAAACGGCGGTCAGTTGTAAATGGAGTGTTGAACAAGGATTGTATTCAGTTCGTTTGATATATGCGTTTGTAAATTTTTAAGAGAATTTTTTGAAATTATTTTGAAATGTATTTACAAATAGGTATTATCATTGAATAGGTATAATTAAGAATTACCTGGAAAGACGTTTTCGGCTGATGACATTGTTATCGGGTTTGGCCATCATCATAATTTCTAGGAATTATTTAGTCTACTATTCATTTGTCACCCTCGATTGAATTTCGTTCCTTTATAATCCCGGTTTTCTTTCGTCTTAACTCAGTTTACATGTAACATTAGTTAGCAGCGGTTGTAAGTGAAATTTTAAATATGGAAATGTGGAGGCCCTGGGATGTCGACAATGCTTCTGCCAGTGTTAGTGACGAAGTCAATACCTGTGACACCGATGCCGACGTTGTGCAAAGTGATGAAGACACAAATTGTTTTAAATATTTCATCAACGAACAACGAACTGTATACTTGTAATAATCACATTTTCCCTTACTTATGCAGATTTCGAATACGTCCCTTTTTCCACACTACCTGAGGATTTTCTATTTGTTTGTGGTAATATCTATTGGGGTAATAAAATATCGGCTTGTTTCAGCTAGAAGCGAACAGACATACCTCCAACTATGGGCGAGTTTCTTTATTAATGCGCTGAATTCCATCAGCAATTGAAAATGACGTCACGATGAATAGCTGATGGATCCAATGGATAACCGCTGCGACCGAATAAAGAAACGGGTTGCTGAAAACTGCGATGAATCTCCTAACCTTAAATATCAACCGACAGTTAACCACGACACCAGTTAAAAGGACCGTCGCTGTATTGCAATCATCAGATTCTTCATCAAACAATGAAGAATCTGATGGCACCAATAGCAGCAATAAAGTGGAATTCATAATTATAATAAAAATTATCTACGTCTATAACCATTTACTTTCCGTTGTGAACAAGATTTTTTTTTTTTTAAATTTGAATCATGCATTTTTTCTTTCCATAATCTTACACCTGGAACAAACGCAAATGTCAAAAATATAACCTAAAAACATTTCGTTAGACCCCCACTACCAATCCATCGGAAATCGTAAAATCTATCGATAGTCAAAGCCGATGCATGCGATAAATTTACGATGGATAGTGCGCGGTAATTAGAAACGGTATGATGAATTTCATCTGCAATTCAGTAATGAATAAAGAAACGATGTGATGAATTTACGACTCATGTGCATTAAGAGCATTGTGTACATCCACCGTAAAAGCTTAAAACTTAACTTCATTCTAGTCTGATTACAAGAAAACTATTAGAGATATAAAAGTGAAACAAATTTTACATGAAAGATGAAGGATGAATCTAGGTTTCTCCGGAAAAAGATATTTGATATTTTTATATTTTAACAATATGACAAGCTCTAAAACTACACATATTTTGTCGTACAATTTCGGGCTTTTAATAAACATTTTTCGTAAAACTATCTTCACAGAAACTTCTATTCATTCTTTAATAACACAAAGATGTAAATAACTTATTTATTACTATGCCCATTTCAATAAATTTAGACTGGAATGAAGAGGCTAAACGGTGTAAATTTGTGTGAAATTTTCGTTAGTGAACTACTGCCAAACAAGTTTTGTGTTATACTATTCATATTATAAGTAAATTTGTAATATTCACATTAGGACATGAAAATAACTTATTTTGTATATATGCAAGTCGGAGTGGTCTTATCTTAATATATTTTCACGTTAATTTTTTGACTTTACAATAAACTTTGTTTATATTTGTTATCAACATTTGTAATTCCATTCTAGAGCTTTATTATTGTTGTAAACTACCCTTGTTTCAATCATTCCGTTATTGTCTTTTGCTAGTGCAGTGTCATTCTTTGTTAATTTTGGTTATTCTGGTTTTTTGAATTGCTTACGTTCTGGATTTGATTTTTGGTTTGTGATTTGGAAATATTGTGGTGCTTTGTTTTGGTTTGAGTTAATTTTGGACTTGATTTGTGATTCGCTTTTGGAATTTATTGGTTAGATTTATATATAGACGACTTATACACAGAACTCTATTTGGAACTCTGAAATCAAATGTTAAATAATAGTATATGTTCATTTGCAAGGAAATTTACTTAGTTCCAGGCAGAACTATTATAGCGCTACACAGAACTCTATTTGGAACTCTGAAATCAAATGTTAAATAATATTATATGTTCATTTGTTTATTAAATTTATATATTTGGGCGCAGAACTGTAACACACTATACAGAACTCCATTCGGAAATTTGAAATCCTTATTACGGGCTTAAAAGATCAGAACTATTGAAAATACTTTAAGGAACTCTAGAACTCTTCTATTTTAGTCAATTGACACCATCAGAACTCTTTTTTACGGGAATGTGGGCGCTGCGTGAAGTTAGCGCCCGGAAACTTTAAAACCCTTATTATGGGTTTAAAACTTCAGAACTATTACTAATACTTTAAGGAACTCTAGAACTCTTCTATTTTAGTCGATTGACACCCTCAAAACTCTTTTTTACGGAAATGTGGGCGCTGCGTGAAGTTAGCGCCCGAAAACTTTGAAACCCCTATTATGGGCTTAAAACATCAGAACTATTGCTAATACTTTCAGGAACTCTAGAAGTCTTCTATATCTACCCAGAACTCTAAATATTTTTTATTGCGCTAAAAATGTGGGAGCTAACTTCACAGGGGTCTAAATTTAAGCATACGTTTACAATACCGGGCCTAAATTTATTTATATAAAATAACTTAGTTTATAATTTACTAAACATGCAAGATATCTTATAAAATATTCGATTCGATAGTTATAAAAGAGTACATTTCAGAAATAAATGTACTTAAAATTATATTTCATTTCCTTTTATACGTATAATTAATATATCATTATTATTCATTTTACAACTTGTATAATAATATTTCTGTACTCGTCAATGTAAGCAATATTTCTAACGTGCTTTAAATATATTGTCATCATTACCGATGTCTACATGTGTTGTAGATACTGGCACACCCAGAAATGGGTAATATGCCGTCATGATATATTTATTTATTTATTTATTTTAAATTTTGAGTTAACAAAATAATAAATGTAATACATACGATAGTTGTTTTGATAAGATTAACTACTTTCCTTGAATGAATTACAATCTTCTTATGGTATGGTATAGAAAACAATAATTAAAAATCTGTTACTACTACTACTTCTGGTTGTCCAATTGTTAACAAAACTTTTTTAACTCTTTCCAATCATGTCAGATTGAGGAATTCATAGTTAAACAGGTTTTAAGTCTTATAGGTTTTGAGGAATCGTCCCAGACACAGACGTCATTTTAAAAATGTTAATCGGATTCTAGGGATCTTAAATCGTGCTTATTCACTAAAATCTGGATATGCCAATTTTAGCATGAATCCAATACCTCTCTTAGCGAGAGGTATAAAACAATATTACATAAAAACTACAATTTTACAAAATTATTATTACAATACTATAATTATACTCTACAATATTATTTTCAATACCAATATTAACAGAGTAAGGCTGATTGAAAGTAAATTCTAATGGTAGTACAGGCTGCTACTGTTAAATACGCAAAATTTCATCATTGAACCACGACAAATATATAGCTGGGCAGTTTATGGCTCAGCAGTGATAGACTCCGCCTACTGTAACCACGTGCTTTACCCCTCTCATACCTCACCGCCGGCAGCACAACTAACAGAAACTGTACACAATGCCCTTAATGCGCACTACTCATTGGTGAATAAAGAAACTCGCCTTATATTTACGTAGGCATCGGATTATTAGTTATTTTTGTGATTTTATATTTGTCAACACTGACATTGGAAATTATGTGGAGACATTAATATTATTATTAAATTTTATATTTGTATTACAGGAATGGAAAATATAAATGAAACAAAGATAAAAATGAACAAAAAGAAGAAATATAAATAGCAAAATATAGAATAAATAATTAAAAAACAGAAGTTGAATCCTCTGATTTCAGATAAAAATATAAAATTAGGCAAGCGGAACGCATATGACACTTGGCTATTTGGCATTTTTGTAAAAATTATAAATTTAATTATGTGAATATTTAATGTAATTTCCTTAAATTTAAAATAAAGAATAATAACGGTATACTTATTTAAATATATTTAAAAACTCGTAATGTAGTCTTTACTCAAAAGGAATCGTTTTTAAAACTATTTTTCATCTTAGGATTTAAAATAATTTGTTCTTTCTTTTACATCGTGTACATGTCTTTCTATTTCTTCGT
The DNA here is from genome assembly GCA_943142095.1 of Ophonus ardosiacus. Taxonomy (NCBI): domain Eukaryota; kingdom Metazoa; phylum Arthropoda; class Insecta; order Coleoptera; family Carabidae; genus Ophonus; species Ophonus ardosiacus. The sequence goes on along the minus strand of OW964827.1, from coordinate 55,223,700 downwards.
CATAATTATCAAAATATTCAACAAATTCGTACAATTTTCATTTGAAAGTGTCAGCTGTCAAACGTTAGGAAATGCTTAGCGATTTGGGCATCGGAAAAGAGCTCGTTTTAAGGACCCTGTGGGCGTGTGTGTGTGGCTGTTGTTTCTCAAATTCTATAAGACTAAAGACCAATTTAACTACGTATTCCTTAATCTGACATTAATGGGAAGAGCTGAAAAGGTTTTGGTAACGATTGGACAACCGGAAGTAGTAGCTTCTTAAAAAATATTTTTTATAACACTGAAACAAGCGTTGGTTTTTATAAGAGTTCGAGCCAGATATATGAGTGACTCGGTTAAGGGGAAATGGGGTTACACAAAACACAAATTAAATGTGTTCCACCAAAATATATTTCTTAAACTTTTACACAATTTATTTTCTTACTAATTACTTTTACTTAGTTTTCATTTAAGTACATTCAAAAAATACATATGATACACTTTTCATAAAACAAATGTTAATAAACATGAACAATTTTTTTATTTAAAGCGATTGAAATGACATTATACTCAAAAGTTGCTAATAAATGTGTCTTGAAAAAAATCTTCGCGGGCCTGTTAAACCAGAACGCAAGCTGTAGACCCTCAAGTCGTATCCTATCCATATTTTTTGCGTTTTGCACTAATTTTATAAACAACAATTTCACCTATAAATACTAAAGTAGCTAATGCTATCCCCGAAATAAATACAATGAACGCAAATGCAACATGAGCAATAGATAATCGCACTGTATCTGGCTGAAGAACTACTCGAGGCAGACCAGTGATCTCCTTATCCCATTTGCTAACTAATCCATTTGACTGAAGTAACATAATCAGATCGCTGAACCTCTTATGAAATGGAAAACCTTTTCGTACTACATATGTGTTCCAAATAATACGTCCATCTTCTAAGCTGTGTAACATAGGAGTACCATCTTTATTGGTATAGATTTTCTTCATGAGATATAAAGTTTGTCTCTTACTTTTCAATACTGCGAAGTCTCTTTGAAACGCTGTTCTATTGAGACACTCTTCTGTAAGAGGACATAGAATAAAGTTGTTGAAAATTTTAACTTGAATTGGGTCATTGGGATCTTTAAAATAGTTTACTATAGGTGGAGAAAATCCATATTTCAGTTTGGACTCTAGTATTTCCTGTAATGTTGTGATTTGTTTTTCATATCGTGGGGTACTCATAAAACTTACAAGTTGACTAGTGTACAATGTATACGTTAAGAGAGAATAGAAAACCCAAAATATAAACAAAATTCTCATTGATTGTTTTGTAGGCATATTAATTCCTCCTTGAACTAAGGAGTACAAAGATGACATTAAACACAAAACCAAAGATTTGTAAATAACTGTCGTTTCGTTATGTTTTGCAAAAATCCACCAAACAACAGCATTAATTGCGACTGACATAAATATATACGACCACACAATTGGTTGAAATATTTGCACCAAACTTGTCCATCGAGGTTGTTCAAGTGCTTTTGGAACCAACCAAATCAGATTATCAAAAGCAGGTGCAGGAAAAGCTTTGAATTCCGTGTCTTGTGAACCAACAGATACCATACCAAAAATAATGTCAACCTGTTTAGCCTGTAAAGCTCCAAGCATATCGGTGTATGTTCCATTTTGTAATTTAGTGCCCCATGTTTTAAACTTATTTTCGATATAAACTTTTGTGAAATTTAAATATTCAGCAAAGAGATTCATAATACAGACTTCTAGCCCAACTAATTCAGGAATATTTCTATTAGCGCTTATATTTATAACGTAAGGAGGTACTTTAGAAGCTAGCAATCTCATTTTGCAATTATTTAAATGTTGTGGTAATTTATTCGGGAACAGTTTTGCTGGTATATCTGAGCAAGAGAACATGTAAGTTGGTTTTCCTGGTATCCAACAATTTTCTGAATTTGTATATGGAACGTAAGAATAAACTTCCAACTCATTATCTGAAGGGAGTATAACATAAACATTTACTATATAATAATCCCAAAGAATATTAAATATTTCTTCTATTGAATTATATTTTCTGATTGTAATCACGACTTGTCCTTCTGGATTCCAAAATAAGTATGCATAAACTTTTTGTAGCCAAATGCAAAATCTTTCCACGGTGCTGAATATAAAGACGTATTCATCTATTTTGTATTGCTTTTCAAATAGTTTGGTTTCGGTTTCAGTTGTTAGTAAAACAGATCTATTCCTTAAAATTGGTTGTCTGTAGGAATCGGTGGTAATTAGGAAAAAATTCGACTTGACACCTTTTACTATACTTTCCATGCATTGTAATAAATTTTCTTCATTTGTAGATTCAGTAGATAATAAGGCTGATGAAGAAGAATGGTTGAATATTAATAATAAAATAAATAAAATCATAATTTATATATAATTTTTCAACTGAGTTCAATTTGGTCTTCAAATGTAACTTTATAGCACGAAAAATTATCGTAAACTGCACATTATTTTTAAGTACACATGTTTCCAATTTCCATTATAAATACATAAAAGTATCAAAGAATACAATATTTCTAATTATTCTTATTAATTGCTTTGTTCAAAGTTTGATTTAACCTGACATATATTGTAAGTAGAAAGTTTCATAAGCTTGTTATCGTCAGTTACATTTTCATTATAGCATACGTATTCCATGTTTTAGAAACGTATAACAATATAATTGTTTGTATGTAGGTATATTATAATAATTTTTCGATTATTTTTTGCAATTTTTTTTTAGAGAATTTCATGCTGAATTAAATTTTCATCGTCTGTTTTCTACCTTTAACTGTGTATGAGTGGTGCATGAAAATATGAGAGATGAACTAAAATATCTAGTTCATTTCTCAGGATGTTCATTTTAAATGGGCTACCATTGCTATCTTGAGAACTACAAGGGTTACAAACACGGTTAAACGCGAAATCAATTATTATTTTACAAATTTAAAGAGAAAAAAAATTAAATTTTTTCGACCATCGGTTCTAAAAATTTGGTACCCAATTTTTTTATTTTAAATGAGTACATATATTTTTTTTATTTTCTCATCCGTTAGAGAATTTAATACTGAATTCAGTGATATAATACTTTTATACGCGGTTGAAATTACATTATTCTCAAAAGTTGCCGGAAAGTGAGTATTAAAAAATCTTCGCGGGACGGTTAAACCAGAACGCAAGCCGTAGAGCCTTGATTGAAGCGCACACATAACTGCCTGACTTAACCTATCCATAATTTTTGCGCTTTGCACTAATTTTATAAACAACAATTTCACCTATAAATACTAAAGTAGCTAACGCTATCCCCGAAATAAAAACAATGAACGCAAATGCAACATGAGCAATAGATAATCGCACTGTATCTGGCTGAAGTACTACTCGGGGCAGACCAGTGATCTCCTTATCCCATTTGCTAACCAATCCATTTGATTGAAGTAACATAATCAGATCGCTGAACCTCATATGAAATGGAAAACCTTTTCGTACTACATATGTGTTCCAAATAATACGTCCATCTTCTAAGCTGTGTAACATAGGAGTACCATCTTTATTGGTATAGATTTTCTTCATGAGATATAAAGTTTGTCTCTTATTTTTCAATACTGCGAAGTCTCTTTGAAACGCTGTTCTATTGAGACATTCTTCTGTAAGAGGACATAGAATAAAGTTGTTGAAAATTTTAACTTGAATTGGGTCGCTAGAATTTGCAAAAGTGTTTACAATAGGTTGAGAAAACCCATATTTCAGTTTGGACTGTACTATTTCCTTTAATGTTGCAATTTGCTTTTCATAGCGTGGAGTTGTCAGAAAACTTACAAGTTGACTAGTGTACAATGTATACGTCAAAAGAGAATAGAAAACCCAAAATATAAACAAAATTCTCATTGATTGTTTCATAGGCATTTTAATTCCTCCTTGAACTAAAGAGTACAAAGATGACATTAAACACATAACCAAAAATTTGTAAGTAACTGCCGTCTCGTGATGTTTTGCGAAAATCCACCAAACAACAGCATTAATTGCGACTGACATAAATATATACGACCACACAATTGGTTGAAATATTTTCACCAAACTTGTCCATCGGGGTAGTTCATGTGCTGTTGGAACCCACCACATCAGAGTATCAAAAACAACCGAAGGAAAAACATTGAATTCCGCGTGTTGTGGACCAATAGAAAGCAAACCAAAAATAATGTCAACCTGTTTAGCCTGTAAAGCTCCAAACATATCGGTGTATGTACCATTTTTTAATTTAGTCCCCCACGTTTTAAACTTATTTTCAATATAGACTTCTGTGAAGTTTAAACGTTCAGCGAAGAGATTCATAATACAGACTTCTAGCCCAGCTAATTCAGGAATATTTCTATTAGCGATTGTATTTATAACGTAAGGAGGTACTTTAAAAGCTAGCAATCTCATTTTGCAATTATTTAAATGTTGTGGTAATTTATTCGGGAACAGTTTTGATGGTATATCTGAGCATGAGAACATGTAAGTTGGTTTTCCTGGTATCCAACAATTTTCTGAATTTGTATATGGAACGTAAGAATAAACTTTCAACTCATTATCTGAAGGGAGTATAACATATACATTTACTATATAATAATCTCCAAGAATATTGAATATTTCTTCTATTGAATTATACTTTCTAATTGCAATCACTACTTTTCCTTCTGGATTCCAAAATACGTATGCATAAACTTTTTGTAGCCAAATGGAAAATCTTTCCACGGTGCTGAATATAAAGACGTATTCATCTATTTTGTATTGCTTTTCAAATAGTTTGGTTTCGGTTTCACTTGTTAGTAAAACAGACCTATTCCTTAAAATTGGTTGTCTGTAGGAATCGGTGGTAATTAGGAAAACTTTCGACTTGACACCTTTTACTATACTTTCCATGCATTGTAATAAATTTTCTTCATTTGCAGATTCAGTAGATAACAAGGCTGATAAAGAAGAATGGTTAAATATTATTAATAGTAAAGTAAATAAAATCATTTCTAGATATATTATTTTTCAAATGATTTGAATTTGGTCTGCAAATATAACTTTATAGCACGAAAAACTATCGTAAACTGTACATTATTTTTAAGTATACATGTTTCCAAATTCCATTATAAGTACATAAAAGTATCAAAAAATACAATATTTCTAATTATTCTTATTAATTGCTTTGTTAAAAGTTTGATTTAGCCTGACATATTTTGTAAGTAGAAAGTTTCAAAAGCTTGTGTGTGTGTGTGTGTGTGTGTGTGTGTGTGTGTGTGTGTGTGTGTGTGTGTGTCCGTGTGTGCGTGTGTGTGTATGTGTGTGACAAATTTTTCTCCGGCGATAACTCCAATACTACAATTTTAAAAATTATAATTCTTTTGTATTCCTCTTCTTTGCATTCATATGAAGAGCTGATTAAATTTTGGTTATAATTGATCCACCGGAAATATCCTTATTTGAAATTTTTAACAGTTTTTCTTAAAAAAAACGCAGTTAAATATTATTTTTTGACATTTTATGTTATATAAATATTAAAGAAAATGCTCTTCTCTATACGGTTTGATAATACATTTTCCTTCATATGAAATACCTAGATATAGAGTCAAAGCATTATAAAGAGATTAATTTTCAAAAATCAGTTAGCTTGGCTATTTATCATGGAAACATCTGATATATGCAAAAAATTCTAATTAACAGATGTCAGTGTCAAGTGCAAAATCAAATATGGCAAAATATAGGATCAGAATGCCGGGAGTACGAGAAAGGCGAAAGAGAAGATGGAAGGACTGTATAGTAGAAAACTTGAGAGAGGAAGAACTGTGAGAAGAACATGGACAGGAATGAGTGAAAGAGAAGAGTAAGAAACAGTGACTCCTAATAAAATTGGAGAAAGCTGAAGAAGAAAAAAGGTACTGTCAAGTGCAATTTACATAGAAACTTTTATATTGCATTTATCCATTTCAATACTTTTATTTCTAAAATTTCATACAGTTGTTCAAATACTCTAAAAATGCGTACACTTACGTAACATTTTTTTACAATCAAATATTACCCTCAAGTTTATATCTTTACCCAATTTTGAATTATAGCCCCAAAAGTCAATATACCCCACATTTAGATAAAAACTTCAAGATTTTCAAAAATCTAATTTTTATGTATCTAGATACTTCTTAATGCGCTGATTTTGAAATTTTGAAACCGCAGGTCGATGTCTCTTTTCGTTCTCGAGATATTTAGATTCAAGTTTTGCTCAAAACTACCCATTTTTGGGAATTAATAATTAACAAAAATACGTAAGTATAGCAATTTTCATAATTTTTGCCCACGCGGTACATTTTTTATGAATAAAAGCTTGAAAACCCCTGAAAATGGCCAAAATCTGAAAAAATCGTAAGGGGTGTACACTTTAGATTTTTGTGATTTTTGGCCATTTTCAGTTATTTTGCTTTAGAGATTGTATGCGGTGCTCAAAAATTCTGAAAATTGGTGTACTTACGTAATTTTGCCCGTAGAATCGAATGGTGTTGTCGCCAAGTTCATATCTCGACCCATTTTTGAGTTATTGCCCAAAAATGGGCATTTTTGAGCGAAACTTTGAATCTAAATATTTCGGGAACGAAAAGAGATGTCGACCTGCGGTTTCAAAATTTGGAATCAGCGCATTGAGGCGTATCTAGATACATATAAATTAGATTTTTGAAAATTTTGAAGTTTTTATCTAAATGTGGGGTATATTGACTTTTGGTGCAATAATTCAAAAATGGGTACAGATGTAAACTTAGTAATAATATCATTTGATTGTAAAGAGAATGTTACGTAAGTGTACGCATTTTTAGAATATTTATATATGAGTATACATAATGCTTTCATGTGATAATTTTATTGGATTTACAGAATATTTTCCAAGGAACTATCTGTATGGAATTTGTAAAAAAATGTATTATGTTCGTGTTACAATTTTACTGGATATATAGAATCTTTTCCAGATATAATAGGGTCCTCCACCATAACAGAAAATTGAGTAAAAAGTTAGTTATATTCAAAATAGATAAGATAAAATCATGATTGAGACGATAAAAGTATTTTAAAAATTGTTAGTTTTTGAAATATTAGTGTTTTTAAGCATCTATACATCTACGTCACAATGATTGCTATCTTTCTCGCGCACCCTACTACAGAAACTGGTGCGAGAAAGATAGCTATAGGTTTCTTTAAAAATCAAATGCAGTTGAACTAATAACAATTATGACTTTTTAATACTATAAATTGCTTCAAAATTAAACAAACTTTCATTTAAAATAATAAAAACATTAGAGTGGAGGACCCTATTAGAACTATTTGTGTTTACATGAATAATTAAATACGACGTAACTAAACGGAAATGGCGAGAGGTATTGTGCTGGACACAATAAATATTTTCGAATGGTTTTTATTTTATCACAAATTCGTTCTCTATGTTTTATTTTAAATGAGACAGACAAATACAATGCTGTTAATCAAATGTCAAATCGTAACCATGGATATGTCAAATTCAATGTTTCACATTAAAAAATGCACACGGTATAATGTTGTTATAAAAATACCAAATAAGAAAATGTCACAAAGTATCGTTTAAGAATGAAGCTCTTTCTAGCATCAATAAGCGTGCAAGAATATATACTCATTTCAAACAGAGAAAATTATTTATTCAATGATTATATATTGTTGTTGAAATACTTTTATTTTATTTTTAGTATTACATACAGTAAGTGCACAATTTAATTTTATTTACGAGTACAATAAATAATTTTTATGGTTTCATTTTTGACATTACAATATTTAACAATACATTCAATTACAAACACAACAGTGGACAACATCAAACCAGTTGTGAGATATATGAACCCTACAGTCAAATGTGCAAGTGCTAAAGGTCTTAATTTTGCACTAAAAACTGTATGTCTGTGATACGTTATATCATAGTCCCATTTCGCGATTAAACCATTTGATGAAATCAATTTCAAAATCGCGTTCATCCTTCTAATTGGTGGAAACCCTTTCCTAACTGCATATTGCGAGAAAATTGTAAATTCTGGTCCAAAACTATGTATCATTGGTCTACCATCGGGATGAACGTAAGATTTTTTCATAAGAAACGTCATTTGTCGCTTAGTGTTCATTGTAGCAAAGTTTCTTCCGAAAGCAGTTTGGTTAATACATTTGTTACCAATTGGACATGGAATATAATTTTCTATAATCTTTTTGTCATATGTGTCGTTAGTTCCTTTGTAAAATTCAACATTTAGGTCAAGGAATCCAAATTTCATATTGGAATCCATCAATTCTTCTAAAGAAGATATTTGGTGTTCAAATTTAGGTTCCATTAATTTACTAACCAATTGACTTTGGTGTATTGTGTATAAAAGAATACTAAATATAAGCCAAAATACAAGCAATATTTTAATACTATCATTTTTAGGTGTTCGCATATTTCCTTGAAGAATTATGTACAGAGATGAAGCCATGCATTTAGAAAAATCTTTAAATACTGTATCCTTTGTCAGTTTGATAAAAATCCACCATACAATACCATTCAAAAATATGCTAACAATTATGCAAAACAATGTTACAGGTGTGTATATTTTAAATAAATTATACCATGGTGGTAATCGATTAGCTGAAGGCACCCACCAAATCATAGCATCCATTAAGCAGGTCCTTAGAGCCTCAAATTCAGTATTATCTTTTCCAACTGAAGCCATTCCAAACACCAAATCAACTGTACCATTTTGAAGTTCACCATACATGAAAGTGTAAGTACCATTGGGTAGTTTATATCCCCAAGTAGGATAATTGTTTTTGATATACACTTGAGTAAAGTTAAGTTTAGTAAATAGGGTGTCCATTAATGTAACTTCAAATCCTGCTTTTCCAGGTTTTTTTTTATCTGCTTCAGTATCTAATACATAAGGTACCACTGGGCATCCTTGTAAATTTATCGGACATCCTTTGAAAGTGTTGGGTACTTTTTCAGGATACAAATTTTCAGGAATATCGTCACCACAAGAAAATAAATAATGACCTCTTGTATTAATTTCACATATATCTGATTCATATGGGAAGTAAGTAAACACTTGAAAAGTATTGTTGATTGGTACAATAATGTTTATATTTATAATATAATATTTCCAAGCAATATCAAATATTTCAGAAATACTAGTATAGTTTAGAAAAGAAACTAAAAATTGTGTATTAGGTTTCCAAAATTCAAGTAAATAAATATTTTTGAGCCATACAACAAATTCATTAACACTAAAAAATACTAATATAAAATTATCTACATTTTCAACATATTTTAAATTATCTATTTCATTGTTAAACACTATATTTGGTCAAGAATACTTCCATGTTGAATGACTCCAAATTGAAGATACTGTTAATGTACTGAAACTCGTTGTTTTGTTTGATATTTTTGTTATACAGTGCCATATTTTTTCATTTTGAGTTAAACTACTTGATAAAATTAGCGCATTTAAATTAAAAACGTAATTTATTATAAACAGCAACTGAATATTGACTATAAGAAACTTCATTTCAATTTATACATTTGATATGGTCTGAAGGTAAATGAAAAAGTTTCTGATGTGGCATATTTAACTGTGTGTAACATTTATATACGAATGTACATGTTAATGTTATACATAAAATTAATTATTTCTTTATAATTTGTTTTGTTACTTTACATTTATACAAGTATTAGTTACGAACTTACATTACTTTATAAGGAACAATGGAAAATGATGATTACCTGTAACAAAAAAATTTTATTAGAAAAATATTCTTACTTTTTATAGAGTTCCTTTTTCTGCAGTTAAAGTTTATGTTCGTTTAGAAAATTTCTTTATTATTTTAAATGCAAGTTAAATTTTGAAGCAATCCGTAGTTTTAAAAATTCATTTTTCACTGCCTCATATCTCGGAAACTTTTGAAGATCGAACCCATCTTGAATAATTATTTTACTCAATTTGATCAGTACTACATGCATTTAAAAAAAAATTTTCACTACTAGCCTAGGAACCCACTATTATTTACCTTCATTTGACATGAGAAATTGTTTTTCACAACCGCTTGCTTGTAACCATGGTAACCTAGGTCAATAATAATTTATTATTAACCTTGGTCTATAATGCAAACTGTCACTTTTCAATCAAACTCAAGCCTCCAAATCCAAATATTATTTAACTCATTAAACTCAAGAAAGGTGTTAAGTATATAAATTAAATTTGCCGCTTAATTTTAAATTGACCTACGCTGCCGCTTCGCCAGGCCCCGGCCACTGTGCTATTTTGAAAAATGTGAAACATGTGTAGATGTATAAATAAATAAATCACTATTTTTTTGTATTTGTAGGTAATAGTTTTTTACATTCGAGTGCGTGTAAAATACTTCACGCACGAGAATTGGTTCAAAATTTTTGGCCGACGATAATGAAAATCACTTTTTTTAATGAGATAGGTTATACTTCTGAAAAGGGGATAGTTTAGAATACTGGGGTTAAGTCAATTTCCAAATTTAAATTTATTCATTAGAGTTCTTCTACTAGCGAAAATTTATCTGTAATAATAGTCGTTGTTTATGATTGATAATGTATTTATTTGCTCATGTTTTCTTCGTAACACATAATAGGTAGGTGTCGATATTTGACATTTGAGTACTCTTCGCCTCGCGCATTTGACAGGTATATCGATCGGTGACTATGTCGGTAACGGCGGATTTTTACAATAATGACAGATGTCGCTGCCGTGATTTTGGTTTATATAAATTAATTTTAAATACAGGAAATGTTAAAGTAAAAAAATAACTTACGTAGGTAGTACTTTTTACGTGAACTTTATTATAGTAAAGATGATTTCTTTTCTAAATGCCCATAAACGTCCAGCGTATTTTGATTATTTTACCGCATAGTTAGACAAGTTACAACACAGTAAGTGTAAAAAGTAGATTACACTTGCTGTGCATACAATTGTAAAGTACGCATTACACTTCAGGAGGACAAAAATACATTTCAATAGATTTATTTAAAAATAATAATAAACTAATAAGGCTGCTAACTGTAACAGAACAAAGTGTTTTTATTAAATAATTAAATCAAATTCAAATCAAGGCCCATAAGTGAGGTTATCAAACCAACGCAATGAGCGAAATGTCAAATAAAAATAAATGCAGCATACTTTGTTTTTGTGAATATTAACAAATAAGTAAAGCAATTATTCATGTCAAAATGAATGTTATTATCAATAAAAAAGTAGTGAAAAAAATAGTATATACACCACGGTTGAGAAGATCAGTATTGACCAGGCGCCTTATATCCCTCGGGCTGCGCCTTCGGGTTACAATAACGGCGCTGGGTCAATAATGATTATCTTCTCAACCTTGGCGTATAATATACTATTACACTTTCTTTGAAATAGCCTGTATACTATGTATTCCTATTTTTCAATCACGCTGTATACATAAAAAAAAATTGATCAGAGAATAAATATTGTATCTATTGAGGCTAATAAAGATGCATAAGTATGAACGTTTCAGATTTTTCATCCACATAATTATAATCGTTCTAGTTTCATTTCACATAATTTTTCTGGTAAAATAAATAAATAAAGTATAACATTGTCTTTCCTAGTTAAATAAAATATAAGCAAACATTTTACTGAACTATTATTTAAATAGTAAATATCTTATTGACAGGCTGAATATTCCTGCAAAATGATAGTTATTAAAATAATTGTTCCAAACAATGAATCTATTGGCTTTTATTCAATTTATTTCAGACAAATTGCTATAGCTATATTTGAAAACAAAATCGGTTTAAATATTTTAGTCACGAAGCTGAAAATAATGAAATTATGTTGTCAAATCTATCATAAAGAAATATTTAATATAATTTCTGCGCAATTTGTTAAAATTGCTGAAATGAATGGGTATATAACTAGTAATAAGAAGTTGATGCGAAAAACACTATCATTAATATCTGCAAAATACTATTTACGACTAATATGATAGAAATGTTTATTAAAAAATATTTCATATGTTTATTGTTGATTAGAATTTCACAAGAACAAATTAATTTCAATATATCAAATAGTGATAATGATATTTTTAACATCAGAAATGTTATGCATAAAGAATTTATTAATGACTCCACATTAATAGTATTTTATAATAAATATTGGTCAGAATATATAACAAAATTTAGTAAAAGTATTACAATTGTATATACAAACACAGAAGAATATATCGACAAGAAATTACAAATATATGATGCATATATTATAATTTACAATACTACAAAAAATGTTAATACATTTTTACAAACAATGTACAACAATTATATACTCAATCAAAAAGCAAAATATTTATTAATATCTCCTAATAGTTCAAACATAGAAGAAATATTTAAAATAACATGGAACTATTACATTTTAAATATAAACATATTAATAAAACAAAATTATACATTATATACTCACTTTCCGTATAGAAAAAGTTGTGGAAAAAATTACATACCAACACAAATAAATTGGAAAACTGAAAAATTATATCCAGAAAAAGTTTATTGGAATATGAACAACTGTCACGTCAAACTAATGGGTCTAAACATAAAACCATATGTTATAGACGTCACAGCCGACCAGACCGACCCAAAAAAATCCGGACTAGAAGTTACCATCATCCACACTGTCCTACAACACCTCAACTTCACTGCAGTTTACGTCACAAACCCATTCACCCACTGGGGTTACTTACAACTCGATGGCAACTTCACAATGACATTTAAGTCATTATATGAAAAAGAAGTTGATATTATTTTTGGCATGAACATCGGCAACGAAACAATGGAAAAATATTTCGATGGTACGGTTAGCCATATTGATACAGCTGCTGTATGGTTTGTTCCAACCGCTCAGCAAATTGCCCAGTGGAAGAATTTGACGGTTATTTTTGAACCGATTGTATGGTTCTGTATTTTTGGTGTTTTTATTTTGAATGGTGTTGTATGGTGGATTCTCGGAAGAAGAAGAGAAATAGGAGAATCATATAATGAATTATCTTTGTGTATATTGGGCGCTTTATATATTCTACTACAAGGATCATTTGCTACTCCCAAATCTTGGAAACTGAGACTTGTAGTTATAATTTGGTCCACATCAAGTTTGTTAATTTTTACGGCTCATCAGTGCCAATTAACTGGAATATTAACGTCACCTTTATATGATCATCAAATTTCCAATGCAAAAGAATTGGTTGAATCTAATTTACAATATGGTTTTTATCCTATATTACGAGATTTATTCAGTGATCCAAATAACCCAGTCCACAGAAAAATTTCACAAAATTACAAACCCTGTTCATTGACCACTGAATGTATGAACAGAACAGCGTTCAAAAGAGATTTTGCAGTAGTCAAAAATCGAAGGGAAGGAACATATTTAATGCCGCTAATATACTCTACTCCTTCTGGAAAACCATTGTTATATACCTTCAAAGATACAGAGTTTCTGGTATGGTGCAAGTATTATGTTCAAAGGGGTTTTCCATATTTGGAGAAAATGAATGAGTTGATACTTCTGTTACAATCCAATGGATTGATTGCTAAATGGGAAAATGATCTGTCTTCAGGTCCATTAGGAGAAAATGATGGAGCAAAATTGGAATCACTAAGTTTAAATCATTTGCAAGGCGCGTTTTTCTTGTTGCTTTTTGGATACATTTTGTCTTCTTTTATAGTATTTGCAGAATGTATAAAGAAGAAGTATTATGATTAGAAGAGATTGATGATCGATCAGTTAACTGTAATTTATTTCAACGCCGTCTTCACAGAAGTCATTTTCAGGATTTCAGGGCATTACAATACGGCAACATATAACTTTAATTAACATTAGTATATTTGAAACACTTACAGAAAATGGTCTTCAATTAAAAAGAACATAAAATTCGCAGCATACATCAAACAGACATGTTACTAATGACATTTTATTTTATCTTAAATTTATTAATAATCTAAGAAAAAAAATTAAGAACAAGGATTCACAGATCACTATGAAAAAGTATGATGTTACATTTTATTGTTAGAAGATTATTTTCTGATATTTCTTAAAACCAATGAAATGTTTCATTACCTGTCACGTGTCAGCGTTTTAACCAACCCTACCATAATTAAAATAGAATAAAGCTCTAAAGATAATTTCCGGGAATAATTTCTGTAGCTTTTGTTTTGTCAGATAGTTATCAATACATAATATCAACGAAAATCACCGATTTAGTGATGTTTGTGATCATGAAATAAATCAAAAAACAACGTAATTAATAATTACTCGGTAAGAAGGCAATTATTTATATTTATTTTGCCCTGTCAAAGTTATGTTCTAGTTGTCAAAACAAACATGCCAACTGCACCATGTAAATGAATGAAGCTAGTTAATTACGACAGTAGATGGCGACACGATAGCAAGACAGTGGCTTCCTGTTGTTTGAAACAAAAAAATAATCTAATTAAATATAATTCGAGAGTTCGATAAATTAGAAAATAATTCTTCAGTTTCTTTTTCAAACTTGTTGCCATTTGGCAATAGTCACTAAAGCCCTATGGGCTTTCGCGCTATTGTCTGGCAACAAGTTTTCGAAAAATTTGTCATATTATTTTCAATTTATTCTGACTCTCTTGTTATATTACAATTGAGAATTTTTAAGTATCATTTTTACGTCCCGCTACCCTTGGTAAGGGAGGTATAGGGATCGTGCTAAAAATTACATATCGAGATTTTAGTAAATGACCACGTTTTAAGGCCCCTAGAATCCAATTTTAACATTTTCACGATGATGTCTATATGTGTGTATGTGTGTGTGTGTGTATGTGTAGGGATTTTGTCTTCACTCACACTCAAATACCATCATTCAGAAAATTCTGAAACCTTGTATTTCCATCCCATTTTAATATGAAAAGAAGCCATTAGATTTTGGTGTAAATCGGATAACCGGAAATGGCACTTTACCTGAAGCTCATAATGGTTTTTCTTCAAAAAATACCATTAAATGCTATTTTTTCACATTTTATGTCTTATAAAAATTAAAGATTATTGAATTTTCTACAGGAATACATTAATACTTTTTCTATATATTTTACAGATAAATTTAAAAATAATTTTTTTATTAGTCGCGAAGCCTAAGATAAACACAATAATTCCTTTGTTACACAGTTCATATTTCAAATGAATGTAACTGACAGTAAATGTCACTGTCAAAAAACTAATCACTTCAAATTAATAATAGTGACATTTTAAAAAGAAAATAGTAAATAAAGCAATAGTTTTCTGCATTGGAAACAGTTTGCAGCGTTAGTAAATACGTAAGTATGTATTTAAATTAATAAAAATTCAATAGCGGGAGGTTTTGTGTTGGCCACATCAGATTTTTTTCTAAAACGTTCACGTTAAGATCTAGGTCGTTTAGCAACAATAATTGCAAAAGGGAATAATTAATGGAGTTTCAGTCAAGATGTATTCAAAAATGTAAGTTTTTCACTTTTCAAATAAATTTCAATAATTAGATAAATTAGTTCAGATAATCGTTTCTTTATTTTTAATATTATTTTCTCCATTGTTATCCTATACCTACATATTCCAAAAACTATTGTAAATACCTGTCCAAATTTTGAAATATTGTCGAAATTGGCTTTTTACCTACACACACAAAAAAATAAAATTTTCGTCTTACTATTTGTACTGTTCTTTAAAATTATGTTTCTATGTCAATAAACCAAGAAGTGTCTTGTTTTTCCACTTACAATATGTGAATGATTAAAATGCATATTTACCGTATTGTTCTCTATCAACATAACAGTAGTAAAAACATCAATATCTACATTAGTTGTTAACTTTTAATGAATCATGTTTTTATGCACACTTGTAATTGCACTTTATGTCTGATGTTCTTGTAATAAAACTAAATAATGCATTGTAGTCAATACTGATGAGCTGACATGTCCTAGTGAACTAGGAATAGAGTTTTATGTATTCTTTATCCGTTTGAAATGAGCCCTTGTTTGACTACTTTCTACACACTGACACACTGTTACATATATCAAAGGTACAACTTCAGTTCCACTTCTTTCACTTGCAGAATTAAATATATACTTATCTATTACCTGAAGTGAATGTATCTTAACTTTACATATGAAAGAAATAAATAAAATAAATATATCATCACGGCATATTACCCATTTCTGGGTGTGCCAGTATCTACAACACATGTAGACATCGGTAATGAATATATACCAGGCGTCACCTCACGGGCTCTCATTGCTGGTGAGGAGAGTGCACCACAGGGGTCACTTTTGTGCCATTTAAAATTGGAAATATTTGGCGTCTATCGGGATCGAACCCGGTTCCCCCAGGTTCGCGACCAGACACTCAGGCACGCGGCCACGGGACCCTATACATATGAAAGAAGGTTTTATGATATAAATATTTACAAATGTATTCAATTGTGAAAAGTAAAGAGACAAATGTGTTAAATTATACTACACTGCTGGACAAAAAAAAATCGGATACATGGTTTCTTAATAGTTATTTATGTATTAAGAGCGTAAGGAGGCTTTTATGGCCTGCGGCGGGATTTTGAGCCCGAGACGTAAGCCGAGGGATAAAAACACGTCAAAGGCCATAAAAGCAAGTTACGCTCGTGGTACATACAAAACTTTATGCACGGACGAAAATTTTCAAATT
This sequence comes from Ophonus ardosiacus, assembly GCA_943142095.1. Lineage (NCBI taxonomy): Eukaryota > Metazoa > Arthropoda > Insecta > Coleoptera > Carabidae > Ophonus > Ophonus ardosiacus. Next base: position 55,206,919 of record OW964827.1, on the reverse strand, counting down.
ATGAGTGTTAGAAAAATTGTATCGAAAAGAATTTGTCCTCGTACATCCAGTATCTAGTGTTGCTATGAAAGCGGAGAGCACCAGTTTATTGTTTATTTATTAGTTATGTCATTTGAGTTTTATCTTGTGTATCTCCGTGCTTTCCATATAAATATCACAAAATTAATTTTCATTTTTCATTAAAGAATATAAAAAAAATCGATTTGTAATAAAAACTTTTCATGTTGCCTGTTTAAATTGTTTATATTGTAGGTTATAATTTGGTTTGACGTTTCATTATAGCCCGGCGGGCTATAATAAGTTCCGTGGGCTATAAAATGGCGTTTATGTCAAAGAAATTCATGTATAATTGTCAAATTATGATACGTCCGTGCAAAAATGTCTATTTTTGTTATTATCTCGAGAACTATAAGAGGTATGAAGTGGGTTAATTAGACGAAAGTTATCCTATATTAGGATTCCATTTTAACAATGTATTGTTTATTCAGAAGAAATGCATGGGTCACTAGATACAGACATATATATAAATTTTGTAGTTTTTGTTGTTTTTGAAAAATTTCTAAGTAGGAAATGTTTCCAGATTTTGATTTGCACTTCTTTAGAACACGTTTTTAAGCTCTTTCGAATGGAGATTCTCATTTTTTTGTCACTATTGTATTTCACTCTACACTACCAAACAAAGAGGCGTGGACGCATTCCAAGGGTTAAGATAAAGCTGAACGGTTAACGGTTAACTGTCAAATGTCAGCTATCAACTGCCAACGGTAAACGTATTCCAAGGGTTAACAGTAAAGGTCAAACAGTTAACGGTTAACTGTCAAATGTCAATTATCAACTGCCAACTGTAAACGGTTTTTTCCACGCCGCTTTATTTGGTAGTGTAGAATGAAATACAGTAGTGACAAAAAAATGAGAATCGCCATTCGAAAGAACTTAAAAACGTACCATAAAGAAGTGCAAATCAAAATCTGGAAACATTTCCTACTTAATTTTTTAAAAACAACAAAAACTACAAAATTTACATATATGTCTGTATCTAGTGACCCATGCATTTCTTCTGAATAAATAATACATTGCTAAAATGGCATCCTAATACAGGATAACTTTCGTTTAATCATACCTCTTATAGTTCTCGAGATAATAACAAAAATAAACTTTTAAAAAAACCAAGTGTCCGATTTTTTTTTTGTCCAGCAGTGTATTTATAAGTAATAATTAAGTTGATAGTAATATGACATTTATTATAAATAACATGACAACTTTTGATATATAGATTGGTGATGAATTTATTTACAATTTTATTATTTTGCTAATAAAAGTTTTCAACCTGTTAAATCGAATCCGAACCTGAGCCAAACACAGACTATACATATACATACATAATAGTAAAATCGTATTCTAGGGACCGCAAAACATGCCTATTCATTAAAAACTCACCACCAAATTTTTTAACCAATGACAATACCTTCCTTAACTAAAGGTGACGGAAGGTAAAAAGTAGTAGAATAGTATTTAGTTGCAATAATTATTGAAGTTTATTTTTATTGTTACATTGCAAATTTATAATCTAAATGGTATTAATTAATAAAACTACCTTTAGTTAATGTTCAAGTAACATCTATGAGCAGATGTTCTTTCATGATGATGATGATAAAACAATTCTCCAATGAAAACAATAGTTGCTAAAATTATACCTATAACTAAATACAGAAAACAGCATTTCAAATGGTCTAACATTAATGGTTGTGGTGCGCCAGGCATCGATATTTTCGGTCGAAACTTAAAATCATTATCCCATTTATACAATATTCCTGACTCCTTTAAACGTATTACAATTTCACTAAATTTATTTTGAAAAGGATAGCCTTTCCTTACAATAAACCTCAAGGTGGAAATTATTCCCTGATCAAACCCATACAACATAGGAGTTCCATCAGGATTGACGTAGTACCTCTGCAATAAATAATTCGTTTGTCTTTTATTCTTCATAACAGCAAAATCTCTTTGGAAAGCTGTTCTGTTGATACATTCTTCTAACGCGGGACACACTGCGTATTTATCCAGAATTTTTGTATGATTTGGAATTTTGGGGTTTAAGAAATCTTGCGCTATATAATCTGGAAACCCAAATTCATAAGTTTTTAAAATTCCTTCAAAAGTTTTAATCTGATCTTCAAATTGTGGATTGTTTAGAACGCTTACTAGTTGGCTCTGATGTGCAGTAAAGATTAAAAGAGAAAAAAACAACCAACTCATTGCAAGATTCCGTAAAGAACTTGAATCTGGTGATACTATACTACTTTGTAATAAAGATTTCCAAATAGACAGCATGCATATTGTTAATGTTTGATAGTATTTGTCTTCTATATATTTGGCGAAAACATACCAAACAGTTCCATTTAAAATAATGCCTAGCATGATATACAACCACAAATCTGGATTGAAAATACGCAAAAGGTTCATCCATTTCGGTTTTTCTCGAGCAAATGGAACCCACCAAACAACTTCTTCGAATAAATGACTTCTCAGTTGTTCTGTTTCTGGAATATTTGTTTTAAGAAATGTCATTCCAAATAAAATATCTCCTTTTTCTTCTACCAAATCTTTGAAGAGATAAGTAAAAGTACCATTTCGAAGTTTTGAACCCCAATTTGGATAATCGTGATCTACATATACTTCTGTCATATTAACAGCGTCCGCTATGGTATTCATCAATTTTATTTCGATGCCACATTTTTCTAATATATGTCGATCTTCACGGTTGGTACTCATGACATATGGAGGTATTTTAAAAGCAAGTATATTTATTTCACAACCACTAAATTCTTGAGGAATTTTATCAGGAAACAAATCAGTTACAGGTTCTGAATTATTGTTACAAGTAAATACCAATTGAGAAGTGTAATTCGGTTTACAATTGCCGTTTTGAAATGGAAAATAAGTATGAACTTTTGCATTTTTATTAATATTAACAATATTTATATTAATAATATTATACTTGTAAACAATTTCAAATATTTCTGTTATATTTTCAGATTCAAGAACTGAAAGAATAAACTTTTTATTAGGTTTCCAATATTTTTTTAGAGAAATATGTCTCAGCCATTCTGATAAGTCGTCTGTGGTGTAAAATACAACAATGTAGACTTCAAACAACTCCTTGTTTTGTATGCTATACGACATATTTTTAGAATTTGATAATACCACTTCATTTTGCAAGTTCCATGTGTTTCCTATTTCTGCCCATGATGAAGAAATGGCTAAAATAGTCTTACCAGCAAACTCATTAGACATTTCCATAATACAAGAAAAAATATGTCTAATTTTTGAGTCATCTTTACAAATAATATTTTGTATAGCATTTCCCTCTCCAGGTAAAATGCAGAAAATAAAATAAAAACAGTAACATCGAAAGTAACTCATCTCTCAACCATTTCTTTATAACTCTCACTTTAAAGTTGTTCAATTCTTTGACCGATTTTCTTCAAGGAATTTTGTCACTTCCTATGAAAATTTAAAAACAAAATTAATGGAACGATAAATAATTTTACTGCGTGATAACACGACAAGTTTACCTACTAAATTAATTAAATATTGAATCGATCAAAGCGATAATTATTTATATGTGGTAAACAACAAATATCACAAAATCAGGATCTAATAAATATGTGATTTATTATCTTTTACTTTTTTAAAAGGTTAGCTGGTAACAAGGTTAAAACTACCATTTAATAAAATCGTTAATTTCAACAAAAATAGTTACTTATGAAACAAGTTCAAAATATAGTAACTGCAAACTGCAACTCGAAACGTAGTCTAGTTTAGAAAAGCTAAATTACTAAAAACAATGTCAAGAAAAGATTAACTTTACATTTTAAACATTGTTTCGCTCAATTAAGTTTATACGAGCTTAATGTACAAACAAAAATGAAATCAATAAAGAACAAATTTTCAAATTATAAACATACAGGGTGTTAAAAAATAAGTGTCACAAATTATGAGGGCATATAGTACTGACGAAAATGAGTAAAAAAAGCTTAATCAACATGGGTCCTATCTTCAATAGTTTCCGAGATATAACGCAATGAAAAATGAGTTTTTTCGGTGTTTACCTCTGCTATCTTACGACGTTGATTAAATGAGACATTTTGTTTACTTTTCAGAGGTATTCTTAAATGTTTTTTTTTTTCAAATAACTTCGTAACTATTAGAAAGTGAAAAAAAGTTTTATATAAAATGTTATTGTTTTTTTATAGTCTATTTATCTACTGGCATAGACAAAATTTTGTTCGACCACTATATTAGTAAGTTTTTCTTTCATTCTAATATAAAATGGCATTTTTCTCAAAAACAGTTGAAGATCGGACCCATGTTGATTAAACTTTTTTTTACTTATTTTGATCAGTACTATGCTTCGAGCATATACTGACTAGAGGCCGCCTTACGGTATTTGTTATGATCGGAACACATACGGAAGCCATGGTGAATTCCGAGCTACGTATTGAAGCCGTGGTGTATTGCGGACTGCGTATTGTCTTAATATTTGTACTACCTTTTTTACAAAGTAATGACTAACTGCTGCTTTTGAAGTATGTAAATCACCTTTATTTCCAATATATTTCAGTCTCGTTACTCTTACGTCATTATTAGTAAGAAACCTAAAAGTTACACTTTGTTTAATATATTATTTGTAAAACAAATGCCAGTTACTTACACATGAAACGAAATATCCTTACTTTCTTTGTATTTTTCATTACAATTTTATATACTCCGTGATATACTCACAAACTACACGCAAAAAATAAGGTTTGGTTACAGTAAAATGACAAGCAGTGACATATAACACAACAAAACAATGCCCGCAATTCACTATGACTTCCGGCCCCCCGCCTACATGTCTTCCGATCACTTCATCCTATGCATTGGTATAGGGAATTACTTCTCTAGTCAGTATATGCTCGAAGGTACTATGTGCCTTCAAAATTTGGGACACTTATTTTTTAACACCTTGTATAAATCATTTAATATAAAATAATATTTGTAATAAATGCAGACACCTAATAACATGTAATTCATCGTTATTTACACATATTTATGAAGCATAAAATTCATATTTGTCGCATATTTTTCTAAGGAATGTCAACGAAAACCCAAATAAAAAAATAATAAGAATTAATAACAACTGTAACGTCAACTCTATAAGTATATTTACAAAAATTCTTTGATACAGTAAAACAAATATTTTCAATAAAAAAAGTAGATTATTCCTCTCCCATTTTTAGATTGTTCTTAACATATAACGCTAAATATTCTGATATTGACATTTTTCATTTGCAATCAATATCGTTTTATAAAGTTATTTCATAAAATAAATCGTTTTTATGCTTTACGTTTTCTTCTGGGGTCCCGTGGCCGCGTGCCTGAGTGTCTGGTCGCGAACCTGGGGGAACCGGGTTCGATCGCGACAGGCGCCAAATATTTCCAATTTTAAATGGCACAAAAGTGACCCCTGTGGTACACTCTCCACACCAACTATGAGTACCCGGGAGGTGACGCCTGGTAAGCGCCCACACGGTACACGGTAAAATATATCATCATTACCGATGTCTACATGTGTTGTAGATACTGGCACATCCAAAAATGGGTAATATGCCGTGTTGATATATTTATTTATTTTATTTAAATATTTCGTCTGGCCCGCAAAGGAAAAATTATTCACAATGTGGCCTAAGAGCAAAAAATGTTAGCTAACCCTGGAGTACAGACTAAATATTCAGAAGTCTTTCATTAATATTATGAATGAGAATTGAATTTTTTTTATTTAAGTTAGGGAACATAATAATAATAGTAATATTCATACATATAATATGGTATTTGCAAAACAATAATTAGACTATGAATATAATAACATTCAAACTTACATATTCTAACAGATAAGGCGGGGAGAAATAATAGTTATTTATGGAACAGGTGTGTAAAGTAGTACTTTTTTATAACCAAAATGTTAGTGCTATTCTCATAATACTGAGTGTGAGTATACAGGCATCTTCAAATATTGTTAGTGTTAGTTGACAAGTAAATTAGCCGAATGTGAGTATTACCTAGCAACGTATTTTCTTTTCACGCACTAGTGAAAAGTGATAATTTACACATTGTAAAGAGTGCGTAAAGTACATACATTGTGCACGGTTGCAGGAAGAATATATTATATCATACGAGGGTCATTCAATAAGTAAAGAGACAAATGGCTATAGCTCAAAAACGGTTTATTTCAATCTTTCAAAATTAAGGCTATTTTTCAACATAATCACCCCCCACAGTTATGCACTTGTCCCATCTTTCTTGCAGCTTCCTAATTCCCTTGGCGAAGAATTCTTTCGATTTACCCAGAAGCCACTTTTGCACCGCTTCCTTAACTTCCTCATTGTTAGCAAATCTTTTTCCACGTAGGGCGTCTTTGAGTGGTCCAAACAGGTAATAATCAGATGGGGCGAGGTCGGGACTGTAGGCAGGATGAGGTAAGACCTCCCAACCCAATTCTTGAAGCTTATCTCGGGTCAGCTGGGCTGTATGAGGGCGGGCGTTATCGTGCTGAAGAATGACTCCATTTGACAAGAGTCCACGGCGTTTGCTCCTGATAGCTGGTCTAACTTTGTGTTCTAGCATCTTAGAGTAGTATTGGCTATTGATAGTTCGCTGATCTTCAAGGAAATCGCAATAGACTGGACCCTGTGAGTCCCAAAAGATGGTCAGCATCACTTTACCGGCGGAAGGTTGAACCTTGAATTTTTTGCGAACTGGAGAGCTAGGGTGTTTCCACTCCATACTCTGCCTTTTGGTCTCAGGGTCGTAGTGATGGATCCAGACCTCGTCGCTGGTCACTATTCTTTCCAAAAAAGCGTCTCCTTCAATCAAACTTCGTTGCTTTAAGTCTTGACTAATGGAAAGCCTTGATTCTTTATAAGCGTCAGTAAGCTGTCTGGGAACCCATCTGGCACACGTTTTTCTGTACTTTAAATTGTTCTGAATGACATTGTGAACAGTTCCAACACTTACTTGAACTTCCTCAGCTATCATTTCAACATTAATTCTTCTGTTATCACGAATAAGTCCGGCAATCCTCGATTCCAACGAGAGACCAGAAACTTCCACTGGACGTCCACATCGGGGTTCATCACCTACACTTGTTCGGCCACTTTTAAACCGATCAACCCACTTGTAAAAATTCGCACGGTTCATACAACTTTTACCGTACTGTATCAACATTCTAGAAAAAATTTCACTTGGTTTTACACATTCTGCGACTAAAAATCTAATGACTGAGCGCTGCTCTTCTAAGGTGCAATCTTCTAGTGGACTTGCCATGGTGAATTGAAATTTTGAGGTTATGTTGACATAAAATGACGAAACAGCTGATCAGAGCATATCCCAAGGTTGCCAACTAACACCCCTGAAAAGATTGTACACATTCATTGAATAGTTTTAAAATTATAGAATTTGTCTCTTTACTTATTGAATGACCCTCGTATATTGGAAAGAATAGATAAAAATTCGTTTATCAATAATTATCTATACTTATCGACAAACAGTGTTACTTGTCGATAAATATATCGACATTATTTATTTATCGATATTTTGATATCGCAAATTTGATCGATAATATTGATATTATCATTTATCGATATTTAGATTTTACAAAAAGTAATATCGATTGGTTTTTTCCCAGCCCTACTAACAGATAGAGGCACCCACATTTCATGCACTACCTTATAGTACACGATTTTTAAAAAATGGGTAATGATAAAATAATAACTCTACTATGAACACAACAATAGCCAAACTTAAACCTATTGTCAGATATAGGAACCCACACCTTAAGTGGTCTATCGTCAGTGGTTCTGGCCCACTTGGGGATGGTACCTTCTTGAAAAGAAACTCATGGTCCCACTTAAGGATCAGACCACTTTCGTGCAAATACGTCAAAAGTGTATTAAATTTTTCCAGATGAGGATATCCCTTTTTGAAAAGAAATCTTGGCTGAGTTACAATGTTAGTTTTAAAACCGTACAACTTTGGAGTACCATCAGGATTAGTGTAATATCGTGGCATGAAATAATTTATTTGCCTTTTACTACCCATAACTGCAAAATCTCTTTGAAAAGCTGTTCTATTCACGCATGTTGAATTCATAGGACAAGGAATAAATGTATCTATTATTTTTTTCTGTATTGGTATGCTGGGATCCATATATACGGTAGCAATTAGAGGTGTAAAACCTACTTTTAGATTTTCAACCATTTCTTTCTCAGTTGTTATTTGTTTCTCATATTGAGGTGTGGTTAACATACTGACAAGTTGGCTCTGAAGAGCGGTACACATTAAAACAGAAAATAATAACCAAAATATTACTAATTTTCGAAAGGAGTTTGATTTTGGTAAAACTAATGAACCTTGCACCAATGCCTGCCATGTAGTTAATACACAAAATGACAAAGAGTGATTCCGTTTTGCAGTTTCGAATATTCTTGCAAGTATATACCACATAATTCCATTTAAAATTACGCATGAAACTATGTAAAGCCAAACCTCTGGTTGAAATATTTGTAACAAGTTCATCCATTTCGGTTTTTCTTTTGCGAATGGTACCCACCATATCATATCTTCCAATAAATACCCGTCCATATAATCAAAATTAAGGTCGTCCACAATTACATCAAAAGTACACATTCCAAATACAAGATTGCACCGTCCTTCTCTAAGTTCTTCGACCATACCTGTGGGGGTCCCATTTTGCAATTTGTTATCCCAACTTGTAAAATTGTGTTTCAAATAAACTTCAGTAAGATTTAGTTTGTCTGCTATAGTGTTCATTAGTTTAACTTCAATGCCAATTTCCTTCAAATTATGTCTGTATTTAGGATCAACATTCATAACATAAGGTGGTATTTTAAATGCCAATATTTTTATTTCACATCCCATAAAATTATTTGGAATTTTAGAAGGAAATAACTTAGTAGGCACTGCATTGTTATTGCAAGTAAATACATGTTTTGGATTTAAATTAATGTTGCAATTGTTATTTGTAAATGGATAATATGTGTACACTTCTTCAGATTGATTATTTACAATAACAACATTTACATTTATAATATAATATTGCCAAAGATTTTCCAATATTTTTGTAACATTTTCTGCTGCAATGACGGAAATAATAAAGTTTTTTCTAGGATTCCAACGTTCTGCACGAGAGATTTCTTTCAACCATTCTATCAAATCTTCTATTGTAAAAAATACAGCAATATAAACGTCAAAATCTTCTCTGTTTTGAATATAATAAGAATATTTTAATGAATCCGTCAATATTAATTTATCTTGCATATTCCATATATGTCCCAAGTGTTTCGAGACCGTAGCAACCAACAAAGTAGTCTTATTTTTCAATTCCTTCGACATTTCCAAAATACAGGAAAATGTTTTATCGACTGCAGACTCACTTTTGGATTCATATACAGGTAAAAGAAAGAACAAAAAATATAAGTAATAACGAATGCAACACATTGGTCTACTTATTCAAAGTAATGAATTCATGAATCTGTTTTCTTTTTATAATGTTTTTGCTTAATAACCGCTAGGTTATAAAGAAAAAATATTGAGTCATTGAAGTTCTTTCAATTAAGTTAATGTTTGTAAATTATGTAGACAAACATAAAAAAATAAACAGAAAGATTGTTTATACGGAAATACTATGGTAAATATACACTAGTTTGTATAATTCTATTTTGTGATTAATTATTTTACAATTGTTATTAAATAAAGATGACGCAGATAAATGATGGATAAAAAATTAAAACTGTTCTTAAAAATTAATAAAGATTAGGGAACAAAATATTTTTATTTTTCATTTTGCTTACTTACCTATTAAGTTTTAAGAAAAGTTGTAAATAAAAAGTGACTAAAATTGATTACAATTTTTTTATTTTGCGAAAAAAAAACGCAAGTTAAAATTTGCAATTTACAGTAAATTTCAGAGTGCTATTGAATTACTGATTTTTCATATGTCTTTATTTGACAGATCTCATAATTCTACTCTTGTCAATAAATAATTTTATATAAATGTTAAAATCGTAATTAAACACAAAAATAAAGAACAACATATAAAATAAAATAAATATATCATCACGGCATATTACCCATTTCTGGGTGTGCCAGTATCTACAACACATGAGGACATCGGTAATGATGACGATATATTTTACCGTGTGGGCGCTTACCAGGCGTCACCTCACGTACACTCATAACTGGTGTGGAGAGTGCACCATAGGGGTTACTTTTGTGCCATTTAAAATTAAATAAAAAAGGTACGCGGTCACGGGACAAAATGCTTCAAGAATAACATTCAAAATTAATTATAATAGTAATGTCAGACATTTAATGTGAAATAAAATCAATAAAACATTAGTAATTCAATGGCACTCTGAAATATGATGTAAATGCGCAATTTACATTTTCATTTTTTTGGAAAATTAAAAGAAATTGATATTAAATTTAGTCCCATATTATGTAGTTTTGAATTCTAAATAACTTTTTTATTTACAACTTTTCTTTAAAATTAACAGGTCAGACACTACAGAAAAATGAAAAAAATAACATTGTATTCCCAATATATGTGTAATGGATTCCCGATGTATTAATGAATTTGTATATTAATCTGTGTCTTATTTTCTGTTTATTATAAAATTAACCATTATCAGCCCGATTCACAAAAAAAGTTTAAGCTAATCCTCATTTTTGGATTAGCGAATTCTACTCTAATTTTGACAGTTTATATCTTGAAATATAGTCTAATCTATTCCTAGTATCTACCTTTATTGATATCATGAAAATTAAATTTTAAATACCGGAATAGAATAGAATTCACTAATCAAAATATGAGGATTAGCTTAAACTTTTTTGTGAATCGGGCTGTATATTATTTATTTTAATTACATTAAAAATAAAAAATATAGAAATGAGAAAAATAAATAGGTCATGCCGATACAAATAAAATACTCCTTACATTATAAATGAAAAATAATATACATATGTATATGAAATAGATACACATACTAGTCAAAATATAATATTTTCGATTGCATTATTTTATTATGTATATTATTACCATTTCTACGAATTATCATGGTAGAGCATAGATACATGAAATTAGAATGTTTTTATATTTTTAATAAATATGTATTTTGTACTACATTGAAAGGAGATGACAGCAAAATTAAAATAAATCCCATGAATTTATAAATGAAAGTAAATATTTGTATATCATTGTAAGACAAATAAAATATATTCTACACATTTGACAAGTATATAAAAGAAAATTTTAAACATGCATAACCGCAATTTACCGCGAACATGTTTCACAAAATATTTATAGTATTGATATCAATTTTAACTATATCTGAATCTACTAATAATTTTGGAATTTTATTAACCAAAAATGAAACAAAGAAAACTGAAGTAATTAGAAAAATATGTAAAGGATTTGAACAAAAAAATGTGTTATTAATTTATTTTTATGAAAATGAATTTACTGATTATGTAACAAGAAGAATAAAAATAAAAACATTAATATCTTTGGATATATCATCAGATATGTTGAAAAAAGTTGGCAAATTTGAAGTATACGTTATATCAATAAATACTGTAAATAATATAGAATATATTTTGAAAGAATTACAAAATAATAATATATGCAACTATCGAGCAAAATACATAATATTTGCAAATTTATTTACCGTAGAAGAATTATTTAAAGTAACATGGAAATATCATTTACAAAACATAATCGTTTTGATTGAAAACGAATTTGATTTTGAAATGTATACACATTTCCCGTATGCTAATGGTAGTTGTGGAAAAAATTATTTCCCTATTAAAATTGAAGAAAATTCTAAAACCTTCTTCCCATCAAAAATAACACAAGTTCATGGATGTGAAGTAAAAGTCATGTCTTTAGGAGTTGTTCCCTATGTTATAAACATCTCAGCTCCTAAAGAGAAACCACAAGAAGCAGGAATAGAACTTACTTTACTAGATACAGTTCTAGAACAGATGAACATTACTAGAAAATATATAAGAAACCCACATGGTGACTGGGGATATCTTCTTCCAAATGGAAGCTTTACTTGTATGTTCAAATCTTTAAACGAAAGCGTGGCTGATATTTTGACAGGTATGGTTGCTGAAAATGATTCAATTGAATTCTATTTCGATGTTTCTATTTCCCACATAACTACTTGCGCTTATTGGTGGGTACCTACAGCCCTACAAATAGCCCAATGGAAGAACTTAACTGTTATTTTTAGTCCCATTGTATGGTTGTCAATCTTGTTAGTCTTTATTCTAAATGGAGTAGTTTGGTGGATTTTAGGCAGAAACAGGGAAAAAGGAGAATCTTACAATGAATTGTCTCTTTGTTTGATGGGATCGTTTTATATTTTACTGCAAGGATCTTTTGCAACACCAAAAGCGTGGAAAATACGCCTAGTTCTCATTATTTGGGCTGTTTCAAGTGTATTGCTCTACACTGCCCATCAGTGTGAATTGACTGGCATTTTGACTTCGCCCTTGTATGAACATCAAATATCAAATTTGAAAGAAATGACAGAATCCAATTTGAAACCCGGAATGCACGCAACATTAGCTGAAATGATTAATGCTATAACTAACAAAACTACTATTCAGAAGAAAATTATGAGTACTGTAATTCACTGTCCTTTAACACCAGAATGTGTGAATCGTACGGCTTACCAAAGAGACACAGCTGTTTTGAAGAATAACAAGCAAGTTGAATTCCTAATGAAGAAATATTATACATATCCGAACGGAAAGTTTATGCTGTTTAGGTTTAAGGAACCCGATATTGTTGTTTGGTGTAAATATTGGATGCGAAGAGGTTTTCCGTTTTTAGAAAAGATTAATCATTACATTTTATTATTGCAAGCCAGCGGAATATATTTCAAATGGTTAAGTGAAATTACTGTTAATGCTAATTCTGTTGCTGATACTGGTGAATTAGAAGCTCTTAGTTTAGATCACTTACAATCCGCTTTTTACTTGCTCTTCTTAGGATACATATGTTCTATATTTGTTTTCATTGGAGAGAATATTCATTATAAATATATGAAAACTAAACTTACTACTACTACAACAAATAAAACACATAAAGAAAAAAATGTTAATAACGAGCATCTTAATGCAAATGTAATACAATGAAGTTATATTTATAATAATATTCTACGTATAATTTATGTCAATATTAAATATTTACTAACACTGCATGGTATGGTGTACATTTACAATTTCAATTAATAATTTTATTTGCATAAATAATTATTAATTGATGTGAGTTCCAGGTCCCAGCTTTTTCCAAGGTTTCTTGTGAGCGCACTAAAAGTAGCTTTTCATATATATACAGGTGTCTCTTAAATAGGGGCATGGCTTAACCACAGATTCCTGAGGCTAAAATAAGACGATTTAACCAAACTTGCTTCTACCGGAAAGTGTACCATTTAGCCAGAATTCTGCTTCAAAGTTCTTCGAAAAAAAAAAAAAAAAATTAATTTTGCTTATAATAATCGGACGCTTTATTCGATTTAGATGAAATTTGGTATGACAGTTTATATTGTTATAAGTCATCATTTAAGGTGATACTTGTTATTTTAGTGAACCACTAGTGTATGAAACTTAGGTGTCTCAACATTACTTAGACCGTAACTTTTTAATGGCAATGCCGAAAACGTGAAATTATTTTTCTTTGGAAAGATACATTCAATAGTAAACTTTTCACTATCTCTCTATGTAATTTGTGATATCTGTTACGGTTCACATAGAAAAAAATAAAATCTGAGTGTCTGCACTGCTAAATTTTTAAAATAAATTTAATCTAGCAGTCTATCCAAATGTCAAACAAGTAATTTTTAATGACAATAACGGGTTGTCAATCTTCACAACTTGTTTAGGAGTAAGCTGAGATATGTAATCGTCTTATTTATAATAAAGGTAGTAAAATAATATTAGGCCGAACAAACGGATGTTACTAATTTTAGAATATTGCGAAGAAAATTTTTGACAACCAGTAAAACAATTGTTACTGTCATTAAAAATTACTTGTTTGACATGTGGATAGACTGCTAGATTAAATTTATTTTAAAAATTTAGCAGTGCAGACACTCAGATTTTATTTTTTTCTGTGTGAACCGTAACAGATAACACAAATTACACAGTGAGAGAGAGAAAAGTTTACTATTGAATGTATCTTTCCGAAGAAAAATAATTTCACGTTTTCGGCATGGCCATTAAAAAGTTACGGTCTAATTAATGTTTGGACACCTAAGTTTAATACCTAGTGGTTCACTAATAATAACAAGTATCACCTTAAAAGATGACTTATAACCATATAAACTGTCGTACCAAATTTCATCCAAATCGATAAAGCGTCTGATTATTATAAGCAAAATTAATTTTTTTTTTTTTTTCGAAGAACTTTGAAGCAGAATTCTGGCTAATTGATACACTTTCCGGTAGAAGCAAGTTTGGTTAAATCGTCTTATTTTAGCCTCAGGAATCTGTGGTTAAGCCATGTCCCCCTATTTAAGAGACACCTATATATATACAGGGTGTCCCATTTAAGGTACGAATGCATTGGTATCTCGAGAACCGTAAGAGCTACGAGGTTGGTTAAATTAGACAAAAGTTGCCCCATTAGGAGGCTATTTTAATGGTGTTTTGTTATTTGCGAAAAAATGCATACGTCACTAGATACAGGTGAAAATGTAAATTTCGCGATTTTCTTTTTTTGCTTATAACTTTGTTATATGAAATAATACGAGATTCTGGTTTGCACTTTCTTAAGGCACTTTTGTATGGTGAATTTGCAGAAGTACTCAATTTTTTTTTATATCTAACCATTTACGAGTTACTGATAGCAACTTTTATTTTTCATATGGAGGTCATATTAAGCTATGGCATTTTTAAATAGAGATATTTTTTAGCTTTACAATGATATAAAACAATAATAATTTATTTTTATAATTAACAGAAAAATTAATAAAAATTGTTATTTATACTAAAATTAAATTGAAAAAAGTAAATCGTAAGTTGCTATGGAAACAACGAACAACGAAAAAGTGCAACAATTGAATTTCTGAATTTTACTTGACAATAGTAGATTATTACGAGTAATAAACGAACTTTGACAACGAATGTAAGAACTCAACATATCATATTTTTCCCAACGAGAAAAATTCATTTTTATTACTCGTAATAATCTACTATTGTCAAGAAAAATTCAGAAATTCAATTGTTGCACTTTTTTGTTGTTTGTTGTTTCCATAGCAACTTACGATTTACTTTTTTTTAAATTTTATTTTAGTATAAATAACAATTTTTATTAATTTTTCTGTTAATTATAAAAATAAATTATTATTGTTTTATATCATTGTAAAGCTAAAAAATATCTCTATTTAAAAATGCCATAGCTTAATATGACCTCCATATGAAAAATAAAAGTTGCTATCAGTAACTCGTAAATGGTTAGATATAAAAAAAAATTGAGTACTTCTGCAAATTCACCATACAAAAGTGCCTTAAGAAAGTGCAAACCAGAATCTCGTATTATTTCATATAACAAAGTTATAAGCAAAAAAAGAAAATCGCGAAATTTACATTTTCACCTGTATCTAGTGACGTATGCATTTTTTCGCAAATAACAAAACACCATTAAAATAGCCTCCTAATGGGGCAACTTTTGTCTAATTTAACCAACCTCGTAGCTCTTACGGTTCTCGAGATACCAATGCATTCGTACCTTAAATGGGACAGCCTGTATATATATATATATATATATATATATATATATATCATCACAGCATATTACCCATTGTTGGGTGTGCCAATCTGCTTTATCACAGATATGTAATGATGGTAAAGACGTTTTGGTCATAAATGCGATCATCCTCAGTGTTTAAATTACCATTATAAATGTTTTATACATTTATAACTGTAATTTAAACACAATTTAATTGTAACACACTGAAGATGGTCGCATTTATGACCGAAATGTCTGTATAATAAATTTATTTATCAAATGGAACTTAAAGGCCTTATTTCCTATCTACAACTATAATCCGTAGTTCCGAACACATCAACTTCAAACAAATATATATTATTTAGTAAATAATAAAAATATTAACATGTGTCCGTAAAGTTTTAAAACGGCGTTACAATTTTTGACATTAGACTCAAATTTGACAAATTACATATCGATTTTGCTTTCATTGTCGATTGTTTTCACTCGATAAAAATTATAATGCATTTCGATATTAGTTTCGACGTATTAACAATATGTTGTGTAATATTTTCTGCTCATTTTAAAATTTGACCTAAATAAAATTTGATGTAACATTTTATTATGAAGATGAATATTACAAATGAGATAATCACATATATACCTACAGTTAGACAAACAAATATTACAGTTTAATACGACGTTATTACTATTTCTTCGTATGTCCATGATACCACAAAGAAGCATGAAATTAGAATCTTGTTAATATTCATGTACTTTAAACTACGAATAAATGAACAAATGACAGCAAAATTAAAATAAATCACATAAATTTATAAATGAAACTTAATATTTGTATATCACTGCAAGACATTCAAAATATACTTTTCACATTAGACAAGTATATAAAAGAAAAATTATAAAATGTACAATCACAATTTACTGGGAACATGATTCTCGAAATATTTATAATATTATCAATAATAAAAGTATCTGAGACTTCAAATAATTTTGCAATTTTCTTATCAAAAAATGAAACAAAGAAAACTGAAGCAATTAGAAAAATATGTAAAGAATTTGAACAAGAAAATGTGTTACTAATTTATTTTTATGAAAATGAATTTACTGATTATGTAACAAAACAAATACAAACCAAAACATTAATATCTTTAGAAACATCATCAAATATGTTGAAAAAAATTGGCAAATTTGAAGTATACGTTATATCCATAAATACTATTGATAAAATGGAATATATTTTGAAAGAATTACACAATATTTACATGTGCAACTATCGAGGTAAATACATAATACTTGCAAATTTATTTAATATAGAAGAATTATTTAAAGTAACATGGAAATATCATTTACAAAATATAATCGTTTTGATTGAAAACGAATTTAATTTTGAAATGTATACACATTTCCCGTATGCTAACGGCAGTTGGGGGAAAAATTATCTCCCTACTAAAATTGAAGAAAATTCTAAAACCTTCTTCCCTTCAAAAATAACACAAGTCAATGGATGTGAAGTGAAAGTCATGTCTATACCAATTGTTCCTTATGTTATTAACATCTCAGCTCCTAAAGAGAAACCACAAGAAGCTGGAATAGAACTTACTTTACTAGATACAGTTCTAGAACAGATGAATATTACTAGAAAATATATAAGAAACCCACATGGTGACTGGGGATATCTTCTTCCAAATGGAAGCTTTACTTGTATGTTCAAGTCTTTAAATGAAAGCGTAGCTGATATCTTGACAGGTATGTTTATTGTAAACGGAACAAATGCGTTCTATTTCGATGTTTCTGTTTGTCACACAACTACTTCCGCTTATTGGTTCGTACCTTCAGCCCTACAAATAGCCCAATGGAAGAACTTAACTGTTATTTTTAGCCCCATTGTATGGTTGTCAATCTTGTTAGTCTTTATTCTAAATGGAGTAGTTTGGTGGATTTTAGGCAGAAACAGGGAAAAAGGAGAATCTTACAATGAATTGTCTCTTTGTTTGATGGGATCGTTTTATGTTTTACTCCAAGGATCTTTTGCAACACCAAAAGCGTGGAAAATACGCCTAGTTCTCATTATTTGGGCTGTTTCAAGTGTATTGCTCTACACTGCCCATCAGTGTGAATTGACTGGCATTTTGACTTCTCCTTTGTATGAACACCAAATATCAAATTTGAAAGAAATAACAGAATCCAATTTGAAACCAGCAATGCATTTCTCGTTAGTAAATATTCTTAATAGTACAGGAAACAAAACTACTATTTTAAAGAAAATTTTCAGTAATGTAATTCAATGCCCTTTATCAACAGAATGTGTAAATCGTACAGCGTACCAAAGAGACACAGCTGTTATGAAGAATGAAATGCAAGTCAAATACCTAATGAAGAAATATTATACATATCCAAATGGTAAATTAATGTTGTACAAATTTGAAGAAGCAGATATTCTTTCTTGGTGTCAATATTTTATGACAAGAAGTTTTCCGTTTTTAGAAAAGATTAATCATTACATTTTATTGTTGCAAGCTAGCGGCATATATTTCAAATGGTTAAGTGAAATTACTGTTAATGCAAATTCTGTTGGTGAAACAGCTGAATTAGAAGCTCTTAGTTTAGATCACGTACAATCCGCTTTTTACTTGCTCTTCTTGGGATATATATGTTCTATATTTGTTTTCATTGGAGAGAATATTTATTCCAAGTATAAGGCAGTAAAAATTAACATAGAAAATAAATTTTAAAATGAAAATATTAGTATCGATGAACATGATAAGTAAGTACAAATATATGATAAAATGTACGTATATTCTACCATATGAAGGTAGGGTTTTTAATAAAATGGTATTTTACTTGCTTGTTCATGGATACTTTATATCGTGTTTTCGTTTTGTGTTTTTGTCGGGGATAAATATATCATAAGTTGTATAAAAAGCACAGAAATAATAGTTAATATATTGTAACAAACATATAATTTTAGTATATATTCACAATAATATAAATAAGATTATTTTAGAATAATACTACCTTTTTTAGTTTAAGTTCTGTATTTATTTATTATTAAAACCCAACGTTTCGACACCATAAACTGGTGCCTTCTTCAGGAGAAAAATTGACAAATATGTGAAATAAAAACAACAAGTAATGAAGGTAACAAGAAAAGTTCATAAATGTTACCTTTTTTATGTATACAATTTTCTAGCCAATATATGCATGCCCGGCAATAACTTGGACGGCGAACATGCATCTTTTCAGGAAAATCTCTCCTTTGCCAGAGGAAAAACAGTCCCAAAAACTGTCAGGGAAGTGATCTGTAGAGACGCTTTATCGGTAGCGGGTTTTAATAATAAATAAATACAGAACTTAAACTAAAAAAGATTATTTTAGTTAGAATAGGTTGCCTAAATATACATACTATCAAATGTAGAAATGTATTCTGTAATTAAAAGTATTGTAACAATAAATAAAATATAATTTATTTCAATAGTTTATACTATTTATTTTCACTTTTGCAAATGATATGTTTGGATGTAACCAGAAACTTAGCAAAAGTAGGTATACATTTATTTTACGTCCGATTTATTTGAAATATTTTATTGTTTATTTAATAAATATTCAAAGATCCTACAGAACAATTTTGTATTAAAAAGGCATAGAATAATGTGTGTAATAGGTAAGTAACTAAAGATTTTTTTATATATATGAAGGAAGGCCTTAATGATCCCAAAACAATTTGTAATAATTTTTTTTTGTTTATTTCGGACGTCTCGAGCCCAAGTGGCCCATCATCAGTTTCAACATGGTAAATAAATTAAGTAAACATTTTTATAAAAATAACGTCGGTATAAAAGTTTACATATCAAAATTTCAAATAAAATAACACGTGGTACTCCACACACACACATATATGCATAACAAATAGCATGTTAGGAGGTGGGGGTTACTACCAATGGAAGTTAAGAAATTCAAATTCGAAAGGAGGGGCTAACATTCCTGTACGGCAGTTTTCAAACAGTTTTTATTTTAACATAAATTTCTTCTTAATAATTTAAATACACCTGTAATTATAAAGTATGTAGACTTATGCAATGTTATAATATTCATTTATTTTATGTAAATATAACTTAAAATAGCATATATTTCAAGAACATTTGAACATGATGAAAACAGTTCGATATAAAAACACATAAATGAGACGTCACGTCAATCTTTTCAAAATTCGGGAGACCATAAATCGCTTATTAATAGGAATTTTTTCACCGAATTTTCATTAATAGTCTTAGTTTTCCTAATATTTTCAGATGAAATTATAAAAAAAATGGTGGAATCCCCCATTGTTCCAAAAAGTGTAACTATCCATCCAACAAGGATAGTCATACTTAATGAAAATGAAATAAATTAATTTAGCTTTAATTTATGTTGCAAAGGACATTCATATGTCCAATGGTTATCTCAAAAATGTTATATAACCTAAAACCTGGGAAAGTAGATTTTGGAAAAAATCAATGAAAACAGTTAACGTTGTAATGTAATTTAATTTTTTATTGAAGAAAGGTGAAAAATCAACACCTTTGCAAACAGACTGACATATAATATGTTTATTAAAATTGATAGCGTAGACAGTCTTCAAACAATTTATTCTAAATAAATACATATATAATATATAAAAACAAGAAAAAAATTATAATGAATGTTTATTTGAAATATATAGTTTTTTATTTAATACAATATTTAAGGACACTGCGCAATAATGTTATAATAAAATTGAATGCTGCACAGTAAATATATAATCAAAAATTTTCTATATTCCGTCACGAAAATATGATTTATTAAATACATTAAATTACTATATACGTGAGTATTTGCCATATAATTTATCTAAGAGTTTTCTAGAAAAAATGTACAACCTATATTTGAACCAAATCCACAGTAGTGCCCTATATAATTTGGCAACATATAAAAACAAAATGAATAAAAAAATATACATTTTAGATGTGAAAGATTGGTGGCTTTACTTCATAACAAAAATGTTAATACGATTGGCAATATCACTGTTTTTTCTTCGTATGTCACAAGAATTTTATCTTCATCGTAATCAAAATGACATTAATAAAGAAAAACAATTGCAAGAAATACGAAATGAATTTGCTACTGATAACACATTGATCATGTTTGACAATAATTTAGTGTTAAAAGATATAAGCAAATATATTAAAATGAAAACAATTATATATTTGAATTCAGATTTAAAAATTAAGAAAAACATTGGAAAATTTGATGCATACATTTTTATCATTGATACATTACGTAATTTACATCAAATATTACAACAAATGCATGAATTGTACATATGCAACAACTTTGCCAAATATTTAATAATTTACAATGCAGAAGATCCACAAAAAATATTCGAAATAACCTGGCAATATCATTTGTTAAATGTTAATCTGATGATCGAAAACAAATTCGAATATGAAATATACACTCATTTTCCTTATGGAAATAGCAGTTGCGGTACGAATATAACACCAATAAAAATTAATGAAGAATTATATCAAGAAAAAATAAATTCGAATATGCAAGGATGTGAATTAAAACTAATGTCAATGGGTATATCTCCATATGTAATAAATATATCAGCCCCAAAAAGTAGTCCAATAGACGCAGGATTAGAAATAACAATTATTCATACAATTTTGGAAAGAATGAACTTCACTGGCATATATGTGAAGAACCCTGATGGAGACTGGGGTTTTCTAATGCCAGATGGAAATTTTACTAAAATGTTCAAATCTTTAAGAGATAAAAAAGTTGATATTATTTTAGGGATGATTATAGGTAAATATATAACTTTTCCTGAAATCAAGTAATCTACTACTTTTAATTGATTTTCCCTGCCTAGGCAGGGAGGTAAAATGCCACATTTATTTTCACAAATACATTTTACGGTTTAATATGTTATTTTCACAAATACATTTTATGTTTTAATATGAAGTACAATTATAGAAGTAAAATAAATAATGTTCAGTATACATTTGTTTTAAATTGTAAATAGAGTTCCCTAATGCCCGTATTCATAGTCAGTACTTCGCCTCGACTAATACTTGAGTCTGCCTTGAGTACCAGATTTCGTTTCATAGTCGGTAGTCGGTATTTGTTTCTTCACTCGTACTTCGATCGAAGGTTTACTTGAGGCGAGTTCCAAGCAACCTTGAGTAATGCTCAAGTACTGATTGATGCTTATTTCAATAAATTTAGGTAGACTTGATCAATATTTAAAAAAAACTGTCAAACTGTCATTTCCATCACATATGACATCTAAATTAAATAATGAATCATAAAGATAATCAACAATTTTTAGAATTTGTAGACATAGTAGAAGAAGCCTTAATAATAAAACAATGAAAAAGGGTTGCTTCAAAAAGACATATCCATGATATGACTCACGTATCTGTAACCTGTGACATATATGTAGATGTCAAATATACGATTTGAGAGAAAATATTAAAATTTACAAATATACCAACATTATTACAAATTCTCTAAAATCCTCCCTAAAAAACCGAGAATTCACGAAGTTTCGACTATGAAACATATGACGTGCTTGAGGTCAAGAACGACCAAAGTAATGCTTGGCGAAGTAATACTTAAGTACGAGATTGAGCATTGACTATGAATACGAGCATAAGTTTTCAATATGAGATACTTGTTAAATGAAAATAAGTTATATCTACCATTCAGTAATTTTGAATTCTTGTACGATTTTATAAAAAAATTTGTAGTAAATAATAAGTAAATAACTATTACTTTGGGTTTTGTGTCTGTAATATTATATAATTAATGTCAAAACCTTAAGTAGCAAATGTTTACTAACCTATATAAAAAAAAAAAATAGGGAATAAAATTTATTTTATAATTTCATATATAAAGTTATTTACTGAATGCTATTATCGTAGAATTGAAGATTATACCATTATTTATTATTATTTAATTTTTATTAGTATAAGTCGGTGAAAAATTATATTCTGAGTGCGCCACAATCTGCTTTATCGCATATATCGATAATGATGATGACAAATTTGTACCGTGTGGGCACTTACCAGGCGTCACCTCACGGACACTCATTGCTGGCGTGTAGAGTGCACGACAGGGGTCACTGTTGTGCCATTTAAAATTCGAAATATTTGGCGTCGGTCGGAATCGAAAAACTGTTAAAAGCTTGTTTAAGTGATACTTCCGGTTATCCAATATGCGCTAAAAACTAATGAGCTCTTCCCACATTAGTATAGAGTGGGAAAACAAAATTTCAAAATTGTCTGATAGTATTTGAGTAATCGTGTCCACACGATACACACTTATTCACTAAAATATGTATATGCGATTTTCAGCACGATCCCTATACCTCCCTTACCTAGGGTAGCGAGAGGTAAAAATGGTACCCAGATCTTTAGAATTCAAAGGCTATAGTTATTGAAAAAAAATATATATTTATAACATGGGATTAAAACTAATTATTAAATGTCAACAGGTAACGAAACGGTGGAAAAATATTTTGATGTTTCTGTTTCACACATCGACACATCAACTTATTGGATGGTACCAGTTGCTCAACAAATAGCTCAATGGGAAAATATTACTGTCATTTTTAGTGGCATAGTATGGTTGTCCATATTGTTTGTATTTTTATTAAATGGTACAACTTGGTGGATCCTGGGCAGAAACCGAGAGAAGATTAATGCATACAATGATTTATCGTTATGTTTAATGGGGGCTTTTTATATTTTATTACAAGGATCTTTCGCTACACCTAAAGCTTGGAAAATAAGATTCGTCCTGATCATTTGGTCGCTTTCCAGTCTGTTATTGTTTACTGCCCATCAATGCGAACTAACTGGAATTTTAACATCGCCATTGTATGAACACCAAATTTCCAATAAAAAAGAAATGGTTGAATCGAATTTATTATGCGGATATCATCCAGTTTTACAAAATGTTTTTGAAGATTCGTCCAACCCAGTTCATGAAAAAATCTTGCAGCGTTATGTATCATGTCCGTTAACACCAGAATGTGTAAACCGAACTGCCTTCGTTCGAGACATGGGAGTACTGAAAAACAAAAGACAAGTACTCTACCTAACGCCCAAATATTACATGTCTGATGGTAAACCACTATTGTATAGCTTTAGAGATTTGGAAGTTATAATGTGGTGTAAGTTCTACATGAATAAAGGCTTTCCGTTTCTTAAGCAGCTGAATAGTTATATATTGCTGCTACAGTCGAGTGGTTTGATAGCCAAATGGGATAGCGATATAGCGTTAGGTGCAAGACGGGGCCCAGATGTGCCACAGCTGGAGTCACTGAGTTTGAACCACTTACAAGCTGCCTTTTACTTGCTATTTCTTGGATCCATATCAGCTGCTTGCTTGTTCATAATGGAGACCGTTTACCACAAAGTTTCTTGTAAAAGAAATCGCAAAACCATATAGAAAAATAGTTTTTCCCAATAATGTCAACTTTTTTAAATTTATTTTTAATGTAAAAGTTTTTTTTTTAACTTTAGTGTATGTATGTCTGTTACTTTTTTTTGCATTAGAACAGAATGGAAATAATGGGGGATTCCACGATTTTTTTGATTTTTTTTAAATGTTATAGTATATTTTTAAATTCAGAAATTCCATAATTTTTCTTTCTTAAAAATTAGGCTTTTTATGGAAGAAAAAAAACGGCAAATATTTGGTATCCAGCGTTTCCCGCCTTACGACTTAAGCGAACGCAGTGGTGGAAAGCAATGGCATTATATCATGCTTTCTATCTCAGTAGCTGCTATATTAGCTGCTGTTATCAGAGGTTCTAAACCATTTGTCAATGTTGTGCGACTAAGATTATATCGCAATTTCATTTTGTTCTTATTGTCTTTTCTTTTATTTATCTTAAATTTATTATATTGTAGTTATAGTTTATTAGTATTAGGGCCGGTCTTATAAACAATAAATTAATCCTTAGTTAGTTACTGCACAAGTAAATTAAGTGGACCATTAAAAAAGAAATGGATATTATAAAACTAATATCACTATCAAATAAATAAAGGGAGATTTAATTCAATTTTAGTAGTGTGTTTGTGGTTTTGTGAAAATTTCTATATTCACATTCGTTATAAACGTAAATCACTTGATTTGACAGTTGGAAAAGAAACGTGATTGTGGGAAAAATCATACTGATATTGAAAAATATAACCTATTAACGACCCGGTTGCGTAAAATCGTAAGGTTATTACTAGCTGATTCATTGCGGAAATTGACATATTTCTTAATGTTAGTGGTCTTATTTCCTTCAATCTGTCCCAATATGTGTAACACATTGTTTTGACAATCGAAATCTCTTTTTAAACTCATGGCTCGTACCACGATCATGGTTTTAACAAAAACGCTGTTTTAAGAAATGTCAAATTCAAATTTCAAAATATAATTTCACCCTTATGTTAGAAGAACAATTTATTTAAAAATATTTGTTTGAATACAAACTATGTTCTGTTTTAAAATCATATTTTGATAAATTTCATAGTATTTATTATCATTGTCATCATATATTTCATATGGATTTGTCCTGTTTCGCAACAATTTTGGTAGCCTACCTCGTGTATAGTATATAGTACAGTTGCTCTCGACGATTTCTATCGCTGGTTAAATTTAAAGTACTTATTTCTGTTAAACCCTGTATACCTACAGATAGACAAAAAAATAAATATGAAATTTTCTAATGCGAAATTTAAATTATTGAACTTTATAAGAACTGAAAGGAAATAATTAGATATGCAGATGATGCAGTTTAATTTTTTTTTTGTTTGTTTGTTCATATATCTACGTTTCAGTTACTTATTTGACCTTCATCACTTCATAAGAATTCTAAAAAATATATACAATATACAAAGCAAATAGAATAAACTAACATAAAACAAATATCGGTAAACTTTCGTCAGTTTTATTAACACACAGTTTAAGACAAAGTAAACTGTTAATCATTTCTCCGATTTTTTTAGTGCGACAATTATATTTGTTCCAATCTCCAAACAAAGCATATATTTTTATTATTTACTCTTATAATTTTATTGCGTTCACGTTATTTACATATCCTATTACTTTTTTAGTGTCTTAAAGAAAGTTAAATAAGTGACGAAAAGTAGACATAAACAAAATTAAATTGAATCGGTTGTGTGCTTATTTTTCTTCAGTTAATATTTTAACTGCAGCCAAGAATAGACCAAAAAAGTAAGGTTAGAATTTGTCTTAAAGAGTAACAAATGATCTTTCTAACTTTATTTTAATCTGAAATATAATTTCTATAAAAAATATTTGAGTTCAAAACTACGAACTCGTCACTTTCTATTCACGTAATATCGAATATTTTGATGTATATAAATATAAATTATTTTATTTAACGTATATACAGAGTGTTCAAAAAATAGGGGTCACGAATTTAAAGGTGGATAATACAAAACAATAAAAAAAGTTCACATAAACATGCATGTCGGAAATGCTTAGTTTCAGAGCTATAGCGATTTTAATATTTCATTTCTGTCATATACAACTCATACTTTTAACATTACAATAAAATAATAGTGGCCGTTTATAACAGAAAACAAAAATGATAGTTTAAAGAAAACTATGAAATACTGTACCAGGAATAGTATATTACGTTCCAAGTTAAGAAAAGTGAAAATTTACCAGACGAGTATGACAAGTACTCGCTATCTCTCGTACTTAAATGTCATACGAGTAAAGTAAAATCACTTTACAGAAGCAGTGCGTACAGTATTTTTTCGTAGTTTATATTAGTATTAAAATTTGATTTTTTTGCGGCATAATATACTGAATTAAAAACATCTTAAAAAGGTAATACTCGTAGTCTGATTTTCAGTCACAAAGTAACTTGACAGTTATTGTTTTTTGTACCTTTCAACCTCCAAACAAATTAATTTTTGGATATCGATTTTCAAGACGATAGATCTATTCTAGATGATGAAAAGAACATGGAAAACGATTTAGAAGATAAACAATACACAATAAAAATAAACAATACCTTGTGTAAAAATGTATTTTCAAAAACGTTGCTATGCAGTAACGGTTGTTATGTTGTAAAGTAACCCATTACTGCACGTTTTTGAGTATATTAAAATAGTACATTTCTGTACAAAATACGAAAAAATATATTTACAGATTTATAAAATACAAGTTTTAGAGAAAGCATGAAATTACTGTTATTTCATATGTCTTTTGAATTACGAATGTGGAAAATAACAAATATTGTTTTATTTATGTATAAAACGCAAGATTTCTTGAACGTAGATCATGTAATATGTATAATAAAATATAATTTAATGTTTAAATATTTAACATATGTGATATACTGACAGCAAAATTATAATTATTTGCACAATTTATCAATAAAAATTGACAGATAAAATATAGATTGACAGATATATAAAAAGAAAAGTTTAAAATGTTTGATCACAGTTTCAAAATGTTTGCAATACTTGTATTAGTAACATTATCAATATTACCAATTAAAACAGAAATCAATTTTACTAGTTTGACAAATACAAATGAAAGGAAATTTCAAATTATGCAAAAAATATTACATGAATTTAAACAGGATAATATATTACTAATATATTTTTATGAAAATGAAGTTACTGAATATATAACAGCAAATGTGCAATTAAAAACTTTAATATCTTTAAATTCAACATCAAATATATTTAAAAAGTTAAGTAAATTTAAGACATACATCATAACAATTAAAACAATTGATAATATCAGTTTCATTTTAAAACAAATATATGACCTTAATATCTGTAACCACTTAGCAAAATATATCATCATTACTGAAGAAGTAAAAATGGAAGATATTTTCGAAACAACATGGAAATATCATTTACAAAATATCAATATTATCATCGAAACAAAATTGGAGTTCCAAGCATATACCCATTTTCCGTACGGTAACGGAAGTTGTAGTACAAATTACACTCCAGTCAAAATCAAAGAAGATGCAGAAACATTTTTTCCGCAGAAAATAACCCAAATAAATGGTTGCAAAATAAATATCTTATCTTTAGCAGTTGTTCCTTACGTAATAAATATCACAGCTCCTAAATACAAACCTTACAAGGCAGGAATAGAAATAACATTCATAGATACAATCTTGGAAAGGATCAATTCTACAAGAAATTATATTAAAAGTCCAGACAATAATTGGGGATACCTTCTTCCCAATGGGAGTTTCACAGATATGTTTAAATCTTTGAATAACAGTGAAGCAGACATTCTAACAGGTAGGCAGACACAACGAATTGCTCGAAATGAAATAAATGTTAGTGATTTGTACATCTTGCATAAAAATCCGCTACGCGTCGCACCAATGCAACCACCCATTTAGAAAAAAATATATTGCAAATTTATTCAAAACCAAGCTGTTTTTTTTTAATCTTTTCCAAGGAACTTTTTTATAGCATTTATTCATTTTTATTTCAATACTTTTATTTTTAAAAATTCACACAGTTCAATATAACCCACATTTAGATAAAAATTTCAAAAATCTAATTTTTATGTATCTAGTTACTTCTCAATACGCTGATTCCAAATTTCCATTTTGTATACTCTTATATAAATAATCTAAAAATGCGTACACTTACGTAACATTCTCTTTACAATCAAATAATATTACTACCAAGTTTATATTTCTACCCGTTTTTGAATTATTACCCCAAAAGTCAATATACCCCTTGGAAAACATTCTACAAAGCTAATAAAATTATCACATGAATATACATTATGTATACTGTAAAAATGCGTACACTTACGTAACATTCTCTTTACAATCAAATAATATTACTATCAAGTTTATATCTCTACCCATTTTTGAATTATTGCCCCAAAAGTCAATATACCCCACATTTAGGCAAAAACTTCAAAATTTTCAAAAATCTAATTTCCATGTATCTAGATACTTCTCAATGCGCTGATTCCAAATTTTGAAACCGCAGGTCGATATCTCTTTTCGTTCTCGAGATATTTAGATTCAAAGTTTTGCTCAAAACCGCCCATTTTTGGGTAATAACCCAAAAATGGGCCGAGATATGAATTTGGCGACTACACCATTCGATTCTACGGGCAAAATTACATAAGTACACCAATTTTCATAATTTTAGAACACCGCATACAATCTCTAAAGCAAAATAATTGAAAATGGCAAAAAATCACAAAAATCGTAAGGGGTACCCCTTACGATTTTTTCAGATTTTGGCCATTTTCGGGGTTTTTTAAGCTTTTATTAATAAAAAATGAACCGGTTGGACAAAAATTATGAAAATTGCTATACTTATGTATTTTTGTCCGTAGAATCGAATGGTGATGTCGCCAAAATCATATCTCGACCCATTTTTGGGTTATTACCTAAATATGGGCAGTTTTGAGCAAAACTTTGAATCTAAATATCTCAAGAACGAAAAGAGATATCGACCTGCGGTTTTAAAATTTGGAATCAGCGCATTGAGGAGTATCTAGATACATAAAAATTAGATTTTTGAAAATTTCCAAGTTTTTATCTAAATGTGGGGTATATTGACTTTTGGAGCAATAATTCAAAAATGGGTAGAGATATAAACTTATTATTTTATTGTAAAGAGAACGTTACGTAAGTGTGAGCATTTTTACAGTATTTATATATGAAATATACATAATGTGATAATTTTATTAGATTTATAGAATGTTTTCCAAGGGGTATATTGACTTTTGGGGCAATAATTCAAAAATGAGTAGAGATATAAACTTGGTAACAATACTATTTGATTGTAAAGAGAATGTTACGTAAGTGTACGCATTTTAAGAGTATTTATACATATATGAGTATATAAATATAAATAAATAAATATATCATCACGGCATATTACCCATTTCTGGGTGTGCCAGTATCTACAACACATGTAGACATCGGTAATGATGACGATATATTTTACCGTGTGGGCGCTTACCAGGCGTCACCTTACGGGCACTCATAGCTGGTGTGGAAAGTGCACCACAGGGGTCACTTTTGTGCCATTTAAAATTGGAAATATTTGGCGTCTGTCGGGATCGAACCCGGTTCCCCCAGCTTCGCGACTAGACACTCAGGCACGCGGCCACGGGACCCCATATATGAGTGTACATAATGTATATTCATGTGAAAATTTTATTGGATTTATAGAATATTTTCCAAGGAACTTTCTGCATGGAATTTGTAAAAAATTGTATTATGTTCGTGTTACAATTTTACTGGATATATAAAATCTTTTCCAATGTACTTTTGGTATGGGATTTGTACAAAATACATCAAATTAACGGAAAGTTTTGTGCTGACCACAAAAGATTTTTTCTTATTAAAATGTCATCGGTCTTTGACATATTATTGTAATCAGGAATTCAGGTAACCAGTGATCGATTAAGAAAATTGTTGAAAATTGAATATGGTCGTTCAAAGTATCAAAGTTCTCTTGCACGAAGAGTAATTATAGTTTTTATTTGGAGAAAGCGTAAAACCCTTTAAAATTTTGGTAAGACAGTCAGAGGAAACATGTGTATATATTCAAGACAATCTATAAGACTATTTTCTATTTTTACATAAGTTGTACAGCTGTACAAATCGCGCACACACTTTTCTCATAGCAACCAAGGGAAGAATAACCATAAATATTTTTGGAATAGGTATGGTGACAGTAAACGAAACTCTTGACTTATATTTCGATACATCCATATGCCACATAACTACCAGTGTTCATTGGTGGGTTCCTACAGCTCAACAAATACCTCAATGGAAAAATTTAACAGTTATATTCAGCCCTATTGTGTGGCTCACAATATTAATAGTCTTTCTTATAAACGGAATACTTTGGTGGGTCTTAGGGCGAAAGAAAGAAGGACCATCTTACAAGTCTTTAACACTTTGTATAATGGGTTCTTTTTATATTCTACTGCAAGGATCATTTGCTACGCCGAAAAGCTGGAAAATACGAATTGTTCTCATTATTTGGGCGACTTCTAGTGTGATACTTTTCACTGCTCATCAGTGCGAGCTGACCGGTATTTTGACTTCACCGTTGTATCAACACCAAATATCAAATGTAAAAGAATTAATTGCGTCGGACCTACAACCCTCTATGCATGCTCCCTTGGCTGGAATGCTAGACAAGCAAAATCCTGCGCACAAGAAAATTTTGAGTAATGTTATTTATTGTCCGCTAACGCCTGAATGTATAAATCGTACAGCTTATCAACGAGACACAGCTGTTTTGAAGAGCAACAAACAAGTCGAATTCCTAATGAAGAAGTTCTACACTCTTCCCAGTGGTAAATCCATGCTGTATAAATTCAAAGATTCTGAAGTGCTTGTTTGGTGTAGGTATTACATGAGAAGAGGTTTCCCGTTTTTAGA
The DNA here is from genome assembly GCA_943142095.1 of Ophonus ardosiacus. NCBI lineage: Eukaryota > Metazoa > Arthropoda > Insecta > Coleoptera > Carabidae > Ophonus > Ophonus ardosiacus. The sequence goes on along the minus strand of OW964827.1, from coordinate 55,175,606 downwards.
TAAGATAAATTATTATATTCTATTATTGCAATCTAATGGTTTGTATGCAAAATGGTTGAACGAAGTTTTAGTAAAGACTTTTACAGTTATAGATAATGAATTAGAGGCACTAAGTTTGAATCATTTGCAATCAGCGTTTTATTTACTCTTTTTAGGATATTTGATTTCGATTTGTGTTTTTATAGGGGAACATATGCGTTACAAATTAAAAACAAACAAATAGAAAAGAATAAAAATGTAGAAGATTACATGCTTAATAATCATATGTAACAAACTGTATCCATTATGAATTATGTACTAGATATTAGTGTATTTAGTTTAGTGCTATAATAACACTTCTTTTATAAATAATTTTTTTTTTTTACTAAACCCTACATTTTAAATTTCTTTGCTATTACCGCTAGGCGCAACGTGGTATAGTATAAATGACTAGAAGTCCTGGGAGAATAGGACGTGCACACCTGTTATCTTGTTGCAACCGTACGATGAGTAAGTAACGTTGTTATAAACCATCAATTACGTTCACAAAGAAACCTTAAATTCTATCTGCCGTAAATAAAAATGTAAACACTATCACTGGTTTCTGTGTCCTAACAAAAATAAAAAATAAAATAGAAACTAAATTAAATATCTTTTTAACCTATTACACAATATTTATTTATAGTGTTGCTGCCAATTTTATTATATTTATTATATATAAAAACAATTTTTAAATACAGATATTTTACATTAACAATAATGTTATAGTCATACAGACATAATTTATACAAAAAATTACTTTTCTTATTCAGTAATTCAGTACTTGAAATATTGTTACCTACATGTATTATAATTGAAAAAAAAATCTGTTGTGGCCAGCACAATACCTCTCGCCATTTCCATATTAGGCTATACAAGTATTGTAATGCACTTTGCTATCGAACCGTCGTTTTATAACAAAATATTACAGAACTTTACCCAAATATTGTTTTTTATTGTATTTAACATGTCTTCTACACACATATAATTCTAATTATATCTATTTTTCATTGTATGAGGAAGTTTCTAAATGTCAGAGATTGTTCCAATTCATTAACCAGATTGGCGGTATTTCTGATAGATATATGCATTTTATCACAATTTTACCTATAATTTCAAATATTTAATTAATAAAACAATAAGAAAGATTAAATATACTTCCCAGAAAAAAGCTATCAGAATGTCACTAAAACTGTTGATTTTTGACATTGACATGTGTCATTTACAAATTATGTTATAAACATTGGAATTTGTCAACTGGTTTCCTTAGTGCCATAGCCTCTGCGATTAGTTCACTCTATAAATTATAGTGTCTTTATCTCTAAATCTATACAAGATATAATAAAAAATTTAAGTGTATTAGGTGGAGAATTTTATGTTCTTCAATATTTAATAAAAAGTATTGTACATATTTAACATTTTTGGTACATACAAAATTATAATTACTTGCATATATTAACAATAAATATTAAATGCATTATTAGGAATGACGATGGGTACCCGGGTACTCGGAACCTACCCACTAATAATGTACCGGGATATAAAGTTTCTAACCCGATTACCCGAAATATACCCGCTACCTGTTAATTACCCGAACAGTTTTCAGCTGCCGGAAAAATTGTATCTAAAAGAAGAGTTTTTTATTACCATACCATAATTAATATATCGTATGTTAAGTTTTTTATAGAGATACAGTAGGTATATTATTTATTTGTATTACTTTTAATTTAATAAATATATGTAAACAATAATAATGAATTTTATTAAAAAGTAAACTGCGAATATAAGGGTAAGTGGAAACTAACAAATTAAAGTATTATGTATATGTACTTAAAAGATAACGGGTAATTATAGGGTATCGGGTAATTAACGGGTAAAGGGTACTATCCGGGTAATTGTTTCGGATACTCGGGTACCAAAATTATCGGAAAATTGACAAAAAATAAAATGCACATTAACACTCTGTCTTTATTGATTGTTTCCAAAAAGAAAAAACGATAACTGGTCAATATTATGCTGATTTGTTGACAAGTTTTGATGCCGAACTAAAGAGAAAACGATATCATTTGTTAAAGAAAAAAGTGTTGTTCCATTACGATAATGCGCCTTCTCATTCGTCCGCTGTTGGTACAACAAAATTAGTCGAATTGCGTTACGAGGTGCTGCCTCATCCGCCATTTTTACCAGATCTGGTTCTGTGATTTCTTCTTATTTCCAAATTTAAAAAGATGGCTCGGTGGAAAGAGATTTCACACCAATGAAAAAGGGATATACGAGAAAAATGCATATTTTGAAAAGTTGATGATATCTGTATGTGTGTGTGTGTGTGTGTGTGTGTGTGTGTGTGTGTGTGTGTGTGTGTGTGTGTGTGTGTGTGTGTGTGTGTGTGTGTGTGTGTGTGTGTGTGTGTGTGAGTGTGTGTGAGTGTGTGTGAGTGTGTGTGAGTGTGTGTGAGTGTGTGTGAGTGTGTAAGTGTATTAGGTGGAGAATTTTATGTTCTTCAATATTTAATAAAAAGTATTGTACATATTTAACATTTTTGGTACATACAAAATTATAATTACTTGCATATATTAACAATAAATATTAAATGCATTATTAGGAATGACGATGGGTACCCGGGTACTCGGAACCTACCCACTAATAATGTACCGGGATATAAAGTTTCTAACCCGATTACCCGAAATATACCCGCTACCTGTTAATTACCCGAACAGTTTTCAGCTGCCGGAAAAATTGTATCTAAAAGAAGAGTTTTTTATTACCATACCATAATTAATATATCGTATGTTAAGTTTTTTATAGAGATACAGTAGGTATATTATTTATTTGTATTACTTTTAATTTAATAAATATATGTAAACAATAATAATGAATTTTATTAAAAAGTAAACTGCGAATATAAGGGTAAGTGGAAACTAACAAATTAAAGTATTATGTATATGTACTTAAAAGATAACGGGTAATTATAGGGTATCGGGTAATTAACGGGTAAAGGGTACTATCCGGGTAATTGTTTCGGATACTCGGGTACCAAAATTATCGGAAAATTGACAAAAAATAAAATGCACATTAACACTCTGTCCAAGAACCTGTAACCGTACTTCGGAAGTAGTTTCTTTTGTATTGTTATTTGTATGTACATGAATAAATAAAATATGTATATTTTTCTATGCCCAGTAAAAAAGTGCATATTTTCATTAAAAAAACGTCGTAGAATATAGAAAATAACTTATAAACTTTGTACGTCCATTAAAAAAAGTGCATATTTTCATTAAAATACGTTCATAAAATATGGAAAATAATTTACGGAAAACAAAAGAAATGAAAGGCTGTCAGTTTACAACTAAATAAGACTCAAGTCCAATACCAGTCATTGCCGCCTCGATTCGCTCATTTATATGTTGGGGCAACAGAATTCATTGTTCCTGAGTGGACACCCATCTAATTTCTAACTACTGGTTATGTTGCTTGTGTTGTGTTATCGAGCGACTCGATGATAAAACACGCTGCCGGAACTATGCCCATCTGACGCGATTTGATATTACTTAATCATAGAATAGTAAGTATAAAAATGAGACAAAATTTTACCAAAATACATACTCATATACCATGAGTATTTTTTAACGTGAAACATTGGGTTTATCATATCCATGGTTACGACTCGACATTTGATTGACAGACATACAGTCATACAAAAAAGTCTCCGTACGACAGTAGTTTTAATGTATTTTACGATAAATATCAGTCTAAAACTTAATATATTTAATTTCCTTTTAATCCAAAATGAAACGCAGTATATTACGTTATTATAAATATAAAATAAACAAATAATTTAATTAATTTATTTATATTATGGGGTAAACATTGAAAGTATTCATAATTTCATGACAAAAAAGTCTCCGTACGATAACCAAAACAATTAAATAATGAACCATTTATTTATGTTTCATAAAGAAATATAATATTTGGAGGGTTTTCCTTTGGTTTTTCCACCAGTAACTAAGCGATGAGTCATTGAATATACCAAAATTTTGGTCACTGATGGCATTATATTCTCCCATTTTACTTGTAATTAATTTTAAATTATTTTTTGCTTTACATTCTTATTTATTTTAAGAATTTTCCGCACTTTCTCAATCCGGTTAAAGTCCGGAGACTGTGAGGGATGATTAAGCATATTTTTAATATTATACAGTACGCATTTTCTTATAGACGCGAATTATTTATCGAATTTTTCTGATGCACGAAATTAAAATTGTCTGTTAAGGCCCTATTTTTCGGCACATTGTTTAAAATTTGCTTTTAAAATGTCGAAGTAACCTTTGCTATCCATTGTTGCAATAATTACTAATTTTCGTACTCTCGCTGAGGAGCTATAGCCCCTAGACATAATGCTATCAGCGGCGTATATAGTTTATGTTTTATACTAAGGTGTGATCTTTATTGATTGTTTCCAAAAAGAAAAAACGATAACTGGTCAATATTATGCTGATTTGTTGACAAGTTTTGATGCCGAACTAAAGAGAAAACGATATCATTTGTTAAAGAAAAAAGTGTTGTTCCATTACGATAATGCGCCTTCTCATTCGTCCGCTGTTGGTACAACAAAATTAGTCGAATTGCGTTACGAGGTGCTGCCTCATCCGCCATTTTTACCAGATCTGGTTCTGTGATTTCTTCTTATTTCCAAATTTAAAAAGATGGCTCGGTGGAAAGAGATTTCACACCAATGAAAAAGGGATATACGAGAAAAATGCATATTTTGAAAAGTTGATGATATCTGTATGTGTGTGTGTGTGTGTGTGTGTGTGTGTGTGTGTGTGTGTGTGTGTGTGTGTGTGTGAGTGTGTGTGAGTGTGTGTGAGTGTGTGTGAGTGTGTGTGAGTGTGTGTGAGTGTGTATGTGTACGAATTTTGTTTGCACTCTTAACTCAAATACTATCATTCAGAAAATTCTGAAACCTTGTATTTTTACCCTATTCTAAAAGGAATAGAAGCCATTAGATTTTTCAAAAAATACCATTAAATGCCATTTTTTCGAATTTTATGTCTAATCAAAATTAAAGATTATTAAATTCTATACAGGAATACATTAATACTTTTTCTATATATTTTACAGATAAATTTAAAAATAATTTGTTTTATTAGTCGCGAAGCCTAAGATAAAAACTATTCCTTTGTTACACAGTTCATATTTCAAATGAATGTAACTGACAGTAAATGTCACTGTCAGGAAACTTATCACTTCAAATTAATAATAGTGACATTTTAAAAAGAAAATAGTAAATAAAGCAATAGTTTTCTGCAATGGAACAGTTTGTAGCGTTAGGAAATACGTAGGTAGGTATGTATTTAAATTAATAAAAATTAAATAGCGGGAGGTTTTGTGTTGGCCACATCAGATTTTTTTTATTGAAAAGTCACTGTTCCGTCAAACCACCCTCGTATTCATCGTGATACATTTAAACAGGACAGCTGTATATTAAATAAACATGTAATTTTGGTTATTTTTAAGATTTTTAAGAGTTGATTTATTACATTCGAAATATTGACATAGGAAAAAACTCACTTATATATCCATAATAAGCATCACGAAATTAAGCATTAAAAAAAGATAAACAACAAATTGGTCAAATTTGGTTTTCCTTCGATATGTTTTTACTGAATCAATTTTCATGTCATACATTATTAAGTACCATCAAATAAATTTACGATAATATACAGTGGCGCAAAAAATTATTCGTACCCTTTACTGTTTTAAATATGATAACTTATCATTTAACTCTGGAATATCGAAATAAGACAATGATTAATTTTTTAAATGAATTTTTTATCTGGAAACCCGTTTTATTTCACATTTTACTAATAAAAATATAGTGTATAAATAATTATGTCAATCACTGTACAAAATAATAATGACATAAGCGTAATGTATTGTAAATTATTTATTATATTATTATTTTGATTTATGTTCAATTTACAGATATATTTAAATATGATATGAACCAATTTTCTTCACAAGTTACTGGTAGTTATTTACGAAAACTTCCCAAAAGTGATTACTGGTATTAAATAGGTATCACAAAAGTTATTTTTTACATTTTACGAACCTATTTTAATGACTACAGAACTCATCGCAAAATAGACCAATCTGACAGCTCAATTTTTCTTAGTTACAATGTATAATACCGGATATTTGCGTTGCTAAGTTGGGTTTCACGAAACACAACGTTAGGCTGATTAGTTGTAAAGTCCTAAAATATATCACTCGAACTTCGAAAAACATCTGAATATACTCAACTGTATATTCGATTATTTTCGAAAATATGCACTTTTTTTACTGGACGTAGAAAAATATATTGCTATTTATTTATTTACGTTTACTGAATATAAATAAACAATGATATCAAATATTCTGTTACAGGTTCTTGAACACATTGACAGATACATAAAATGTTTGTTCACAATTTGAAAATGTTCGCAATACTTGTGTTAGTAACATTGTTAATATTACCAATTGAAACCGAAATCAATTTGATAAATACAAAACAAAGAAAATTTCAATTTATGCAAAAAATATTACGTGAATTTAAAGAGGATAATGTGTTACTAATACATTTTTATCAAAATGAAATTACTGAATGTATATCAGCAAATGTGCAATTAAAAACTTTAATATCTTTAAATTCAACATCCAACATATTTAAAAAGTTAAGTAAATTTAAGGCATACATCATAACAATTAAAACAATTGATAATATCAGTTTTATTTTAAAACAAATATATGACCTTAATATCTGTAACCACTTAGCAAAATATATCATCATTACTGAAGCAGTAAAATTAGAAGATATTTTTGAAACAACATGGAAATATCATTTACAAAATATCAATATTATCATCGAAACAAAATTGGAGTTCCAAGTATACACCCATTTTCCGTACGGTAACGGAAGTTGTGGTACAAATTATACTCCTGTCAAAATCGAAGATTTGGAAACATTTTTTCCGCAGAAAATAACCAAAATAAACGGTTGCAAAATAAACATCTTATCTTTAGCAATTGTTCCGTACGTTATCAACATTACAGCACCTAAACAAATTCCTTATAAAGCGGGAGTCGAAATCACAGTCATAGATACGATTTTGGAGCTAATAAATTTTACAAGAAATTATACTAAAACTCCCAGTAATAATTATGGATATGTCCTTCCAAATGGGAGTTATACAGATATGTTCAAAGCTCTTCATAACAGCGAAGCCGATATTTTAACAGGTATGGTAGCCTTAACGACTTGCTCGATATAATGACCGCGATTTGTACAACTAACGTAAAAATCCGCTACGCGGCGCACCAATCTTACCTAAACTTGTATAATATTTCTACAATTTTGTGTATTTATCAGGGCATCGAACCCGAACCTGAACCGAACCAAAACCGGAACCAAACCGTAACATTTTAGGGAACCCAAACCGAGAACCGAACTGCAGATATATTTTTACACCGTAACCCCACATCAATACGTGACGCTGAGTATTCTCAAAAAATGAGAATCTTTCAGTCTAACATTTGTGGAAGATAATGTGAGCCAACGGGAGGAGTCCGCCATAGCTCAATTGGTAGAGCGTTGTCCCGGCAAGACAGTGGGTCTGGGTTCAAATCCCGGTGGCTGACATTATCTTTTCACTCTCTCCTAATTTATTTAGAATATATAGGCTGCGTACTCAAAATTCATATCAAATCTTGAACTTGCTTTCATCACTCCAAAGGACAGTATGCCATTTTTCAGTTGTACGATTGCTTGAAAATTTGGAAAAACAATTTAATTCATAAAATATAGAGCAAACTGTCATTATTTCTAAACTAATAAAAAGTTGTTTACAAGAATATCTTTGCAAAGCTCCAACCAATATCCGAATAGCTCTTTTACGGGATTTTGAATTTCTGCGCTGCCTAGCGGATTTTTACGTAAAGTAGATAGTAGATACATTTATTTTATAACAATCAAAAGAACTTGAATAACCTTCATTATTTTGAACCTTGCAGGCTACCTGACAGTAAACTCAACAATCGATTTTTATTTCGATACATCCATAAGCCACATTTCTTCTGTTATTTATTGGTGGGTTCCTACAGCCCAACAAATACCACAATGGAAAAATTTGACAGTTATTTTCAGCCCTCTTGTGTGGCTACTGATATTAATTGTCTTTCTTATAAACGGAATAGTTTTGTGGGTTTTAGGGCGAAAGAAAGAAGGACCATCTTACAAATCTTTAACTCTCTGTATAATGGGGTCGCTTTATATTCTACTACAAGGATCATTTGCTACGCCAAAGAATTGGAAAATACGAATTGTTCTCATAATCTGGGCAACTTCAAGTGTGATACTTTTCACTGCTCATCAGTGTGAGTTGACCGGTATTTTGACATCACCGTTGTATGAACACCAAATATCAAATTTAGAAGAATTAATTGCATCGAATTTACAACCAACTATGCATACCACTTTGGCTATAATGCTGGACAAGCGAATTCCTACTGAAAAAAAAATTTCGACTAATGTTATTCATTGTCCGTTAACTCCTGAATGTGTAAATCGTACAGCTTTTCAAAGAGATACAGCAAATCTGAAGAACAGCAGACAGGTAGAGTTCTTAATGAAGAAATACTACACTTTTCCTAATGGGAAATTCATGTTGTATAAATTTAAAATTCCCCATTTGGTAGGTTGGTGTAGGTACCACATGAGAAGAGGTTTCCCGTTTTTAGATAAGATAAATTATTATATTCTGTTATTGTATTCTAATGGGTTGTATGCAAAATGGTTGGATGAAGTTGCAGTAAAGAAATTTACAGTTGTAGAAAATGATTTGGAGGCTCTAAGTTTGAATCACTTGCAGGCAGCGTTTTATTTAGTCTTGTTGGGATATTTGATTTCAACTTGTGTTTTCATAGGGGAACATGTGCGATACAAACTGAAAAGAAAACATGAACGGAAAAAATAAAATGTAGATGACTATAAATACGAGGGTCACGCCAAAATTATTGAGATACATAAATATTATTTGAAGGAGAAGCATGTAGTTTTACTGGTGTTCAAAGTAGTACCCCCCCCCCCCCCCCCCGCTTCAATACACTTTTGTAATCGAATGTTCCAGAGATGGAAAGCTTTGAGCAATTCATTTTCTGGAATCGTATTAAAATACTCCATTATGGTGTTCTTAATCTCCTCTTCTGACGTAAAATGACGACCACGTAAATGTTTTTTCAAATTAAAAAATAGCCAGAAGTCATACATACCAAGATCAGGAGAATACGGTAGATGCTCAATGACTTTAATACCATTTTCATTCAAAAAATTAACAGTTGTCGCAGCTGTATGGGAGCATTAAACCCTTAACTTTCACACTGCGAAGAACTTCAGGTAGACATTTTTGTGTGTACCAATTGGCAGTAACAGTCTTCTGTCCCTCTAACCTAATTGCTTTCACAAGACCTGTACTTCTGAAAAATACAGCGTACATAACTTTTTTAAGTGCCCGTTGTTTTTTCACGGTAGCTGGTGTTGGGTCCTCTTCAAACACCCATACCCTACTTTCTTGACGCGTTGGAACATCATAAAAGGGTATGTAAGTTTCATCGCCAGTTACAATTTTAGAAAGAATACGATGACCGCCATTATTTAACAATTTTTCTAACACGAAGTTCTTCATGCAAAATTTTTGCTATTGCTGCGGATCCAATGCCAAGGGCATCTTCCATCGTTTGATAGGTGACACGATTGTCGTCCTTTATCATTTGTCTGATGGCAGCTACATTTTCTGGCACTACCGCTGTACAAGGTCTCCCTGAGTGTTTCTCATCACGCAAGAAATTACGGCCTCTTTTGAATTCTGAAAACCAGCAAAATATAGTTGCTCGAGATGGAGCTTCATCTCCAAATGCCAATCGTAGACGTTGCTCGCACTGTTCTTCACGTAATCCAATTTTAAAGTCGTAGTAAATCATAGGGCGATAATGCTCTCTTCCTAACTTCATGTTGCAGTTCATTTCCACTTCGAATTCCACCACAATAAATCATTTCAAGCAGATGTTATTATTGGACAGATATTTTAAATAAATTGTAGTTTGACATTTGTGCACTAAAAATTTTCCAAATCCAACTGTTGCCCAGCATCTCAATAATTTTGGAGTGACCCTCGTATTAGGGTAATAAAAGTGCAACATCGGACACAGCCTTAGTTTCAATATATGCAAACCGTTTAACTTTAATTTAAAATACTTGCTGCTCTCTATAAATAATCAATCAAGGGAGATAGCTATTTATGATATATGTAAGGGTTAAAAGTGTCATTTTATTTTGTGAGGAGGGAGTTTGGAACAGAACACGATGCACAATAGAGTGATCCAATCCTTCGAATGTTTAAATTTTGTCAAACAGTTATGATTGCTTCGTGATTGCCGGAGTAGGTATACCGAAGAATTAAAAATTTAAGTAATTTTTCTTGGTTAAATATTGATATGTTCTATTTTGTTAAGATAAACATATTCATGTAGCATTTACATAATGTATTTATTAGTTATTATATACTGCTTTCAGCATAATTATTTGATATACCTATAAGTTTGGATTGTACTGTATATCTGCAAACATACCTATAAGCAGGGATGGACAGGACCACAAGAAAAAAGAGCCAGTCCATCCCTGCCTCTAAGAGTTATCAATGTGTCATTTACTTGTAAAAGTGTTGTAGTGCATATTTCACAAAAGAGAAATTAAAATTAATTAACAATTTATTATTGTATATTCTTAACATAACCCAACCAAATCTAATACGTTTTATATAAAACCGGTAAATAATGTTAACTTTATTCAATTCAAAATCATTATTTAATGTGCTTCATTACTTATCGAGGAAAATAAAAATGACAAGTACTCCCTAGGGAATTAAAGTTATTCAAGGTCATTGACAGTGTCGTCAATATGTCGATTATTATCAATGGGGTCATTTCAAAAAAAATAATTGTCGCTTTTTTTTATAAAATCATGAAATCCATTTCATTTAATAAATATAGTAATAGAAAATAATTTGAAATATGCGACTTTTACTTTCTATTGCTTTAAAAGTACTAGTGCAGTATAAGGTATGTAAATAAACCATTTATTTAAATAAATACCAAACCAAATAATCATAGTTCTAAATTAAACCGGTAGAGCTCGACTGTCGTATCCGTGAATATGTGCGACGTCCTTATAACAATCAAAAACAAATAACGAATTTGCTTACATGAACTTATTTTTAGGTCCTTTATTTAAATTTTAAGTTTTGTTGTTTAATTTTTAAACACCATATAAGCTTTGACATCGAAAGCATAGTGTGACTATAAAAAATGAATGCGGATAAGAAAAAATCAAATAATTAATGCAAAATTACCGACACCAAATATTTTGAATTTTAAATGGCACAAGAGTGACCCCTGTGGTGCACTCTCCACGCCAGCAATGAATGTCCGTGAGGTGATGCCTGGTAAGCGCCCGCACGGTACAAATATGTCATCTTCATTACCGATATCTGCGATAAAGCAGAAAGTGGCACACTCAGAAATGGGTAATATGTCGTGATCCGTGATGATATATTTATTTTATTTATATTTATAATTACAATATTATTACGTGTCTGGGAGCCGCTTAATACTTATAGATTCGTTGAAAATTATTGACGCAACAAATTAAGATATGTAATTTAAAGTTTAATACATTTTCTTCAAGTACATATCGCAGCAGTAAATAAAGTAGAATAAAAACATGTAGTTTTCTTTATGACCATTTAGAAGCAACGTCACTGTATTTATCACACAGTGTTTAAGTATTCTAACTGCGTTGATTCTATTGGAGACATACCAGCCCTTGCCACCTACTTTCTACGGTAAGATCCGTGACGAACAGTTATGTGTTTGTGTAGTAAATAAACACAACACATATAACCTAATAAATACCGGTATCGACTTAACGAGAAGTAAATAATTGCTATCATTTCAAATGCTTTCATTCCGAAGATGGAATGTAAGTACATATCTTTATAGAAATATGAAATTTCCAAATACAGAAATTTATTCATACATTGTTTTTTTTTATTGTATTTAACATGTCTTCTGCACACATACAATTCTAATTATATCTATTTTTCATTGTATGAGTAAGTTCCTAAATGTCAGAGATTCTTCCAAATCATTAGCAAAATTGGCGGTATTTGTTATGGATATATGCATTTCACCTACAATTTCAAATATTTAAGTAATAAAACAATAAGAAAGATTAAATGTACTTCCCAGAAAAAGCTTTCAAAATGTCACTAAAACTGTTCATTTTTGACACTAACGTCTGTCATTTACAAACTATGTTATAAACATTTGAATTTATCAACTGGTTTCCTTAGCGACGTAGCCTCTACAGTGCCTTTATTTCTAAATCTATACAAGATATAATACAATTTTTAAATGCAGCAATTGGTAGTGCCAAAATGTAAATATGCACGAGGTATAGTTGCTCAATTCAGTAATGAGAGTTCATTGTTAAAGCAAGCATAACATCTTGGATAATAATTTCACAGGTCAACTATGGTTCTCTGAAACCCCAATAATACTTTTTCCCTTTTAAATAGTTACAAGCAATTTTCAACTTTCATAGACATATAATGTACTTTGAGAAGAATCTATATTTGCGTGAAACGTAAAAATATTCACAGTAGCAAAGATTACGATTAACACAGGATTTAAAAGTCATCTGTTCAAATGAAATCTTGTAGTATTTGAGAAACCGTGGTTCCAACATGCACGCGCACGCGCGCGCGCACACACACACACACGCGCGCCCGCGCACACACACACACATTAAGGGGCCTTAAAACGTGCTTATCCACTAAAATCTGAATATGCGAATTTTAGCATGATTCTAATACCTTTTTTAGCGAGAGGTACAAATCTGTTGTGGCCAGCATTACACCTCCTGCCAGTACTTCTGGCGAATCGTATATAGCCATCAAGATTTTAATTACTTTTCTATACCACATTTTAACATTTTTCAGTTTAATATCGATCACTTATAACACTACTTGAATACATCAAAAATATAAACACAAATGACATTTGACAGTTACTTGACAGTTAAAACTTATATGGACTTTTAAGAAAAAGGTAGCGCATGTTCCAGTTTTTCTTTAAAAGTTTTTCGTTAAAAGTGTATTCATTTGTCTCTCTCATTCGAGTCATATGAAAAGAAAAACTTCATCGTCTAATGCACGCTTTTGCGACAGGTAGGAGATAATGCCCGGCCATATAAGATTTTTATATTTTATCGCTAATCAATTCTTTTGCCTTTTCCAATTCATGACCTGCCTTCTAATTTACCCATCCCAATTTAAATTCTACATTTACCGAAACCTTGATTAACCTAACCTTGTCGCCGGTGGTGATGCAGGTACTACTTGTATACGTGGTGCACGTAATGCTCTGCGATCACATTCACGTGCTGTCGCTTCGCTGTCTAGCGTAGTGAACCGTGAGAGACATCTGTTGCATACATACACACCGTGGGTACATAAACATAAAACACAGTGGGTGCCGTTCAGTAAACACAGACGGACACTGGTCACAGTTAAGCAAAGAGAAGACATGGTGAATACAAATGCGAAGGGAATTATTACGTTTTTTGTACGTTTTATGATCTGTAAATGCTAAAAAGTGTTTTAAGCAGATATTTATTAACTGCTCATTCTTATTGATGGGTGTCGGATAGTCAACAGTAAAGATATACGAGGTGTGGCAATTAAATAACGAGATTTATATTTTTCCGGCTTCCCTGTAAATTTGGCAATATTGCAGGCTATGTCATATTAATTTGTCATCTTCCCTCCATCCACTGTTAAAATTTCAAGATAATTAGGCAAACCGTTCGGCAGTAGCCTTTGATTGAAGTTAACTACTTTCTCGTACTCCGCCGAATGTTAGAGCCAATCAGAAATTCTGTGTGAAACTTAAAAAATCCGCTACAGAAATGTACGAATTGTTGAAGAATGTTTATGGCGATGAGGGTCTATCTAGTTTTCAAGCAGTTTAAAAGATTTAAAGAAGAAAGAAAAGAAATCGGAGACGATTAGCACCTAGGACGTGTACTGACAATTTTTCGAAATGCGAGTGATTGTTCACATGGATTGGGTGCCTGAGGGGCATTTCGTTAACCAAGCATATTACAAGAAGGTTTTGATAACCCTTCATGCACGGGTGAGAAGGAAAAGGGCTGAAATGTGATAGATTCTCCATGAAGACAACGCGCCGGAACAATTCGCCCTGTCCGGCAAGACATTTTTGACGAAATACAAAATCGTATTCACTTGACCTAGTGCCATGTGACTTGCTTTTACTCCCAAATTGTACTTCTTCGTTAAAAGACACCAAATTCGGGGTCAAGATGTAGTTATAGAAATGCGGCAAAGCTTATGAACAAAAAAGGGCTGCATGCATTGCTTCCAACAATGGAATATTCGCATCGGGCAGTGCAGGGTTCGGGGAGGAGAGTACATTGAAGGTAGCAATATTTATTTTGTGTAATTTTATACATTGTCAATGTTCTAAGACCAATCCTACTGCATCCCGCTACGTCATTACTTTGAGTCACTTAGGAAACATAGACTCTTCAGCTGAAAATTGCCACTTTCGTCCCTCAAAACAGGCACGAAAGGTGCCACTTTTGGCGCAGGTATTGAAAAAAATAAATTCAATAGATTGCACTGTTGGTTCTCGTTGAAACTTTTTATAAAAATTAAAAAATTAACACTAGGTTAGTTTCAAAATTAAAGTTACATTTGCTATTCGTATTTCGGTCTACTAGACCATCATCAGGTAATAGTAACAACAACAACAATTTTGAAAAATCACTTGAACAAGGTTTGTTAATTTTTCAAAATTTATTATACAACACAACAGTTGTGAAATCTCTTTCTCAATTGAAACTATAATTGAATGAAAGGTCAACCAAAGACAACTAAATTTGAAGAGCCCGCTTACTGGTAAACAAAATATCAAAAATACAATTGGAAATGTACTCAAGCCTCTTATTTTTAAAAATGATATTAGTTCCGCTAAATTTTCACTAAATTTCATTAGAATTGCTTCAGGAATTACTTCAGAAATTGTCTCAAGTCGCCAAGTTTGACATTTAAAAAAATATTCATATAACCAAATAGTTAGCAATACAACGCATCGCCTTATTGTTTTATGACACGGCCACCTGGCCACGTAATATTTTTATATAGCAACAAGCTTTAAATGTATTTAAAAACATTTAATTTGATTGCAGTTGTGCGTAAAACGTTGTACATACCTCGGGCCGAAAGAAGTTTACACCCTTGGACGAATAAAAGCCCTCCGGTACGCGTCGGGCTTCAAATTTCGTCCGCAGGCGTAAACCTTTTCTTTCGACCCTCTATATGTAAATAACTATTACGTCTATTACGAAAAACACCATCAGTTTGCAATTACACATATACAAAGCTATTATTTGTAATTAAATTGCAATTCTTTGTTGCTATTATCTATTCTTTTATTAACAGTTACTTTATCTTCATTCATATCAATTTGAATGATATGAGAAACTGTTTCTTGTTTCTATCATTCCTAATGAAACTAATTGCAATAACTGTTCACTGAGCATTTAACAATACCCCACAATCTGTTCATTAGATCAAAAGCACGGATCTCTGTTCAATTGATATTCATAGAATAGAATGACAAATATTAGCAAATCATTCGACATCGAATCGAAACGGTTATTATTATTTATCCACAATCCTTTAAAAATTCTCACGCGACAGATGTTTAACAAGTTGTATAGACTGCACAGTTATTATGATCAATATTTATTTATTTCTAAATTACAGTTAAAATCGTGGAATCAATAAATAATTTATTCTTGCGTCTAAATCTACTTTCGTTCTTATTTCTGAATCCTGTTGCTGTTTAATTAAATTATAATTAATCCTTTTCTCACATATAGAAATATTAAAATAATATTAAAATATGAATAACAATAATAATAATAATAATAATAATAACAACAATAACAATGGTAAAAAAGGTAAAGATGAAAGTCAAAAGTCTTTTTGACTTAATCCCTCAGAAAAAAATCTGTTGTGGCCAGCACAAGACCTCTCGCCATTTCCATATTAGGCTATATAAGTATTGTATTGCACTTCGCTTTCGAACCGTCGTTTTATAACAAAAAATTACAGAACTTTACTCAAATATTGTTTTTTATTGTATTTAACGTGTCTTCTGCACACATATAATTGTAATTATATCTATTTTTCATTGTATAAGGAAGTTTCTAAATGTCACAGATTCTTCCAATTCATTAACCAGATTGGCGGTATTTCTGATGGATATATGCATATTACAAATATTTAATTAATAAAACAATAAGAAAGATTAAATGTACTTCCCAGAAAAAGCTATCAAAATGTCATTAAAACTGTTGATTTCTGACACTGAAATCTGTTATAAACATTTCAATTTCAATTCATTAACTAGATTGGCGGTATTTTTGATGGATATATATGCATTTTACCACAATTTTACCTATAATTTCAAATATTTAATTAATAAAATAATAAGAAAGATTTAGTATACTTCCTAGAAAAAGCTATCAGAATGTCACTAAAACTGTTGATATTTGACAATGACATGTGTCATTTACAAACTATATTATAAACATTGGAATTTGTCAACTGGTTTCCTTAGTGCCTTAGCCTCTGCGATTAGTTTACTCTATAAATTGTAGTGTCTTTATCTCTAAATGTATACAAGATATAATAAAATTTTTAAGTGTATTAGATAGAGAATTTTATGTTCTTCAATATTTAATAAAAAAAAAATTCACAAAAAAATATATTTAGAAGAATTTTTCTAAGATACTACTACTTTCGGTTGTTCAATTGTTACCAAAACCTTTTCAGCTCTTCCCAGGAATATCAGATTGAAGAATCTGCAGTTAAATATTTTTTAAGTCTTATAGTTTTTGAGGAATCGTCCCTCCAACATCCATACATACACACACACACACACACACACATCATCGTAAAAATGTTAAAATCGGTTTGTAGGGACCTTAAATCGTGCTTATACACTAAAATCTGGATATGTGGTTTTTAGCATGAATCCAATACCTCTTTTAGCGAGTGGTAAAAAACCTATCGTAATAAGTAAAGAAATGTAAAACTTAACCTAACAATGTATATGCTGAAGATGGGAGTCATTGGACCTCCGAAACGTCCAAGTAAGTAATAAAAAGAAGAAAGTGAAAGTGTTTTGTTCCCTTTTTTTCGACATCACCTTGAGTAGGCAGCAAAAGTCCTGTATTTTGAATCTCTTCAACAAGGTACCAGAAATAAGAATTAGTAGATTTTTTAATAGCGAATTTACTGATGACAAATTTATTATCTAAAAACCGTTAAAATTCTATCTCATTCAGAATCAGAATATTCTCATAATTGCCAATAAACTAATACCAGACATTCCTTTCGATTATCATCTACATATTTAGTTTCAACAAAACATTAATTACATTTAATAGCAGTAGGTTTTGGAATAATTAATTTCATTTGTTGGACATAAACATTAGAGCAGAGGTCATTGGATTTATTCGTTCTCGGAACGAATGTGGCTGTGTTTAATAACGTTTAATTGCGACACACTTCAAGTTGGCGGAAAAAATCCCAATTCCTGCGTAAAAACTTCTTGAGCTGAGGAATGCTAGAGCAAGACAGGTTCCTGCCGGGCTGCAACCTGGTGGCCGAGATGCTGCCTAGGATGCGTCTGCTTCTGACCAGGTATGTAAACAGATCGAGGTTGTTTGTCATTGCTGATGTCACAAGCAATTGGGCTTATTCACGTGTACATTGTTATTAAACAAGAAATTGTTACTTAATAAGAATTGATAACAATATTGTTAAAATTTCGTATTCACGTGTCTCGTTGTTAGATGAGCTATAATAATTATTGTTTAATAACAATCTTGTTATCATTTAACATGAAGTTGTATTCAGTACAGCTGTCATTATTTATAATTGCAGTGTTGCAACCATTAGGATATTAAAATTAAAACATTTCTTATTTAAAATAATGATTTTTTAAATTCAGTTGGGTTATTAAAGATACGTTTATTATAGTATAATATTTAAAACTGACGAAAACATTTTTAATTAATAAATCTCTAATTATAAAAACTATTAATGTTCGCATTGGTATTGTAAGGGTGGTAGAAGTGTTTTAAGATTTGTTTACTTTGTTTATGAATGACAAGTGTGACAAGTAGAGTTGTTTCATCATTTACGTCTAATTTACTTCAAATTCACAGTAAATATGGCGAAAAGAACAGCAAATACCTGCCAGAAATATGACAAAAAAATTGCAACTTGAATCTAAAAGTATTTTCCATGACAAGTACGTTTTATTGTTTATTACTTCGTTTAGTGATATCTTCAATTAATAGGAAATACCATCTGCGTGTTGTCTAATCCTAAAGGAATGGTGTTACTTCAGCAATTGTACTCTGTCATGACATACGAAATATTCTGCAAAATATATTTTCTTTTCAGATAAAAAAAGCGGATCACTTCCATAATTGCGGCATATTTATTCTTAATTCATGCCTAATGGGGTAGACAATAAATGAGCTAAAAATTATCTACCTAATTTACGTATTATGTATATCACTTATTTGAAACAGAAGTTATTCGACAAGTCAGTCTGCCCTTTAAAGACATGACTACGCACTAATATCAAATAAAGAAACGATACGAATTATATATTTGTGCACGAATTTTAGTTTAAATACACTAAATTTACCTTTGATGAATATTTATGAGCATTTGCCATTTTAATTTGCTCTTAACAATAATTGCAGACACCTCGGCAAGTGGTCAGGAGCTCTTGCCTGACTGATAACAATTATTGTTAAAATAACGACAGCTTGTTGACACGTGAATACGAATTTTAACAATTATCTTCAAAATAGCAATAAGTCTTTACGTAGCAATATAGATCGCATAACAAGGTACACGTGAATAAGCCCGATTGACAGAAAAATTATTAGATTATAGTGTCTTTATCTCTAAATCTATACAAGATATAATAAAAATTTTAAATGTTTTAGATGGAGAATTTTATGTACTTCAATGTAATAACAAAAATTTCCAAAAATTATGTTTAGAAGAAACTGCTATATCCGGTTGTCCAATTATCAAAACCTTTTTAGCTCTTCCAGGGAATGTCAGATTGAGGAATTCATAGTTAAACAGGTCTTAAGTCTTATACAGCCCGATTCACAAAAAGGTTTAAGCTAATCCTCATTTTTGGATTAGCGAATTCTACTCTAATTTTAACAGTTTATTTCGTAAAATATAGTCTAATCTATTCCTAGTATCTACCTTTATTGATGAGAATTTAATTTTAAATACCGGAATAGAATAGAATTCACTAATCCAAAAATGAGGATTAGCTTAAACTTTTTTGTGGATCGGGCTGATAGTTTTTAAGGAATCATCCTTCCAATATCCACACACACACACACATACACACACACATACACACACACACACACACACACACACACACCACACACAGAGAGAGAGAGAGACATCGTAAAATTGTTATAATCGGATTCTAGGGACCTTAAATCGTGCTTATTCACTAAAATCTGAATATGCGTCTTTTACCATGAATCCAATACCTCTCTTAGCGAGAGGTTAAAAACAGTCTAGTTTTAAAGTTGCTAACTAATAGCAGTTAAAATTAATTTTTATTTACACTTTTTATGGCAATAACTCATCACTTTTTGTTAACTTACCACATCCGGAATTTTTATAATTACTTTTTTGCAGAATACCGTAATTCCAATGTCCCACATTTAAAAAAAAACTTGAATAGGAAACATATTTTACATTACAACTTCTTTTCACTCTGAACTGTTTTTTCTTCACATATATTCGGTAACAAATTTTACAGCAATAAAAAAACATATAACATAGAACTGTCATAATTGTATATTATTTATCATTATAGTGTTACCTGTCCTCAAAATTATAATTCTAGTTTGTGCTAATGAAACATTTTAATTTTAAATTTAAGAAAAAATGCACTAATTGATGAATATAAAGCTGAAATTCTTAATTGTCTCTTGACCTACTGTTGAAGTCTCTTTTGTATATGTATACTCCAGTGTGTGGAGGAGGTCAATACAAACGGATGTTGTTCATTAACACCAACAAACTTTTTGACCTACGACTTCTCGTTACATAATTTCCGCAATTTATCGCCTTTTTATTTAAATTTAATTAAATACAAGTGATCATCTATCTGATGCATTGTGGAATATCTTATAGAATTGGATGGGTTTGTACTAAGGTTTCATAATTTCCTTCAAATACTTGTTCATTCCGTATAAAAAACTATTTAGCATATTAAAATTTATTCAGTTATTTCTTATCGCTTACAAATTAATGCTTTTTTTTGATTACGAGATAAAATGTTCCTTCCTTACATTTACAATATCTTGTAACAAGGGCAGAACAATAACAAGTAGATAACTTTATTATTAACTCTTTTAAATTATAGTTTCAATATCACTATTTCAATTAACTTTATACTTGTATTTGTAGGATACATTTGAAACATTTTGTTATTTTTTAAATATATATACTTAGTTTCAAAAATAATATTTTATTTAAAAATATTGTACAATGTACATTTCGAGGTATAAATATAAATATAAACAAATAACAAAATAGTGAAACAAATTACAAATTAATAAAGATAACAAAATTGAAAATTTATTAATATAAAATTATTAATATATTACTAAAATTTTGAAAAAATATTAGGATCTAATAGGGGTGAATTGTTTAAATCCAAAATTTCATTTATTAGATTTTCTTTTTTGTGTAAAGAATTTTTTATTTCGAAAGCTTCTAAACAATTTAGTTTTTTACTTTTGTTTTCAATATGGAGTATTTTTAAATTTTAAATTGTACAAAAATGTTCATTGTTAAATAAATGTTTTGCCATATTTGAATTTTCTATTTTATCGTATTTAAATTGTCTTAAATGTTCATTAAATTTTAACTTGAAATTTCGCCCTATTTGACCAATATATTTATAATTACAATTGTTACAAGAAATTTCGTAAACCCCAGATTTATCTAATTTGTCAAAATTTTCAATTTTATTATTAACAAAAATAGATTTTAAATTATTTTTTACATAATATGCTGGATAAATATTATTTAATTTTAATATTTTTCCAATTTTTAAACTCAAATTACCAACAAATAATATTTTTCTGTAGTTTTTATTTATTTTATTTTGAATGCAATATAATTGTTTCGATATTAATTTCTTTTTTTGCTTTTTAAAAATATTATCAATTATTATTTTATAAAATAAAATATTATTTTTGAAACTAAGTATATATATTTAAAAAATATCACTATTCCAACTTTGATATCTTTGTAAGTCAAAATTCTGTTTAAAAATGATTATCGTTTTTTTCATATTTCTCTCTGTTTAGTCTAGATGTCAGCCCTGTAGACATTAGAGGCAGATTCATTCTCCACTTTTAGTCCTATTTTTAGTTCCTTGAACTGCCAAATTAACTCAGGTTCTAATTTACGAAACAGGATTAAATAAAACATTTAGTACCAAAACTAATTCTACTATTTAGGTAGAACTAAAGTATTCTGAAATAATAAATATGTACAAAATCTGTTGTGGCCAGCACAAGACCTTCCGTTAATTTGATGTACTTTGTACAAATTCCATAGGTACCAAAAGTTCATTGGAAAAGATTCTATATATCCAGTAAAATTATAATACGAACATAATACAATTTTTTACAAATTCCATACAGAAAGTTCCTTCAATGAATATACATTCTCTTTACAATAAAATAATATTACTACCAAGTTTATATCTCTACCCATTTTTGAATTATTGCCCCAAAAGTCAATATACCCCACATTTAGATAAAAACTTCAAAAATTTCAAAAATCTAATTTTTATGTGTCTAGATACTTATCAATACGCTGATTCCAAATTTTGAAACCGCAGGTCGATATCTCTTTTCGTTCTCGAGATAATTAGATTCAAAATTTTGCTCTAAACTGCCCATTTTTGGGTTATTACCCAAAAATGGGTCGAGATATGAATTTGACGACATCACCATTCGATTCTACGGGCAAAATTACATAAGTACACCAATTTTCAGAATTTTTGAACACCGCATACAATCTCTAAAGCAATATAACTGAAAATGGCCAAAAATCGCAAAAAATCTAAGGGGTACCCCTTACGATTTTTTCAGATTTCGGCCTTTTTCAGGGGTTTTCAAATTTTTACTCATATAAAATGAACCGGTTGGACAAAAATTATGAAAATTGCTATACTTATGTATTTTTGTCCGTAGAATCGAATGGTGATGTCGCCAAATTCATATCTCGACCCATTTTTGGGTTATTACCCAAAAATGGGCAGTTTTGAGTAAAACTTTGAACCTAAATATCTCAAGAACGAAAAATGATATCGACATGCGGTTTCAAAATTTGGAATCAGCGCATTGGGAAGTATCTAAATACATAAAAATTAGATTTTTGAAAATTTTGAAGTTTTTATCTAAATGTGGGGTATATTGACTTTTATGGCAATAATTCAAAAATGGGTAGAGATATAAACTTGGTAGTAATATTATTTGATTGTAAAGAGAATGTTACGTAAGTGTACGCATACAAAATAAAATTTGTTTACTCATAGTAAATATATACTTGTAGGAAAGTATATTATAGCAAATCAGAATTAAGCTATTATTAACCTACAGCTATATAATTTTCGTTTAAACATACCTACATAACCCCGTTTATTTTTCTTTATTCTTCATTGTAACTTTGTAACTACTAACTACATTACAATATCCCGTCATAGCCCTATGTTCATTGATCATTTCGCATCCTCATTACTCATTACATTCATCCGGTGTGAAATGCGAGCGGATCACCCTCATTATTCCAGTTTCTAGTGAATTCCAACAGACAGTGTGCCATGACGCGCAGTTGTTTTTGTAACGGTCATTCTTGACTTCACGAGGGTAGCGATGACGCAATAATGCCACCCGTCACCGGAGCGAAGATCCGGGGCCAAAAACCGAGGAAATAACAAGGGAAATGTAAACATAAAAGGAAATAATGTAAGATATAAAGAACACATTTAGATTACTAAATGGTTATATAGCTTGGAAGATTTACAAGAAAGCTGTAAAATGGTTTTTTGCACGGATGTAACATAATTTAACAATTATACACGAATGTCTTTGACATAAACGTCATTTTATAACCCGCGGGCCTCATTATAGCCCGCCGGGCTATAATGAAACGTCAAACCAAATTACAACCTACAATATAAACAATTTAAACATGCAGGCAAAATGAAAAGTTTTTATTACAAATCGAAAAATTTTGTATTCTTTAATGCAAAATGAAAATTAATTTTGTGATATTTATATGGAAAGCACGGAGATACACAAAATAAAATTCAAATGACATAACTAATAAACAAACAATCAACTGTTGTTCTCCACTTTCATAGCAACACTAGATACTGGATGTACGAGGACAAATTCTTTCCGATATAATTTATCTAACACTCATAATTTGAAAATTTTCGTCCGTGCATAAAGTTTTGTATGTACCACGAGCGTAACTTGCTTTTATGGCCTTTGACGTGTTTTTATCCCTCGGCTTACGCCTCGGGCTCAAAATCCCGCCGCAGGCCATAAAAGCCTCCTTACGCTCTTAATACATAAATAACTATTATGTATTAAGAGCGTAAGGAGGCTTTTATGGCCCGCGACGGGATTTTGAACCCGAGGCGTAAGCCGAGGGATAAAAACACGTCAAAGCTATTCCTGTAGTGGTAGTACGCACTTTAGAATTCTATCAAAAGAGGCATTTGTTTTCGCTTTTCGCTACGAAGCGACAATTTGGTAGTATGCGTGTCTCAAAATATTCGCCAGCAAGCGTACGACTTGAGGCGAAAGTGTCAAAGTAACGTCATTATTTTGCCACAGTTCTATTCAAAGTCAATTTATATATAATTATAATTTATAGATTTATTATATACAATTTATTTTAATAGTATAAAATCCAATAATTTCCGAATCAAAAAGCGAATATAGAATTCTAAAGTGCGTGCTACCAAGATTCGTAAAAGTAAAATCGTATTCGCCTGCTTTCTATGATAGAATTCTAAAGTGCGTGCTACCACTACTGGTCTAAGGATGGAACGGCGTAATATCCGCAGCAGTTTATTTAAACTCCAAATTTTGTAACCACTACATATTCGTAGCATTGCAACAAGTGTCAAACTTTAACAATTGGCGTTTAATGCATTGCAACATTGACTATTTCGAAGTTAAACCTAGCATTCAGGCACCGGAAGTCCGCACACCTGTGGAACAGTTTTGGCGCCGATTCACACGCTCGTTCCTACGCACTCTAAATCATAGTGGGAGTAGAGTATTGTTGTCGTAAATTGCCTTCGAATTAATTACCGAATTGTGTTCTCCAAGTCAGATATTCGGCTGTCAAACTTTCAAGCAAATATGAGCATTGTTTCTGTCTAATGATACTCATTAATCTGTATCTGTACATATTGTAACGTCAAAATAACACATGTATACGTATGATATGATAACCTATGGGATTTAATTAGTTTTTAAACATGATAACGATCTGTGTTAATACCAAAGTGGCTTTGTGCAAAATTATATACATAAATGCGTAATTTACTAAACAAATATATCATCACTGTTATTGTTCATTGTTGAGTGTGCTAATTTGTTTTTTAATTGAATATATAAATATAATTTGTTTCAAGATATACTAGACAAGTTATTCATACGAGAGAGTTATTTGAAAAGTTCATGTTCTAATCAATAAGGCAGTAATATATTATATATGTTAAACATAACCTATAATTTAGCGTTTCTTTGTCAAACGGTTGACCTTCCGTCACCTTTAGGTAAGGAAGGTATTGTCCCTAGCGTACGATTTTACTAGTTTTACGATGATGTTTGTATGTGTGTGTTTCTATGTGTGTCAAAAAAATTCCGACGATAACTACAATACTACAATTCCAAAAATACAGACATCATCATAAAACTAGTAAGATCTAAGATTCTCGGACACTATAATGTGCTTATTCATTAAAAACTCACAATCGAATTTTTTGACGGAAGACAAAAAGACAATTTTATTGAATATCGTGAATATCACACATTTTTGTTAATTGATGGGTTACTGAGTTACAGATATTGAAAGCGCGTTGCATAAACAATAAAACTATATATGGAACATTTTTCTCAATTTCTTGACACAAAGTTTTTTGAAAAAGAAATAAGTATCTATTGGTCAAGGTCGTCGCAACATTTAACTTATACCAATTATTTGTTTTTTTTTTTAACACTAGATGACCTCTGAAGTTTTGAAGATAGTAGGTAAACGCCGTAAAAATTCATTTTTCTCTGTCTTATATCTCGGAAACTATTGAAGATGTTCTTTATATTAAAAAATAAATCTTGGCGTTATTTATAATTAATTCATGTGTTTATCATTGTCATCTAATGTTATTCAGATATTTTGCTTCATGAAAAACGAGTTAAAAATAGAACGGTAGAAAGCATTTGATGTTTATAAACAATTTCATAAAATATAAATAAAAATAATGTTTTATTTGCTTATCAATTAGTCATTCTATTTTAAATTTAAAATTTTATTTACAGTTGTATAATGCAAAGCTTAGCATTTTGTTATGTCGGTTTTATTACTCATAATATAAATTTTAATTTTAATTTAGAATCTTAACTTGTAACTCTTAAAGAAGGAAGAGTTTAAATAAAATATAACTGTTTGTAATAAAGATATACACACAATTTCTTTTACATGTACAATTACTAATTTCTGTTACTATAATTTATAAGCCGTTACAAATAATTATATTTCTATAATCTCTGAATAGATAAAATTGAATTTATCATCGTACAAGCAGAAGACATGAGACAGCTGCAAGAAAAAATACGTCTGGAAAGCATTATACTCTCAATTTTAAATTCACTGAGACAGCTGTTAAAAAAAATAAAGGCTCGTTTAAAAGATGCCGTTGCTATCCAAAATTTTTATCTTTGTCAGATGTTGTGGCCAGCACAGGACTTCTTACCATATATTAGGCTATATAAGTACACAATGTATTTAACATTTCTGGTACACAAACAAAAATTCTAATTACATTTATTATTCATATATTTTTTAATTCATACTATAAATAAATATCCTCCTACTTTTCTAAATGTTCGAGATTCTTCAAATTCATTGACTAGATTGGCGCTAATACTGATGTATATATATATATATATATATCTATAATTTTAAATATTTAATTAATAATAACATATATTAACTGATCTTCCCAGAAAAAGCATTCATTAATGTATCTGGATTTTTGACATGGATTTTTTTTCTGTCAATTACAAACATTTTAATTTTTCAGCTGGTTTCTATGGAGTTATTTGGGTTGTCAGATTCAATACAACGGATTATTTTATTTATAATTCTCTATCTCTAAATCTATAGAAGATAAAATAAAAATGTTCAATGTATGGGATAGAGAATTTTATATTCTTTAATATATGTGAAAAAATAAATTTCCAAAAAAAATATTTAAAAGTTTTTTTTAAGAAACTACTACTTCCGGTTGTCCAATTGTTACCAAAACCTTTTCAGTTCTTCCCATTAAAGAATACGTAGTTAAATTGGACTTTAGTCGTATAAAAATATAAATATATTTAAGGGGTGGTGATGTAATTTACTTGTACTATTACAAATAGAACACGCAAAAAGAGAAACAAACAGCATAACAAATTACAATTAATTTGTTTCTAAAGTCTGAATCACTTCTATATTTTATTTTTACGTAGTTAATACCTTTTTCTGCTTTACGAAGCATGAGGCAATAATTATTTAAATACAACTTTCAAAGGCACCTTTTAATTTTATTGGTTGATATTCTAGACAATTTGCAAGAAGAATTACGAGTATACATTTGTTATAAATTCCAAATGACCCAAACATAAAATTATTAAACTATTTATTGGTAAACTTTATTAATCACTATTTAAGAATAATCTCAACATATGGGAAAGTGTATTGAAGTACGTGGGACGCAGGACGACGTAAATCATAACATATGTTGAATGATTTATAATATATTAAAAAAATTCTAGTCTTATCGTACAATGAGGAAATAATAACACTACGTACACCAATGCATTGTACGATAGAATAATTCACAATTCGTGTCACAATTTTCCAGAATATATAAAATCTTTTTACCTCTCGCTAAGAGAGGTACTGGATTCATGGTAAAATTCGCATATCCAGATTTTAGTGAATAAGCACGATTTAAGGTCTCTAGAATTCGATTATAACATTATATAACTATAAGACTTAAGAACTGTTTAACTATGGATTCCTCAATCTGACATTCCTGGGAAGAGCTGAAAACGTTTTGGTAACATTGAACAACCGGAAGTAGTCTGAGAAAAATTCTTCTAAATATATTTTTTGGAAATTTTTGTTATTAAATATTGAAGAACATAAAATTGTCCATGTAATACACTTAAAAATTTTATTATATCTTGTATAGATTTAGAGATAAAGACACTATAATACATAGAGTAATCTAATCGCAGAGGCTGAGGCACTAAGGAAACCAGTTGACAAATTCCCATGTTTATAACATAGTTTTTAAATGATACATGTCAGTGTCAAAAATCAACAGTTTTAGTGACATTCTGAAAGCTTTTTCGTGGAAGTATATTTAATCTTTCTTATTGTTTTATTAATTAAATATTTGAAATTATAGGTAAAATGCATATATCCATCAGAAATACCGCCAATTTGGTTAATGAATTGGAAGAATCTCTGACATTTAGAAACTTCCTCATACAATGAAAAATAGATATATTAGAATTATATGTGTGCATAAGACATGTTAAATATAATAAAAAAAACAATATTTGGGTAAAGTTTTGTATTTTTTTGTTATAAAACGACGGTTCGAAAGGGAAGTGCAATACAATACTTATATAGCCTAATATGGAAATGGCGAGAGGTCTTGTGCTAGCCACAACACATTTTTTAAGGAGCTTTTGGTATGGTATTTGTACAAAATACTTCGAATTGACGGTAGGTTTTGTGCTGGTCACAACATATTTTTATCATTTAATATATTCTCTTTTAAATAAGGATGAAAATAACTTTTTATTTCTAATTTTTTTTTTACCTATATGGCCGCTAACCCCATCTAGTCAATACGACCATACACCACATTAATTGTGGTATAAATCATATTGTCCTCATATTGTCTGTTGCCTCCCACGAGTCGCCCATGTGATGTCACGGGCCGGTGACACTCGGCTGCCCCGACGCACGCCCATGGCCCAGGGTCAGTGTCAGCCAGGCGATGCGAGGCGACAGGTGACTCATGCAGCTTTTGTTTTCATTCCATAGGCGGGGGAAGGATACGGATATGGAAACGGTGAGATGCATGGATGCGTTCGGGAAAGGAAGTTACCAAGTTGGTAGTCGAAAGTGGAAAGTGGAAGAGGATGAGATTGGGATTAAATGTAGAGCACAAACCTTTCAGCTATATACAGAGTGCCATGAGAAATGAAACAAGAAGAAAAGTAACCTAACCTTTTTATCGAGCATTTATTCTTTTCAACTAAAATGTGTGTTAAATATTTCGTGATATTTTCAAATTTGAGGCTCTTTAAAAAATATCTTTTAAAATTTATTACTTTGAAGTCATATAAAAATTCTTGCAACAGCCCTATTGTGCGCTAGGAACAATAATTATTACTTGATTCAATTTTTGGAAGCAAATAAAAAATTTTTCTATACGAAGAGTTTTTGGATGAATGCTTCATTTATTTCAACATAGTCAAAAATTTACAAATTTCCAACTGCGACGTTTCAGTTCTGTTTAGAACCATTTTCAAGCAATTATTAAAAAACTGAGTTGACTTTTAACCATGTAGTCTTTAAACTCATTGGCTTTCCAAATTTTGTAAAATCATTTATAATTAAAATGAAAAACTTTTTAATTTTTTAATATTTTAATAATTGCTTGAAAATGGTTCTAAACAGAACCAAAACGTCGCAGTTGGAAATTTGTAAATTTTTGACTATGTTGAAATAAATGAAGCATTCATCCAAAAACTCTTCGTATAGAATAATTATTACTCTGGAAACAACTGATTTGCATAAATTAAACATAACACAAATATTTATATTTTTACCTCCCGCTACAATTGGTAAGGGAGGTATAGGGATCGTGCTAAAAATCACATATCGAGATTTTAGTAAATGACCACGTTTTATGGTCCCTAGACCCCAATTTTAACATTTTCATGATGATGTCTGTATGTGTGTATATGTATGTGTATGTGTGTGTGTGGGTGTGTGTGTGTGTGTGTGTGTGTGTATGGATTTTGTTGTCGCTCTAACTCAAATACTATCATTCAGAAAATTCTGAAACCGTGTATATCTACCCTATTCTAATATGGAAAGTCCCCATTAGATTTAGGAGTAAATAGGACAACCGGAAATGGCACTTTATCTGAAGCTCGTAATGGATTTTTCTTCAAAAAATACCATTAAATGCGATTTTTTCGTATTTTATGTCATTATGAAAATTAAAGATTATTGAATTTTCTACAGGAATACATTAATACTTTTTTTATATATTTTACAGATAAATTTAAAAATCAATTAAAGAAAAAATCCCGAAGCCTAAGGCACAATTCCTTTGTTACACTGTTCATATTTCAAATGAATGTAACTACAGGTGAATGTCCCTGTCAAAACACTAATCATTTCAAATTAGTAATATTGACAATTTAAAAAGAAAATATTAAATAAAGCAATAGTTATATGCAATGGAACAGTTTGCAGCATTAGTAAATACGAAGGTATATATTTAAATTAATAAAAATTAAATAGCGGGAGGTTTTGTGTTGGCCACATCAGATTTTTTTTATATATTTCTTTCGCGATCGCCCAGAAAATGAGCTCTTTCTGATCACTATTTAGACCGGAAAGTCCTTCTTTGCTGAGCTAGCTCGGAAAGTTGTCTATAAGGGATCGGAAAGTACTTTACCGATCCC
Organism: Ophonus ardosiacus; assembly: GCA_943142095.1. Classification (NCBI taxonomy): domain Eukaryota; kingdom Metazoa; phylum Arthropoda; class Insecta; order Coleoptera; family Carabidae; genus Ophonus; species Ophonus ardosiacus. Next base: position 55,145,260 of record OW964827.1, on the reverse strand, counting down.
GGGACCGGTAAAGCTAAATGTTTCCATGGAGATCAGTTGTTTATTTATTTCTTATTTGCTTGCAGTAAAAAATAAAATAATACTTTTTTATTCTTTTTTCAGGATCTCAAAAAAAATATTGTACCCAACATGACCTGAAAGTGTCTATACTGGGCTCACAAGCTGCCAAAGCTCGCCTACGGCTCGCTCTGGAATATGCTTGCTCACCCAGTAAAGTATCACTTTCAGGTCTTGTTACGTAAATTACTATTACAGATAAATTTAAAAATAATTTTTCTTATAAATCCCGAAGCCTAAGATAAACACAATTCCTTTATTACACAGTTCATATTCAAATGAATGTAACTGACAGGTAAACGTCACTATCAAAAAACTAATCACTTCAAATTAATAATAGTGACATTTTGAAAAGAAAATTATTAATGCAATGGAATATAAAATACTTTGCAGCATTAGTAAATACGTAGATATTAATAAATAAATAAATAAATATATCATCACGGCATATTACCCATTTCTGGGTGTGCCAGTATCTACAACACATGTAGACATCGGTAATGATGACGATATATTTTACCGTGTGGGCGCTTACCAGGCGTCACCTCACGGGCACTCATAGCTGGCGTGGAGAGTGCACCACAGGGGTCACTTTTGTGCCATTTTGTAAAATTGGAAATATTTGGTGTCAGTCGGGATCGAACCCGGTTCCCCCAGGTTCGCGACCAGACACTCAGATATTTAAATTAATAAAAATTAAATAGCGGGAGGTTTTGTCTTGGCCACATCAGATTTTTAATATTTCCATGGTGAAAACACCATGTTTCACGGCAACGCAATTCTGAGAGAGCTTGTTGTACCTACGCGTGAGTTCCAATTTTCTACTGTAGGTTCGCATTCTTATTTAAGAATCCTATTTGTCTCAAATTCATATATGGTGCTAGGTACAAGGTACGCAAGTTAGAATACGCTAATACAGAGAATTTATTTTAAAATGCAACATTATGGTTCATCACTTCCATGGTTACTCACTATTGTCAAAAAATGGCAGCAATGTAATATTTGTCCATTTTAAAATGCAACATTATAAATATTATTGCAGCACAGGAGATACCTCCAGAACACATCACAAATGGTGTCAATTCTTATTACGACCGACTAGAATATTGCCTCAGTGTGAATGGGGGTATTTTTAACATTTATTACATGAAAGTTATAAATTTTTGTAAGCTAAAGTTTGTTAAGATGTGCAACATTCATGTTTTGATTTTTTTGTTAATCGTATGTAGGCTAATTTACTAGAAATTAGTTTTGATAATACAAAACTACAAATTTTGAATGTTGCATTTTAAAATGGACAAATATTACATTGCTGTCATTTTTTGACAATATAGTGAGTAACCATGGAAGTGATTGACCATTTGTTGCATGTTAAAATAAATTCCCTGTATATCTGAATCAAATACGTAAATATTATGTCCCACGGATTCCTGTTCTACAAACAGCATTCACATCTATCAAAACCTGCACTCGCACTCACATATGAATGACTGTATGAATGATGCATTTCCTGCCCTAGATTCCTTCCCTCGTTGGAACCATCAACCATTGGTTAGCTAACCGCCAGTTGCCAGTTGCGTTGCATAACCATGTCTACCGCTAACTGCGTCTAGCCCAACGGTTGTAAGTTGACACGAGCTCTCTGTTTACATTGCACAGTCCTCCCGCGGTAGTATAGTAATTTATATGTTCAGCATATGTCTAAGGTCAGACGAGAGCAGAATGTACCGCACTTGCCTTGAACGGTACAAGTGCAGTTAAGTATACAATGAGAGACAGGAGAGACTACGGATGCAAAATACATTAAATGAATTGTGGTAGAGTTAGGGATAGAATGGATGTTCAACCTCGATGATTTTTAATGGTGTTGGATTGATGCTAGTCGATATGTATTATTGGAGGTCGTCTCAGTACTCTTAGTGAAGTGTTGTAAAATAAAATATAAACGATATATATCGATATATATTGAACATATTGAAGGTTAGAGATCACCCCTATACTGGGTGTCCCATATAACATTACGTTCTTGAATATCTCGAAAACAATGCATCGTAACAAAAAGTGTGTCGAATCAAAACCTTCATAGTTTTTGGGGGAACATCAGATTCTGACAAAATGGCCCCTCGACCCTCCGGGGGGGGGGGGGGGCGGTAAAGGGGGTCAACTTAAAAATCTTAAATGGGACCCCCTATTTTTTATTGCAGATTCGGAAAGAGCGTAAAAAAATATATTGGTTTTATTAGGAAACTTTTTTGTACTCCCAACAGGTGGCGCTGTAATCGTATTGTAGAAATATTACCCCTCAACACCCAGGGGGAATTAAAAGAAAGAAACTTTTTAAAAACTGACTATGGACAACTCGATTTCATCAGAAATTAATTCCACAATTTTGTGTATTTATTGAACATGCACCAAGTTACGACATATGGTACTATTTGCAATCCTACTTTCTTTAAAATAAAATTATGCTTAACTTATTATTTTGTTTATCCTTTTACTGTACAGAAAGCAAAGAGTATTGTTAAAAGTTAGTAAGAAACTTAAAATTGTACTTAAGAAACACAGAATAGCTTTAATAATATGAATTGAAAAAATGCGCTTCCATAAGAACTTCATACATTCTGATTTGATTTGGGGTTTGGCGCCAAACGAAAATCTTAACTTCACTAATGTGGTCTATTGGGCACTAACTAACACAAACATTATTTTTTCACGTGGCCGCGTGCCTGAGTGTCTGGTCGTGAACCTGGGGAACCGGGTTCGATCCCGACCGGCGCCAAATATTTCCAATTTTAAATGGCACAAAAGTGACCCCTGTGGTGCACTCTCCACACCATGAGTGCCCGTGAGGTGACGCCTGGTAAGCGCCCACACGGTAAAATATATCGTCATCATTACCAATGTCTACATATGTGTAGATAATGGCACACCCAGAAATGGGTAATATGTCGTGATGATATATTTATTTATTTATTTATTAAATCTACAAGTAATTAAGAAAATTTGTTACAGAGAAAAAATAAAAAGGATATTTAGAGAAGTGGTACAAATAAAAGAAACATATTTACTTGCTACTTTTTATGACTGTAATAAAAATTGTACAGAACGTAAATTCCATGGGTGGAGGGGGGGGGGTCACAGGCCTCCTAGGCCCCCCCGTAAACACGCCACTGCTATCCTCAGCCATAATTTTTTTTACCAGAAATAGCATATTTGATTTTCAAACTTCTTATTTCAACAACGTGCGATAATCGCCTACTTAATTTTATAATCACTGTTTTGTTTTTTTTTTCTTACGAAAATGCAACAGGAAGAAACTAATAACGTGAATAATTTGTTAATAATTGAATGTCCAAAGTACAAATTGTTAAAATTGTCAATTTGTTTATGATTATAGATATAAATGCAGATAAGTGACAATAATTTAGGAATGATTTCTTGGAAATTTTTGAGTAATTCTTGTTAATTAAAAAGAAATCAGTGTCATCTATCTGACTTATATATCTTTATAATACCTATAGTCGAAAAATTAAAAGAGGATCATTTAATGCTAACAATCTAATAACAATATAAATAATAATTAGAATTTTACATCATAATTATTTTTATTCAATTTTGCCTTATATACAATTTAATTTCGTTAGCGTTTTAAATAATTTTATTACACTAGCGGTTTTAAAATATCAACCAAAACTGTTGGAATAAATTCAAATATTCAACGTATACCCGCCATTTCGCCACAAGAAGAATAAGAATGTTACAATTTAGTAATAACGTATGTTGGAATAAAATATTGTATAAAAATCTTATACTCAAATCGGAGATTATTAGGGCAAAATTGAATAAACAGTTGTATTGTATTACACTCGCGGTTGAAATGAATGTTTAACTCACGGGATAAGACGCTCGCACTCCGCGCTCGTACAAGAAATTATAAATTGCGGATCTTTATTATTGTTGTGATTGACAATGAATATATTTGAGGTCGTTCTAAGTAAGTGCGAGTAATTGTAATATTTAAATAGTTTTTATCTCATACTCAAGGAAAACTGCAACTAAATTATTGGTTATCCTTGTGGTTTATTACTGATTCATCTGTTTTACATAACTTTATTATTACCATTGCATCTAATTCAAAACCACATATCCTTATTCTGAAGCACATGTTTCGTAATTATACGCTTCTTGACTTTACACTTGGCCTTTTATAGACAGATATATTGTAACCGACGTAGGAATTTCCACTTATTTTCTCGTGCATTTAAATATTTAAAAGAAATGAACCTGTTACTAGTTCTTTGAATATTATTCGGTTCCGTTCACTTGAGAACAATAACAAACTGATAGAGATCAGTAGGTAAATAAAAATATCAATTGACTAATCGTGATCAGAATTGAGAATTATGTTTTATGCTCGGTTTTATGTTCGTGCTCTAATTCAATTCAACCTGTTACTTCTATAAATACATACAAGGTGAATTGAATTATTTCCCCAAAAGTCAATATAACCCACATTTAGATAAAAACTTCAAAATTTTCAAAAATCTAATTTTTATGTATCTAGATAATTCTCAATGCGCTGATTCCAAAATTTGAAACCGCAGGTCGATATCTGGTTTCGTTCTCGAGATATTTAGATTTAAAGTTTTGCTCAAAACTGCCCATTTTTGGGTAATAACCCAAAAATGGGTGGAGATATGAATTTGGAGACAACACCATTCGATTCTACAGACAAAAATAAATAAGTATAGCAATTTTCATAATTTTTGTCCAACCGGTTCATTTTTTATGAATAAAAGCTTGAAAACCCCTGAAAATGGGCAAAATCTGAAAAAATCGTAAGGGGTACACCTTAGATTTTTGCGATTTTTGGCCATTTTCAGATATTTTGCTTTAGAGATTGTATGCGGTGTTTAAAAATTCTGAAAATTGAGGTACTAATGTAATTTTGCCCGTAGAATCGAATGGTGTTGTCGCCAAATTCATATCTCGACCCATTTTTGGGTTATTACCCAAAAATGGGTAGTTTTGAGCCAAACTTTGAATCCAAATATTTCGAGAACGAACAGAGATATCGACCTGCGGTTTCAAAATTTGGAATCAGCGCATTGAGAAGTATCTAGATACATAAAAATTTGAATTTTGAAAATTTTGAAGTTTTTATCTAAATGTGGGGTAGATTGACTTTTGGGCAATAATTCAAAAATGGGTAGCGATATAAACTTGATAGTAATATTATTTGATTGTAAAGAAAATGTTACGTAAGTGTACGCATTTTTAGAGTATTTTTATGTAAATGTGTATACGTGATGTATATTCATGTGATAATTTTATTGGATTTGTAGAATATTTTCCAAGGAACTTCCTGTATGGAATTTGTAAAAAAAATGTGTTATGTTCGTGTTACAATTTTACTGGATATATAAAATCTTTTCCAATGTACTTTTGGTATGGGATTTGTACAAAATACATCAAATTAACGGTAGGTCTTGTGCTGGCCACAACAGATTTTTTTTTTTGTCGATTTTGTAAATTTCAGAGTGTTTTTATTGCTAATGATTATAATTTATATATTATCTATCAACTTTCAAGTTTGTCGTTTTGTTTTAAGTCCAAAAAAATCAGAAATAATTTTTGTAACGGGTGGTGGCGCTCTAATCTAATTTGGCTCAGGGCGCCTATATATCTTGAGCCGGCCCTGACACAATATATTTGTTATTTTATCAGCTGTCAAAAAAACAGTAGTTGTAATAATATATATATATATATATATATAAAATACTAGTTGAAGGAATAGATACTTTTGTATTATATGTTCTATTTATTCGAAATTTAAAAGTAGGTAAGTATCTGTTGTTTCTAGGGCACAGTATTTTTAATGTTGTTAGTAATTATACCTCACCAAATATGATTGTTTCGCTGCTGGAACAATCACGCAACACAAAAGGCAGTGAAAGGTGGACCACAATCAACAAAGATATCATAATTTTGGCAATTTATTTTACGGACTACGTAGGTTGGACTGACAGATATGATTATTATTATTAAGCAATTTAAACAGAATTTAAAGTCCATAAATATAAATTATGCATAAAAGCAGGGCCGCCTTTAATTTAATATAAAAGTACCGAAAAAATGAAGTGCCAATAACCTTATAATTTAAAGTGTTAGCACAAGTAAAATGAAATATCTTCGCACCCACAGCGAAGAGCGATATTATGATGTTGTAAAATTAGCATCAAAGTGGGTGGGAACAAACATATGGTGGTAATCTAGCAATCTCTGGAAGATCTACTCATTTTCCTACAAGCCCGGAACGGTATTTTTACGACTGACGGTTATCTAGAGAATACAGTTTCCAGCAGATTCGCATTTCAACTTCTCTCTCGTTACGAGAGCAATATGGTTATATTTTCACTCTCTTCGTTTCTCTCTATTAGTCATAATCTCATAATCTCTGTCATTATTGTGGGAAACGAGTTGACCTACACCAGTGCATCTCAACAAGATTACTATCTGAATTATTAAGCAATCTTGCTTTTTAGTTTTATTTTTCTTTTTGTAAATTCCATTATAATTTCTCAATATAGAAGAACCACTTTAAAATAGAAGGACAATATATTTTGCCGTACTCACATACGATGTTTACAAGGATGTCGTCGTAAGAGGTCTGTTTAAATTGATCTGAACTAATTGATCCTGCTTTCTTCTCAATTAAGGGCAATACAAGCAGAACATTCATTTTTTAGGAGGAAATATATACATGCTATACTCGCCGTCAAATGATTATGGACTGATGTTCAACTTTTATCCCTTTCCGCACCCTGTCCCTTGCCCAGCGGTGTTGCCGCTTGTTTCTTGACTTGACCAGGAATGAACGCAAATGTCATATAATACATTTAAATCCAATTAAAATTTTTAATACATCGTAAATGAAGAAAATATTATAATAAATAAGTAAAGTAAGACAATAATACGTAATATAAAATATAAAAATTGTCTCTATGGAAAAATTATATTCATATTTTGACCACAGTTTCCACACATCAGGCCAAAGTCAATGGTCGCGTTTGCGGTAAAATACGATAACCGGTGAAATCTAAATAAAAGGTAAGAATAATTGGTTATTAGGCGAACAGTAGATCTGCCAACACAATATGCTTCTGAAGTCAAATCCAAAGTTTTCTATTTATTTAATAAATTATAAATTTTTTCAAGATGTAATGCCTATTTTATGAAAAAAATGTATACATTGGCAATACCTAATTATTTTTGCCTGCCCATTTAAATCTTGTTGTCCTAAATTTTTTTATAAGAACCAGGACCATTTAATTCACAAGTTTCACTCATTTTCTTTTCAAAAATAATACAATTTATAGGATTAGAGTAAGTACTAACGAAAATGTCAGAATATAAAATGACATTGACAGATTACAGATATTTGTACAGGCATCAGTGTAGAAATCTCCAGTCCAGTAGCGTAACTAAGGGGGGGTTAGGTGGGTGCGCTCACCCCCCTGTGAAGATTTTCAAGATATAGGCGCCTTTTTCAATAATTTAATTAAAATCATTAATATTTTTTTAAAATTTGAACTTATAAATAAAAAAAATTATTAATACAATCTGAAATCCTTTTCCTCCTAACATTTTTAATATTTTAATATACCTATTAATTTTTACATAAATAATTAAATAGTAAGTTTAATTAGTTTTATTCAATTTTGACGTTTTAAACTGTCATTATTAACTCCATAGCAACAATTATAAGTAACACTTTTTTCACAAGTGAATTAAATTTTTTTAAATCACTCTCACATTTTTTTTAATTCACTCTGCAACAAATAATGCATTTAAAATAACATCAGGCACGAAATTAACACTTGCCATAGTATTTATCAGACATTATCAGCCATTTTCAATATTTTTCACGGCACAAATGACAAACAATAAAGCTTTTTAAATAGATGACTTGACATCTATCATCGACGATTGTCATGCACAGTCTACTAACTGATTCAATTTTTGTTTTGTCAAAATTAAATATTATAATGGTTTTTATTACTATTTCGTCAAAATTGAATAAAATATTGTACAAACCACGTGAGCTAAGAATGTTTATTCACTCGAAGAATTTAACTCACTCGCCCTTGCGGGCTCGTGAGCTAGACTTTCTTCTCATGAATAAACATTACCTTAGCTCACTTGGTGTGTAAATATCTATTATTTGTTGAATACTATTTTCTTTTTCACATCGCCACATTGACAAGACACAAGTTGCAAATGCAGGCGTCTGGCGTGTTTTCTATGCTACTGTCTACTATGTATTATCTTCTATGCTGTTTTATTAAATTCAAAATATCATTTTAATAATGAGTTCAATTAAGAAAAAGATGTCCGGATGGCAGAGAAAAAAAAGCAAATTCATTAAAAGAAAATACAAAAGGTGTTTTTAAAATAAATACTGTTTTTACCAGTAATCATTCAGACAATTCGAAAATTTGTGAAAAGAGTAACGAGTAACTCGTTAGGTTAAACTTTTAATTATATTATGATATAAAAAATATATTTTCATTACTAAGGTTATAAAACTGATGTTAATTTTTTTATATTTTACTTTAAATAAATTACGAATTTATTATGGCGCCTTTTTACTGAGAAAAAACCCGCCTGTGGACTTTCCTAGTTACGCCACTGCTCCAGTCCATAATTATTTGACGGCAAGTATAGTGATGGTTAACATAGTAGGTATAGTTTATAAAATCTATCATTATGGCCCTCTCAGCAGGTCTACTGTTCGGGATTTAAGATTGATTTATGGCCGGGAACGGACAGGTACGAATTAAATGTTTTCCTATTTTATTTTACTTTATTTTGTAATAATAAAACAGTTTTTTTTTTAAACTGGTAATGAAACAAATAATACATAAAAAAATCTGTTGTGGCCAGCACAAGACCTCTCACCATTTCCATATTGGCTATATAAGTATTATATTGCTCTTCGCTATTGAACCGTCGTTTTATAACAAAAAAATTACAGAACTGTACCCAAATATTGTTTTTTATTGTATTTAACATGTCTTCTGCACACATACAATTCTAATAATATCCAATTTTCATTGTATGAAAAAATATAATAAAAATTTGAAGTGAATTAGATGGAGAATTTTATGTTCTTCAATATTTGTAATAACAAAAATTTCCAAAAATTATATTTAGAAGATTTTTTTAAAGAAACTATTACTTCCGGTTGTCCAATTGCTACCAAAATCTAATCAGCTCTTCCCAGGAATGTCAGTATAGTATTTGAGAAACCGTGGATCCAACGTCCACACACACACGGACATCATCGTAAAAAATGTTATAATCGGATTCTAGGGACCTTAAAACATGCTTATCCACTCTCTTAGCGAGAGACAAAAACAAAACTTGAGACATAATATAGTAAAAAAAATTGATGTGGCCAGCACATTACCCTCCGTCAATTTAATGTATTTTGCACAAATAACTTACCGAAAATTCCTTGGAAAAGATTCTATGTATATATCATATAAATTTGTAACACGAACGTAACTCTTTTCTACAAATTCCATACCGATAATTAATTAAAAACAATTTTATATATCCAATAAAATTATAACACGACCATATACTATGTAATTTGCACTTGACACTGACTATCAATTAGAATAATTGAATGTATCATCAGTGTCCATGATTAAAGCTTTGCTGGTAGATTTATAAAAATAATGCCCGTATTCATAAACACTCGTAAAATTTTTAAACGGTTCGTTATAATTTTTATCCAATAGAAACAGTCGGCATTGAAAGAAAAATAGTAATAATACTTATTTGTGAAAGGTACCTAAGTAAAATCTCTTCCATTTAAGTAAAAGTAAAAGTGATCGTAAAAGTCTATTTTTCTCAAATATAATAAATTATGTAACATTTCAGCACTGTAACTGTACAATTACACATGTTACATAGTTTGAAATATACTCAAAATCTCATTAACATTTAATTTCGGCCATTACTAATCACTTAAAACATTATTTTTCCTGATAATTATTCACGACATCTTACAGCATTGTTATTAGCAACAGCAAGTATCTCTTCAAGACTATAGTAATCTTCATTGCATCACAAACAATCACCAGTTCATCCTTTCTCGTCCTGAAACAATTTTGACCTTTCCGGTATTTCATTCAATTAAGTGATTACTGTCTGAGAAGATCTCAGCGACGGATAATTCCACATTCTGGAACGAAATGCGTGTCGATCTGTCCGTGGAGTTGGGCAATATTTCATAAAGTTCATGTTATATAACATATGTTTAGAGATTAACCTTTAACATGCTGTTATTTCATGTGATATCAACCTAAGCACATGCATGGTAAAACAACAGATAATATATGTTCTAGTATTATGACATAGGAATTGTGAAATTTTTGATATATGAACAGGTTGTTTGCAAAAATCTTACTTTGTATCTAATTACACAATTATAGAAATGTTTTCTAATTTCTAGGGAGTCTAACGTAATAAAACGTGGTTTTGGAAATCGTACGGAAGGTGTAAACTAATCAAAATAATATAAATCTGTTGTGGCCAGCACAAGACCTCTCGCCATTTCCATATGAGGCTATGTAGGTATTGTACATATTTGACATTTCTGATATACACAAAAACATGTATCTTCTTTACATATTTTTATATTTTTTAAATTCATTCTATTCGCTTATATTCTTCTAATGTTCAAGATATTTCCAATTCATTGATGAGATTGGCGGTATTTCTGAAGAGTATTGCATCTACAATTATAAATATTTAATTAATAAAATAAGAAATATTAATGGCTGCAAGAACTTCTTGACTGGAAAGGTGATGAAGGAAAGAAAATTACTGGATTTCAGTCAATGATTAAATATATTTTCTGCCTCTACCGGTTTCGACACCTCATGTGTGTTCTTCAGGAGGTGAAAATTTTTTTAAGATAGAAATATTAAATGTAATTCCCAAAAAAGGGTTCGGTATATATCTCTATCTTTAACTCCATAGAAGATAATAAAATTTTTAAATGTATCAGATAGAGATTTTTATATTCTTTAATAACAGAAATTTCCAAAAATAATATTTAGAAGATTTTTTAAAGCAACTATTACTTCCGGTTGTCCAATTGTTACCGAAATCTAATCAGCTCTTCCCAGGAATGTCAGATTGAGGAAACTGTAGTTAAATATTTTTTATAGTGCCAGAGTGTCTGGTCGCGAACCTGGGAAACCGGACCGACGCCAAATATTTCGAATTTTAAATGGCACAAAAGTGACCCCTATGGTGCACTCTCCACGCCAGCAATGAGTGCCCGTGAGGTGACGCCTGGTAAGCGCCCACACGGTAAAATATATCGTCATCATTACCGATGTCTACATGTGTTGTAGATACTGGCACACTCAGAAATGGGTAATATGCCGTGATGATATATTTATTTATATTATTTGAGACACCGTGGTTCCAACATTCACACATGCATACACACACACGGACATCATCGTAAAAATGTTTCATCGAATTACAGGAACTTTAAAACGTCCTTATCCACTAAAATCTGGATATGTTATTTTTAGCATGATTCCAATACCTCTCTTAGCCAGAGGTAAAAAATGTTTATTAATATTAAAATGAGCTTAATTTCTAAACGATTCTTCAATCTATTTTAGGAAAAATAGCTTATTTACGTTACAAGAAAATTTTAAGTGTTATTGGTGCAACTGGGCATACGAATATTAAAGCATTTAAAAGGAAGCGATTTGAACGTCACTAATTACAATTAATAGCATCCTATTCACTGGACCATAATATCATTATTTTCTTCAATCAGTTGAACAATTATTCGATTCAGTAGCTATCAAATTGCAAATAATATATACTTTTTTCTCTGATGACATCGAAAGAAAAGAAATTCCATTCATAATTTCCAAGTCTCTTTGTTTCTATTTTATAAAACATATAATAGCTAATTTGAAATTCAAAATACAATGCAGACTTCCGGATTGCAACCACAAACATTTTGACCATCTATCTTCACACAAAGAAACAAAACAATCCACGTATAGTATGTTTCAAAGTACAGATGAATTCACTAATAATTGGGAAGCGGAAAATTCTCCTACTAACTAATCAAAGTTAGATTAACAGAACATAATATATGTTCATGTTACAATTTTATTGGATTTATAGAATCGTTTCAAAGGAACTTTTGGTATGGAATTTGTAAAAAATAGTATGGATTCGTGTTATAATTTTATTAGATATACAGAATCTTTTCCAAGGAATTTTTTTATAGCATTTATCCAATTTTATTTTAATACTTTTATTTCTAAAAATTCACATAGTTGTTCAAATACTCTAAAAATACGTACACTTGCGTAACATTCTCTTTACAATCAAATAATATTACTACCAAGTTTACATGTCTACCCAATTTTGAATTATTGCCCCAAAAGTCAATATACCCCACATTTAGATAAAAACTTCAAAGTTTTCAAAAAATCTAATTTTTATGTATCTAGATACTTCTCATTGCGCTGATTCCAAATTTTGAAACCGCAGGTCGATATCTCTCTTCGTTCTCGAGATATTTAGATTCAAAGTTTTGCTCAAAACTGCCCATTTTTGGGCAATAACCCAAAAATGGGTCGAGATATTAATTTGGCACCAACACCAATCGATTCTACGGGCAAAATTACATAAGTACACCAATTTTCAGAATTTTTTAACACCGCATACAATCTCTAAAGCAAAATAACTGAAAATGGCAAAAAATCGCAAAAATCTAAGGTGTACCCCTTACGATTTTTTCAGATTTTGGCCATTTTCAAGGGTTTTCAAACTTTTATTCATAAAAAATGAACCGGTTGGACAAAAATTATGAAAATTGGTACACTTATATAATTTTGCCCTTAGAATCGAATGGTCGTGTCGCCAAATTCATATCTCGACCCATTTTTGGGTTAATACCCAAAAATGGGCAGTTTTGAGAAAAATTTTAAATCTAAATATCTCGAGAACGAAACGAGATATCGACCTGCGGTTTCAAAATTTGGAATCTGCGAATTGAGAAGTATCTAGATACATAAAAATTAGATTTTTGAAAATTTTGAAGTTTTTATCTAAATATGGGGAATATTGACTTTTGGGGCAGTAATTAAAAAATGAATATAAGATATAAACTTGGTAGTAATATTATTTGATTGTAAAGAGAATGATACGTCAGTGTACGCATTTTTAGAGTATTTGAATAACTGTGTGAATTTTTAGAAATAAAAGTATTGAAATAAAAATGAATAAATGCTACAAAAAAAATTCTTTGGAAAAGATTCTATATATCCAATATAATTATAACTAGGAATGACGAATTCCGATAATTTTGGTACCCGAGTACCCGAAACAACTACCCGGATAGTACCCTTTACCCGTTAGTTACCCGATACCCATTAATTACCCGGTATCCTTTAAGTACATATACACAATTCGTTAATTTGTTAATTACCAGTTACCCTTATATTAGCAGTTTACTTTTTAATAAAATTCATAATTATTGTTTACATATATTTATGAAATAAAAAGTAATACAAATAAATAATATACTGTATCTCTATATATGGTAATAAAAAGCTCTTCTTTTGGATACAATCTTTCCGGCAGCTGAAAACTGTTCGGGTAATTAAAAGGTATTGGGTAATTAACGGGCAGCGGGTATATTTCGGGTAATCGGGTAAGAAATTTTATACCATGGTACATTATTTTCGGGTAGGTTCCGAGTACCCGGGTACCCATCGTCATTCCTAATTATAAGACGAACACATACTATTTTTTAGAAATTCCATACCAAAAGTTCCTTTGAAAAGACTCTATAAATCCAATATAATTATAACATGAACATACACTATTCACACAATAAATAATGAACTTCATTGTGAACTCGATTTGCGTTTTTACCATTCAGACGACAAAAATAAAGTCTACATTAAAGCGCTATGTCTCATGTTAAAATGTCACAATATCATGCATTAATCGCACTAGCATGCGACGATCTGACCAGTTGTCCATGTTAAAGATAGATGGTGCCACCTGTAGAAGTATTCCCGCTGCCGCACTGTTTGCGTAGCAATCAGTGGTTGTCGCACGGATTAAGTACACCAACTGCTCTAGTACTATCGGTCACGAAATGAGTACCTACGGTACTTGAGGCCTATTGTGCCACAAATGATGATGAATATTGATTGATTCAATTTGGAATCTTTTTTCCTATCCCTTATAACCTGCTCCACCAAATGCTTATTGTGTAATCTAAAGCCATTCTACTATATCTTGAAACACACTATACAAATAACAAAAATTTGAAACAATTTCCAGCGTAGGGTCCATTAGAGGCTAGTGGTTTTGCTATTGGTTCGCCTCGCTGCAGAATAGATCCGAGATCGGGTCAGTGTCCGTTGTATTCATCGCCGCTTACCCTTTCTATCTTTCTCAAAGGCTTTTCTCTCTTTCTGCTACACACAAGAATGGAGAATGTTTTCTAAGGTATACAGTGCTGGTGCTACACAATAAGATATTATATTATGATTGACATAATTGTTTTTCTATTGTATTGTAACAAGAAATGTATCAGTTATGTATACTGTTATAAATAAACAAAAATATTCTTATTAAAATAACTCTTGGGATTGTGGATATTTATAGCTTAAATAGAATTGTGAGAAATAAATATATAAACTTCAGATATTAAGTTTAAATGAAAATTTTTAGATCTAAATATTAGCAAGGCTAATAATAATAAAGTTTTTGATATATTTACTTCAACAGATTTCACATTTCCTTTTAATTCCTTTTAATTCCTAACATTGTTTTAAATAAAAAATTGGGGATTCCAGCTCAATCGAATTAAAGGAAAATAGTAAAAAATACGAATGTATATGCTGAATAACGAATATTAATTAAAAAAATGAAATGGTATAATTGAGATATTTCGGAAATAAGGGGTTTTTTGTTATAGCGCTTCGACACGAATATGAAATCAATATATAATATTTTGATTGGCGACCGAAAGACCGCCTATACGTGCATAACAAATAGCATATTAGGAGCTAACATTCCTGTACAGCAGTTTTCAAAGAGTTTTTATTTTAACATAAATTTCTTGCATTAAACTTAATAATTTAAATACACCTGTAATTATAAAGTACGTAGACTTATACAGTGTTATAATATTCATTTATTTTATGTAAATATAACTTAAAATAGTATATATTTCAAGAACATTTAGGTCTATGATGAAAACAGTTTGATAAAAAAACACATAAGCGTGACGTCAAGTCAATCTTGTCAAAATTCGGAAGACCATAACTCGCTTATTAATAGGAATTTTTTCACCGGATTTTCATCAATAGTCTTAGTTTTCCCAATATTTTCAGACGAAATTATACATAAAAAAAAAATGGTGGAATCCCCTATTTTAATTAGATGTCTGGTCGCGAACCTGGGGAACCGGGTTCGATCCCGACCGGCGCCAAATATTTCTACGATGAAAACAGTTTGATAAAAAAACACATAAGCGTGACGTCAAGTCAATCTTTTCAAAATTCGGAAGACCATAACTCGCTTATTAATAGGAATTTTTTCACCGGATTTTCATCAATAGTCTTAGTTTTCCCAATATTTTCAGACGAAATTATAAAAAAAAATGGTGGAATCTCACATTATAATTAGAGGTCTGGTCGCGAACCTGGGGAACCGGGTTCGATCCCGACCAGCGCCAAATATTTCAAATTTTAAATGGCACAAAAGTGACCCTTGTGCTGACTGACACACCCAGAAATGGGTAATATGCCGTGATGATTTATTTATTTATATTTATTATTATTATTATTATTATTATTATTATTATTACAAAATCCAAAAGATCATGAAAGTTGCACAATTATAATTAGAGGTTTTTACTTGTATTATTTCAAAATATTATAAGTAGGTTAATATTTTTTTTTTTAAATAATCATTAGTGAAGTGAGTTCAATCTACTGGCGAAATCTTGAAACATTACACCTTAGATGTAATCAGAAGCATTACTCTATAATTACGTCATATGTCACTTTTATTAGTAAACAAAAAATGCAAAAAAAAAAACATTATGAATTATTATATTAATTATCTGCATAAATTTCCTTTCAAAAACTAAATTATATACTTGAATGTTACATTTCTCAGTTTAATATGTAAATAATTCTCATGATCTAATGTCTTAATTACTCACAGCAATAAAATGGCGGAAGAAGAGAAAAGTTAACCTTGCTTGTATAATCATGTTGGCTGTATGCATAATTTGCACAATATTCAGAGCAATTAAACAATTGATTACACAAAATGAGTGCGACAGCACTTGCTGTTGTACTCCGCTGAACTTTCAGAGACCTGACGTTGCAGATTGTTATTAAGCTAATGCACCTATGATTAATTCAACTTCGTCTTAATCACACAGTCGAGGTATTTGTTCGCAAATATTCTGCAGGGATAATTACACTAACACCACTGTTCTTTCATGGTGCGAATGGGAATAATTTAAAATGAATATTTAATAGTTTTAATTAATTAATTAAAGCTTACCGAAAGTACATTATGAAGTAATTGTATGTCTGAGTTCCACAGAATGCTTACCTGAAACAATACAAATAATTGTCAAAATATTTTTAAAACAATGTTACCTTTATGTGCTTTATTATTTATCGAAGGAAATAAAGAACTCCCTAGGTAAATAAAGTACTCCCTAGGAAAATACAGTGATTCAAGTCCTTTATTAATTGATATTGATTAACAGATATGAAATATTACCAATTATATTTATAAAAAAAAAAAAAATGATTTTCATCACGTCGCGTAGCGGAGTGATCCAACCCCTAGAACTTAATAATCTACAATTTATTATGAAATGAGTTCTTTATACGAGGGTCACGCCAAAATTATTGAGATACAGAAATATTATTTGAAGGAGAAGCATGTAGTTTTATTGGTGTTCAAAGTAGTCCCCCCTGCTTCAATACACTTTTGTAATCGAATTTTCCAGAGATGGAAAGCTTTGAGCCATTCATTTTCTGGAATCGTATTAAAATACTCCATTATGGTGTTGTTAATCTCCTCTTCTCACGTAACGTAAATGTTTTTTCAAATTAAAAAATAGCCAGAAGTCACACATTGCACGATCAGGATACGGTGGATGCTCAATGACTTTAATATCATTTTCTTTCAAAAAATTAACAGTTGTCGAAGCGGTATGGGAGGACGCATTATCATGGTGAAGCATTAAACCCTTAATTTTCACACTGCGAAGAACTTCAGGTAGACATTTTTGTGTGTACCAATTGGCAGTAACAGTCTTCTGTCCCTCTAACCTAATTGCTTTCACAAAACCTGTACTTCTGAAAAATACAGCGTACATAACTTTTTTAAGTGCACGTTGTTTTTTCACGGTAACTGGTGTTGAGTCATCTTCAAACACCCATACCCTACTTTCTAAAAAGGGTATGTAAGTTTCATCGTGAGTTACAATTTTAGAAAGAATACGATGACCGCCATTATTTAACAATTTTAAAGTGGTGCGACTAATTGTAACACGCTTGGCTTTTTGTTCTTCCGTTAAATTGTGTGGCACCCAACGAGAAACAATATTTCTAACACGAAGTTCTTCATGCAAAATTTTTGCTATTGCTGCGGATCCAATGCCAAGGGCATCTTCCATCGTTTGATAGGTGACACGATTGTCATCCTTTATCATTTGTCTGATGGCAGCTACATTTTCTGGCACTACCGTTGTACAAGGTCTCTCTGAGTGTTTCTCATCACGCAAGAAATTACGGCCTCTTTTGAATTCTGAAAACCAGCGAAATATAGTTGTTAGAGGTGGAGCTTCATCTCCAAATGCCAATCGTAGACGTTCCTCGTACTGTTCTTCACGTAATCCAATTTTAAAGTCGTAGTAAATCATAGCGCGATAATGCTCTCTTCCTAACTTCATGTTGCAGTTTATTTCCACTTCGAATTCCACCACAATAAATCACTTCAACCAGATGTTATTATTGGACAGATATTTTAAATAAATTGTAGTTTGACATTTGTGCACTAAAAATTTTCCAAAGCCAACTGTTTCCCAGCATCTCAATAATTTTGGAGTGACCCTCGTATTTTTATTTTTTATTTTGCGCATTCTATGTCTTTTTAAATGAAAAATAGGAGTGTCAAAATTTAGGGAGTATTGTTAATTGGTGGTATTAATGTGACGTTTGAAAATTCATTTGACAGCTCTAACCTTATTTTTGTAACACCATACGATATTTTCTAGTACTTTCTAACTTTACTACTCTATTTCTACTAGTTTTTTTTTTTTCTTACTTTTAAATTCAAAATTATATAAATATAAAATTCTTAAAAATTGTTTAGAAGATTTGACATTTGATATTTTTTGAAATTCTTAGCCACCAACCTTATAAAAATAATTTGTACCAGTCTATTACAGCACTCGAATGAGCTATTAAGGTACTTCTTTGGGTGCTGTAATAGCTTTGTTACAGATGCAAAAAAAAAGAAAAAATGCATTTTAATAAAGATTTCTCTACAAGATTGAGCGAACATCATCCATATGTTAAACTTTGTCATATGTTGAAACAAGTGAAAGACGTCATCCCTCTTCAATCATCAGGGATTTACAAAATTCCTTGTGTCTGCGGGAGAGTTTACATCGGCCAGACTGGTAGAACTGTCTCTACAAGATTGAGCGAACATCATCGATCGATCAGATTGAACCAGCCTGAGAAATCGTCCGTTGCAGAATATGCCTTGGAAGAATTCCACCAAATTAAATTTGAAGATACGAAAATAATTGCAAGACCTACTCGACTTAACAACAGATTAATTAGAGAAGCCATTGTGATTTATAAAACAAGAAATATCAATCTCAATCATTGTGACGGATTAGAACTTAGTCGCGCATGGCTTCCAATATTAAATATGTTGTAATTTGTAATATGTATACAATTTTTTCTATACTTTTTCTAACATCTGTTAATAAAGAGTACGGCTACGGTATTTCGCTACCGATAAAGCGCCTCTGAGTTTTACAGATCACTTCTCTGCCAGTTTTTGGGACGGTTTTTCCTCTGGCAAAAGGAGATTTTTTCCTGAGAAGATGCATGTTCGCCGTCCATGTTATTGCCGGGCATGCATACATTGTCTAGAAAATTGTATACATAAAAAAGGTAACATTTATGAACATTTCTTGTTACCTTGGTTACCTACTTGTTGTTTTTGTTATTTCACATATTTATGTCAATGTATCCCCTGAAGAAGGCACCAGTTTATGGTGCCGAAACGTTGGGTTTAAATAATAAATACAGAACTTACACTAAAAAAAAAAAAAGTAGTATTATTCCAATTAATAATATGAGTTCTGAAACATATTTTAACATTTTAATATCTTTTCCTTATTATACGATAATATTGACTATCAACAACTAAATAAAAACCTACAGGAAATCTGTATGTACACAACAAAGTGTTTATTCGGCAAAATTGTTATCAATGAAAGTACTGATTAATAATTGATTAATAATTAGCGATAATAAACTATTTACTTTATACGGATACTTCAGTCTAATAGTCCAATTAATATTATTTAATAGATAAGCTATAAAATTTATCGTGCACGACATTACATTAAAGAACAAAAAGCATAAAGAGAAAACTGCAAAAACAAATCAACAAATAAGTAATAACAGAAATAATTGCATCCAGAAAAACCATGTAAACATTTAATAATTTCATTATAACTACAAACATTATTTTTCCTTTTTACACATATAATTTTTACATTTAATATCTACACATGTCGCTTGTAAAAAACAGTGAAAGTTTTCATAATTAAAAACAGAAATAAATTAACCATTGTTCTTCTAGTCTAAATGATAACACCTAAGACATATAATTACTTTCGGTTCGAGAACACTAATGCCCTCACATTCTTACGATGAAATAATTCTAGACCTGTGGCTATTTCGCGAACGCCGAACGCCTACGCAATTTGCCAGGTTAGGAATGGTAGAGAAATCAAGAAAACTTGCGATTGTTTAGC
The DNA here is from genome assembly GCA_943142095.1 of Ophonus ardosiacus. Classification (NCBI taxonomy): domain Eukaryota; kingdom Metazoa; phylum Arthropoda; class Insecta; order Coleoptera; family Carabidae; genus Ophonus; species Ophonus ardosiacus. The sequence continues at coordinate 55,125,033 of OW964827.1, read as the reverse complement.
AACTACAACGCTCTGAATATGATGTTTCAAGATATACCGAAGTTACTTCACTAATGATACGTCTTAAGAGAGATTCTATTAATTTAAAGATTTGTAACTGTCTAAAATGATGTCAGACTTTACGAATTTCAGTTTCTAGATTGGTATTTATAGAGAACTAGAACTAGACGGCTTCGCACGGGTAAAGCTAGAATAACGATTAGCTGCACGTATACCAGTAATTTTTCACATTTACTTCGAAGACATGCGCTGCGTAGGGAGCCAGCCGTACATATAACAAGCTCCGCCCACTGCCCTTCCGATCCCCGCACCGCACCTAACAGCGCCATTTTCTAAACATGTCTTGGGTACTTTTACATATGATGCAAGCTATCTCTCCGACAAATATCGAAAATCTGCTAACGGTTAAAACTTAACTATAGATACAAAGATAAAAAATAATTGATATCATCCCCTATTGTACCGCCTTGAGGGATGATTTTTTGAAAACGCTAAAACACTTTATTTCTTACCAAAAGCATAAATAAGAATTTTTATATTCCTAACTTGAGAAATGATGGGTTCTCAATACAAACTTTCATCCCCTATTTCACCCCGTCAAAAGTCTATGTCCTTCTCCAAGGTCCAATCTATCTCTATACCAAAATTCATCAAAATTGGTTCAGCGGGAGAAATGATGGGTTTTCCATACAAATTGTTGTCCCCTATTTCACCCCTTCAAGTTTTACTTTTTACCTCTCGCTAAGAGAGGTATTGGACTCATGCTAAAAATCACATATCGAGATTTAAGTGAATAAGCACGATTTAAGGTCCATATAAACCGATTTCAACATTTTTACGATGAAGTCTGTGTTTGTGTGTGGATGTGTGTATGTATGTGTGTATGTTGGAGGGACGATTATTCAAAAACAATAAGACATAAAACCTGTTTAACTATGAATTCCTCAATCTGACATTCCTGGGAAAAGCTGAAAAGGTTTTGGTAACAATTGAACAACCGGAAATAGTAGTTTTTAAAAAAAAAATCTTCTAAATATTATTTTTTGAAAATTTTAGATATTATGCATTTTGAAGAACAAAATTCTACATCTGATACATTTAAATTTTTTATTATATCTTCTATAAATTTAGAGATAAAGACGCTATAATATATAGAATATTGGGATATAATAAGTCGAGTACGCGAAACTACACTAAGGAAACCAGTTGACAAATTCAAATGTTTATAACATAATTTGTAAATGACAGATATCAGTGTCAAAAATCAAAAGTTTAGTTACATTCTGAAAGCTTTTTCTGGGAAGTAAATTTAATCTTTCTTATGGTTTTATTAATTAAATATTTAAAATTAAAGGTAACCTACATGTATCCATTACAAATACCACCAATCTTGTTAATGAATTGGAAGAATCTCTGACATAGGAACTTCCTCATACAATGGAAAATAGATATAATTAGATTTGTATGTGTGCAGAAGACATGTTAAATACAATATTTGGGTAAAGTTCTGTAATTTTTTTGTTACAAAACGACGGTTCGATAGCGAAGTGCAATACAACACTTATATAGCCTAATATGGAAATGGCGAGAGGTCTTGTGCTGGCCAACAGATATTTTTTTTTTTAGCTTTAGAACGATGTATAATTTATATATCTAATAATATGTCTCAATGTAATAATACCAAATATCTGCTGTGCGAGTTCACTAAAGTCAATTTACTTTACCTTGAAACGCACTGTACAGCATTCTATAAACACTGAATGAATGTTGCAATCTAGAATTTATAGTAAAACAATAGAATATATTGTAAAGGCGTTTCTAGACATCCAATACGATTGATTGGATCGGTTTCAGAAAAACGAATGAACAAGACAAATGGTCTTAAAGATTGTGTGAAAGGAAATGTATTCAATGTAAATGAATTACACATTTTAAAGAATAGAATTTAATTCTATTTGATCTTACTTCCTTAATCACTTTCATTGGGTCGTATAGATTCAAGAAATGATTTAAAATTTTGTTTCCCATATCAAAAATTAAAATTAATTGGATTATGTTGCCATAACTACAATTTCGTTTGAAGAAAAAGTGAAATGTATAGAAATTGTTCTATTTTACACAATTAAAGATTTTATTAATAATAGAAAAGTAATTTTTCTCTGTTCTTATGTATGTATAAAAAAGCCTAATTGTTCCCCCTTTGTAAGTACATTTAGAGATGCATTCGGTCCGGACCGGGCCGGACTTTGAGGTTTAGATCGACTCGGCCCGAAAATAAAATTACCGGCCCGGCTCGAAAATTGACTCGAAATCCGGAATTCCTAATGTTGATTTTTATGTTAAGGCGAAATGTTTAACTTTTTCGTGTCAAACTTATAAAAAATCTCTACATTCATATAACTTTCAACATTAGTTTAACATAAGTAGCTAAAAAAGAGACCCTTCTAGTGTAGTGTAAGTTTGTTATAAAAATTACAGACCTACGAGTATTTAACACTTTGTTTACCAAAGAATTTAAACAACTTTTTCACAAATCTAATATAAAATAATATAATTTACATAAGGATTTTTTATCTACCTTTGTTTTTGCTTAAAAATAGGATAAAAAATCATTATGGTAGGAACAAAAATCACTTTTATTTAAGTATACGAGTAATAATAATAATAATAATAATAATAGCAACATCACAATATAATTATTATGCTTTAATAAATAACCTTGAATTCTTGAAGTAAAATAATACATTTTTATTTATTAATATGTGAGGCGTGTTGTTATTAAATCATTTTGATCCTTTTAAACTTCATCTATTTTCATTAAAATATTAAAAAATCTGTTGTGGCCAGCACAAGACCTTCCGTCAATTCCATGTATTTTGTACAAATCCCATACCAAAAGGTCCTTGGAACAGATTCTATATAATATCATGTAAAATCGAACACGAACACATACTATTTTTTACAAATTCCATACCAAAAGTTCATTTAAAAAGGTTCTATAAATCCAATAAAATTATAACATAAACTACACTAAGTAATGTCCTTCCATCTTCTCTTTGGCCTTTCTCTGCGTGGCACTTGCGAGCAACACTATGACATACCAATTTTAGATCCTATATACTTTTTTTTCCATATTTCGTTTTGCACTTGCAACTGACATCTGTCAATTAAATTTTTTGAATAATTATGTCATCTGTTTCCATGATAAATAACAAAGCTGACTAATTTTTGAAAATTAATTTCTTTATAATGCTTTAACTCTACATCTATTGAATATGAAGGAAAATGAATAATCAAACCATATAGAGAAGAATATTTTCTTTAATAAATATAATAACAAAATGTCAAAAAATAATATTTAACTGCGTTTTTTTAAGAAAAACTGTTAAAAACTTCAAATAAGGGTACTTCCGGTGGATCAATTATAACCAAAATCTAATCAACTCTTCATATGGATGTACAGAAGAGGAATACGAAAGAATTATAATTTTTAGAATTGTAGTATTGGAGTTATCGTCGGAGAAAAAATTGTCACACACGGACACACATACACACACACGCACACACACACACACACACACATACATACAGACATCATCTTAAAAATAGTAAATTCGTATTGTAGGGACCCTAAAACGTGCTTATTCATTAAAAACTCACTACCGAATTTTTTGACCAAAGACAATACCTTCCTTACCTAAAGGTGACGGAAGGTAAAAAACTATGCATTTGATTTTGAACTATAAGAATTTTCGGGCTGGCCCGAAAAGCTCGAATTTTCGGCCAGGCCAAAATCAAAAGTCCGACTCGCCTCGATTTTTTAAAATGATTAGCCCGATAAAAAATATATTCGGCCCGGCTCGATGATCGACTCAAAATCGAGGCGAGCTTCGGGCCGGCCCAGGCCAAAGCTCGAAATCGAGTGCATCTCTAAGTACATTATTATTAACATTTTCATCTACAGTTACGATAAATGAGTAGTAGGTACTTATTTATCAAATATAACACTATTAATTTTAGCATACATAAATCAGCCAGCATTACTATAATCACCCTTAAAACAGCTGATATATTCAAATAATTCTAATTGACAGATGTCAGTGTCAACTGCAAATTACTTAGTGTATATTCGTGTTATTGTATTTATAGAATCCTTTCCAAGGAAGTTTCGGTACGGAATTTGTACAAAATAGTTTTGTTCTTGTTACAATTTTTCACCAGTCAGGTGATAAGGCTTCAAAACCCATATTCCGCATTTTCTCCAAAATCTTCAAAAATCCAATTTTTATACATGTAGATACATTTCAACGCGCTGACTTCAAATTTTAAAACCGCAGGTCGATATCTCTTTTCATTCTCGAGATATTTACATTTTAAATTTTACCCATTTTTGGGTCATAACCCTAAAATGGGTGGAGATACAAGTCTGAAGACTACACCATTCGATTCTACGGGCAAAATTACATGGGTATACAAATTTTCAAATTTTTTGAACAATGTGTACAATTTCTAGAGTAAAATAACTGAAAATAGGCAAAATCTGAAAAAATGGCAAGGGGTACACCTTAGATTTTTTCGAATTTTGACCATTTTCAATTATTTTGCTTTAGAGATTGTATGCGTTGTTCAAAAAAATTGAAAATTTGTATACCCATGTAATTTTGCCCGTAGAATCGAATGGTGAAGTCGCCAGGGTTGTATCTCCGCCCATTTTGGGGTTGTGGCCCAAAAATGGGTAAAATTTAAAATGTAAATATCTCGAGAATGAAAAGAGATATCGACCTGCGGTTTTAAAATTTGAAGTCAGCGCGTTGAAATGTACCTACATGTATAAAAATTGGATTTTTGAAAATTTTGAAGATTTTTGAGAAAATGCGGAATATGGGTTTTGATGCCTTTTATAACCTGACTGGAACGAAGACTTAAATCTTTGACAAAATGAATTCTGTTAATGGTGACATTATTATGATAAATTTCTGTTAAGAAATACTTTTTTAGTTAAAGTTTAATAATACGACATCCTGATTCTATTTCAAAACTTAATCTTTATAAAATATTTTAACACCTCCAAAAATAGAAGTCAATATATGCATTAAATTAGCATACCAGTCTGAACTGTTCAAAGGCCTGGCCAACAAAAAAATAAAAATATTATGTTTTTGAATGTGGGTCTAATTTCAGCAGATTGCGATCTAACGATTAAATCAATGATTAAGAAAATGATAAGCGTAAATATAAATTAATTACATATATTTCGATAAACTGCAAACTTTCCAATAATATGCAAATATATGCTACTCAAATTTCAAATATTTACATGGAATTTCACTTAAATAAATATATTTTAGCGGGTACGTGACAGGGAAAGACATTCATTTGTTTGTAGTCCGCGAAATGTCAATATAAGTACAATTTTTAGAAAGTACTCTCTAATAATTTAATAATACGGAAATATAAGATTGCGAGTATAAAAATAGAAAATGCGTTTTATGTCAAATTACCAAGAAAGCAATCCTTTCATTTAATAAACATAAAAATAAGTACATATCAATAAAGTTCAAAGAACTCAACAAAACATTACAATAAATATGATAATATATAATTAAGTTTGCTATTGGGATTTAAGAGAAAGTTGTTGAAATTGATATTATGATATTGTCATTATTTTTGTTGTTGTCTTATTAGTAACAGAAAAGTATTACAATTACAGTATAAACAATATTCAACGACTTATTTCCGTACTTAAAAACCACAATTACCAGCCATTTTATTGAATAGGTAAATTTTGAAAGTAAGCAATCGATGCCAATTGAAATGTGCAGCGAATTGTGAATTTTCATTTATGTTAATGGTGCATTAATTTCAATTACGAGAATTGTACCTATTAATGGTTATTTTAATATTATTCGGTTCCTTACGCTTGGATTCAACAACAAGCAGATAAAATCTATATTTAAATATAAATATCGTTATACTATGGTAATACGACTAAAATAATTAAATTGTAAGAAAATGGTTTTTATGTGTTTATCTACCAATGTAATGTTTTTACAATTATTATATGAATTAACTGTCATAATTTTTGCTTTTGAATTTTAAGAGGCAGGGTTTACAGTTTCCCTTTTTATCTCTCGCTAAGAGAGGTATTGGATTCATGCTAAAAATTGCATATCCAGATTTTAGTGAATAAGCACGTTTTAAGGTCACTAGAATCCCATTTTAACATTTTTATAATGATGTGTGTGTGTGTGTATGTGTATGTGCGTGTGTGTGTGTATGTGTATGTGCGTGTGTGTGGCTTTTGGGGGGATGGTTTCTCAAATTCTATAAGATTAAACACCAATTTAACTACGTATTCCTTAATCTGACATTAACGGGAAGAGCTGAAAAGGTTTTGGTAACAATTGGACAACTGGAAGTAGTAGTTTCTTAAAAAAAAACTTCTAAATATTATTTTTTGGAAATTTATGATTACAAATATTAAAGAATATAAAATTCTCTATTCAATATATTGAATATTTTTATTATATCTTCTATAGATTTTCCCTGAATGGGGGAAACCAAAAATTCGTACTTGGATAAATCCAGATGTAATACTAACTATAATATGATATTGTTATAACGAGGAAAAGACTTTGTCAACATCTAAAATTAGTATAAAAAGAAAGGTGATTCATTTATAACCCAAAGTATGTACAGTCTCAGTGTCACGCACTTGCTCTACATATACTTCATCATCTACCCTTCAGAAATACCGCCAATCTCGTCAATGAATTGGAAGAATCTCGAACATTTAGAAGAGTAGGAGGAAACTTGGTCATAGAATGAATTGAAAAATAAAGAATAGATGTAATTAGAATTTTATGTATACCAGAAACATTAAATACAATACTTATGTAGCCTAATATGAAAATGGCGAGAGGTATTGTGCTGGCCACAACCGATTTTTTTTTTATCATTAGCCTAATCTTTAGTGTACTCTGTTGTCCTGCATAGCTTTAAGGGGTTATCAAAAAAAAATTCCCTGAGTAAATTTTTAGGTACTTATTTTATCATTTTTATAAAATTTCTATTTGGTTTGATATAATTTAGATGCAGTAATATTCATTGAATAACAATTATTACCGAATGATAAACAACTTTTCGCTCATTAAACAAAGCATTAAGCCATAAATGTTAGTAGAAAAATATTATAATTACTGTGAAACCTTACTCAACAATCAAGTTCCGTATCCCACAAAAACCAAATTTAAATAAGTGATACAATTTTTGAAAGTATCGCTGACAACCGATGTCAACTGTAGTGTGCAATGAATTGCAAATTTTTATATCGAAAGTAAACGAAAGGTCACCTACATCCAAGCAACGTTTAGGAATAATTAATGAAAATTTATCACCCGCATAATGAAAATAATTGGTAAGCAAACAAGTGAAATTCCTTTCACTGGCCCCTATACCAAAGCAAGATCGAGGATGTACAACTACGCGTACCTTGTACTCGCTTCGAATTTGATACGGTAACCTTCATTTATAAATAATAAAAGCCGTCAAATTCCAATTAATTATTAATTATGGTTATCTAATATTACAATAAAGTTTATATCTCTACCCATTTTTGAATTATTGCCCCAAAAGTCAATACAGTGAAAGTTCCCTTTGCGGACAGCTCCCACAAGCGGACATCTCTCATAACAGGACAGTTTTTCTGGAACCATATTTTTGGGTATCAATTCCTATATAAAACACGCTCTCATAAGCGCACTCTCTACCGGACGGACACGGACAACACAGTTTTTCCCGACAGGCCCGAAACGCTCTCATGAGCGGACGCGAAACTCCGAAACCGGACATAAACAGCCTCCTCAGTATTTCCTCTCAAGGAAACATTGACACAGGGGGTTCCCCTAGTTTAAAGAAATGCAATGTTTTACGTGTCTCCGAGATTCATAGTTTGAAACTTTTGTGACAATGGTATCCAGGAAAACGTTTTTCACATTAAGGCAGAAAATGGAGGTGAAAGGTACGTCTTTTTCAGCATTTTTATTGACCTTGAAGGTCGTTGAAAACATAAAAAAGTTTTCAAAAGAAGATTTTATTGCGTTTGAACATTATTTTTTACAAGAAAAATGTAGAAAGTTGAAGTAGTTAAAAATATCAGATTTTTTTAAAAAAAATAATCTTTTTTCGATATGTTCAAATATGTTGTTTTGTTTTGTGTTCAATCTTAAGTTCTATGTACGTACATAATATTATTTTTATATATTTTTTAACTATTGAAGTATGTACATATACATATTCAACAAGTGCATATTTTTCAATAAAAAAATTCTTAGTAAATTTATACTTTATTTATTAATTTTTTCATCTATTTAAATAGAGCTTTCTTGTAAGCGGACACCTCCCATAAGGGAACAAAAAAGTTGGAACCATCGGTGTCCGCTTATGAGAGCTTTCACTGTATGCCCCACATTTAGATAAAAACTTCAAAATTTTCAAAAATCAATATTTTATTATTTAGATAATTCTGAAAATTGCTATACTTATGTATTTTTGTCCGTAGAATCGAATGGTGTTGTCACCAAATTCATATCTCGACCCATTTTTGAGCAAAACTTTGAATCTAAATATCTCGAGAACGAAAAGAGATATCGACCTGCGGTTTCAGCGCATTAAGAAGTATCTAGATACATAAAAATTAGATTTTTGAAAATTTTGAAATTTTTATCTAAATGTGAGGTATATTGACTTTTGGGGCAATAATTCAAAAATGGGTAGAGATATAAACTTGGTAGTAATATAATTTGATTGTAAAGAAAATGTTACGTAAGTGTACGCATTTTTAGAGTATTTGTATGTGAGTGTACACAAAATGTATATTCATGTGATAATTTTATTGGATTTATAGAATGATTTCCAAGAAAATTTCTGTATAGAAAAACAAAAAAAAACTGCCACTTATTTACTGTATTTTCTTGCAATCTATTTCTTTATTTTGTCAGATGGAAAGAAAAGTATGTATACTTGTACTTAATAGATATTTAATTTCGTGTAACTATTTCAAGTTATTTATGTTATCTGGTACAAAAGGGAAAATATATCATTCCTTTCGCAATCTCAACCAGATGCTAGACATATCAATAAATCTAGCTACTTGATAGTAGCTCCATTTTTAAGACCAATTTTGTATAATGAGACAATATCCTCCAGGTATTAATGAAAGTGGCAGGAACACTTAAATAAAGCATTTGTCTTCAATTGTTACCGACTTACCTACTTAATAACTTGCTCGAGGACTAACCTACATTATTTACTTTCAATAACACATTCTGTTGAGCTCTGATAACACTAGAGATGACTGCACGATAATAAATTAATTACGATTGTAAACAAACCTGAAAGATAACTAAACAAAAAAATCTGTTGTGGCCAGCACAAGACCTTCCGTTAATTTGATGTATTTTGTACAAATCCTATACCAAAAGTTCACTGGGAAAGACTCTATATATCCAGAAAAATTGTAACACGAACATAATACAATTTTTTATAAATTCCGTACAGAAAGTTCCTTGGAAAAGATTCTATAAATCCAATAAAATTATAACTTGAATACTAAAAATGCGTACACTTCCGTAACATTCTCTTTACAATCAAATAATATCACTATCAAGTTTATATCTCTACCCATTTTTGAATTATTGCCCCAAAAGTCAATATACCCCACATTTAGATAAAAGCGCTGATTCCAAATTTTGAAACCGCAGATCGATATCTCTTTTCGTTCTCGAGATTTAAAGTTTAGCTCAAAACTGCCCATATTTGGGTATTAACCCAAAAATGGGTTGAGATATGAATTTGGCGACAAAACCATTCGATTCTACTGGCAAAATTACATAAATACAACAAATTTCAGAAATTTTGAACACCGCATACAATCTCTAAAGCAAAATAATTGAAAATGGCCAAAAGTCGCAAAAATCTTACGATTTTTTCAGATTTTGGCCATTTTCAGGGGTTTCCAAGCTTTTATTCATAAAAAATGATCCGCTTGGACAAACATTATGAAAATTGCTGTACTTATGTATTTTTGTTCGCAGAATCGAATGTTAACGGCGCCAAATTCATATCTCGAACTATTTTTGGGTTATTACCCAAAAATGGGCAGTTTTGAGCAAAACTTTGAATCTAAATATCTCGAGAACGAAACGAGATATCGACCTGCGGTTTCAAAATTTGGAATCAGCGCATTGAGAAATATCTAGATACATAAAAATTAGATTTTTGAAAATTTTGAAGTTTTTCTTGTTTCAATTAAATATGTACATATAAGTATATGTAAAACTGTTCTTCAATTGAAAGTACTGTAAAATAATTATATTACTTATATAAATATACAGTTATTAAGTGCTTCTCAGCGGCATCTTGTTCGATCAATGGCTCTTCGTTTGCCTGATTTAGCAAATCGTATTTCAATTTCATTCCAACAGTAAATAAAGTTATTTTCTTTATTATTTTACGACTTCTACTCTCATTAAGCTGAATGAAAAATCATAAATAAATTGCGACGCACGGAGAATCAAAGCTATCATTAACGTCATACTTCTTTTTATAAATGACAAACAGCGCCGTAAAAACTCTCATGAAAATCCATTTCGCACGTTTTCAGTTTCTATTAAACATGAGGATGCACTCATAATTACAATTTATATTTCCTTTTTACTGTTTTATTCTTACTTGAATCGTTAATTACATCGACATTAGCATTATTACCGGCGGTATTAAGGAGATGCTGATGGATCATCAACAAAAAGTGATTGTAAAACTCGATTTTACGGAGTTAGAAAGTATGAATTGGATGTAAAGCGATAAGCGAAGGGAATCCATCCACGTATCATGCCAAAGCAGGAGGAGGTCAGCATAGAAAGTGCAGGATTCACTGTCACTGCTTGTACTCAGCTTTAACTAGTCTCAAATTATACAGGCTCGTCAGTTGTTCAATTAAAGTCACTCGTTGTAGGAGTGGCATACTTTGTAAACCTAAGCATGTGCGCCAAATAATTACAGCTTTGTCAACGCACTTTTCCAATTATACTCTTTACGGTGGTATTTGCTTCTTGATTTTACTTGCAGAAAACCTTGATTCAAGGAGGTACGTCATTTAATTTCATGAAATACGCTAATTATTGAAATGAGGCAAGAATATAATTGAAAAGAAAACTATTCCATCAAACCGTATAGACAATAAGATATTCTGTCATATTGATAATCGCATAATATGTCAAAAATTGTTTTTTATCTGCGTTTTTCAAGAAAAATTATTAAGAACTTCAAATAAGAGAACTTCCGATTGTCTAATTAAAATCAAAATCTAATTAGCTCTTCATATAGATGTAAAGAAGAGGAATACGAAAGAATAATAAATTTAGAATTGTATTATTGGAGTTATCGTCACACACACACACATACACATATATATATAGTGTGAACACTGCCGTGACATAGGCGTTTAACATGGGAAAACAGTTTTTTTCAAATATTATCTGTCCCGTAAGACTATAGTGCATATATATAAAAATAATAAAAATATTAACTTGAACCGGGAGGGATTTGAACTAGTGAAAAATTATCATGGTGCCTTGATTTAACCAAGTTAGCTACCGAATACGTTTCCATGATTACTGTTTTTAGTAAGTTATAAGTAATAACTGTCAAGTAGCATTATATTTTCGTAAATATTTCAATAATAAAGTATTAAATTAGGAGTATTTACATACTTTTCGATGCCAAATTAAATAATCTTTCTAACCATATTAAAAACTCCCACTATACTCTTGCGGGACAGGTAATATTTCAAAAAAACTGTTTTCCCATGTTAAACGCCTATGTCACGGTTTTCAGTGTTCACACTGTATATATTCGCCAAATATTTCGAATTTTAAATGGCACAAAAGTGACCTGTGGTGCACTCTCCACGCCAGCAATGAGTGCCCGTGAGATGACGCCTGGTAAGCGCCCGCACGATACAAATATGTCATCATCATTACCGATAAATACATACATACATCATCGTAAAACTAGTATAATTGTATTCTAGGGACCCTAAAACGTGCTTGTTTTTAAAAACTCACCACCGAATGTTTTGGCAAAAGACAATACCTTCCTTACCTAAAGGTGAAGGAAGGTAAAAATAGGTATTTATATCTCAAGCCAATGACGTTCTTTTTTATCACGAATGTGGAATTTATTATTAAATAAAAATAAATAAATAAATATATCATCACGGCATATTACCCATTTCTGGGTGTGCCAGTATCTACAACACATGTAGACATCGGTAATGATGACGATATATTTTACCGTGTGGGAGCTTACCAGGCGTCACCTTACAGGCACTCATAACTGGTGTGGAGAGTGCACCACAGGAGTCACTTTTGTGCCATTTAAAATTGGAAATATTTGGCGTCTGTCGGGATCGAATCCGGTTCCGCCAGGTTCGCGACCAGACACTCAGAGTGATGAAGAGGAACTTCAGTGCCGAGGCGCATATTAAATTTTTTTTGTAATCGAAAAATTGAGAAAATGTAAGAAAGATTTATTTTATAGGTTACGTTAAAAATAATCTGTCAATATGGCATTCAATGCTGCTAACCTAGGACATTGAAGTTATCGTAAAGAACACTCAAAATTATTGTGTTTTATCTCACACTTATTCATCGGAATTATTTAGATCTTCTTGTCATTTAAGTACAAATCTAGTACAGTGAATTACTTTAGTCTTTAGTGCCGATTTCAGAGCTTTTAATGATGATTTTTGTGAAATTTTGAATTAGAAAATTATCTGTAAAACGTCTATTTTCCAGTCATTTGAAAGGAATATTCTTAAAGCATATGCAAAATAATCTAAAAGAAAAAATAAAATAACTAGGAAGGAAAAATTCTGTGTATTTAACTCAAGGCGAACATACTCCTATTAAAATCTAGTTTAAATTGAAATTTTATATATTTTTATTATTGCATTTACTATTTATTTAATGATAAACTTGACTTTGACATCTTGACACAATATCACTTTCTTTTTTATTATTCTACATATGTTTGTTATCCACACACCGTAAAATATGTGTGTCAACTTTTGTTTATTAGACATAAAATGAAAGTCATGCCTATAAGATTTTATTGTCAGTGACGTCACTATTAATAAAAGTAGAAATGTTAAACAGTCATAATTCACACTTTTAAAAATCAAGCAACAGAGAATTATTTAAAATTTCTCTTGTTCCGAGTTAATCTGTAAATGTACATAATCACATTTTGTCACAAAAAACTAATCTTTTTTAGATCTAGCTAGCTTTCTAATCTTATTTCACTTGTTATAACAAAATAATTCCACAGGTATCCGGTTGTCGCACTAATATGAAAAATTAAGCATCACTTCCTTTTACATCAACGACAAATGAGACTGAATGTCGTACATGCGATTGCTTTTTATTTTAGTCACTTAATGAGAAGTGAAATGAATTTGTTTTTTTGGATTAAAATGTATTTTCTATATAGAAAGAATAAGTAAAGTATTTTTAATTTTCAAAGGAAGCAGATTTTTTTGACATAAATTTCCAAAATAATTTTTAGATTTTTTTTTTAAACTACAACTTCCGGTTGTCCAATTGGTACCAAAACCTTTTCAGCTCTTCCCAGCATTGTCAGATTGAGGAATTCATAGTTAAACAGGTCTTAGGTCTTATAGTTTTTGAGGAATTGTCCTTTCAACATCCACAAGTACACATACACAAACACAGACATCATCGTAAAAATCGGATTGTAGGTACTTTAAATCGTGTTTATTCATTAAATCTATATACGCGATTTTTAGCATGATTCCAATACCTCTGTTAGCGAGATTATGTAGTTTTGAAATACCTCGTTCTACAATTAATTTAAAATCTCAGTTGCCGCCTTCTCGAGGTGGGGAAAATGAAGAACATTTTCGAATTTTTCATAAAATCATATTCAATATTTGGAACGGTTCGGAAGTTGGCAGCCAGAGATCAAAATTAAAATCACATCAGAGCATTCCAAGATAAGCGACAACAGGTATGTTCATTAATAAAGCGTCGAAACTGTCATGCTAAAATTCGCATATCCAGATTTTATTGAATAAACACGATTTAAGGTCCCTAAAATCCGATTATAACATTTTTAAAATGTGTGTGTGTGTGTGTGTGTGTGTGTGTGTGTGCGTGTGTGTATGTGTGTATGTATGTCTGGATGTTGTAGACACGATTCCTCAAAAACTATAAGACTTAAAAAATATTTAACTGCAGTTTCCTCAATCTGACATTCCTGGGAAGAGCTGAAAAGGTTTTGGTAATAATTGAACAACCGGAAGTAGTAGTTTCTTCTAAATATAATTTTTTGGGCGTTTTTTTTTATTAAATATTGAAGAACATAAAATTCTCCATCTAATACACTTAAAATTTTTATTATATCTTACATAGATTTAGAGGTAAATCGCAGAGGCTAAGGCACTAAGGAAACCAGTTGACAAATTCCAATGTTTATAACATGACACATGTCATTGTCAAATATCAATAGTTTTAGTGACATTCTGATACCTTTTTTGGGAAGTATATTTAATTTTTCTTATTGTTTTATTAATTAAATATTTGAAATTGTGGTAAAATGCATATATCCATCAGAAATACCGCCAATCTGGTTAATGAATTGGAACAATCTCTGACATTTAGAAACTTCCTCATACAAAGAAAAATATATATAATTAGAATTATATGTGTGCAGAAGACATGTTAAATACAATAAAAACAATATTTGTGAAAAGTTCTGTAATATTTTGTTATAAAACGACGGTTCGAAAGCAAAATGCAGTACAATACTTATATAGCCTAATATGGAAATGGCGCGAGGTCTTGTGCTGGCCACAACAGATTTTTTTGTCAGTAACAAACGCAACAGCGAGAGGTAAAAATGGATATTCACGTATTGTAGATGAAAATCTATAATGAAATGTTCGGCTATGTATTTTTACCGCAGACAGAACCGTTATACTTCCGGTGCTGGAGCAGAGTCATAATTGCGTTATTCTTAATTTTTTAATGATGATTAGTATCGCTGCCCGGTCATGGAGCAGCTACTCGGAGCAGATATTTTATTTTTGTAATTCAAATAAAATTAACTATATGTAGGCATAATTAAGACGTACCTATCTTAATAAATAATGCCGTAATTACCGTGTGGAGATGTCAACCATAAAATTATCAAGAACTTTATTAGAGAAACATTTATGCATTTAATTTCTAACATATTTTTCTTTTAAATATCAATGAGATAAGATGTTATTAGATCTACTATTGTAAGTCAGGTTTTAGACGGTTTTAGATTACAGCATCAAAACCATAACCTCCCGCTGGGTATTTAACAGTGATCTCTATAACATATGTTATAGAGGCAATGGGGTATTCCACTCATTTTTACCTCTCGCTAAGAGAGGTATTGGATTCATGCTAAAATTCGCATATCCAGATTTTATTGAATAAGCACGATTTAAGGTCCCTACAATCCGATTATAACATTTTTAAAATGATGTCTGTGTGTGTGTGTGTGTGTGGATGTATGTGTGTGTGTGTGTATGTATGTATGTATGTCTGGATGTTGTAGTCACGATTCCTCAAAAACTATAAGACTTAAAAAATATTTAACTGCAGTTTCCTCAATCTGACATTCCTGGAAAGAGCTGAAAAGGTTTTGGTAACAATTGAACAACCGGAAGTAGTAGTTTCTTAGAAAAATTCTTCTAAATATAATTTTTTGGGAGTTTTTTTTATTAAATATTGAAGAACATAAAATTCTCCATCTAATACACTTAAAAATTTTATTATATTTTGTATAGATTTAGAGATAAAGACTCTATAATTTATAGAGTATACTAATCGCAGAGGCCAAGGCACTAAGGAAACCAGTTGACAAATTCCAATGTTTATAACATGACATATGTCATTGTCAAATATCAACAGTTTTAGTGACATTCTGATAGCTTTTCCTGGGAAGTATATTTAACTTTTCTTATTCTTTTATTAATTAAATATTTGAAATTATAGGTAAAATTGTGATAAAATGCATATATCTATCAGAAATACCGCCAATCTGGTTAATGAATTGGAACAATATTTGACATTTAGAAACTTCCTCATACAATGAAAAATAGATATAATTTGAATTATATGTGTGCAGAAGACATGCTAAATATAGTAAGAAACAATATTTGGGTAATGTTCTGTAAGATTTTGTTATAAAACGACGGTTGGAAAGCGAAGTGCAATACAATACTTATATAGCCTAATATGAAAATGGCGAGAGGTCTTGTGCTGGCCACAACAGATTTTTTTTTTATTATTTTAAATAAAACTTCATTCAGTTTTGAAGTAATTCATAGTTTTAAAAAATCTTAATTGTTTCTAGTTTAACAGTATTTTATTTTCGAGAAATCAGCGTAACGTCACATTCCCCCTATACTTGTCTTTCTCATACACACTGCTCTGAGTACGCTACGAGAGAAAGATAACAATGGGGTCATGCCACATTTTCTGTTTTATTTTTTTCCTGGAAGTCTACCGGTCACAGTATATGGAAATAATATTTTCACGCCATTTGTGTGCATTGTTTTGTAGATATAATTTTTTAAAAATAGGGATCAATTTCAAATCTCAATGAGGTCACGTGAGCGCATACGTCATGTATCTGAACGATTCCAGTTCACCCTGGCGGACAAAATGTAAATTAAGATTGTTTATAAATAGTTTTTTTGGGTTTTTTTAATAAATTGTTTCCACAAGTTGGAACTACACAGTTCTTCTTCACCATGTTTTATCATTATAAATATACAATTATTGCACTTTTATGTATTAAATTATATATCAAGTACACAAACCTGCAATTAAAAATAATATTTCTCTAATGAAATAATTAAATCTTTATGAAACAAAAAAGATTGAATAGAGCGCATTTTTCCACTGACAGCTTTATAAATATTTGGTTAGTTTACTCTAATCTTACGTTTAACTTCGCGTTTGAAGTTTGTGACATTGTGACCTTCATATACGTGTGACTAGTGTCGTTGTGTGAGTAACTGATACATGACGTCACAGAAAATCGTAGCGAGAATATCTTTTAAGTAAATTATGAATGAAAAGTATTATATTTTGGGATGTTTTATGTTGCAATATGGATAATAAGTGTCATAGATTCTATTTTTATAAAAATATTAGTAACATTTTTTTTTTGGCATGACCCCATTGTATGACGTCAATTTCCCCTTTTAGCAAATGTGAAATATCTGTTAAAGTAATTATTTAAAAAATGTTTTCATTTTTTTAACTATTACTTATTGAGCTATACTTTAAGTTAAATTGAATTTTTTGTTATGGAGGAATACTCCATTGCTTCGCTCAAAAATATGCAGGTGATTCAACTACAGCCCTGAAGACACAGTATTGATACGTCCCCTTTTGTATACCTGAGGTAGAGAAGCGTAACGAAGTGAAGGTAGTGCATAGCTAAGACTGTACTTCTGAATTATGAGCGCAAATTAATAAGAATCCTAGTAAATATTGTTTATCAACCGAAACTCCTCAGCCCCTATTTCTAGGAATTTGCGTATATATTACCTCCCGCTACCCTTGGTAAGGGAGGTATAGGGATCGTGCTAAAAATCTCATATCGAGATTTTAGTAAATGACCACGTTTTAAGGTCCCTAGAATCCATTTTTAACATTTTCACGATGATGTCTGTATGTGTGTATGTGTGTGTGTGTATGTGTACGAATTTTGTTTGAGCTCTAACTCAAATACTATCATTCAGAAAATTCTGAAACCTTGCATTTTTACCCTATTCTAATAGGAATAGAAGCCATTAGATTTTAGTGTAAATCGGATAAACGGAAATCGTACTTTACTTGAAGCTCACAATGGTTTTTTTCAAAAAGTACCATTAAATGCCATTTTTTCGAATTTTGTGTCTTATGAAAATTAAAGATTATTGAATTTTCTACTGGAATACATTAATACTTTTTCTATATATTTTACAGATAAATTTAAAAATAATTTTTTTTATTAGTCGCAAAGCCTAAGATAAAAACTATTCCTTTGTTACACAGTTCATTTTTCAAATGAATGTAACTGACAGTAAATGTCACTGTCAGAAAACTTATCACTTCAAATTAATAATAGTGACATTTTAAAAAGAAAATAGTAAATAAAGCAACAGTTTTCTGCAATGGAACAGTTTGCAGCGTTAGTAAATACGTAGGTAGGTATGTATTTAAATTAATAAAAATTAAATAGCGGGAGGTTTTGTGTTGGCCACATCAGATTTTTTTTAGTATGTTATTAACGCGTCGATCGGGTTAATTTTGTTGTTTCTTTGGAATTAAATTTAATCATGATTCGTAGGAATCATTATTAAACAAATCATTTAGAAAATCATAATCACAGTCCGAAGAAACACGCCTAGTGTACACGTAACATTTTCACTAAAAATGACCTCCCAAACGAAATGTATAATTTTTTTTCCACCGATAGGAGTATTTATAATACATAATACATGTGTAATTTTTTCAATCTAATGTAATATTTACCGTATGAACAATATGAAACTTGTTTAAGGTTAAATTAATTATTACACATTACTTGTATAAAAATAATAGAATATTTTTAATGAGAATTATAACAATAACCAAGAAAAATGCTAATGCCAATAATGGCATAACAATTTGTATTCATTTACCAACTCTGTTCACCTGTTAACCATAACATGAACGATTAGTTACACTTTTATATAAAATCATTTACTTATTATGCAACTAGAACAATTTAATTATCCGGCATAATGACTTACACAAATCGCTCCGTATATGTATAATTTACATTACGTTCTGGTGCAGGTGTAAACTTATATCCATTCGATAGCAGTTCACACGAAACAATGTCGATTTCCTTGGACTATAAAAACACATTCACAAGAGCAAAGTGTTAGATTTGGTCGAATGTCGAGTACGAGTCGAACCGTTACCGCCAACGGAAGGTCTTTGTACACACAAGAGATTCTGCTAAAGTGGAAACTATTGAAGATCTGCTGCATTCTAGTGCGGGAAGAATAGATAATTTCCATTTGTGGTAGCAAGTATTTGGGAGTAAGGCTGTCACCGATGTCGCAATTTGGCATTTAGTATTTAGGATTTAGGTCTTCTTCACATAAATACAACTCCGAATGGCACACTAGTGATATCCATTGGTTTAGAACAACAAAAATGAATTATACAATTCGATTTAATTTGATGCTTCAGATTAAATGTTAATGTTACATTTTATAAAATAGAAGCTAAGAAGCTCTTTTTGACAGTAAATTTGACGTTTTGTACAAATTATAGCAACGAATATGATTTGTTTAATTAGTGCGCGTCAACTTCAAGGCATAGTGTGCTCCTGCAAAACCCTAAAATCCAATTCCTAAAATCCTAAATAATCACTAAGATTTAGGGCATATAAATTTAGGATTTAGATATTAGGGTGATAAAAGTGTAACATCGGGCTTTATAAGCAACTTTTGTTCAAAGATTGAAATATCAGCCCCACTGTACTAACAATGTCAGTAATGAAATTAATTCAACTGTGGAATTGTCACGTACACAAAAAAACAAAACAAAAAAAACACAAACGACTTGACATAAAAATATTTCATAAACACTCGATAAGGCAGAAGTAAATTGAAATATACATAACTAAATTAACAAATTGTTGTACTATTTATACCGAATACTTATCCCTTCTCTACTAAAATCTTTCATTTTTCTGTTTGAAAACTTTTGGAACATCATTGCGCGGTACACAACTACATACGACAATTAGATTCAGTTAATCTTTTATACCTAATGGATAAAACTGTAATAACATATGTAATCCTAAGTCGGTGTAATAATTTCAGTTGAATTACATCTTTGAGTTCTTCTGGTATTAACTTTAAACTTTTTCGGGTACAACATTTGGGTAAATTGTTTGTTAGAAATTAATCTGCAAAGCCTAGTACAGTTTCTACATTTGTTCTTAATACATTTATATTTAAACCTAGAAATACACCTGATATGATACTTCAAATGATAAATTTTCATTAGAACTAAACGTCAGAACACAACACGAACGACACTGGGGTATCCATGAACAAGCTAAGCCGTTGCTATGACAACCAAGGGCAATGACAAAAATTCGTTTCTGCGCTGATGACGTAAATGGCTTTTTCTTAGCTGACGGGAACTCTAGATGGCCTGATTTTCTCACTGACGTTTACTGTTCATTTAGTTTTTAATTTGCAATATGCTACTGAGAACTGAGAGTGAATACTTACTTATAACGTAAAAGGATATGATTTTAACCACAGGTTATTATGTACTTAAACAATAATTAGTTTAGTGTACTTATAATGAACCACAAGGAATTCACGTTCATATTTACCGATTAAAAGAAAAAACAAAAAAAAAAAAACAGTAAATATGGTTAAGTTGTTAGGTAGTCTATGTTAGCTGCGGTTATTATTTAAGATAGATAGTGAAATATCTGTGCACATTTACCTAGTAATAGAATGGTGCTTATATTGAAGAATGCTACTTATGTTAAACCTAACCTACCATCTTTGTTTGTGAATTCAGCTAGATAGTGAAGTTTATTATGCACATTTGCCAAATTGCTCATATAGACCATGACATATACAACTCATACTGCAATATAAATTACATATCATCGCGGTTTATTACCGATTACTGGGCGCGTTACTCTGCTTCTATTAGCTTATTATTTTTGTACTGTAGAGGTCGTCTTACTCTTCACTATTATTTCTAGGATGTAAAGAGAATGAAACTGACGTTTCTTTTTTTTCAATATTATACGTTATTAATAAATGCTCGAATCTCTGTTCTTCTCCATATTCCTTTTCTCAAGTTAATTTTTAATCCTTTCCTTCCACTTCTTTCTGTTATCTGTTCTTTGCCATTTTTTAATTTCTTCCATTTTTTTACCTCTTTTATCTACTATTGTTCCTTTTATGGTTTCCTCGATCTTCTTCTCTTTATTCTGTTCATACTTCCAAAACTTTTATTTTTTGATCCATCTTCATTGTATGTCCTTCTCAACCCAGTTTCTGAACTTTCTTACTACACGTACTTTTGTCATCATCCTTATGTTTTCATTTGTTTTTCTGTCCCATTTACTCTGTGATTCATAAACACAAATAACTTAGAAGTCACTGCCTTTTTCAGCATGATTAGATATATTCCTGTTACCGTCACATTAACATACGCAGAGAGGTGAAATTTGTGTAAATTTGTCGCTGTACATGACTCATTTCGTAAATGTGTAGTTGTAAACTAATATCTGGCACATTGAAAACACATGCTGATTAATAGCTGTTTTATTTATAGTGCTGCAAACATAGCAGATTTAAATCAGATCATCCTGTACAATTGTACATCTAATATTTATGCATGATGGAGAATAAATTATTTTTACAAACCTTAATTTCATTAGAATCAAATATATTACTACTATACTCTCCTTAACACGGTTTCATTATTAATTTTAATGTAACTGCTCTCTGACAGTGACATTTGTTTAAATTTGTCAAAATTGTTATTAAAGTATTATGTGTTTGTTTTACACATAGGCAAGAGGATACATAAAAATAAATTATTTTATAAATTTATATTTTGAGTTATTTACTAAATGAAATTATTGTAAAATTGAAAATTGTAACATTATATTCAATTTTTAGTAGTAAAAGTTGCTGAAAAATGATATTCAAAGTATTTTTTCAAGAAAAACTGTTAAAAGCTTGTATAAGTGATATTTCCCGTTATCCGATATACACTAAAAACTAATGAGCCCTTTCCACATTAGCACAAAATTTTCTGACAGACATCATTGTAAAAATATTAAAATCGGATTCTGGGGACATGAAAATGTGCTTATTCATAAAAATCTGTATATGCGATTTTTAGCACGATCCCTATACATTCCTTACCTAGTGGGAGGTAAAACTCTAAAATATTTATAAAAATAGCTTATTATCCGAAAAAGTTCAATGTTTGATTGTGGGAACCCAAACAAATGGTACATTTACGATAGCGTTTCTAACGACGTTATCGGCGGTAAGAGGAGGTCGTTGTAACACAACACTGAGTAGACGCTGAGAGCAAGTGCATTATACCACAGGAGATTAAAATAATGAGCCCCTACCGCGCACGTGAGACTCTGGCTGGAGTTATGGATACATGAATATTCCCGGCTACCGAATAGCAAAAACACAAGATATTCTACTAGTGGAATATTTGTGTGAAAGCTTAGCAATTTGTTGTACAAAGATAAAACTGAAGTTGTTATGGTAAACCAACTTTTTTATTCTCCACAGAAAAGATGATTTATGCTAGTAGTGGAAACAAGGAAATATAAGATATGAGCTATTGTATCTTGAAGGATCATACAGTTAAGTTGTAATGAGAGAACCATGACATATACCTTTTATTCAGTGAGGTACGGACGAGTGCTTTACGAATTTTCTTTGGCAACTAGAAGACAGAGGTACAAATTTTGTGTATTATCAATAATACAAAATTTCGATGAAAAATCATATAACTTCAAATGGCTGTAACACGAGATCCGATGATGTAAAAAAATCATGCGTCACATGAAAAGAAAGAGAATTTCATGCTGAAATCAGGCATTCATCGTCCGTTTTTCTATCTCTAACCGTGTATGAGTGGTGCATGAAAATATGAGAAATGAACTAAATCATTTAGTTCATTTCTCATATTTTCATATATGGTCGGGTCCCAAGCAACTAATAGCTGACACGTGATATTTTTTGGTTTTGTGAACTACATTAAAATTAAAGGGCAGAATTTATATATCCATTAAAACCAGGGTATCGAACCCGAACCTGAACCGAACCAAAACCGGAACCAAACCGTAACATTTTAGGGAACCCAAACCGAGAACCGAACCTCAGATATATTTGAATTAAACCTGAGTCGAAACCGAACCGAGTATTAAAATTCTGGTTCGGGGTTCAACTCCGGTTCAGATTAATTTTTAGTTCGAAAAGTAAATACAGCCGATAATCGCCGTCTTAGGCTTTTGCGTTGCTGTCTGGGCTGACTTTTCGTGAAAATTGTGTTCGTTACTTGTTGCGTTTTGCGTAAATTCCGGCTCTCATTTTACATTATTTCGAACCTGAACCGCACCCGAACTCATCTTTTAAAAAACAAATTAACCTGAACCTAAACCGAACCCAGTTTTTGGCAGATTCGATGCCCTGATTAAAACCACGTTATACGGAATTACTCCTCAAGTGAATATACTGATTTTTTTTTTAATCAAATAATTGTACTATGATAAATGTGGCGACCTTAATATATTTAATTTTCATACATCTTCGTAACTATTAGAAATTGAGAAAAATGTTTCATATATTTTTTTTTCGCGATCGCCCAGAAAATGTGCTCTTTCTGATCACTATTTAGACCGGAAAGTCCTTCTTTGCTGAGCTAGCTCGGAAAGTTGTCTATAAGGGATCGGAAAGTACTTTACCGATCCCGGGACCGGTAAAGCTAAATGTTTCCATGGAGATCAGTTGTTTATTTATTTCTTATTTGTTCGCAGTAAAAAATAAAATAATACTTTTTTATTCTTTTTTCAGGATCGCAAAAAAAAATATTGTACCCAACATGACCTGAAAGTGTCTATACTGGGCTCACAAGCTTCCAAAGCTCGCATACGGCTCGTTCTGGAATATGCTTGCTCACCCAGTAAAGTATCACTTTCAGGTCTTGTTACGTAAATTACTATTTTGTTTTTTTATAGTCTATTTACTGACATAGACAAAAATTTGTTCGGTCACTATATCATTGTCAGTTTTTTCTTCGATTTTTCGTTAATCTCGGAACAGTTGAAGACCAGACCTATGTTGATTAAGCTTTTTTTACTCATTTATGTCAGTACCATATGCTCTTAATTTTTTTTACACTTTTTTGAAACAGCCTGTATAAATATTATTAAAGACATCAATGCCCGAAGAAAGTTGCTCAAAGGCATGTCTCCTTAAACAAATAAAATATTTGTTTTACAAGAACAATCACAACGTGCAAATAAATCGAGGCGAAAGCAAAGTGTCGCGGTAGCATTAGCGTACAAATCACTGTATGTAAAGTGAAACCTGCAGCTGGTTGGACACAAGAAATCGAAACGGTTGAAAGTATATAATGGAATTAAGTAAAAATTAATCAAGGATGCAAGAGAGCAAGTGTCCAGCACTAACATAAAATTTATATGTAGTGCATTGGAATAAGACAATGATATAAAGTTACATAATTGTTGCATTAACAAAACGAATAAAGTGAACGTTTTGCACCTAAAGAGATAAGATATGTGCATGTTTGCCTCGATGTTTGCCAGCGGAATTCTACCACATTTGTTCAATTTACAATAAAGAGAAATATATATATTACAGTCCACCCAGATTTAGAATTTTATGCTTTACAATTTAATGTAAATCACTTTTTACCTCTCGCTAAGACAGGTATTGGATTCATGCTAAAATTCGCATATCCAGATTTTATTGAATAAGCACGATTTAAGGTTCGTAGAATCCGATTATAACATTTTTAAAATGATGTCTGTGTGTGTGTTTGTGTGGATGTGTCTGTGTATGTATGTATGTATGTATGTATGTATGTATGTATGTATGTATGTATGTATGTAAGTATGGATGTTGGAGGGACGATTCCTCAAAAACTATAAGACTTAAAAAATATTTAACTGAAGTTTCCCTCAATCTGACATTCGTGGGATGAGCTGAAAAGGTTTTGATAACGAATGAACAACCGGAAGTAGTAGTTTCTTAGAAAAATTCTTGTAAATATATTTTTTTGGGAGTTTTTTTTTTATTAAATATTGAAGAACATAAAATTCTCCATCTAATACACTTAAAATTTTTATTATATCTTGTATAGATTTAGAAATAAAGACACTATAATTTATAAAGTAAACTAATCACAGAGGAAACCAGTTGACAAATTCCAATGTTTATAACATAGTTTGTAAATGACACATGTCATTGTCAAATATCAACAGTTTTAGTGACATTCTAATAGCTTTTTTTGGGAAGTATATTTCATCTTTCTTATTTATTAATTAAATATTTAAAATTATAGGTAAAATTGTGGTAAAATGCATATATCCATCAGAAATACCGCCAATCTAGATAATGAATTGGAAGAATCTCTGACATTTAAAAACTTCCTCATACAATGAAAAATAGATATACCTAATTAGAATTATATGTGTACAGAAGACATGTTTACAATAAAAAACAATATTTGAGTAAAGTTCTGTAATTTTTTGTTATATAAAACAATACAATACTTATATAGCCTAATATGGAAATGGCGCGAGGTTTTGTGCTGGCCACAACAGATTTTTTACCTTAAGGTAACGAAGGTATTGCATCTCAAAATATAGTGGCCATAATCTAACTAACAATCAAATTTGGCACTTCGTCTGACAGATAAACAATAAACAATTGCTGTTGTTATGTGGTTGTTATGAAAACAATATTTCAAAGCCTCCTGTGTAGGGACAATAAATACTATACAACCCTCGTATATATAGAACTTAAACTAAATGGTTGTATTATTCTAAACTACTTTTTCTCAAAATCAAATGGAAAATAATGGAAGTTTGACAATACCTTGTTGCTCACAATGTACCGAGACCGGAATCGTCGATACGGCGCCATAAACTGAAAATAGGAAACCCCACAATTACACACTTTAATCTAGGAACCATAAAAGGATCTAAACATAATTAATCAAAATACAAGAAAAGCCCGAAACTTAAAAAAATCAATCAATTTAGGTTAGATACGTACAAATACAACATTCGCTCCACATTAAACCAAAGAAATTTCTAATTAGAAAACAAGATGACAAGGTAGTTTTGGGACCTAGTTACAGAAAAATTAACAAAAAAAAAAAAAAAAAACTTATTCTATCAGTTATACATTCAAACAAATATATTAAGTAATGTCATGAATTAAATCCCGTGACTGGTATTATTTGCAATCAAATAAACAAATCCTTTCTTTACAGGTTTTTTGCACGGGACGTACAGTATTCTTTAAATTTATGTATAGTTACGCCCAAACATCGAAATCGCACAGCGCGTTGCGAACGATGGTGAAATCTGATCAACGTAACCTAATTGGCCATTCTTAAAAACACAACTACAACGCAAATTTTGGTATTTGATCGTTCAGCACCATCCGCAACACCGCAACGCGTTGTGGCTTTTTGGGCCATAATTTCTTGTTTTGTTGCTAAACCAAAA
This sequence comes from Ophonus ardosiacus, assembly GCA_943142095.1. Lineage (NCBI taxonomy): Eukaryota > Metazoa > Arthropoda > Insecta > Coleoptera > Carabidae > Ophonus > Ophonus ardosiacus. The sequence goes on along the minus strand of OW964827.1, from coordinate 55,098,597 downwards.
AAACGAAATCTTATTAAGAAGGTAACGAGAAATTAGGATTACACACATTGTCAACCATTAACGAGTCACACGTTGAGTAATCTTTACCACGGTCTGAGAAAAAAGGGCTGTTCGGTCCTCGGTTGACATATTGAGTGATTCTAATTTTTAATTACCCTCTTAATACGGTTTCGGGTACAGTCATTTTACTACTAAAAATAAGAACGTTCCTTGCGAAATACGTGCATGCATAATTTTTGTTTTTACTTAATTTTAAAATTAGGGCTAATTTCTAATTTTATGATCAATTATATTAGCCTTCAATTTGACATAATTTTATCAACAAATTTGGTAATATTTTGTTTCATTACAAACGAATGTTTTGTCAAATATGATCATAAATTTAATTTATGATATGTATATATGTTTGACAAAATCATAAAATTTTGATAACAAATTCGAAAAAAATAATTATGACCTTGATAAACGGCTTTAATATACAATTACTTATTATAGTTATTTCATAATTCATTCTCCTCCTACAAGTGGCTGAAAAACTAATGATCTACCATTGCACATGTTTTATTGCTTCAAATTATTATTATTACTATTAATATTTAAGAGTAGTGAAAACATGTTTGACTTATACAAGAAGTAATATAAAATCATTATTGAAATTGATATCAAATTTCAATTATAATCTTTCGGTTGCAGCAATAAATAAAATTTCGCAAACAGAAACTAATATACAAAATAATTGGATATTATTAGTTACACCAACAGCACGAAATGACAAAATTAATACTTTAGCGTGGAAAGTAATATTATTATATTTAAAGATATATGGAGAACCAACAGTACCTACATAATAACAATTAATAGGATCTCACTATTTAATAAACTACATTTATAAAAAAGAGTAAAAGTCATATGTTTTATATCTAAGTCGCTAATATACTGTTTACAGCTCTTTTAAATTGTATTATAGTGAGAGATGAAATATATCAAAGCCTCTAAACCTAAGATTGTAAATATGCATCATTCTGTTTATAGGTGAATTGAAATAAATATTTGTATTGTAAAACGGTAACTGAAATAGATTGTGAGACCTGGTTTTTTTATTTGAAACATAAATGTTAAAGTATTGAGTGTCTTCGAGTACATCTTATAAAAGATTGTATACATTGTAATCATATCAATGATAGTTCTTCTATCTTCAAGCGTAGTCACATTTAAAAACTTTAATCTCTTTAAATAATTTGTGTAAGAAATACCAAATTTTCTACTTATTACATAGACAAACCTTCTTTTTTGACATTTTCAATTAGTTTTATATATTTAGGCTGTGTCCGATGTCGCACTTTGGCATTTAGTATTTAGCACTTCTTACATAAATACAACTCCGAATGGCACACTAGTGACATCCATTGGTTTGTATGGCAACAGTTTAGAACAACAAAAATGAATTATAATTATAAGAAGCTATTCTTTGATAGAAAATTTGACGCTTTGCACAAATTATAGCAACGAACATGATTTGTTTAATTGGTGTGCGTCAACTTCAAAGCATAGTGTGCTCCTACAAAACCCTAAAATCTAATTCCTAAAAATCCTAAATAATCACTAGATTTAAGGCATATAAATTTAGGATTTAGATATTAGGGTGATAAAAGTGCAATATCGGACAGAGCCTTAGAATATAAGGATTCCAAATTACTGACATATATTCCAGTTTAAAGCGAACTAAACAATTAAATAAACATATGAACGTTTGTGGATCATTAGAACAATTGCTTCGAAATATGAAACCTAGGGACTTACAAGATTGTTTGACAGATAGCTCAACAAGTTAATTTATATTTAATTTGTTATCAAAAAAATATCCAAGTCCTTGGTTATATCTTTCGTATCTCAAATGATATTACAAATTTTATAAGGATATACTATAGTATTTACATTTCTAGTGAATTTAGATGATTTCCTTTTCACGCTCAGTTGGTGCAAAGAAATTTATTATAAAACAGACTAAACCATTTAAAATATTACAAAATAGCACAATAACAAAAGTTACAATTCATTTAGCTGCAAAAACTGCTCCACTCACTAAAGCATTCAAATTAGAAATTAGAAATCAGGATGACTTTTAACTTCTCCCAAATTTGAACGGGTCAGTTCCTCAGGTTCTTTTCATACATAGAAAAAGTCCGTGGACAGATCCAGCCAAGCGTGCAGAGGCGTCAGAGCCGTGATTTTTGTGAAAGTGATTCGACTGCCTTAAAAACTCTGCCACTTTTAACGGTCCGTAGCGCATGCTGCTATGCGCGAGGTATACATATAACTAACTGGGAGAAATATAAGACGTGTTTGGTGATGAAATTGAAGAGTTTACGGATTTGATTTCGAGTTTATGTAGGTGGAAGAGGATATGAGAAATTTGCGCAGAATTGATGAAATATAATGTAAAGTGCATTATATTCTTTGTATAAGCAATCATAAATAAACATAAATAAAGAAAAATGTCATGGGATCCCGTGCCTGCGTATCTGGTCGCGAACCTCTGGGGAACAGGGTTCGATCCCGACCGAAGCCAAATATTTTGAATTTTAAATGGCACAAAGATGATCCCTGTGGGGCACGCTCCACGCCAACAATGAGTGCCCGTGAGGTTACGCCTGGTAAGCGCCGGCACGGTACAAATATGTCGTCATCATTACCGATATCTGCGATAAAGCAGATTGTGGCACACTCAGAAATGGGTAATATGCCGTGATGATATATTTATTTATTTAAAAAAAAATGTTTAAAATAAATAATAGTTATTTGTGTATCAAGAGCGTAAAGTAGCGATTGTAGCGCGAGCAATAAAGATACTTTACGCTAGAGATGCACACATAATTTTTTCTACGACTTTACTAACCAAAATAGAAAAAAATAATTATACCTATTTAGTAAGTTCAATTCAACCTCAACCAATTTCTGTTTTGTGTTGTGTGTAACCATGACGATGTGAGTATCCAAGTAAATAAATACAAAATTCTGTCAGTAAAAGATAGTGATTTTTCCTGCACTCCTCCAGATATATTTGAAACAGCGCAAAATACTTCCTTGAATTTATTATCTGCAAAATCAAAAGCATTATACGAAAAGAATTATAACCTCTCCATTGAATGGTTGAAGTTAAAAAAATCAAGAATTACAGTGAAAATGTCTTACTAGCTTACTTTTTGTAAAACTCTAATGAAATCGTCTTCTCTTTGGTCCATTTATTCCATGCTAAAATCAACAGTAGCAGTTAAGAACTGAAAACTCTAGTGAGTGTCACAGTCACAGAATCTAATTTATCTTCGTCAGCTGTTTTCAAGTTCTGGAATGAATATACAAAACTGCCAAAAGTGCACATTCAATTTTAACATTATCCGCCAATAATTAAATCCAATAAGTTTGTTAATTATGAAATGTGTGTTATTAAATATTTAAAGTTGTAATACAATGTACATTCACCAGTAGAGTTGTTATTATATATATAATTAAATACCTAACCTAACTAAATTGGTAATGTAGCTAACTTCAGGTACATTGTTTGTAGCACGTTTCTAGTGTAAAAATGAACCTAACCTATATTTTAGATTTCGTAAGTATTATTTTAATAAATTAAGATTTCAGCAAAAATATGTATTTATCTAAGCGAGCAAATTAAGCACTTTACCGCGCGTTGCTATGGGAGACGCGCGGTAAAGTATTTTTTTGCTCGTTCCTTAGTAACCATCACCTTTACGATGACAAAATAGAGCACAAATGTCAACTTTTCATGGTGGTCGTAGAAAAAATATTTAAAATGTCTCTCCTTGAGAAATAGCATCCGAACTTAACAATGACATTAAATAATATTCCATGACTTTAACTGTTCACCACTCTGAAGTACCTGTAGATCATTTAATAATCCCTTTTCATCCGCTATACCTTTGGTTCACACAACCAACAACCAACACTATCCTCTGTTGTGTCTGTTGCATGGCAACGATCTCAGCTGACCGCCACATCTCAGATCCATAGTCTACTAGATGCGCTGGATTCCCATTCGCTCATTCAGCACTCGAAACATACAGCCACAAACATCTGCAACCTAACCGCGAAATTCCTAACAAATGTATTGTCTTGAAACCTGATCAAGCCAGAGTAATCCTGCATCACACTCCAAGGAAGTAAAACAAAACAATGGAATCGAGTTACTATTGTAATAATGTTTTGTTAGAACATGATATTTCCTCTAGATGTGTTTTAACGGTATGCTCTGTAGCTAATTCTCAGAATGCAAAATTCAGAATTAGTTCATCGTAATAAACATTTCCAAGATTTGTTTATGTAGGGCCGGTTTTTCAATGTATTGGCAAGTGTCTGTTAAGTCTCTGTAAAATTTATCCTCATGGTAAACACCGATTTCAGTTTTTCAATGTCATGTTAGCGTTACCAACAGGATAAGTCCTAGGTAAACAAGAGGATAACGTAACAGACACTTTGACCTACCGATAAAATTTTACCAGTAGGATAAATTCAGCTGTTCTGACATATTGACATTGACAGTTAAATAATATCAGTAGAAAATTGTAGAAATATGTATCTAATAGACTTATGTAAATGTGTTTTTCGATAATAAAGACAAGGACAAGGAAAAGATTTCGTTTGTTAATATAATGGTAGTGAATCGAAGACCACATAATGAAAGACGTCGACCAGATCTCGTTGACTTCTAGTGACGATAAATATTTTTAAAAATTCCAATTTAGCAAAACATACTGCTATGTATTTAGAGAATACTGATATTTGCAATGGTATAAACAACAAAAATGTCTTGTATACCAATGACTGTGTCAAAGTACTTTTCATGGCTTATTTAAAAATGTATAAATTTCATTAAATTATAATACATAATACAATGAAAATTATTTCCACTTTATAATAATTTATTTTGATTACAAGAATGAGAAGAATTAATAACAAGTAAAACGTTGATAGCAACAATGTTGCGTCAATATACAGCAAAGTTATTGTTTAATATTAATAAAAAATGTTTAATAATTGTAAATATATTGTGTAGTGTTAAAAATAGAATGTATAACGCAATGTTATACTGATCACTTAGAAATTAAGAATTCCCAAGAAGACATGAACCAAACCTGCTCTTATAAAATACTTAAATTCGCTACATTTTCTAATTAATGACAAAAAAATGAGACAGTATATTTTTAAGAAACAGAACATATGTGTACATTTGTAGGTAAAATCCCAATACAAATTTACAGCTGCTTGATGCTTGAAGCCCGCAAGATACACATATTTAATAAAATAAAACCCATAATGATATGACAGTCAGTAATAAAATAGTTTTTTCCATTCTTCAGTTCACGTATTCTTATTACATATTGCTACAAACTAAGGCAAACTTTAAATTTGCTTGAATGTCACAGATTCAGTACTGTCAACAACTGCAACTGTCAATCACATTCGAAACGAAATGAATGGAAATATGTTCAAAATGACATGTGATTCCTTACGAACATAGCAAATATCAGCTTATAATTATTGCCAACCTTAAAGTTGACAACCAAATCCGACTGTTACTTACCGAATAGATAAATTCGTATTGAAAAACGCATTTTCATTACCATGGAGTTTATCTGATGGATAAATTTAATATGTTAGGTAGTTAACAAACACTTTAACAAGCGATTGAAAAACCGGCCCTAAGTATATGTTTTGTTATTATTGGTTTACTAAGAAAATAAGGTTCAGCAAAATTAAACAAAGTACATTATCTTTAAAAAAAAGTTATAAGTTAGACAGTTTATCTTAGGGCTGGTTCATGATGAGTTCGACTGTATATGAGTTAGTTTGAAAATACCAAAGAAAGTAACTAAACACGAGACGAAATAATTCGATCCTAAAAAGGAAATTTTGAATTTACTCCAACTTAAAAATTATATAATTACTAAAAATAAATTGCAGACAAAATTCCAATAGAAATTCAATACTAAGTACAGTCATTAATCGTAATCATGTCTAGTCTGTAAAAAATAAATGACGGATAAATAATACCCCTGATTATTATTAATAACATTCTCTTCTCGGAAGACTAGACAGGTAGACTTGAATTATTTTTGTTTATGACTATTATTCTGCAAATGTTCCGTTGCTGTATTTTTACAGAAGGCGAATATTGATGTCAGTCAATTCTTCGAACTAGATTACTTGTGCGATCACACACTGTGAAGGTGAAGACCATTTATTTTCCTGATTTGTAGCTAGAGTAAATCATAATTTTGACACATATGGATGCATCGGTCGTCTATCATTAATATTGAATGATATATAGTGAACTTTGTAGCGGTAATGTGAAAAATACTTCAAATTATGAAGTTGTAGCGGAAAACTATTCCCAAAGCAGTTGTAATTTCAAACTTAGTGCAGTTCCTGTTTCATAATGACTTTTTTTCATATAGTAGAATTTTTTATGCGTACATAAATATTTGTACAAAATTGTAATTTGTAATATAACAGTACTTACGTAATTACAGAAAAATAATATTTTATTCACAAAAACGTCGGTTTAAATTTTAAAAGTTGCCTACTTCTTTTCTTCGTCAATAAAAAAGAAGGTAAACAAGACATTAGCTTACAAAATTAGAAATACATTAATTTTTTTTTATACAGTAATGTGTTGTAACTTGTCTAACTATGCGGTAAAATAATCAAAATACACTGGACGTTTATGGGTATTTAGAAAAGAAATTATCATCATTCATGTAAAAAAGTACTACCTACATAAGTTATTGTTTTACTTTAACATTTCCTATATTTAAAATTAATTTATATAAACCAAAATCACGGCAGCGACATCTGTCACTATTGTAAAAATCCGCCGTTACCGACATAGTCACCGATCGATATACCTGTCAAATACGCGAGGCGAAAATTGCTGAAATGTTAAATTTCGATACCTACCTATTATTTATTACGAAGAAAACATGAGCAAATAAATATATTATGAGTCATAAACAACGTCTATTATTACAAATAAATTTTCGCTAAAAGAAGTACTCTAATGAAGGTAAGTAAAATCAAATTTGGAAATTGACTTAACCCCAATATTTTAAACTAACCCTTTTCAGAAGTACAACCTATCTCATTGAAAAAAGTGATTTTCATTATCGTCGGCCAAAAAATTTGATAAAATTCTCGTGCCTGAAGTATTTTACAGCGCTCCAGCTAATAAGGCACTCGCCTTAAGGGCTCGTGCCTAAAACAAAGCTGTCGCGCTGTAAAATGCAACTTACACGCACTCGAATGTAAATAACTATTACACACTGTCTGTAGTGTGTAAAATATCAACTTTACATATCGGAGTATAAAAATAACTATTAGATAACTGTAGATTTATTTTCATTTTTTAATTTGCACTCTCTTTTTGTTTCATGTTCAGTTGTTTTCTTTGCCATCTTCATATTACTCCGTAATTGAGAAATATTTCCTTTAGGATAATAATATAATTATGTTATTAAGATCAATTTAAGTAGACATTTTAATAACGAAAATAATATTAAACTTATAACACAAATATATTTATAACATTAAAATACTTGTGCTGAGTTATTGTTGGGTATTTTTATACTACAACAATAAATCTGATATGAGTATTATAACCACTATTATTACATAGCTTTGTACATACAGTCATGTAAGAAATATTTGACCTATTCCAAACTATAAACGCATAGTTGAGGATAACAATAAATAAGCATATATTATTTAAATTAATTGTTCTGTAAATATTTCCATGTCACTTTCAACTTTTGTTTTGTTAAACATGGAAAATGAAATGCTAATAAAATTAGTTATATTTTCTACTCCACAGCGCATGTGGCAGAAATCACATTCCAGTGTTTCGGAAGATGATCTAGTTTCTTAATTTAGGTTACAATTTAGATTAGATATCTGGATTATTCAATGAGTCATTCTGTCTAAAGGTTCAGATATCCTGAAAATATGCAATTTACTTAGATGTTCAATACCTTTCTTACCTAACAGTCACGCAAGGTAAAAAAAGTATTTCTTAACAGAAAGTTATCGTATTAATGTCACCATTAACAGAATTCATTTTGTCAAAGATTTAAGTATTTGTTCCAGTCAGGTTATAAGGCGTCAAAACATATTCCGCATTTTCTTCAAAATTTTCAAAAATCCAATTTTTATACATGTAGGTACATCTCAACGCGCTGACTTCAAATTTTAAACCGCAGGTCGATATCTCTTCCCATTCTCGAGATATTTACATTTCAAATTTTACCCATTTTTGGGCCATAACCCCAAAATGGGCAGAGATACAAACCTGGCGACTTCACCATTCGATTCTACGGGCAAAATTACATGGGTATGCAAATTTTCTATTTTTTTGAACAACGTATACAATTTCTAGAGTACAATAACTGAAAATAGCCAAAATCTGAAAAAATGGCAAGATTAGATTTTTCCGATTTTTGGCCATTTTCAATTATTTTGCTTTAGAGATTGTATGCGGTGTTCAAAATTTATGAAAATTGGTATACTTATGTAATTTTTCCCGTAGAATCGAATGGTGAAGTCGCCAGGGTTGTATCTCCGCCCATTTTGGGGCTATGGCCCAAAAATGGGTAAAATTTGAAATGTAAATATCTAGAGAATGTGAAGAGATATCGACCTGCGGTTTTAAAATTTGAAGTCAGCGCGTTGAGATGTACCTACATGTATAAAAATTGGATTTTTGAAAATTTTGAAGATTTTGGAGAAAATGCGGAATATGGGTTTTGAAGCCTTATCACCTGACTGGTGTAAAATTGTAACAAGAACTATTTTCTATAAATTCCGTTAATCTATAATTAAAAAAACAGCCCATAGAAACCAGATGAAAAATTAAAATGTTTATAATTGAAGTCAGTGTAAAAAATCTAGAGATATTACAGACACTCAGGCACGCGGCCACGGGACACCATAATTTGTGTGGCATCAGCCATTACCTCCCGAAAAATAAAGAAAATGTAATTATAATTTTTGTGTACACCAGAAATGTTAAATACAATACTTATATAGCCTAATATGAAAATGGCAAAAGGTATTGTAATGACCACATAGATTTTTGGTATTTTGTAAATAATAATGAATTACAGTTGAAAATGTTTTATAAAAATAGTTGTCAAATAAAATACAGTGCATTCCCATGAAATATTTTACGTTGGCTGTCATATTTCATTCTAAATTGTGAATTACACGGTGAATTATTATGCAGAAGTTGTAGCTTTGAGCAGGATACAAGAAAGGGAAGCAATCACTCTTGTCTGATCCTGTACATATCCTCATCGCAAATCAACCGCGAAATATAAACCATTTTACTCTGCACACGTGCGTTGTACGTTTACCTCTAAGATGCGGAATTCAATTGAACACTAACAGGCCGGAGCAGCTACAGCGCCTTGTTAGATGGAAAATAAAACGAGTTTGGGTTTTTAATTAACGATTTCTGCTATATGGAGTAATACCAGAAATTAATGATTCATTAGTTTGCAATTATTAGATGTTAACAGTGTGAAGTTAAGCGTACATCTGTTCACATATCTTTTTTTATTCCTTCCGAACGGAAATAATTATTGTTTGGTAAGATTTTATCTTGTTTATTTTACATCATCAAACACGACTTTTTACGGTTATTAAAAAAAATGAAACATTTTAAATCTTCACGCCAGTACATTATAAATCAGTTTTAGTAGCTACAACATGTATTTTATCCCCAACCAACGGATAAATATATATTTCTACACAATTTTTAAATAATAAATAAATAAATATATCATCACGGCATATTACCCGTTTCTGGGTGTGCCAGATATCGGTAACGATGATGACATATTTGCACAATACCTCTCACCAATTTCATATTAGGCTATAAATACAGATGTCTCAGGACGAGCTTACGCTATCTATATTTTAAATACCATTTAATATAATTTAACGAAATTTGGTATCTAGGGGTTATCCAACGTGCTTGTTTCAACTAAAATATTTTCAAAGCAGTAGCACTTCCGGTTTGACCGGAAATTGACCTCAACTTTCTTATTTTAAATGGAATACGCTATATTTTATTTTACCATTGAATGCAGCGGAAAATTTTACGTATGAAGCAATAAAAACATTTTACTCATGATCAACTACTTCCGGCGTTATTCAACTTTTTTTGATTTTTTTTTCTGAAATCCGGCACATTTTCAAAACTCTGTATATCGGGAACGAGATCGAATTTTTATAATCTGAAAAAAGCCTTTTATAAAGGATACTTTAAGCTACATTGTCATAGAAGAATCTTCGATTATTTATAAAAATGTGACGGGTACGTTACACCAAAATTTCAGTTGACAAACTTCAAAAAAGACAATTTTTTTAAATGGAAACCCCCCCCCCCCCCCTTTTTTATTACATAAATGTGTTGTCTTTGGAATTTATCTCACCAAATACCACACGACCTCTCACATTTTCTCAAATAAACTTTTATTTTTAAGCACACATTTTTTTTTGCTTTTAAGCAAAATCACTCAAGCAAACTGACATTATGTAAAACCCCTCCTCCTTCGGAGTCGGGATTTACCATGCAGTTTTTCTTTCGTGTTTATTGTTAAGCAAAAAAAAAATCGTGCAAAATAAAAATTTATCGATAAAATCAGGAGGTCTTGTGATATTATTTCTGATAAGAAATTTAAATAAAAATAACCGTAATATTAATCTATTTCATATCACCAACTATTTTCATTTCCATTATTGTACACTTACTTTCTACATAAGCACTGTAGGTAATTACTGCAGTGACATTTGATTATTACATAAAATTTCTAATTGTTAAATCAAAACATTGCAGAATGATAATTAAACTTGTCAATAAAATTTAATTAAAAATCGTGTTGAAGCATAAATATTCCTGCCTATATTTAACTATAATTACTATACACTTTTATTATTAATTATTAACAGGTAGGTAACTTTCACTAAACTGTCACTTCATGCCCAAATAGACCTCAAACTAAAATGGACATGGAATTTAGTAAAGCATATTGCTTCATGCATTTACAATCAGTTTAAATAAATTATACAGTATAATTAAAACAAACATAATGCAATATCAACACGCGCTTTATTGACATTTACACCAGTTGAAAATTTAATTATTAACTGCCGAAAAGGAGAAAATTGATTAGTGTCCAGATTATGACCCAGATGAAGATAAAAATAAGAAATATATAATGTGCATAATGTACTATAACTTTAAACAAATAAAATGGTTCTATAATGCATATCTAATCTTACAAATTAAGTCATAAATATTAATGAAACAAGTTAATATTAAGGAAAAATTAGATCCAAGATAATCATTAAATAAATAATACGACTTTGTAGTGTAGATTTCGTTTAATATATATATATATATATATATATATATATATATATATATATATATATATATATATATATATATATATATATATATATATAGAAAGTAGAAGAAATGAGGGAAGAATGTTGAAGAGCATTATTGTTGTGTCTTATTCTCAATAATTCTAGCGTGACTCTCCTATTGTACACAATAAAAAAAAAATATTTTTTCTACTCCCATGCGTGAAGTGAGTATACTTCACGTATCAATTTTTATGTGTGCGTTAAGTAACATTTCACGCATCGTTCATTATTTTAAATATTACAAACTGAATTGTATTTTAATAAAACAAAGCTGTTAAACACCCGTAACGTTGGTAACCATGGTTACACAAGTCGATAATACAGAGGCTTTACGTTAAAAGAATGACAATGTGAAAAAAAAAATTATTGCAAGGTCGTAGGAAAAGTATAGTATGTAACAAGTGTGTGAAGCCTATTTTACATTCGGGTGGTTTGCAACACTCGCCTTTGGCTCGTGTCGCAATCTCCACCCTCATGTAAAAATTTCAGCTTCACACACTTGCCACATAATATACTATTATTTTACCAATCATATAATCATAAAAACACAAATATTTCCTTCTGTCACCTTTAGGTACGGAAGGTATTGTCAGGTGGTCAAAAAATTCGGTAAGAGTTTTTAATGAATAAGCACGTTTAGGGTCCCTAGGATACAATTTTACTAGTTTTACGATGCTGTTTGTGACATACGTATGTGTGACTCTGTGTGTGTGTGTGTGTATGTGTGTGTGTGTGTGTGTGTGTGTGTGCGTGTGTGTGTGTGTGTGTGTGAAAAAAAATTTCTCCGACGATAACTTCAATACTCCAAAAATTATAATTCCTTCGTATTCCCCTTATTTACACCCATATGAAGAGCTGATTAGATTTTGGTTATAATTGATCAACCCGAAGTTCCCTTTTTTCCCTAATTTTATGTAATAATCAATATGAAAGAATATCTTATTCTCTATACGGTTTGATTATAAATTTTACTTTATATTCAATAGATACACAGTTAAAGAATTATAAAGAGATTAACTTTCATAAATTAGTCAGCTTTGCTATAATCATGGAAATAGTTGATATATTAAAATAATTATAATTGATAGATGTCAATGTCAAGTGCCATTTACATAGTGTACGTTCGTGTTATAATTTTATTGAATATATAGAATCTTTTCCAAGGAATATATAGAATTAACGGAAGGTAATGTGCTGGCCACATCAGATTTTTTTATATTTTTTTTTATTCTAATCGTATCGTTATTAAATCAATTTGTATATAATACACATTAAACTTGCAAATTAATATGTCTAATTGTTTCAATTTTTTGTCACGTTAGTATTTTATGAAACTATATTTAGTCCTGCAAATTTAATTATAGATTATGTAAATTAGGTAGACAATTTTAAAATTCTTAAGCAGTGAGTGCGGAATTAAACTAATGTATGCACAGAGTTCAAGCAAAGTGCAGTAAAATACCTCTCCAAGTGAATGTTAAAAGCTACCGTGGTCTTTCCTAGTTATTTTAGTATTTGTTTCAATACATAAGTATGTTTAATAAACATAAAATTTGTTTCGAGGCAACAAACACAAATAGCAAATTATGCAAATATGCTACAAATTGCTGAGTACCGAAGATCACACTTAAATTTTACTTGATTATTTGCATTTATTACTAGTAAGGCTAACTCAGTAACGTACAACATAAACTTGTTAGTTATAGAGAGTAAGTTTAATAAAATAGTCATGAAAATGTACGGTATTTACACTAAAAGAACGGTATATGTTTAAAAAGTTATAAAATTAAAAGTGTACGTAAACATTGCGAAAAAAAAAATGTAATTAGTAATTAGTTATTATAATAAAGAATCGTTTAAATATTCTAGTAAAATTTTAACTTAACTGATCGCTTGGTTATTCTATAATTATTAAGACAGTAGGTACCTTTATTTTCGTCAATTCTAAAATACAAATTTTAAAGTTGTAGCAGATATTTATGATTTAAAATAAATGACTAAAAATTACACGCAACTGTATTGCTTGAAATAATAATAAGTATTCATTATACAACTGTAAATATTGATTACAATAAAAATTAATAGTTAATTTTCCGTTATTCATTAAAAATCCTATCTTCATTAGATTTTTAGTTGGTCAGTAGGTTAATATATCTTTTTTATTAGGGCTGTTATTTACCTGGTGTTATAAAATTGTTGCTATGAAATCAATATTGTAAACAAATAAAAATATAGCGTTTCCTAGTTACAGCGTTTAAGTAAGTAGATTAATATCTCTAATGCCCGGTTGCACCGACGTTTCTTAAATTTACACTTAATAAAACTGAACTTACATTAAGTGTCACTTACATTTTATCTACTGTTGCACACATATTTTTTTAATAACCTTAAGTAAGTGTAGTTTATATATTTTTAAGCTGTTTAAATTGTACTTTTAATAACAAGAAAAACAAAATTTAGGGATTTTTCATAGTTGATATTGTTTGTGTCAAAGTTTGGAGATTATATTGGTAAGTTCGATTCAATAAGAATTATAGTTTTTGAACTTGAAGTGTAATTAATTATATTCATCGTTTTTAGAAAAAATGGCATCAGACGAAAAAAGAAAGCGAACACGAAGTGTTAACTACTAATCGAGCTATTGCTTTAGATACTCGTTTTACAATTCTTGAAACAGTGGACTTCTGTACACCACTGAAATCTCCTATTGTCAGTAAGTGCCCTCCTGTTGCAAATACTCGTAAACATATTAATAATTGGTTTATAGGTGACACACTGTTATTGCTAAAATAAAAATTTTGTAATTATATATTCATAATTAATTTAATAAGTAAAACATTGAAAGAAAAATGAATACAATACTGACATGTCGTTATAAAATTCAATATTATTTTATATTAAAATCAACAATTCCAATACTGTATATTTGGTTAATCGAAACCGTTGAAAAAAGCACGATCAGAAAGAGCATGAAAATGATCAGATCTGTCGTATATTTGCCCTGGTATTCCGTATACAATTAACCCCCCGCATCTAAATCGTCACCATCGTCATTAAAATCAATAACTTCCATGATTCTGATAGAAATAAAAAACGTTTGCATTCAATATAACCTCTCTACTTACTTAAGTGCAAGATAAACTGTCAATATCGGAGGCTTAAATTTGTGGAAGCCTTAAGATATTTATGGAATGTTTAGCGCACGGTGCAACGAAATAAAACTAAACTTAAGGCTAAACTAAACTTTAATTCTTAAGTGGTATCGGTGCAACTGGGCATAACACAAATCACAATGACAAGACATAAATCGATAAAAATCTTTATTAAAATAAATTGTCGGTCGGACGTTAAACGTTGAACGCACCACGGGTGTTAAACGGACAATAACCCCTTCGGTCAACGTACACACCTCGGGTCAGAGGCCCTCGGAGAGTACACCGTTGACCTCAGGCGTTATTGTCCTTATAACACCCTTGATACGTTAATTACTATTTTTACCTCTCGCTAAGGGTGGTTTTCACCAACGACAGTTAAATGTATGGTTACCTAACAAAGCAATAAATTAAAACGGTAGAATAAATTAACTGTAATTTTACCAAATAATTTTACCACCAGTTTAGGAAGATATTCTTCATCAGAATCAGAAGAATTACAGGACGTTATAGACACAGATAATGATGACGACGAATTTGATGCAACAGAGCTGTTTTGACCTCTGGCATGGTTTACATGCTGAGTAATCTTAACTTCTCTGTGTTTACTTTGTAGTTTCTACTAATGATGAGAACTTAGTTCTCGAAATACGTATATAGTTTTTAAATTTATTGTTAAGGTTAAGGGTTTTTTTTTCTTTAGTTATAAACTTTACCTTAAGACTCCATTTTAGTTTTATATTTTGATATATCATTCATATGCAACAAGCAGAAAAAAATCCTTATTCGAGACCTTATTATTATAATAATTAATGATTACTTGGCACATTTTTGTTAAATATGAAAGTAATCTCCACAAATACAAGTGTGCTCATTTTAAATTATTATTGTTTTTTTAATAGTCCCACAATCACACGTGACCTTCATAGTGTAGTTAGTTAGTGTAGCGATTTTATCGTTTTTACTGGACCGAAATGAAATTAATCTGGTGTAAAAACATCGATAACCGGATCTTAAATGAAAGTGTAACAAGAACGTGAATGCAATATAGTTTAATTTTACTTTTGTATGACCTTATAATGTAAACAATATAAACATGGAAACTTGTCATTTTTTATTTTTACTCAGCTCACCAGCTGTGGATTGTGTAATGATATTAATTATTAATAGTAATATGATCTGGCATATTGTAATTATTTGTTAATATCATTTTTTTGATCTAAAGAATTGATTATCGAAACAGGTAATGACTCATGCAAATATAATTGTAGTACGTTAAAGGAAAACAATAATAATCCCGTATCACTATTTTAATCTCTTATATTATATTTACACATATTCATAAAAAAACAAAGAAAACAGTTTTTGTTAAGTTTTGTCGTTTTATTCATCTGTTTATGATTGTTATTTTTTATATTTAATATATTTTTCAAATGAAAACTAAAAAACAGATTACAAACGTATCTCAAAAATTAATTCCGTACGCCTCTGGATAAACAATAAAAATGTCTAACTTTTTTATTTATTATCTAGTAGCCTATGAGAATTTTTAGCAAAACAAAAGTACATTTAAGGTGGGCCCCCAAATCGTATAGGCTCGGAGATCCCAATAGTGGCATTCGAAATTCGGACAAAATATGCCAGTTTCGAATAATAAAATTAACAACTGTCCTACTTAGAAAATTTGATTAAATTCACTCATGTGATGTCATGTCAAATGGTTTGACATTCAAAATAATAGTGAGGATTTGATGGAAAAACTGTCTATCGATAGAAAAAAGGACGACGAATGTCTAACATGAAATTCTATTTCTTTTCATGTCACTTATGATTTTTTTACATCATCGGATCTCGTGTTACAGCTTCTTGCAGTTACATGATTTTTCATCGAAATTTTGTGTATTTACAATAATACGTGCCATGGAAAGAAAGAGAATTTCATGCTGAATTTAGACATTTATCGTCTGTTATTCTATCTCTAACCGTGTATGAGTGGTGCATGAAAATATGAGAAAAGAACTAAATTATATCGAGTTACAGCCGTTTGAAGATACATGATATTTCATCAAAATTTTGTATTATTAAAACTAACTTTAAATATTGTTTTTAAAGGGTAAATAATATTTTTATTTATTAAATAACCTTAACACTTACAGCCCGATTCACAAAAAAGTTTAAGCTAATCCTCATTTTTGGATTAGTGAATTCTATTCTATTCCGGTATTTAATATTTAATTTTCATGATATTATCAATAAAGGTAGGTACTAGGAATAGATTAGATTATATTTTAAGTTGGAACTTTCAAAATTAGAGTAGAATTCGCTAATCCAAAAATGAGGATTAGCTTAAACCTTTTTGTGAATCGGGCTGTTAATGACAATCCTATAACGTATAACTTTTGATTACAGTATCGTCCACCGTAAACAACAGTCAAAAAATTGCAAAACGTAAAAAAATAAAATCTGTAAAAAAAAATTTGTATCACTTTATTTTGATGTAGTCGAACCAATGAGTCAATACATTGCCTATTAATTTTCGTAGTTAAATAATGAATTATAAAAAGATTATAGTTCATAAATAACACTCATGTAAGAAATTTAAACGCAATTTTCACATAAACAAATCAATGTTTGATAACATTTCTGATAAGTGCTATTATAAACCTTGGAAAACACATACGGTCTTACACTTTTCATTTTTGAATTTAATGATTTCTAGTTAGTTACATATAAACATGACGAATGGGAACAAAAATTATATAAGTAAAATCTATAATGTATGAGGTCGACTACATAATTATCAACAGGTGATCAGGAAGAATAATAGGTCAAATTAATTGTAGGTACGCAAAAAAATACCCACAGAATACGATCGAGTTGCAAGTAATGACAACCCGCACCATTAATATGCAAGTGGAAGAATAAAAAGATAGAAGCTAAAAAACTTGTGACTTCATGTCCCACATATTATGAAACGACCTAATTATTATTATTATTGGCAGTTGGAAGGAACTCATTATTTATAAACAAGGAAGTGTAACAAGAAGTACCAAAACCGTTCATATATAAGAATACTTGTCTTAGTTCTAAGTCAGGTTCTAAGGTCTTTTTTTCTGAGAACTAATACGCGGTTGACGTTCGTCAACAAGGGTATAATAAACGGTAAAGTTCCCCAAGTATATTTCCAGTGTGAGGCTATGGCCTATGAAAGACTCTTCCCAAATTTGATTTTCTTGCATGGCTTTTCAAGAAACCACAAGAAAGTTAACGCCCGTAAAACGGTAACGGAGTCATCCACACTTATTTTTTTCTTATTATTTTAAATGAAAGGTTGTTTAAGTTTGTAGTAATTCGAATCTACAACATATCCGATACCGGTTAAAGAGCACTTATTCAGCGCAATAATAAAAAAAAAGATTTCAGAATCATTTGGATATATTAAAAATGTTGGTTTTCATTTTTGAAGTAAGCTTTGACAGTTGCTTTACTGCCTACTAGTAATCATAATTGTTTTCAGTTTAATAGGGTCCTCCACTAAATTTTTTAAATATGTTTTTACAAAACTTCATCTAAACTGAAAGCGATATGTAATTTTAGAAAGTCTTTATTGTTATTCGTTAAGCCGTAATATTTTTTTTAATATTCTGTGACGTAGATTTTGTTCTCAAACAGTGGATTTCGCTAATAATTGAAGTCACATAAATTTATCTTTTTCAGCACTTGTAAAATGTATAAATATGTTAAAATAACCCCTGTGGTCAATAATTGGAGATATGGGTGGATAATAAGTAATTTAATGTCATAATTAATAAAAATACTACGTATATATTATAGTCCAAGATTTGATTACCACTGGTAGCCTATGTCATTCAACATATCTTTTACTTTCATACCAACACTTGTAATCTGTCATGGCATCATAAATTTTATCTAGTATTATTTAGTTTATTTCTGTTTTATTGTTGTTATTTTTTACATTTATATGCTTGCAAATGGATTCCGTATACCAAAAAGGCGATATCAGAAGGTTTGAAAGTAGTAAGAATTAATAAGTATTTTTAAACTTTGATAGTCCTTAATATATAGTTTTAAGGTCTAGTTTTAATATAGCTTACCTTGTTCTAATTTGTTACTATTTCTATCTTTCTTGCACCAGTTTCAATAGTATGCTGCGCGAGAAAGATAGAAATAGTATGACGAGAAGTAATAAATTCAAATATCTCGCAAAGAATTATTAAAAATAGTACTTTATAAAGTTTACATTTTATTATTTTTTGTTATGGTGAAGAACTTCATTTGACTCCCATTTTAGCGAGCTCATCTGCTGTTTCATTACCTAAAACCTCAGCTATCCTTGTAATTCCAGAAACATTGACTCATACATGAGGGCACTTAATGCTTTTAAAGCAGCCTGCGGTGACTGATATTTATTATTGCTCTTTTGAGACCTTTATTTAGCTTATTGAACTCTACAAAGTTTTATTGCGCACATCTTTGCTGGAAATATAGTGGACTATATTTTGGTAAGCTGGACCACTCCAGTTTCTCCTGTCTTTTTAGAACAATACGTAAACCAGGACAGAGTATTTTTGGACGAATGATTCCCCTACTGTCCGTTAAAGGCGATTACCAAATTCTACTAAGGCTAAGGAATCAGTTGACAAGTTGACAGGTACTAATACGAATAACAGATGAAACAGCAAAAAATAAGATGCGAAAATGCAAGTGAGAGAGAGAAAATACTTTGGAGCAAATAGCACCAAACCATTGCTTCAGATTTAATAAACTCAGAGTTTGATTCTCTTTATGAGGTCTCAGATTGACCCACAAACATCACATCATAATCCAAATATAATAAATAAAGAAAACACAGTCAGCCATCAAGTTGACAACACAACGACACCAGAATAACTCTTATCTATAAGTAGATCACTTTCACATTATAATTAATAAAAAAGCACGAGCCTAGAATCCAATCTCTTCCAAATTCCTTCAGTCCAGTAGTTCTACCATCACGTTAATTGACTTGAAGGAGTAATTAAGCATGGATCCACGCAATCGAAGATAGGATCTGATCGAGAGGGAACGTCCGAGATGAAATGACGGCTTGAAGGCCAAAACCAGCACAATCAGACAAATATTATCAAAGTCACTCAGCGAGTGGCACAAACACGAGCAGGTGTGCATGAGAAGGGACCAAACACTGATTAATTGATCCAAATGGAGAAATATTTGAGAGTTTTCAACCTATTTACAAAGGGCGTTTGCTAAAGAATTTATAAAAGTTATGCAATACATTGCAGTATAGGTACGCATTAGGTAACCGTCACACTGTATCGATCGAAATCCATTGATCGATTATCATCAACCGTTTTTTACCTCCCGCTACCCTTGGTAAGGGAGGTAAAGGGATCGTGCTAAAAATCACATACCGAGATTTTCGTGAATGACCACGTTTTAAGGTTCCTAGAATCCAATTTTGCACCCTTTACCTTTATAAATATATACAGGGTGTTCATTTTAAATGGGCCACCATTGCTATCTCGAGAACTATAATAGCTACCAAAACACTGTATCGTGCAAAATTGCACACCATACATTTATATTAAATTTTCTTTGAAAACTTCTTTCACCTACCATAATAGGATTCTCGGAACTCCAATAATGTTTATTTTTTACATTAAACATTCCATTATTGGAAAAATTTGCTTCATCCGTCCAAATAACACATTTTAAAATATCAATTCCTTCATTAATGATTAAATGGCAAAATTCAAGTCTGCGGTCATAATCACCAGGTTGCAAGTGTTGAACTTTATGGAATTTGTATGGCTTATACTTGTGTCGTTTTAAAATTTTATGCACCGTCCCTACACTTAATCTGCATTCATCAGAGGCCATTCGTACAGAAGCTCTTGGATTGGCTTCAAAATATGCCAAAACATTTATTTCATTGTTTTAATCCACCGGTCTTCTGGGTTTATGAATAAATGCAGTAGTATTACCACGTAATATTAGGTCAAGTTTTCGGAAATATTTCCGCGACGGTACTACTCTTTCAGGATATCGTTCCCTATACATATTAACTGCAGCTCGCGAATTTTTTCTTGATAAAATGTATGTTTCAAACATCTCAACTTTTTCAATGTGAGTAAAATTATACATTTTTAAAATTAAATTAAATGATTTTGAACTTCACTTGACAGTTATGATCACTTAACAAAACAAAATATTCACTTATTTCATTCAGAGCACTCTAATTCCATGTTAAAAAATTACTTGTATTCAGTTTTTCCATTCATGGCACTCTTAGTAATATCATATTTTAATCAAATTAATTTAAAATTTTATATCTATTTTACTCAAAAAAATCGTTATGTGAGGATATGATAATATTATATCATTGAATTCAGAATTAAATTCTCTATCGAATAAGCAAATAAAAAAATATATTCACATTTAAAATAAAAAAGTTGAGTCCCGTATTTTGAGAACCACTGGTCGAAAAAAAATTTTTTTCTGTTCTCTAAATTTGTCTTGTATAATAGAAATTGTTTGCCCATTTAACCGTTTTTGTAGCTCTTATAGTTCTCGAGATAGCAATGGTGGCACATTTAAAATGAACACCCTGTATATAGGATATTCAAGAAAATTAATTAGTACTGCAAAACCTGTCAAGAACTTTCAATTAAACTGATCTGATTTTAATTTTGACCTGATATACATTATATTCTATTATCGAATCCGGTTGATCGAAATTACAGCTTTCACTTATGTATTAAATTATTAACACCTCATTGAACTAATAAGAGTTTATAATTAGCAAAAAATATATAGCAAGAAGTAAAATACAGAATATAATTTTCAAGTAGTTATAATATTAAAATGTCATATCATAAATTATGTATGTATATATTTTTAATAAGATCTATTACTCATTTCTAGTAATGGACAATTCGTTTCCATAGCAACTGAAATTTTGTTTTAATCTTTTACATCCCGATTCACAAAAAAAGTTTAAGCTAATCCTCATTTTTGGATTAGTGAATTCTATTCTATTCCGGTATTTAAAATTTAATTTTCATGATATTATCAATAAAGGTAGATACTAGGAATAGATTAGACTATATTTTAAGATATAAACTGTCAAAATTAGAGTAGAATTCGCTAATCCAAAAATGGGGATTAGCTTAAACATTTTTGTGAAACGGGCTGTGCATGACCGAAACTTAATTTTTAAAAAAATGGGTTCGACCTGGTACTTTTTGTACATTAGTCCAGAGCTATTTCTTTTTAGATAAAGTACTATAGGTATTATTCAGGACATACACAAACAACCAAGCCCATGGTAGAAACCCCAGGGCCGAGCGGTGAAGGTCGCTTGAGCGCTGCCTTTACGCGCTCGACCACAGAGGCGGCAAAACTTAAATTTTTTTTTTCAATTAGCCAAATAAATTAGTTACATTGTAAAAATAAATTGACTAACCGAATAAAACCAAGTTTAAATTTGAAGTGTTAGTGGACATTAGAGCCACATTTTGCAAAATTTGGTACTTGTTTCAATAAATCTATAAATTTAATTCCAGTTCATATCAAAAACACTTACATTACTCAGGAAGCCATATGATATCGCAAGTCTATACAAGTTTGCGCACAACTTGTTATAGCCAGCTATTGTTTTTCGATTATCGCTTATTATCAACAGCCACTTATAATATAACAACTACCTGATAAGACAACATAACAGCGCAAGTTACTGTTACCTCACTCAAGCTTGTGATATTACACTGTTCTAATGCATCTGGAATGTGTTAGAAAGAAATAACTAACCTAAAATTATTTTAACTAGAAGTTGAATAACATTTATATCACCTTGAAAACTAAAAAATAATACTTTAAGAAAGGTTGTTATTAAATTTTTGTATTTGGAACTAATAATTTAATATAGATTTCGCAAGATGCAATATCCGGTGCAAAGTATAAGGTTAGTAGTATTCAATAATCTTGTAATAATAAAAATTATATCATGTAAATATGACTTTTACTTTAATTACAGTTTTGAATAATTATAAACCACAATTTAAAAACAAAGTAATGTGTAATGTGTGTATATAGACAAGATTATATACCTTCTGAGTCATGTCGATAATTATAGGTATATTTATGTCAAAGTTTTTTTATCATATGTAATAAAGAAATTTATAAACATTTTAGTAATTTTATTTTGTTTATCACCAGCCGATTAGAAAACGTTTTTTTATCCTTTTTTATCCATGTTTAAAATAGAAGTGAGCTTTAAGTAAAGTATCATTTCCGGTTAATCGTTTGTAAATAAAATCTAATTTGTTGTCCAATAAATAGAAAAGTCTTTAATACGAAATTTTGGATTGTTTTATTGTTTTTCCTCAAAAATCTGTTAGAGCTCCAAATTAAGTACTACATCCGATTTATCATATATGGTTAAAATCTAATATGTTGTTTCAAATTATATATGAGTTTTAAATACCAAATTTGAGAAGTTTTGGATCATATTTTAATAGGCTTTAAGGAAAAATCGTCACACACGTACATTCTTATAAAAATCAGCATCATCTTCTAGGTGCTCTAAAACGCAATCTTTTTCAATTCTTCGCCGTACATTATCCATTTCGTAAATGTGTAGTTGTAAATTAATATTAATTTATAGTGCTGCAAAAATAGCAATTAGCAAATTTAAATCAGATCATCCTGTACATCGAACATTTATATATGATGGAAAATATATTATTTTTACAAACCTTAATTAAATATTTTACTATTATATTCTCCTTACAACCGAGACAGACTACAAAAATTAATGATAATTAACGGTTAGTTACAGTGTGTGTACCATAAGGTGATACTATTGACAGATGTCAAAATTGCGAGTATTAGCAAACAAAAAAATATTAAATGTAATAAGAACATACTACTTATTGTATTGTATACATTACGAAACAATAAGTATCACGTACATAGTTTCTACAGTCAATATTTTCTGGTTTGTTAATAGACGCAGTTTTGACATCTGTCAACAGTATCACCTTAGGGTAAGCATAGTATAACTAACCGTTAATGATCATTAATTTTTGTCGTCTGTCTCGGCTATTAACACGGTTTCATTATTAATTTTAATATAATTGCTTCCTGTCAATGACATTTGTTTAAATATGTCAAAACTGTCATTAAAATTATGTTTTTGTTTGGCGCATAGGCTAGGAGATATATGCTAAAATGGCATCAATATTAAAAAGTCACTCTTTACTTATTTTAATTCATGCAAATGCGTAAAACTACTACTTTAAGTTAACGCATGAGAGTAGAAAAAACAATTTATAGAAGTGTATATTTTCCATAGCACGTGTTCTTTATTTATTTATTTTATTATTATTAATAATGAAGTCCTATTAATAGTAGTATAAATGAAATCCTTGTAAATTTGCTCATTAATAATTGCACACGTTGTAATGCCGCAGGTCATTGTAATTACATATTAATTACAAAACTCTCGCTGATATTTAAATTCAATTTATTATTTTAATTATAAACATTTATATTTGAAAATATCACGTCTCTACAGATTATAGCTGTTCCTGTACATATCAAATTATAAATAAAGTTTTTATGTTAAATGTTTGTTAACTAATTAATGTAGTTCAAAAAGAGAACAGGAAAACGATTAAATAAAAAAATAAATCCATTGTAAAAAGTACCTATGTATTATATTATCTATTTAAAAATAATTTAGTACATCAATAATCTCTAATATTTATTTATCAAAAAACTGAAGTTCTACATTTTATTATAAATATAGAATAAACCATTAGGTTAAAAGTATTATTTATTTTTATAAGTTAAGAAAAATTGGAAAATAATCAGACACGCAGTCACGTATAAAATTATTTATTTCATGGCCTACGTTTCGACTGTGACAACAATCTTCAGGGCTAGAAATAGTCCATTATGAGCTTCAAGTAAAGTGCCATTTCCGGTTATCCGATTTACACCAAAATCTAATGGTAGCTGTTCACATTAGAATAGGGTCGAAATACATGGTTTCAAAATTTTATGAATGATAGTATTTGAGTTAGAGCGTGGACAAAATCCATACACATACATATATACATACATACATACACACACAGGGACATTATCATGAAAATGTTAAAATTGTATTCTATAGGGATCTTAGGCCGCGTGCCTGAGTGTCTGGTCGCGAACCTGGGGGAACCGGGTTCGATCCCGACAGACGCCAAATATTTCTAATTTTAAATGGCACAAAAGTGATCCCTGTGGTGCACTCTCCAAGCCAGCTATGAGTGCCCGTGAGGTGACGCCTGGTAAGCGCCCACACGGTAAAATATATCGTCATCATTACCGATGTCTACATGTGTTGTAGATACTGGCACACCCAGAAATGGGTAATATGCCATGATGATATATTTATTTATTTATTTTATTTAAAACGTGGTCATTTACTAAAATCTCGATATGTAATTTTTAGCACGATCTCTACACTTCTCTTATCAAGTGTAGCGGGAGGTAAAAATGCAAAAAAAAAAACGTGTATCACAACGAGTAAGATTTATTTATATTTATTTTTTTTATTAAAAATATTGTTGTGGTTGGTGGCGCTCCAGCTGAAATTATATTTTAAAATTTGACCAGATATATCATGTCCAAGCGACATGTAGAGTTTTAGTTTATGATCGCGTTCTGCGTAAAGCGAGTATTTTGACCTAGGGATGCATCGGCATCTTTAAATTTTAATTATGTTCAGTTTTGTTTAATTGTGTTTAGTTTTACCCGTAATAATAAGTACGTAATAAGGTATATATGTAAATAAATAAAGTAGTAAAAATATAGTGTGTCCGTCTCAGATACGAGAATTGCCACGAACAGAATTTTTTAAAATAATCAGATTTTTTTTGTTGTTCACAAATATATTACAAAATGCAATAAACTCCTTTTGTTGCACGTAAACAGTGTTTCGAAATGCAATAATTTAAAAATATCAGTCTACCTCGCGATATGCTATCAAATTGGCATTGTTCTAAATTCAAGGTGAATGCGAAACATACGCCAATCGGCGCTGCGAAAACAACGCAACACTGGCCCACGCACACTTTCCATTACCATCCCACTGTGGGTTTATTGTAATATGAAAATATAACTTGGGCATCAATTAAAAATCTCTCAAACCTGTATTACATCATCATGCTATGCTACTCGGTTTGGTTGGCTTCATATATCAACGAGATCAGTAATATTAAAGGGTTATGCAAGTTTTTATTGTGATCTTATATGGATATTGTTAAAAGAAAATGAGAGTGGAAATAGGTGCGTAGGATTACTAATAACTAGTTCTTTGACCATGGTTCCATACAAAAAATGTGGGCATGATTAAGATAGATTGTGATAAATATGCATGGCCCAAAAAAAAAAGCTCATATTTGTTCCTATTACAATCAATGGAACATTTGTAATAAAAGGTGGAGATTTAAATTATAAAATAATAGAGAGTTATTTTAATATTGACTACAATATTTGACTTAATGTTTACTTGGAACATTTTCTTTAGAAACTTTATGTAATACTTTTAGCACTATATAAGATTCTATTGAATTTCCTTAACTGTTATGTTGACAAGGGCAAAAGGTTATGATGCAAGATCATTTTTACATACAATGCAAATGAAGCAAATTTTATGTCTGGTCTTTCTGTTGCAAACAAATAAAGTGCAAAGACCTGCAACGATGTACAATTTTAGTACCTATGTTTAGTCTTTACATGTGCGGTTTGAAATTCTAAACAACTTGGGCTCTCAGTGGCGGAACTATGGGGAGCGTAAAGGGGGTAATTACCCCCCCCCCCCCCCTAAAGAAATTGAAAATGTATGTCTTTTTAATAATCCTCAGGGAACGATAAGAAACACTACTGCAGTTTAAAAAAAAAATCTGTTGTGGCCAGCACAAGACATCTCGCCATTTCCATATCTTTTTTCCGAATTACTTGTTGTTTAGTAGACTGCCATTGCAGCAGCAATTCTTCTTTATTTAATATGTTATACCTATACACAATTTTCTGTATTTATATCGATACCGAAAAATTAATTAAAAGTTAATAATTATAAAATAGTCTGAGAGTGACAGTTCAGGTTAGAATTTTTCAATCATTTGTTTTTACGAATTGCTCTTAGTTCTTAAGCATTAAGCCTTATGCAAAGCTGGAAATGGTAGTAAACGTTGTCATATGATAAACATTTTTACGCATTGCGCTTAGTTATTAATTATTGCTCTTACGCATTAGGACAATCGGTGGAAATGAGGCTTAACTTTATTTACCATTTGTCCTATCAATCTTCCTAAATATGTATCAATCGAACAAATGATTGTGTGACATGAATAATTATTATTTTATAATCATATATTGCAACTTTTTATTATGGCGTGATTAAAAGTGATACGAATTTAATTTCTGCCAAAAATAATATCCGCAGGATTGAAGTTGAAGGTGTTCTTCATTCATTATTATAATAATAAGAGAATTGACCTCTGAGTTTAAATTCTGTTTTTATTGAGGTTTTTATTAAAAAAAATAATAAAATTTCGAAACTTAAAAAAGTATTATTACTGAAATATTTGAAATACCTTCATTATTTAATATTAAAAATGTTCCTTGTAATATTCATAAAAATATATTTTTGATCAGTGTTTTTATAAGGTATCTAAGATAGCTGTGGCTGTACGCCTATCGGCAATCACTCGCTTTTGTTTTGCGTTAAAAAGGCTATGTATTTATAAACAACAGACACGTCCTGTGTTGAATGAATGCTCTCTCTTGATAATGATGAGACTGTGTACAGGATATGAGACAAATAGGTCCAGGATATTGATATTACCATGTTTATAATTGAGTTATATCTTAGTACTTAGTAAAACAGACACAACCTATTTTATTTAACAACCGCCAATTATTTTGACGGACATTATACTCGTCTCATATCAATTTTGTCTCAATAAATAGCAGAAAAACAATATATACAAAATGGTGTATGGGAAAAACGATTTTAATGTAATTTTTACCTCCTGCTACCCTTGGTAAGGGGGTATAGGGATCGTGCTAAGAATCACATCGGGATTTTAATAAATGACCACTTTTTAAGGTCCCTAGAATCCATTTTAACATTTTCACGATGATGTCTGTATAGATTTTGTCTCCGCTCTAACTCAAATACTATCATTCAGAAAATTCTGACACTTTGTATTTCAGCCCCATTCTAATATGGAAAGAAACCATTAGATTTTGGTGTAAACCGGATAAATGGAAATGACACTTTACTTGAAGTTCGTACTGGTTTTTCTTCAAAAAATGCCATTAAATGCCATTTTTCGCATTTTATGTCGTTATAAAAATTAAAGAATACTGAATTTTCTACAGGTCTGCATTAATACTTTTTCTATATATTTTACAGGAAAAATTTTAAAATATTTTTTTTATAAATCCTAGAGTTTTTGATAAACACAATTCCTTTGTTACACAGTTCATATTTCAAATATGTATAAATAACTGACAGGTTAATGTCACTGTCAAAAAACTAATCACTTCAAATTAATTATAGTAACATTTGAAAAGGAAATAGTAAATAAAACAATAGTTATATGAAAAGGAACATCATATAGTTTGCACCATTAGTGAATACTTTGCTATGTATTTAAATTAATAAGAATTAAATTGCGGGAGGTATTGGCCACATCAGATTTTTGAAATGTTCAAACACTGTCTCCCCTTATTTCAGAAAAACAGTTATATTGTTTTTTGTAAAGAAGAAATATATTTTTTTATTCAATATGTATTGATATATATACAGGGTGTAAATTTTAAAACGGGTCATAGGGCTATAACATAGAAAATCAGTTTTTTAGACGCCAAAAGTTTTTATATTAATTTATTGATAAAATAATTAGTGCATATTATAAAGAAAAAAATTACGAATTTTTTAATACCAAACACATTTTTGTTTCATATAAATCCAGAAAATAAATTAAAAAATTTGTACAATTAAGAAAAAATATCATTAGCCATGAAACTGACAGTAACAAAACATTGTCATTTTTTATTAACTTGATAGTGGACAATTATTAATTTATGAACTAATACAAATTAACACAAAATAAAGAAAAGCCTAGGATATTTATTTAAGAAGTAACTATTATTTATTGTAATAGGTATTTACAAATTAAAGATGATCTACATGTAATAAGTTATAAGAAACGAGAAAAACTGCAAACTACAAGGGAACAATTAAAACCATTTAATAATTATACAAATTATCCATGTTTTCTTCTTAATAAAAGGAAAATAATAATAATTTAACAAATAATATGCAAAAAAGTTTATTAATGAGCGTCTTGCGTCAACAATTGTTTTTTTTTGTTACTGTCAGTTTCACGGCTAATGATATTTTTTCTTAATTTTATATGAAACAGAAATGTAATGTGTTTGGTATCAAAAAATTCGTAATTTTTTTCTTTATAATATGCATTAATTCTTTTTTAAATTAATACAGAAACTTTTGGCGTCTAAAAAACTGTTTTTCTATGTTATAGCCCTATGACCCGTTTTAAAATTTACAGCCTGTATATATATATATTTAAGCACTTTACCACGCGCTTTTATTAGTGGCGCCTAATACTTAACGTCATGTAAGTATAACGAGAGGCGCACTTCATAATAGCGCTATTATTATAATAGTGCGCTAATAATACGGGCCAATATTAGTAAATAATCGGTATTTTAATTTACATCTTGTTTCGCTTCTAATACTCTTAAATATTTATTTATACATTAAAAACTAATAAAACACGTAAAACATGTTAAAATCTGTTGGGCGCTATTGTACAAATATCAACCTGAAATTCTAATTTATTTTGTTTATAATATTGGAACAAAAATATGCCTTTTACATATCCAGTTATACTGAACCAAATAAAATGCTCGTAAATTTAAATATAGGTAATATTTATAGCATGGTTACCGTTCAATAAATTCTAAGTAATATTTTTTTTGCAATAAACCATGCACATGCATTTTATATGAAGCAATAAACTTCCAAAGAAAAATTACTTGGTGTCAAATATAAAGTGTGTCAAGATTATCAAGAAGTCTACCTAAACAAATATATTGTAATAGATCTTTACCTTTTTGAGAACAAACGTGTCAATCCATATTTTTGCACCAAATGACAGCCTACAAATTACACTTCACTTGTCTTTGCACAATAAGTTTCAAATTCAACACTTAACCACAACAAGCAAATTATTTACTTTGCTCCAAAGTTTTACGTGTGAACAGTTTTAATTAGGAATTAAATTAATTCTCACTCTCGTTTTTTATTAACAAAACAAAACACTCAAAGTTCGCAAGAGCGTAACAATTACTTAGTTTAAATTATATAACTGCAGACAGATTTTTTAACAATGACTGAACATCAAGGAAGACTGTTGATTAATTTGCAATTGTTTTTGACAATTGTATTGTTGTAATAATCTACTATTAGAACCAGAAATAAAAAGGAAAAATGTTTTTGAAATAATTTACGAACAATAAATCGAGATATTTCTGTAACACTGATAAGAAACAACAAATGCACTACACTAGCTAATGTTTATTTAATAGTTATAAATGTAAATAATCCAAGTACGGGTCACAAATCACTGTTATATTCGTGGCACTAGTATAGTTAAATTCACTGTTGTCAACAGTAGGTGAAGAAACTGTGCGTGAATAAATAAAACTTTGACAGATGATAACACAACAGCAAAACAACACAGTACCAACACATGGGCAGGTAGCCGGACACTGACACTCACCTGTTGAATGCGGCGTGATTAAACGCGCAGCGCCACTAGCAGAATATTCGCGAACTATCCAATAGAAGAAATATTTTTATAAAAAGCTGTGCTTGCAATTATGCTGTAATTACAGCGAGAAACATTTTATATATTACACAATATAATAAACGCTACTGTAATGAATGCACATACTTATACGCTTCACGGAGGAAAATATTTGCGATTCCTATCTCAAATATTTTAATTTTAAGTGTTTTATAAAAATTTAATTCGTTTTGCAACTTTTACACTCGATTGTTCAGTTATAAATTTAATGCCTTCAAAAATAGTTTTATTTGATATTCCTTGATAAAAAAATTGTAAATAGTAAATAATGGCATTGATTATATATACTCGAAAATTTTAGCAAAAAGTTTTTTGCGTTTTTAGAAATAGTATCGGAAGTTTTTTCTCATAAATCCAAATTTAAATTTACTTTTATTTAATTTTGAGCGGTACTTCCCAAAGTAGAAAATAATAGTAAATAAATAAAAGTTGTAGAGACGTAGAGTATAAAACTCTGCATTTTATAAATCACTGAACATAATTGATTTCGTATTTTACTCACCATAGAAATAACATTTGCAAATTTTGAAACTTGTAGTTTGATAGTAATAATTAGGAATGACGATGGGTACCCGGGTACTCGGAACCTACCCGATAATACTGTACCCGGGTATAAAATTTGTTACCCGATTACCCGAAATGTACCCGGTGCCCGTTAATTACCCGATACCCTTTAATTACCAGAACAGTTTTCAGCTGCCGGAAACATAGTATCTAAAAGAAGAGCTTTTTATTAGCGTACCATAATTAATTTATGTTAAGTATAGAGTGTATTGTTTGTATTACTTCTTATTTAATAAATATATGTAAACAATAATAATGAATTTTATTAGAAGTAAACTGCTAATAAACAAATTAACGAATTATGTAAATGTTCTTAAAGGATAACGGGTAATTAAAGGGTATCGGGTAATTAACGGGTAAAGGGTACTATCCGGGTAGTTGTTTCGGGTACTCGGGTACCAAAATTATCAGACTTCGTCATTCCTAGTAATAATCATGGAATTTAAACAAAAAACAAATGAATGCTGTGTTTATCTATACTAAATTTTTATTTATTTTTATATTTAATAAAAAAATATATATTTTTTTATAAATCCATTCAAAAATTAATTCATATGCTATAATTACTGACCTATTAAATTTAGAGAAAAGTTGTAAATAAAAAGTTGTTCCTAATTAAAAACTGCACAATATGGGACTAAAATTAATCACAATTTCTTTTTATTTTACGAAAAAAACGCAAATTAAAATAAAACGTAAGTAATTCAAAGGCATTCTGAAATTTGCTGTAAATTGTGAATTTTAATTTGAGTTTTTTTGTAACATAAAAAAGAAATTGTGATTAATTTTGGTCCCATATTATGTAGTTTTTAATTCTGAACATTTTTTATTTATTTAAAAATAGCAGAAGAATAAATTTCTGAAAATCTTAACAAGGAAATAAAATTTGAACAGTATATAATTTTTAGGATCATATTCACTGACAAAATAATATTTTATATTTTTATATTATTTCGATAATAAAGTAGTGATGAATTTTTAATTTATTCAAATATTACACACGTTTATATTTTCGATATTTTGCAAGCGGAGAAATAAAAATGTCAAATAATGCGAATGAAATAAGTTTATTTCACATGTAAAGCTAAGTTTTGAAACAATTCTTCAACAACAATTAAAAATTAGATTCTATTTTATAATACTTATAAAAATTGCTTTATATTAAAAAAACTTATACGTAATCAGTTCAACTTTGGACGCTACAAACTTCCTGAAACAGAAATTCATACCCAGACGGCCGTTTTTATCAAAAATTAATCGAGACACAATGTTCATATAATCACTATTATATACAAAATATGAGTGGAATTGATGGGAACTAAATAATCTATATTTAATCACATTATTTCTTGCCAACTTTTGGTGGGCCGTATCTCCGTGGCGTCCATCGTAAAGCTGTGCTGTCTACACATAGTCTGGGCCGTTTAAATTGACTGGATCTAATGTGTTCCTCTACTAGTTTGGGTGTAACGCAGATGACGTGTTGTCCTTTCCAGTATTTAACCATGTTCATGCTTTGCAGGGTGGATATTATGTCTGTTTGCGTAATACTTGTCATTTGGCTGGAATGATTTGGTAAGTATTATTTTCAAAAACTTGTATTTATGTTCTAATTTAGAGATATTGAAAAAAAAATTGCTGAATCGAATTTTTGCAAATAACTTCCATTTGTGAAACAATACCTTCTGAATTTTGATGTACACTTCTTTCAGGCTTTTTTTTATTTTCTTTCAAATTATAACATGAGTCAGTAATTTTTAAAAATATGTACAGTTGTCTCATTTTCGATGTTTTTTTTTAATATATCTCGAGAAATATTAATAATAGAGCAAAACTGTTTGGACATTCCAGGGTCAACTTTTTGAGAAAAGTTTAATAGTCATCACAGGAATTTTCGATTTTTTTTTGTTTCTGAGCTACAGGTAAAAACTTGTTTTTCACTCATTTCGAAAATATCTCATCTTATTTATTATAATAGAGAAAAATTGTTTTAACAAATTTTGTACCGTTTTTTTAGATAGAATAAAATAGATTTTTTGAAAATCTTTTGCTTAATTTATAAGCTTTTCAATGATATACAGTGTGTCCCATTTAGAGGTGCCACCATTGGGATCTCGAGAACTATAAGAGATACGATGTCGGTTAAATGGAACTTTTTATGCGCCTTTGGGAGGCCATCTCAGCTGTGCTTTTGTTTTTCCAAAAATTCTCATAGGGCACTAGATAATGACGAAAAACTGAATATTGTTGATTTCTTCTTTTTCAAATAACTTCTAAACTACTGGTAATTGAGAAAAAAGTTTCAAATATAAAAGATAGATATTTTTATTAACTAACCAGTGGCGTACAGAATACATTTTTTTGATTTACACATGAATACAGATAAATTATTAATTATTCGAGATGAAAAAATTAAAAATTATTAAAAAACAAATAGAAAAATTTATTACAGTTCATCACTTGTTTATTATTTCTAATATTATTTACTTCAAAAGCATATTGAACCAATTTTTTCGAATTGTGCCAAAGCCAACTGTGACGTCGAGAAATAATAATTTAACTAACCCAAAAATAATTGGTTTAGAATAATTCTTTATTTAATTAATTTTCAATTTTTCATCCCAAAAAAATCATCTTCTTTTATTCATGTGTAAAACAAAAGAATGTAGACTTGTTATATATTATTGAAAAGCTTATAAAATAAGCAAAAAGATGAGACTATTTTCAGCCTAGGTTGCCATTTAAAAAAAATCATAAGTTTGTGTTATATCTCAAGAATTATGAAGTTTTCAAAAAATCTAATTACGCCATTTTATTTTTACCTAAAAAACGGTACAAAATTTGTTTAAACAATTTTTCTCTATCTACCATAACAAATAAGCTAAGAGATATTTTCGAAATGAGCGAAAAACACGTTTTTACCTGTAGCTCAGAAACAAAAGAAGATCGAAAATTCATGTGGTGACTATTAAACTTTTCTTAAAAAATTGACCCAGGAATGTGCAAAAAATTTTGCTCTATCATTAATTTTTTTCCGAGATACCTTAAAAAACATCGAAAATGAGACCTGAACATTTCGATTAAATGAAATGGAAAACACCTTAAAATTTAATATTTATGATGCAGTAGTAGTTTTAAAAAAGTAGTTGAATACACCAGTTTATAAAATGAAGAATTTATCAATAAAATAATATGCTAAATCATATTGTACCCATAATTTTAATAAACTTAACAGCCCGATTCACAAAAAAGTTTAAGAGAATCCTCATTTTTGGATTAATGAATTCTATAAATTCTCAAAATTAGAGCAGAATTTGCTAATCAAAAAATCAGGATGAGCTTAAACTATTTTGAGAATCAGGTTGTAAATGATTTTTTATACAAATTTATATCAATCATTAAAATATTTTTTTTCTACCTTAAGTCTTTGATGGACAGAGTTCCACGGAAGTCCCTCAAAATTTCCAAGAGCACCCAGCTCCAATAACTCCTGTAGCTCAATTTTCCCAAATCGCTCAAAGGCTGTTCAGGACTGCCAACTGTCCCTTCCAAACGAGACAATTCATAACTAAATGCGATCAACAATTTTCCATAACCCTGTCTTTGGTATGGTGGTAACGTTAAAATGCAAGCTACATTGTTTCCATCAGGCGATTCCTTTTCCTGTAGAACAAACATAATTTTTTATTCACACTGAAAAACCATAATCAATAAATATTCATAATGAAAATGAACAAATATATAATGTTTACAACTTATGCAGCAAATTTGAACGGATCATATAATTTTATATCATGATCCTATTATTACAATTTGCAAAAATAAGTGCAGTTTAATTAAAAAGAATATTTTTAAATGAAAGTTCGTTTAATTTTGAAGCAATGGGGAATTATAGCTCAATCGAATTAAAGGAAAATAGTAAAAAAATACGAATGTATATGCTGAGTAACGAATATTAATAAAAAAAAAATGAAATGGTATAATTGAGATATTTCGGAAATAAAGGGTTTTTTGTTATAACGCTTCGACACTAATATGAAAATATTTTGATTGGCGACCGAGAAACCGCCTTTACATGCATTACAAATAGCGTGTTAGGAGGTGGGGGTTACTACCAA
Organism: Ophonus ardosiacus; assembly: GCA_943142095.1. Classification (NCBI taxonomy): domain Eukaryota; kingdom Metazoa; phylum Arthropoda; class Insecta; order Coleoptera; family Carabidae; genus Ophonus; species Ophonus ardosiacus. The sequence goes on along the minus strand of OW964827.1, from coordinate 55,063,278 downwards.
TGGAAGTTAAGAAATTCAAATTCGAAAGGAGGGGCTAACATTCCTGTACTACAGATTCCAAACAGTTTTTATTTTAACATAAATTTCTTGCATTAAACTTAATAATTTAAATACACCTGTAATTATAAAGTTTGTATACTTATACAGTGTTATAATATTCAATTATTTTTATGTAAATATAACTTAAAATAGCATATATTTCAAGAACATTTAGGTCCATGATGAAAACAGTTTGATATAAAAACACATAAATGTGACGTCACGTCAATCTTTTCAAAATTCGGGAGACCATAACTCGCTTATTAATAGGATTTTTTTCACCGGATTTTCATCAATAGTCTTAGTTTTCCTAATATTTTCAGATGAAATTATAAAAAAAAAATGGTGTAATCCCCCATTCGTGGTATCAAAAAGTCATAATTGTTTTTTGTATAACTGCATTTGATTTTTAAAGAAACCTATAGCTATCTTTCTCACACCAGTTTCTGTAGTAGGCTGCGCGAGAAAGATACCAATAATGTGACGTCATCTGTGGCCCTGGAAATAAATTCAAATATCTCGCGAAGTAATTATTAAAAAAAAGGTTTTTTTTATCTTAATCGTGATTTATTGAGTAGTACTTTAAGGGGGGGTCCCGTGGCCGCGTGCCTGAGTGTCTGGTCGCGAACCTAGGGGAACCGGGTTCGATCCCGACTGACGCCAAATAGTTCCAATTTTAAAATAGCACAAGTGACCCCTGTGGTGCACTCTCCACACCAGCTTTGAGTGCCCGTAAGATGACGCCTGGTAAGCGCCCACACGGTAAAATATATCGTCATCATTACCGATGTCTACATGTGTTGTAGATACTGGCACACCCAGAAATGGGTAATATGCCGTGATGATATATTTATTTTTATTTTATTTGTACTTTAAGGATAAAGTGTACATTTTATTATATTTTGTTTATAGGCCTATTGGTTTTAATAAAAATAATTGAAATATAATAAATTTGTGTAGTTATTATATTTTTAACATATTTATAAAAATATTGTTTATTAATATCAATGTTTTGATTATTGTAATCAATTATTTTCTCTTTATTTAGGCCTATTGATTTTAATAAAAATAACTGAAATATAATAAATTTGTGTAGTTATTATGTTTTTAATATATTTATAAAAATATTGTTTATTAATATCAATGTTTTGATTATTGTAATCAATTATTTTTTCTGTATTTATTACATTATTATTATTTTTCAATGACTAATAGGAAATCTAAAACAGATTTTTAAAAGTTCAACAATTTTTATGTAAAAAAAAATAAATAATTACCCTAAAGAGGAATCAAACCCCAATCTATAATTTGTGGCAGTTGTTCTAACCAATGCGCTACGCTGGCATTTAAAAATCTTTTCATATTGCATAATAAAAATGTAAAGCAATTATTTATTTATTTTTTTCATTTGGTTTCGACCTCGTACTATTGCACATTGGTTCGGAGCTGTATTTTTTAAATTTTCTAATTATTTATTTGAAAATCTTTATAATTTATGCAACAATATACAAGATATAATGTACTATTATCATCAAAAAGCTGTTTTCCTATGTTAAATGCGTATGTCAAGATTAGCTTGGAACACACGGTATGTATATGCAAAACAAATGTAGATATTAAGTTAAACAAAATTTATATTTAAAACTGTAAAATAAAAAAAAATATCTTCTTATTCCTATTGGTTATTATAATATCAACAAAATCAGCATGTTTATGAAATTTATTAAATCACCATGGTAACGGCGATAATGTTCCTAGTAACTACGTCAAAATTAGTTCCTAACCTAATAATTTATACATAAATTACGATTATGCAACTTAATAACAATATTGTATTCGATATTATAAGTTTATTACATTACTAATGTAGTAATTTGTCTTACCTTTGAAAAATAACCAACTATATGAGCCCCATGTTTGTCAACTTCACAAAGAATGTAAAACAGAAACGGTTCAACATCGAAATAGAGAGTTTTGTGATCTAGAAATAATTTTGCCAAAAGACACAAATTCTGGCAATAAATTTTGTAATCTTTCCCATCAACTTCGTAAACTGATAACGTTCCTTTACGGTAAATTTCTTTACCTAAAGGTTGACGTAAAGTACATTCGCTCTGAAAGGTAAGTTTTTTGGTTAATTGCAGATGTCATAATTTATTAATATCTTACCATGTGATATCTGTATGTTTTTTCTAAACGCATATACTTCAAACAATATTCACAAAGCCACAATTTGCTCTGTCTTCCATATTCTTCTGGATACGGACTGAAATACCAGGTATCAATTTCATACTTCCCTATTTGTATCCTATCGATATATTTGACTTTGGTTATTTGTTCGTGTTCTTTTTCTAGGGCTGCTGTAGTTGGATCCATTTCAGCGTACCTTCAAAATTAGTTAGGAGTAGCACAATATTTAATGACAATTTACCAAAGAACTTGCACTTTGTCTATTGTTTTCGAACAATAGAAAAAGCACAACAACAATGAAAATTTGGTCAAAACAAGCGTCAAATTCACATTTCTACCAATAGTGGAATGGAATAGAAGAAATATATAATACGTACGTTTTTTGGATATGGTTGATTTCGTCATGTCTCCGTTTCTGGTTGCGGGTAATTTTTCTGTCTGTAGCGTTTGAAGATAATAAATCAGTAATTACAGGCCGATCCCTCCAGCTTTTATCAAGCTTTGATCCGCCTTCTGTCAAGTTGAACCTAGCAGCCATGATTCTGCCTCTTGGAACCTGATATAAAATTATTTGAAATCTTAGATCACAGTATACATTTGGAATGTCAACAATGATCTTTTGTTTACTTACCCATTCATCCAAACGTCTATTATATCCTTCATAATGAACATAGTATTCATATTGCAGTTCAGTTTCATTATATCTAGTCTGAATTATCTCCGCGGGATCTGTAAAATAGTTGTCATTCCATATTTACAGAAATATAGCGCAAAAAACAACGAGAAGATTACGCGTACTTACGCCATGATTCATCGGAACGTTTCACAACGTAGTGTTCGCCAATATCTAATGGTTGTTCCTCCAAGCTGTCCGCATCTTCGTTATCATTTGATTGAGGTTTCACATCACTATCACTTTTTTTCTCATTAGAATCGTTATTTTCGTTGCTCACTACAGCAAGCGTCTTCTCAGCATCCGCCATTTTCAGAACTACCAAGCGTGTCAACCTAGTAAAGGAATGTTATTCGAGCGGGCTGCAGTGTTACCAACCAACCAATGAGAAATAAACGCGAAACGCGGTAAAGAATGAAATAAAAAGTTAACAATAGCAAATTTTCATTATTATTCTTTATTATGTTATTGTGGGCATTTCTTTAAATTCTTATACAAATTACGGATAGCTAAAATGTAATTTTACTAAAAGCAAAGTTATGTTGATATTTTGAAAAAATATAGAACTGCAACGAGTAAAATATTAATATTATATTCAAATATAATTAGAATTATTATAAATGAATTGGAAACTTTTATATGTACATTATGACATATTATTACATTTTAATAGTTATTGACGAAATAATTTAAGAGAATAATTGAATAATTGAAAATACATTGTAATTCTGTTATTCATAGTTTTGATTTGAGTTTAATTCTTTCATTTACATTTTTTTATAGTATCTTTAACTATAAATATGTGAAAAAATATAATAATATCTCATTTTACTGCATATTATTATGGCAGCAACGAGTAAAATGTTGTTACAATTGTTAATAATTATATTTTTTATTAATAATACATTCCAAGTTTTTAAAAATAATAAAACAGCAGAAACAATGGAAACCAATAAATCATTTATAAAAATATGTCAGTTTCTTATAAAAAATTTAATTATCTAATGAAATTATTGTTTATTGTGAACTATTTAGTACCTATTTTCAATAATAACGGCTGTAACTCAAAATCCGATGATATAAAAAAATCATGCGTGACATGAAAATGATTTAGTTCATTTCTCATATTTTCATGCACCACTCGTACACGGTTAATGATAGAATAACGCATGATGAAAGTCTGAATTTAGCATGAAATTCTCTTTCTTTTCATGTTACATCATCGGATCTCGAGTTACAGCCGTTTGAAGTTACATGATTTTTCAGCGAAATTTTGTGTACCTGCTCCGAATATATTCATTTGTAAATATTTTTTTTTAGTGTTGGTGCTACAAGAAGGACAAGAATCAATATTGGAAATAATGAAAAATAAAATAAAAACTACAAATGAGTACAAAATAGAAATAAATTTCGAAGTATACAAAATAGAATATGAAAATAATAACAAAACAATTATTGAACAACAATGTAGGCAATTTTAAAATTTTTATTTTTGAGTATTAGAACTAATAACCAAATAAATCATTTTCAGTTTGTGACTTTTATATGAACGGTTGTAGTATCTTAATTGATATTACTTGGAACAATCAGAATATAAATATTTCTTCATACGCACAAAAGCTAAACATGCCCTATTTAAAAGTTGACATATTCTTGGGCTCAATTTTTAAAGTAATTGATTCATTCTTAAGTGCTAGAAATGCAACTGACGTGACAATGATATTTGAAAATATGGAGAGTAAGTAATGAATTAAGTTAGACAATAAAAGTACTTTCCTTCGAAATTTAAAATGTAATATGAATGTTACCCTTTACGGTTTTTTTACCTCCCGCTACCCTTGGTAAGGGAGTTATAGGGATCGTGCTAAAAATCACAAATCGCTCTAACTCAATTACTATCATTCAGAAAATTCTGAAACCTTGTATTTCTATCCTATTCTATTATAAAAAGAAGCCATTAGATTTTGGTGTACATCGAATAACCGGAAATGGCACTTTACCTGAAGCTCATAATGGTTTTTCTTCAAAAAATACCATTAAAAGCCATTTTTTCGCATTTTATGTCTTATGAAATTTAAAGATTATTGAATTTTCTACAGGAATACATTAATACGTTTTCTATATATTTTGCAAATAAATTTAAAAATAATTTTTTTATTAGTCCCGACGCCTAAGATAAACACAATTCCTTTGTTACACAGTTCATATTTCAAATGAATGTAACTGACAGCAAATGTCACTGTCAAAAAACTAATCACTTCGAATTAATAATAGTCACATTTTAAAAAGAAAATAGTAAATAAAGCAATAGTTTTCTGCAATGAAACAGTTTGCAGCGTTAGTAAATACGTAGATATGTATTTAAATTAATAAAAAATAAATAGCGGGAGGTTTTGTGTTGGCCACATTAGATTTTCTTGAAAGTAATAATGAAAAAATAAAACAAATATTTATTTTATTTCTAATGAAATGGGAAAAGTGATCAAACGGAATTTCAATATATTGGTTATAAAACATAAAAATCTGTTGTGACCAGCACAATACCTCTCGCCATTTCATATTAGGCTATATAAGTACTGTATTTAGCATTTCTGGTGTACGAAAAAAATCTAATTGCATCTATTCTTTATTTTTCAAATTATATAAACATGTTTCCTCCAAATCTTCTAAATGTTTAAGATTCTGTTACTTTCGGTAGTCAAATTAGTACCAAAGGCTTTTCAGCACTTCCCATTAATGTTAAATTAAGGAATACGTAGTAACTTAGTTAAATTGGTGATAGACATGCACAGCCCGATTCACAAAAAAGTTTAAGCTAATCCTCATTTTTGGATTAATGAATTCTATTCTATTCTGGTATTTAAAATTTAATTTTCATGATATTATCAATAAAGGTAGATACTAGGAATAGATTAGACTATATTTTAAGATATAAACTGTCTAAATTAGAGTAGAATTCGCTAATCCAAAAATGAGGATTAGCTTAAACTTTTTTGTGAATCGAGCTGGTGATTTTTAGCATGAATCCAGTACCTCTCTCAGTGAGAGGTAAAAAGAGTATGTCATTAACAAACAATCACCTCTATTTTCTAACTGAATCGATAACTTTTATCTATCGATAATAAATTGTAGCCAATAATTTTAGCAGACATGGAATAAAAAGTGAAACTGACAGATGATACATTTGTTTCTATTTGTCAAAAGTTATTATCGATCGATAACTATTATCCATTGAGTTACAGAATAGGGGTAAATATTCTCTTTTATTTTCATTATTTAAAAATATTTAAAACGTTTTTCTGCGTGTCTTGATATATCATTAATGTTACCTATGTTTCAAAAGTACAAAAAATAATAATAAACAACAAAATGGTAGACAACTTTTAGATTTTCTTTAATTTTTAACTTACTTTCATTTTTTTTAAGATGTCGAAAAAGCGTTTTGCTATTGGATGGATAATATATCAATACGTCTAACAATATTAAATGGCATGGATGGTGAAACATATGAACGAATAAACAAAACAAATTTTGTACCATCTTTCTATGTTATGATTGCTACTACTGAAAATATCAAAAGCATGTTGCAAAATTTAATGTCTACTAAACTTTTAAAGTTTCCTGAACGACTTGTACTTGTATTTTTGGATATGCAAGACATTAGTGAAATAAAATCAAAACTTAGTGGAAAACCAGTTAGTATTATAACTTATGATAAAAAAATATGTTGTGGAAATAGTACATGTAACAAATGTCCTTTACATTTTGATGTCAGAAAAAAATTCCTTGAAAATTTTATAGCTCAAGTAATTAAAATTGTAAATGATTTCAACAAAAATGGTAAGTGAAGATTACCACGTTTAATAAACTTCCCGCTTGATGATAAAATATGTCATTACTCACTTGTAACATAAATAACTGCTTTACAGGTTTGGATGTTTTTTCAACAACTGATAAAAACTGTTCTTCACCAAGCAAATTTCCAGTTAAATTATTTTATGAATTCATGAACAATTCCCAGGAAAATGTAGTTTTCATGGATGAAAATTATAAATTTATTCCCAAAGGAAACGCAATTATAGAAGTAGGTGATAAAAATGGCAATTTTAATATTCTGGGGAAATATAATGGTGAACAAGGATTTGTTTTGGAATCTGGAAATCAGATAAAACCGAATAAGAAATTTTACAGAATTGCGTCAGCAATTGTAAGTAATAATAATATAAATACATCAGATTATACGAGGGGTCGTAATTCCCGAACTAGGCAGTTTGCAATTTTAATTATATTAATAAAAGTACAATAAAGTACAATAAGATGGCAATACTTGGTGAAACAGTTTAAATAAGATATTAAAAAATAATAACACTTGACTGTTTCACAAGATTCAGTCTCTGAATCAACCTCTCGGTCATTTATCAGAGACTGGCTCCCTCTTATTGGAGCTCTTCAGTGTGGTGCACTGACGCCTCTAGGAGTCATTAAGTCTCTGACAAATGACCGAGAGGTTGATTCAGAGACTGAATCTTGTGAAACAGTCAAGAGCGAAACACGTGTCTACAGCTGCATTTCAGCGATAACCCTAGGAAAAAATCCGTTGTGGCCAGCACAAGACCTTCCGTCAATTCGATGTATTTTGTACAAATCCCATACCAAAAGGTCCTTGGAACAGATTCTATATAATATCATGTAAAATCGAACACGAACACATACTATTTCTATTCTATAAATCCAATAAAATTATAACATAACCATACACTAAGTAAAATGCACTTGACACTTCTTCTTATTCTTCAGCTTCCCCTATTTTATTAGAGGTAGCTGTTTCCTCTTTTCTTCCACTATGACATACCAATTTTGTGATCCTACACTTTCCATATCTGGTTTTGCACTTGCAACTGACATCTGTCAATTAGAATTTTTTTAATATATCAGCAAAGCTGACTAATTTTTGAAAATTAATTTCTTTATAATGCTTTAAATCTACATCTATTGAATATGAAGGAAAATGTATAATCAAACTGTATAGAGAAGAATATTTTCTTTAATATGTATAATAACAAAATGTCAAAAAACAATATTTAACTGCGTTTTTTTTTAAGAAAAACTGTTAAAAACTTCAAATAAGAGTACTTCCGCTGGATCAATTATAACCAAAATCTAATCAACTCTTCATATGGTTGTACAGAAGAGGAATACGAAAGAATTATAATTTTTAGAATTGTAGTATTGGAGTTATCGTCGGAGAAAAATTTGTCACACACGGACACACATACACACGGACACACACACACACTCACGGACACACACACACACTCACACACACATACATACAGACATCATCTTAAAAATAGTAAATTCGTATTGTAGGGACCCTAAAACGTGCTTATTCATTAAAAACTCACCACCGAATTTTTTGACCAAAGACAATTATTTGGCTAGTGAAGCTCACGGCGTTCTTGATAGATGTCTCTGAATGTAGCTACTTGGTTGTGCAGTAATCATATCTTTTTGGGATGTTTATCATCAGTTCACTCAGCCGACTCAATGCCTCCTAGAAACGTCAGTGTACCATACTGGAGAGCACCAATAAGAGCGAAACGCGTATAATGAGGTTCTGGCTGAGTGCTGAGTGAGCCAGTCTCTGATAAATGACCGAGAGGTAGATTTAGAGACCGAATCTTGTGAAACAGTCAAGTGTTATTTTTTAATATCTTATTTAATTATATTGTTCTTTAATCGCATATGCATTGGTAAAGTGTGAACAATTTTTGCAATCGACCATCCGCCATATAGTCCAGATCTAGTACCCTGTGACTATTCCTTGTTTCCAAATGTCAAAAAAACACTAAGGGGAAAAATAAGGACGATAACGAATTTAAAGCGGCTTTTAAAAGGTATTTTATGGAGAAAACAGAGGAATATTTTTATAATGGATTAAAGATGTTATTGAAACGACGTAATGTTTGTATCCAAAAGCAAGCGACCTATAATGAAAAATAATTTTTTGTTGCTGTTTTAATTTTTTCTTTTCGTGCCTAGTCCGGGAATATAAAAACGACCCCGGCATTTTTTACAAACATACGTAAAATATTTTAGTTTAAAAAGTTTCTCTAATTATCTCCCATTTTTATTCATGTAGGCAACGCCGTGGAACTATCTTGAGAAAGACCAAGAAACAGGAGAGACCCGGTTAGCAGGCTATTGCATGGATTTCATCGCCAAATTAGCCGAAGTAATGAACTTTGAGTATGAGTTAAATGTCACCGATACTTATTACGGAGTAAAACAACGAAATGGAAAATGGAATGGACTAGTTGGAGAACTTATTGACGGGGTAATTGTAGATATGGTTACAGTTAAAACCAATTTTATGAACAAAGATCTGAATTCTCAATAGGTGAACAAGTACTAAAAGATTTTGATTTGATTCAGTTTTTGGAAGCAGTTAAAATTTTTTTCTATACGAAGAGGTTTTTGGATGAATGCTTCATTCAATAACATAGTCAAAATTTTACAATTTTCACAACTGCGACGTTTCGGTTCTGTTTAGAACCATTTTCAAGCAATAAATAAAATATTAAAACATTTGAAAATATTACATTTTAATTATAAACGATTTTGTAAAAAAACCAATGAGTTTAAAGACTACATGGTTAAAAGTCAACTGTTGACTTGAACGTCACGCGTCACGGTTTTCGGGTAAACACGTGGAGGGCCAAAGGTCACGCGTTACGGTATTCAAGTAAACAGGCAGTGAAAGTTATATTTTACGGACTGTCAATTGGCAAAAATCGTACTTTTAATGTTTATCGGCAAAAAATAAAATTCTTTGTTGTTACAGCAAATCGATTTGGTAGTTGGACCAATGACAATGACTGCAGAACGGGAAGAAGCTATAGATTTTGTAACTCCGGTTTTTGCTTCTAGTGGTATAACAATCGGTATTATATTTTGATATTTATTATTTCATATTAATAACAAAATATTCTTTATTTTAGTAACAAGGAAGCCAGTACCAAAATCATCAATGTTCAAATTTGTTTCAGTTTTGGACATTCAAGTATGGCTTATAATTATTGCTGCTTTAATTACTACCGCTCTAATTTTATTTGCGATTGATTATTGTTCTCCATTCAGTGCAAGAAATAAAAAATATCCACAGAAATGCAGGTACCTACACATGCACGACTAAGGATGCACTTGATCTCGAGCTTTGGCCCGGCCCGGCTCGATGATCGACTCGAAATCGAAGCCAAAGATATTTTTTACCGGGCAGAATCGGGTCAATCATTCACACAGTTGCTCAAATATTTTAAAAATGCGTTCACTTACGTATAAAGTTCTCTTTACAATCAAATAATATTACTACCAACTTTATATCTTTACCAATTTTTGAATTATTGCCCCAAAAGTCAATATACCCCACATTTAGATAAAAACTTCAAAATTCTCAAAAATCTAATTTTTATGTATCTAGATACTTTTCAATGCGCTGATTCCAAATTTTGAAACCGCAGGTCGATATCTCGTTCCGTTCTTGAGATATGTAGATTCAAAGTTTTACATAAAACTGCCCATTTTTGGGTATTAACCCAAAAATGGGTCGAGATATGAAATTGGCGACATCCCCATTCGATTCTACGGATAAAAATACATAAGTATAGCAATTTTCATAATTTTTGTCCGACCGGTTCATTTTTTATGAATAAAAGCTTGAAAACCCCCGAAAATGTTCAAAATCTGAAAAAATCGTAAGGGGTACACCTTAGATTTTTGCGATTTTTGGCCATTTTCAGTTATTTTGCTTTAGAGACTGTATGCGGTGTTCAAAAATTATGAAAATTGGTATACTTATGTAATTTTGCCCGTAGAATCGAATGATGATATCTCCAAATTCATATCTCGACCCATTTTTGGGTTATTACCTAAAAATGGGTAGTTTTGAGCAAGACTTTGAATCTAAATATCTCGAGAATGAAGAGAGATATCGACCTGCGGTTTTAAAATTTGGAATCAGCACATTAAGAAGTATCTAGATACATAAAAATTAGATTTTTGAAAATTTTGATCTAAATCTAAATATGAGCTATATTGACTTTTGGGGCAATAATTCAAAAGTAGGTCGATATATAAACATGGTAGTAATATTATTTGCTTGTAAAGACAATATTACGTAAGTGTACGCATATTTAGAGATTAGAGCATTTGAACTACTGAGTAATTTTTTAAAATATAACGATGATTCTTCACTAAAATCAAAATATGCGATTTTTAGCATGAATCTAATATACCTCAAGGCACTAACTAACACTCCTCCCATTCCATGCGTTAGAAAAAGATTGAGAATGTAGAATTTTGTTTAAATAAATTCAAATAAATATATTGATCACTGGTCAGTTTTTTAAAAGTTTAAATTTTTAGAGAATTTAACATCGTGGAATGCTTCTGGTTTGTTTTATTCTCCTGTACCCCTCAAGGAGGTGGCGAGCCACCTATGTCATTATCCGGAAGGATTTTAGTTGGAGCTTATTGGATTTTCGTTGTTTTACTCTTGGCAACATTTACTGCAAATTTGTCAGCTTTTCTCACTCTTGAAAGGATGCAGGTAAAAAGTGTACAAAATAATAAAGAAAAATACTTTTCAAGAAATATTATTCAATTATTTTCTAGCTACAACCACCGCAGTATAGCTTGGATCAATTAATTAGACAAAATAGAATAAATTATACTGTAATGAATAATTCGTGGCCACATATGTATTTTAAAAACATGAGAAACACCGAAAATAATATTTTTAAGTAAGTAAGGAATTATAATTTTACCGCTTAATTTTTTGTGACGCCGCAATAGAAAATAGCAATAAAATTAAATCTATACAACCATTGTTTTTACCCTATAAATTCAACAGTTGTTGAATTTAAACTATTTGAAATAAAGGCATGTACAGTAAAATTTTTGAAAGAAGTTCGATCAAGGCCATCTACGAATTACATCTATGAATTAAGATTTTATGCTGTCAAATTTAGTAGTGTCGTTTACATAGTTTTTATGAGGTACACAAGATATTATATACCCTCATAAAAACTAAGTAAAAGACACCACTAAATTTGACAGCACAAAATCTTAATTCATAGATAGAATTCGCAGATGGCCTTGATCGGATTTCTTTCAAAAATTTTACAGTACTTAGATAAATTGTCTACATTGTTGGAAAGCTAAAAAAATATCCTATTTCCAAAGGTATAACCTCTTATAAAATTTGTCTGAATGTTAGTATTTGCGGTGACAAAATCCATACGCACACACATTGTAACGATAGGCCCTTTCGTCCAGTAAGGGTTCTCCCTCCTTTTGTCCGCTAGAGAAATAGATATTATTTCTAACTTAGAAAATTCAAATTAATTTCAATACGTGCACTTACCGTGTTGCTCTGGTCACAGTTCACGAAGAAGGGTTATGTCTGTATTTATTTGTAAGTTGTTTGTCTTTGTTGTATATTGCTTCGTATATTACAATATATTTATTTAAACTTCACCATTCAACCAAACCTGCGCTCCCCACCACCCCTAAGCAATCCGAGGCAAGCTCCTTTGTACCGCCGTTCCGTGGCACCCGAGCAGTGCTGCCGTTCTAGTACAAATGTACTATTTACAGTACATTTTTGCTTGAAAAGTACAACAGTACATTTACATTAAAATAATTTAATTTCTAGTACATTTCATAAAATTTCCTAAAGTATGTACTTTTATGGTACATTACAGGCCTATAAAAATATGAGCCTCAAAATCTCAAAAGATAGTACGGATAGATGACGCTACACAACGTTAATTCAAAAACTCTTTTATCCTTATTCGAAGTAATGCCCGGTATAGCAAACTGTATCGTTTCTTATTTGATAACTTCGTCAATAGGTAGCGTTAGAATCTGAATAAATGTGAATTCCCGACTGCGACTTCATTGTATATACGCATTTAAAATAAAACGTAAGACTCTATTAAATTCATATTATGAAAATAAAAAGTAGAAAATTAAACGCCATGTAAATATTTTATATTTCCTACTGGTATGATATACTTTTCAATTACTACCTTAAATAATTAAATTTTAACGAACTACTAACCTTTTTGGTACATTTGCGTTTATATAAATTGCAATATTATGACTTTTAAAAACCGAAAATACGTTGTATATTTCCATCTTTCTCTACTCCGAAAACTAAAAAGAGAGGGCGAATCAATCAATAGTTATAGTACATTACAGTACATTTTCACTAAAATGAATAGTACATTCAAATAAATGCTCGCGGCAGCACTGCACCCGAGTAACCGTTCATTCCCGGACTAAGGAGCAGTGACGTCGCCCACCCCAGAGCAGCAGACTGCGGGGGTGGCGTCACAACACACACACACACACACACACACACATGGACATTGTCGTGAAAATATTAAAAGTTAAAAATTTGTTATTCAACGTAATCACCGTGTACTTGAAGGCATTTATTTTACCTATGTTCTAACATAGTAACACCTTTTTTAAAAAACTCGAAGTCTTTATCGCAGATGCAATTCTGAATTGCTGCCATAACAGCTTCGTCGGTTTAAAAATTTCTTCCTCTTATATCGTGAATTGCGTTCTTGGAAACGAGACTTTTATGAACTTGAGCATTGTCTTGATAAGACAGGATTCCAATCGAAAATTTTCCTTTTCTCTCTTCTGTAATGCAGCCACAAATTTTAGCAACTACTTACTTTACTTAATCCTTGACCTTTCTACCCTCACGGGTGTAAGGCGTTCCCCCGGCTCGCGGGGGAGGGGGTTTAGTTCTGGTTCGTTGGTCTTCTCCATATTTCTTTCCACTCTACTCTATCTTGTGTTGTTGTCTTCGTTTCTTTCCAAGTTAGACCTCTTCTTTGCGCTGCATCCTTTACTTCTTCCAGCCACGTTCTTCTTGGTCGTCCTCGTGGTTTCTTTCTTCCAATTTTTGCTTCAAACACCTTTTTAACTATTCTCTCCTCTCCCATCCTTTCTACATGACCATAGCATCTCAGCTGTCCGTCTGCTATCTTATCTTCTATTGATTTTACTTTTAAGTTTTGTCTGTAGGTTGTGTTTTCAATTCTGTCCAGTCTTGTTTTCACCTCTATTTTTCTCAAGAATCTCATTTCGGTGGCCGTAATTTTTTCTTTTTGTCTTTGCGTTAATGTCCATATTTCAGCTTCGTGTATGAGTATAGGCGTCACTACTTTCTTAAATATTTGTACTCTGGTCTCTTTCGGTATTTCTTTCTTTCCTAAGAATCTGTGTTTGATGCTATTGAATATTTTGCCTCCTGTTGTTCTTCTTTCTTTTATTTCTTCATCAAATCTTCCATCTTCTGAGATTATTGACCCCAGGTATTTAAATTTTTAGACTTGCTGTAGATTTTCATTTTTTAGTTGTATCGTGTGGTGTTGTTCATTTCTTCCTAGTATCATGGTTTTCGTTTTTTCTTTATTGATCTTCATGTTTAATTTTTGGACCCTAAATTTTCGAGGTGGAGAAGATCCTCGATGTCGCCATTGCATACTTTGAAATTTCAACTCGTGATTGAAGTGGTAAATCCACAAAGCGAGCCAAAAAGCTGTTTGAATTTTGATTAAACAACGCCAAAATGGCTTCTGAGGAGGAGATTCTCTCTCGCTCATGTTCGGGCGCCAATTTCAATGTACCAATCTTGTGAAGCCTTGTAAATTATTAAAACTGGAATAATCAAATTTGGCACTTCGTTTGACAGATAAACAATAAACAATTGCTGTTGTTATGAAGAAAATATTTCAAAGGCGACTATGTTAGGAACAATAAATATTGAATAACCATTTCCGTAGATTGTGGCGCACTCTCTCCCTCAATAAATCCAGCGATGAAACTCGTGTTTGGGACTACCCCATTAAGGAAATCTACAGCAACGTGCTGAAAGCAATCAATGATGCCGTGCCTGTGAAAACCGTGGAAGAAGGCTATAGAAAAGTGCTGGAGCACCCGGACGGGGACTTTGCTTTCATCCACGATTATTCCGAGATCCGGTACGCATTGGCCAGGACCTGCTACCTGGTAGAAGTGGGGGAACCTTTTGCTGAGAGGCCCTACGCTGTAGCTGTCCAGCAGGGGAGTGTGTTGCTTGAAGAGGTTAGCAAAGCGTAAGTAGAGGAACAGTTTTTATTATTTTATTAAAATTAAACATTCTTGTGAAGCAGTGATTATGGAAAAAAGTAGAATTCAAAAGTTTTCCAGGTAACCCAATGTCAAAAATCTGTTGTCGCCAGCATAAGACCTCTCGCCATTTCCATATTAGGCTATATAAGTACATATTGTATTTAATATTTCTGGTACATACACAAAAATTCTAGATACATCTATTAATACCTTTTTTTATATTTTTTAATTCATTCTATAATAAGTGGGGTCCCGTGGCCGCGTGCTTGACTGTCTGGTCGCGAACTTGGGGGAACCGGGTTCGATCCCAACAGACGCCAAATATTTCCAATTTTAAATGGCGTAAAAGTGACCCCTGTGGTTCACTCTCCACGCCAGCTATGAGTGCCCGTGAGGTAACGCCTGGTAAGCGCCCACACGGTAAAATATATCGTCATCATTACCGATGTCTACATGTGTTGTAGATACTGGCACACCCACAAATGGATAATATGCCATGATGATATATATAAATAAGTTTCCTCCTGTTCGAGATTCTTCAAATTCATTGACGAGATTTCTGGATCTGGATTTTTGACACTGAGATTTTTCTGCCAATTCCAAACATTTTAATTTTTCAACTGGTTTCCATGGAGTTATTTGGGATGTGAAATTCATTATATCTCTATCTCTAAATCTATAGAAGATATAATAAAAATGTTCAATGTATCGGATAGAGAATTTTATAGTCTTTAATATTTGTAATAATATAAATTTCCAAATAATAATATTTAGAAGATTTTCTAAAGAAACTTTTACTTTCGGATGCCCAATTGTTACCAAAACCTTTTCAGCTCTTCTCATTAATGGCAGATTAACGAATACGTAGTTATATTGGTCTTTAGTCTAGTTAAAATCTTTTAGTGAGAAGTAAAATGAACAAAAATTTATACCGGAAACAAGGCTGCACTGGGTCTATTTGGAGAACAAACAAGCCGTAGTTTGTGTCACACATCCGGTGCTGTCGTAATACAGCCGAGTTTAATTTTTGATCGAATATATCTTAATATGGAAATGGAAGATGAGCATCTTGAGAATATTACATAATAAAAAAATACTTATATGTGTCCATTACAGAATACAGCAATTACGAAGAAATGGGTATTTTGAATTTCTGAAAGATAAATACTGGAGAAATAATTCAAGAGGAGAGTGTCCAGATGAAGAAACTAGTGATGGAATTACGGTGACTAGTTTAGGTAAATACACGGAAGCAAAGTTATGGGTTTGTCAAACAAAATTTTACGGATTTAGTTGAAGAACACTCTTTTTAATTAGTCAAGCTTTCGGTTATGTTTTTAACCATCTATAAGAGAATTAGTTGATGCATGACGAGTAAAGTTAACAACATTTATAAATGTGGAATGAAAATATGCCGCAAGCATAATGTATAATACAGAGTGATCACAAAAATTCTTTTGGCAATACTTGAAAAATACTTGACTCTGATCCAAAAATTTATTTCTTGTTGTTGACAGTGACATATGAAAATTTAAATTTGAGTATATTTCCATTTTTCTTATTAAAATGGGTGTTGTTTCTTTTATTCTTTTATTTCTTACATTACCAATAATTCTTTAATAAAAATGAAAGTGAAAATTTAACTATTTTTCTACTTCACTAATATAAATTAATGTATCAACACCTTAATAACCAATAGGATAGGCTATTCCACCGTAATCAAAAATAGTAAAAGTTTATTGAAAATATGAATGATAATAGTTAAAAGATAAGGAAAATTATATTTTTTTATTATAAATTATTCCTTCTAGAAAACACGGGGAGTTTTGCTTTTGATGATGTAGGGCATGTGCACGAGTGTTTGAGCAAATAGGATTCAAGTATGCACTCCGACTTTGAGAAGCCCCGTCTTAACTAAGAATATACTTCTTCGAGTGTGTCGGATCTGTTCGGTTACTGTTCGGGCGACGTTCTAATTTCTTTGTTTTTATAAAAAGACAAAAATAAGTGAAATAAATTAAGTATAATAATTTATTTTATGTCTCTAATAATGAATTATAATATTACAATTTAAATATACATTATTTTGTAGTTTGTTTAACATTTTTTCATGGCTTGTGAACCACTGTTTGTTTACTTCTGGTATATCCACATTACCTACGTCACAAAGCTAATTTAAAATTCGGACCTCAATATCTCGCTTATTTGGAGGAATTTTTAACTCGGACTTTATAATGTGGTCTTATATTTTTATGTACTTCAAGACAAATTTTTTTTAAAAATATCGTGGAATAGCCTATTCACAATTCATTCGTTTAATATAATACTCATTTTGTAGGTGGAGCTTTCATTGCATCAATAGCAGTCCTTATGCTCGCCATTATTTCTCTTATAATTGAAATAATCAACGTCCGAGGTTGGTGTGGAATGCCCAAAGTAACCAAAACAAAAGCTGAAATTTTCGCCACGAAGAAAGATATGTTCGAGAAGGATTTTCGTCGGAGTGAGGCAGCGTTTCGAGTGCAAAATAAATCACTAAATAAATTTATAAAACCGCAAGAACCACTAGATTCTTATTTGCACCCTGCAAGAAATAATTTCAGGGAAGCAGGGATGATGGTCGCTAAAGGGAATTATTTTACGGTTAACCCCAGAAGGCCCCTACATCCTGAAGGAAAGAAGGAGAAACTGTTTTTGAATTAACACAACTTAAGGACTTGTATACATTGTATCTTATATGTAAACTTTTCTGTATTGCAAATATTGAAGCATGATTCAAGAATGTGTTTCATTGTTGTATTTTAACTATTGCTTGAAAATTATGTATTCATTAGATTTTGTGTAGTAAATACATATAAAGAAAATCTGTTGTGGACAGCACTATACCTCTCGCTAGTATTTCTGATGATGCCACAACTGGCGAAATTGTACAATAAAGTAAAAATATACTTTTATTGTGAAACTAAACCGAGTGTTATTTTTTTTGTTTTATTAATTTAAATACATACCTTCATATTTATTGATGCTAGAAATAATAATTTCTCATATTTTCATATACCCCTCATACACGGTTAAAGATAGAATATCGCACTATGAAAGTGTATATTCAGCATGAAATTTTCTTTCTTTTCATGTAATACGTGATTTTTTTACATTATCGGATCTCGAGTTACAGCCGTTTAAAGTTACATAATTTTTCAACGAAATTTTGTATTATTGAAAACCTGGATATGCGATTTTTAGCATGATTCCAATACATCTTTTAGAGAGAGGTAAAAAGATAGATATAAAAGCCAAATTAAAAAAAATCTGTTGTGGCCAGCACAAGACCTCTCGCCATTTCCATATTAGGCCGTATAAGTATTGTATTGCACTTCGCTTTCGAACCGTCGTTTTATAACGAAAAATTACAGAACTTTACCCAAATATTGTTTTTTATTGTATTTAACATGTCTTCGGCACACATATAAGTCTAACTGTATCTATTTTTCATTGTATGAGGAAGTTCCTAAATGTGAGAGATTCTTCCAATTCATTAAACAGATTGGAGTTATTTCTGATGGATATATGCATTTTACCTATAATTTCAAATATTTAATTAATAAAACAATAAAAAAGATGAAATATACTTCCTAGAAAAAGCTATTAGAATGTTACTAAAACTGTTGATTTTTGACACTGACGTGTGTCATTTAAAACCTATGTTATAAACATTGGAATTTGTCATCTGGTTTCCCTAGTGCCTTAGCCTTTACGATTAGATTACTCTATATATTATAATGTCTTTATCTCTAAATCTGTACAAGATATAATAAAAATTTTAACTGTATTAGATGGAGAATTTTATGTTCTTCAATATTTAATAACAAAAATTTCCAAAAAATATATTTAGAAGATTTTTTCTAAGAAACTACTACTTTCGGTTGTTCAATTGTTACCAAAACCTTTTCAGCTCTTCCCAGAAATGTCAGATTGTGGAATCCATAGTTAAACAGTTCTTAAGTCTTATAGTTTTTGTGGAATCGTCTCTCCAACATCCATACATACACATCCACATAAACACACAGACAATTGTGCTTATTCACTAAAATCTGGATACGCGAATTTTAGCATGATTCCAATACCTCTCTTAGCGAGAGGTAAAAAATCATTGTCATGGTTAAAAATTGTAATGGGGTATGTGACTAAATTTTGATTTTTACATATATGATACTAGACCAAAAAATAAAATACCCGTATTTTTTTAAATGGATTAATTATTCATAGTTTACGAGAAAATAATTATTAAAACTTTGGAGAAGGGATCTGTGACGTCAATAGGGTAGAATGATAGAAGAAGACAGTAAGACTGAGATAGATATATATTGGTAGGTTATAGAATGGCGAAAGTGACAGCTGGCCTACGGTGATAGATATCACGTGATCGTGTACATCGTGTATCTCAGTCTAACTGTCTTCTCTACCATTCTACCCTACTGACGTCACAGATCCCTTCTCCAAAACATTAAATTGCTAATAACAATATTATTACAAACTAATGTTTAGTTTTTATTATTATAATGAGAAGCTACAAAGGTTTTTTTTTTTATATATTATGACATATATTGATATTCGATTATGGTCACATGCCCCATTTACATAAGAATATTAATAAATAATAAATATATTAATATTTACTGATGAGTAATAGCCCCTGTAAACATACAATTTTGGCAAATCATATTAAATATTAATCTTCAGAATAATATAAAGATATATTCTTAAACCAACAATCGTATCATGATTTATCAAATGAATGTACACATTCATTATCCTTAATTAATAATTTCCTTAAATCTAGGGTAGTAGTATGTAACATAGCAATCAAATGTAATTTTGTTATTTTCTTTCAGTGTATTGTTAGTCAGAAAAAAAAGACTTTTGACAATAATTCATGTCGCGTATGAAAATCAATTTCAGCAAATACTAATTTGAGTAGCAATGGAAATTCAGCCGTATAAGAAGTGTGCGTAAAGAGTCTACGTAATGCAATATTCAGTTGTCTTGAGGTTGTCACAAAGCTTAGATTTGCGCTTAATAATTCACGAGCTTTCGGCAATGATTCCAAACGCTACTGTGACGTAAAAAATCAGGCATTTCTGCATTTTTACCTCTCGCTAAGAGAGGTATTGGATTCATGCTAAAAATCGCATATCCAGATTTTAGAGAACACACACGTTTTAAGATCCCTAGAATCCGTTTTTAACATTTTTGCAATAATGTCTGTGTGTGTGGATGTATATGTATGTGTGTATGTATTGGAAGGACGGTTTCTCAAATTCTTTAAGATTAAAAGCCAATTTAGCTACGTGTATTCCTTAATCGGACATTAATGGGAAGAGCTGAAAAGGTTTTAGTAACAATTGGACAACCGGAAGTAGTAGTTTCTTAAACAAATCTCTATTATTTTTTACAAATTTATGCTATACAAATATTAAAGAATATAAAATTCTCCATCCGATACACTGAATATTTTTATTATATCTTCTAAAGATTTAGAGATAGAAAAGTATAAATACCGTGAGTATTTTTTAACGTGAAACATTGGATTTGTCACATCCATGGTTACGACTTGACATTTGATTGACAGCAATGTATTTGGCTTTTCCATTTAAAATGAAACATAGGGAACGAATTTGACATTTAATAAGACGTCAATAGAAGTTAATTTTGTTTAAATAACTATACCTGCATTCTAAATTAAAATTAGTTATAGAAAAAATAGAGTGTGCGCCTTGAGCCCGAGTGGTTTTCTGACTCTGCTAAATTTCTTACAATATTTAAATATAATACTTCTGTCAAATTCATTCCCCATGTGTCATTTTAAATGAGACAGACAAATACATTGCTGTCAATCAAATGTCAAATCATACCTTATAGGAAAATTCAACGGTTATCTGTCATATTGACAAGATGTCATTAGAGGTTAATTTTGTTTAAATAATTATACCTGTTTTCTAAAAATTAAATTTAGATGTAGAAAAATACTGTGTGATCATTGTGCCCGAAATATGTTTAGTTCTCTAGAGTGGTTTCTGACGCTAAATTTCTTACATTATTTAAATATAATACTTGTCAGATGCGTTCCCCATGTTTCATTTTAAATGGAACGGGCAAATACATTGCTGTCAATCAAATATTAAGTCGTAACCATAGATATGACAAACCCAATGTTTCACGTTAAAAAATACTCACGATATACCGAGAGTTTGTTTTATCAGTGAACATGGACGTATGTCATTTCCATAGTTACATTTAAAATTATTGACAGCAATGCATTATCGCGTTTTTTTTAAAACTGGGACGTGACATTTAGTATATCTGTCAATGACATCAAATTGTCATACTTCAAAATGTATACAGTTAAAGAAAAGTTCAAATTGTAAATTGGAGTAATTATAATGAGTCTACAACAAGTTTCTGACTTATGTGCATTAACTTTTAATAAGCGACCCAGTCCAACAACTATAAGAAAAATTTACAAAGACTAAGAACTAAAGGATGCGTCAATAAACAGCACAAGAAGAAAATCAGACCAAATACTGTAGTTAATAGTAAGAAACAAGAAATTATGCAATTAATTGAAAGTGACAACACCCTGTCAACAATTTTTTTTTCTGAAATTAAGAATACTAGTATACAAGGTTTTAAGACAAGAACATTTTAAGAGTTTTAAATATCAAAATCACCAAGAGTTATTACACAACGATATAGAACGAAGAAATATCTTTTGCGAAGATATGATGAACAAAATTAATAGTGGGGAAATATTACTGGATCGAATTTTATTTACGGATGAAGCGACATTTTATATTAATCGGGAAGTAAATTCACAAAATTGCAGGTATTGGAGTCGTCAAAATTTTCACTTATATCTGCACCAGGTATTCCCAACGCTGGATAGGACGTGGTGGAGAAGTGGAGTGGCCTGCAATGTCACCAGATCTTGCACCAAACGATTTTTTTTTCTTTGGGGCCATTTAAAAAATTGTATTTACAATGGTGACAAAATAAATATTGATCAATTTAAAAATAGGGATAAAATATAATTTATATTAATTATTTCTTGCCTTAGGCTTATATCAGAGTATAGAATTATACCATACAATTTGAACTTTTTCTTCAACTGTATACATTTTGAAATTTGGAAATTTGATGACATTGACAGATATACTAAATGTCACGTCCTATGTACAGTTTTAAAAAAAACGCGATAATGCATTGCTGTCAATCATTTTAAATGTAACTATGGTAATGACATACGCCCATGTTCACTGATAAAAAAAACTCTCGGTATAAAATAATGCATTGTGTAAAGAATCAAACAGGCCATGGAAACCAGCTGAAAAATTAAAATGTTTATAATTAACATAATTGTAAATGTCACAAATCCAGAACATTACAGAACACTTTTTCTGGAAAGTACATTTAATATTTGTTATTTTATCATTAATTAAATATTTAAACTTATATAGTATAGCTGCCGCATGTTAAGTTGATACTGCCCTTGAATGTGGAAAGCCTAAAATTCGGACTTGGACAAGTATAGAGATGTAATAGTTATTTTATTATAATATGCTACTGTTATAACGAGGAATAGTCTCCGTCATCATCTGAGATTGGTATAAAGAGAAAGGGGATTAATTTATAATCCAAAGTGTGTACAGTAGCAGTGTCAACTAAACACGTGCGTGCTATACATATATTTCTTCATATATCCTTCAGAATACAGCCAATTTCGTCAAGGAATTGGAAGAATCTCGAACATTTAGATATTTAGAAGAATAGGAGGAAACTTGTTCATCGAATGAATAGAAAATTAATGAATAGATGTAATTAGAATTTTTTGTGTATACCAGAAAAGTTAAATACAATACTTATATAGCCTAATATGAAAATGGCTACAACAGAGTTTTTTATTCACTGCTCTCACATGGCTAAAAATAGGATCACTGGTACTACAAATTTTCGTGATGTGCTATTTTTAAAATCCACTCTAATTTTTATTTTTAATCGATTTTCAATATGAACAATGTGTATGAATTCATATCTCTTTCTCAAATATGTACCTATAAGTTACTACATATTGCGTTCGAGAACATTTCCTTGGCAAAACCGATACAAGTCTACTTCAACATTATTTATTCTTGAAGTTTTAATTCATTTCTCATACGCACAAGATGAAGCTGTATCAACCACATATAAAATTTCTGTCATCGTTTTTATTATTCTGTTTCATTCTTCATAATGTATATTCTCAAGCGAACATGGATAATAGGCCGATAGTTAAACTTTGTTAGTAATTTTTACATTTTTTGTTAATTCAAGTAAATTTAATAAAATTATTTTTAAATTTTTATAGTGTTGTTGATTCAAAATGGGCAAGAATTAGTTCAAGAATGGTTGGACGCCGTTTTACGTAAACGGGAAAATAATATGTATAGTAAAGTGCGATTTGATTATCAAATTGTTAAGGTTGATATGAATGATGAAGAATCATTTACTGCGGAAACATGTAAGTCGTAATTTCTATTTTCTTTTTTATTATTATTATTATTATTTTTATTATTATTAATATCTCGTTAGTGAATAAAATTAGCAAGTGATTATGGGAAGTAATGTAAATTAGAACTTTTTGAAGCTGCTCTTTCAATCGAATGTTCCTATTTATACAATCTTATTAGATTTTTAATAAGTTTCTATTTATATGACTTAATAAACTTAATATTTGCTAAATTATTAAAATATTTTTCAAAACTTATATTAATAATTGGAATAATACTACCTATAGTTTATGTTTTTATTAAACCCAACGTTTCGGCACCATAAACTGGTGCCTTCTTCAGGAGAAATTGACATAAAAATATGAAAAAAGGCAAAGAAAAGAATAAGTAACTAAGGTAACATGAAAAGTACGTAAATGTTACCTTTTTATGTATACATTTATAAAAATGTGTACAATTTATAAACTTGGACGGCGAATATGCATCTTCTGAGGAAAACTATCCTTTTGCCAGAGAAAAACCGTCCCAAAAACTGGCAGAGAAGTGATCTGTATAATTCAGAGACACTTTATCACATTTTTATGTCAATTTCCCCTGAAGAAGGCACCAGTTTATAGTGCCGAAACGTTGAGTTTTAATAAAAAATACTGAACATAAACTAAAAAGGTAGTATTATTCCAATTATTAATATTTTTTGTATTTTTACTTTGTAATAGCTGTTTTACACTTTACGATAAATTATACGATTATGTGACCTTCAATTTATCGACGATTTATCGGCAAGTGTAATACAACAAATCGTACAATTTTACTAAAAATACGAGGGGAGTTTTTTATGTTATCTACCTAGCTATGAAAACAATATGCTATCGCGACAATTTTCTTATGTCAAGTTACTGTGACATGTTCATGTCTACAAAGACACAATTAAGAACTTGAAAGCGGCTATACGCGAAAAAAAGACTCCACAATTATGCTCAGACAATGCTGCTTCTGCACAATAACTGCAGGGTGCATAAAGCACGAATTGTTCAAGCAGTAGTCAATGAATGCGGCTTTGACGAATTACAACATCCATCTTACAGTCCTGGCCACGTCCGACTATTATTTCTTTCCAAAACTCAAAAAACATTTGAGAGAGAGTCACTTTTTATCGAATGATGACTTGGAAAACGCAGTGGAGTTATATTTTGCAGAATTACCAAAAGATTTTTTTTGCAGGCGTAGCTTTATTAGAAAAACGTTGCAAGAAGTGTGTTAGTGTTAATGGTTCTTACGTTGAAAAATAAAATTTTATTTGTTATCTAACTCGTTGTTTTCATAGCTAGGTAGATAACATAAAAAACTCCCCTCGTAAATCGTACAATAAATTGTCAAAATTGGAACGTGTTCTATTTTCCCAGATTTTTTAAAAGATTTTTTTGGTTATTTTCCCACGGTCAGCTGTATAATATTTGACATATTGAATTATTTTTAATTATTTGTATTCATGTTAATTTGTGTTCATTACTAAAAAGTTGGTTTATTCTCGATTTCGTTGTTTGACATTTGTGAACAATCTTTATTAATGTTATATTGTTGATTTTTCATTTTTAACAATAGAATTTGTTCTTAAAAAACTGACGTTTCGGTATAGTACACACCCAACTTATTCAAGTACTGACTTTTACTATAATTCGTTGTTTGTATACACAGAAAAAAAAAATTTGAAATTTTGTCTAATTATAATTAGATATTATTTTATTAGACAATATGTCTAATAATTTAGTATAATTTACAATTTTTAATTTAGCATTTTAACTAACCCGAAATAGATTTAATTTTACTATATTTTGGATTCATTATTTTTGTCTTCTAATTTTTGGTTATTTATCTAATGAATTAGGTAAGTAAATAGAAAATTAAAATATATATTTAGTTAATTTCTTTATTTATGTTTAGTTCAATACTAAATGTAGTCATTTCATCTAATTTTGTATTTAATTTCACTATAATTTGTTAATACAAATTTAGAAAATTTTACTAAATCAACTTAGATAATTTAATGAAAACATATTAGAAGGCTGAAAATCACAGATTTATTTAGTTAATTTAACTACAATTCAGATGGTTTGTTTTTCCTGTGTATGTGGTTGCTGGTACACTTATACCTTCTTTAAGATTGTACATTCGTGTATACCGAAACGTCGGTAATAAAAGGTTTTGAATGAGATTTCGAGTATTTGTTAACACCAAATGTGACTTTTAGTTTTTATTTAACAAAGTTAAAAAATCTCTTTTTAATGGTTGAATAGAGCCTTAAAAAGATGTACAAATTATAATCAAGTATAGCTTACTTAGTTATTCGCTAATAGGGAAGTTTTTTTGGAACACTTATAATCTTGTATCATCTAAAAACCAATTTCATTATTCTTTATTATATTTTATCAACAAGTATATAATGTTTTGAATACAAAAACAGCGACTTAAAGTATTTGAAAAGTGTCTAGGCTAGTGTATTATTTGTATAGTATGTAAATATTACGAAGAAGGTTACCCTGTCGTGCTGGATCTAACTTGGGGAAACTTAAATTGGATCAGGCTGTATCAAACAAGCTTATTAGCAGATTTACCCTACTTTAAACTCGATATCACTGTTGGCCCGACGCTCAGAATCCTGGATGCTTATCTCAAGGCTAGGAATGCTACGGACGTTACGGTTATATTCCAAGACGTCAACGGTAAGTGAAATGATTTTGTTCAATTTCTTAAAAACAAATCCAGTAATATCCTGTTAATGCTCGAAGGACCAAGTCGCTAGTGGACTAATTGTAATTTAAGTAATAAATAATAAAATGAAATCTCGCGAAATTAGAGTTTGGTGATTATCAAGGTGAATATCAAAGTACTGACCTTGACGGGAGAGACAGGAATAATATTTGGAAGGCAGGGACTCGATGGGACGAAATGCAGGATTCAGATGATCCTGCCCGCAGGGTTCCAATGTGGACGCTGTCTGCGGTTGGAAGCGGTGACCATGGGTTCAGAAGAACGACGTAACTCAGGCCTCACTTCGCTGTGAGGCTGGTGTGTTTCTCTTGTAGAAACGCAGAAGAGTAGTGGAGACGATGAGTGCAGCAGGCGCTGCGTGCACGGTTGGCCGGCCCGAAGACTAAATTTGGCCCGTTGTTCTTGGAACTAACGAGCAACTTGAAGCACAATACAAATACACTATTCACTTACACTTAGTCACTTTAGATCTGAAATGTAAGTTGTCCCCAACTCAATGAAACTCCGGAGTAAAGAATTAAAGTTTAATTTTGACTTGAAGACATAATGTTGTAAATTGGTCGAAGAAGAATGCAGAAATGAATGGATATGAAAATTTGGTTCGATACCGACTTGTTGTTTTTATATTTTTTTCGTGAGTGTTATTTTTCATTATGGAGTTTCATTGTTGCATCCTTCTTTATTTTACAGATGTCTGAGATTTTTTTATTATAAATACAGAGTTTACTTGGTTTTTAAACATAATAACAATATAATAACATCAACCGTCAGCAACTCTGATATTCATTTGATAATCACCAAATAACTGAATTTACAACTTTATACCTCCTGATTTTATCGATAAATTTTTATTTTGCAAGAATTTTTTTTGCCTAGCAACAAACTCGAAAGCAAACTGCATGGTAAATCCCGACTCCGACGGAGGAGGTGTTTTACCTAATGTCAGTTTGCTTGAGTGATTTTGCTTAAAAGCAAAAAAATGAGTGCTTAAAAATAAAAGTTTACCTGAGAAAATATGAGAGGTCGTGTGGTATTTGGTGAGATAAATTTCAAAGACAACGCAAAATGAAACTTGACACATTAATTGTCACACTGACAGTTTTAAACAATAACAACTGTTTATTTACTTGGTAGCGGAAAATTATCGGGGTAACGGGGTTTTATCATATATAATATCATAAGTGGTAAATTTTTGCCGGAAAAATTTTCAGATTGTTACGAGAGCCGGTTGCCTAGCAATTTATTGAGTGACATTGACAAAAAAATCACGAGCTGTTAACTGTATTTAATTTAATGTTTCTGATACGAAAATATATATAATGTCACGAGATAAATTAGCAAAAGGCTCGAGTAACAATGAAAATTTTGCCAGGATAAAATTTAACCACGAATGGTATTCGGATGACTATTTCAAAAATAAAAATAAGCGGACAGCGTACAAAAACAAATTTTATTTCTACAACAAAACTAATTATTACAAACATATTTCAGCACTGCAATTCAAAAGATCTATTGCTTGCCTTGCCGATTTAAAAATTATATCTTCGAATGGATTAATTCTGCGTCCATATTCGTTAAAATATTTTTCTTGAATTATTTTTGCCGTAGTGTTCCACATTGTTTTCACACGTGTTTATAATCCTCACCATTCCTTTTCTTCGTGTTAAATCCCCAGTCTTGAAGAATATTAGCAATTTGCTGCTCAACAATTTATAGTTTCTTTTCTTGACAAAAATCTTCAAATTGAGTCCATATCGACGACCGGGTTTTTATTGTATTTTAAGGAGTTGTATTTAATATTGCTTTTTCAATGTTCTGAGCAGATTCCTGCCCGAATCGACTCATTTTTAATAAAAACTGCTCTGAAAACACTCAAAATGAAAATATATGCACTTTGACAGGTATATAATAGTTTTTTTTACATTCGAGTGCGTGTAAGTTGTATTTTACAGCGCGACAGCTTTGTTTAAGGCACAAGCCCTTAAGGCGAGTGCCTTATTAGCTGGAGCGCTGTAAAATACTTCACGCACGAGAATTGTATCAATTTTTTTGGCCGACGATAATGAAAATCACTTTTTTCAATGAGATAGGTTGTACTTCTGAAAAGGGTTAGTTTAAAATACTGGGGTTAAGTCAATTTCCAAATTTGATTTTACTTACCTGCATTAGAGTACTTCTTCTAGCAAAAATTTATCTGTAATAGTAGACGTTGTTTATGACTATATATTTATTTGCTCATGTTTTCTTCGTAATAAATAATAGGTATGTGTTGATATTTGACATTTCAGCAATGCTCGCGTATTTGACAAGTATATCGATCGGTGACTATGTCGGTAACGGCGGATTTTTACAATAATGACAGTTGTCGCTACCGTGAGTTTGGTTTATATAAATTAATTTTAAATATAGGAAATGTTAAAGTAAAAAAATAACTTAAGTAGGTAGTACTTTTTTACATGAATTTTATTATAGTAAAGATGATTTCTTTTCTAAATGCCCATAAACGTCCAGTGTATTTTGATTATTTTACCGCATAGTTAGACAAGTTACAACACAGTAAGCGTAAAATGTAGGTTACACTTGCTGTGTATACAATTGTAAAGTTCCCATTACACTTCTGGAGGGCAAAAACAATATTTCCTAGGCACTCTTAAAACGCTTAAAACGTCAAAAAAATTTCACTAATCAAAACTCACTTACTTGTAAAAATACAGCATCTTATTGGCTTAAAGGGTGCAAAAAATTTTTTGTGAGATTGTTTTGTCAAAATGAAACTTGGTAACTAGGTAGAATCCTGAATTTGGATTGGTTTATAAATGTAAGACTGAAATAGTCAGTATAATACTGTTCCCATTGGTTGAATTTTCAAGTGTTTTGCATCATGATTGGTTAAAAACTATAGTCGTTGGAATTTATCTCGTAAATTTTGTAGAGGTACACGAAGCATTATTCTACTGGGTGGACAAAACGTCATTGCGTATGTTAATGATGGAAGGACTAGACGACGCGTCCTCCGAAAGAGTGCGAACTATTCGTCCGTTACCCTCTTTTTACGTCGTGATTGCGTCATCAGACAATATGTTCAACCTTTTGAAAACGGTTTGACATTTATTATACCATGCATAGAATGTTTCCATTTTAAAATGTTACACTTTTTAGGCGAAGGAAAAAGGCTTAATGCGGCTTGCTGAACGTTGGATTCTGTTATTCGTAGACATGGGAGATATGTACCAAACGAAATCTCTACTTCAGAGAGAACCAGTTAGTTATGTTTATTTTGATAAGGGAATGTGTTGTACAGTTCACAAAGGGGTTTGTGATGAATGTCCAGATAATTTTAATGCTCAAAAGAATTTTTTTACTAATTTTATAGAGCTAATTACAAACATTTTAAATTCGCTATATAAGGATTGTAAGTATTACTATTAATATCACAGTATAAAAATCTGTTGTGGCCAGCACAAGACCTTCCGTTAATTTCATATATTTTGTAAAGTCTGTTCGCTCCTAGCTGAAACAAGCCGATATTTTATTACCCCAATAGATATTACCACAAACAAATAGAAAATCCTCAGGTAGTGTGGAACAGGGACGTATTCGAAATCTGCATAAGTAAGGGAAAATGTCATTATTACAATTTCACTTACAACCGCTGCTAACTAATGTTACATGTAAACTGAGTTAGGACGAAAGAAAACCGGGAATATAAAGGAACGAAATTCAATCAAGGGTGACTTAAATGAATAGTAGATTAAATAATTCCTAGAAATTATGATGATGGCAAAACCCGAAAACGTCTTTACAGGTAACTCTTAATTATACCTATTCCATGATAATACCTAGCGGTAAATACATTTCAAAATAATTTCAAAAAATTCTCTTAAAAATTTACAAACGCATATATCAAAACGAACTGAATACAATCCTTGTTCAACACTCCATTTACAACTGACCGCCGTTTGATGAACAAAGGCTCAAGAAAGTGGTTTATGGTTTGTGGTAATAACTATTGGGGTAATAAATTATCGGCTTGTTTCAGCTAGGAGCGAACAGACTATACAAATCCCATACCAAAAGTTCATTGGAAAAGATTCTAAATATCCAGTAAAATTGTAACACGAACATAATCCAATTTTTTACAAATTCCACATAGAAAGTTTCTTGGAAAATATTCTATAAATCCAATAAAATTATCACATGAATATACATTATGTATACTCATATATAAAAATTCTAAAAATGCGTAAACTTACGTAACATTCTCTTTACAATCAAACAATATTACTACCAAGTTTATATCTCTACCCATTTTTGAATTATTGCCCCAAAAGTCAATACCCCACATTTAGATGAAAACTTTAAAATTTTCAAAAATCTAATTTTTATGTATCTAGCTACTTCCTAATGCGCTGATTCCAAATTTTAAAACCGCAGGTCGATATCTCTTTTCGTTCTCGAGATATTTAGATTCAAAGTTTTGCTCAAAACTACCCATTTTTGGGTAATAACCCAAAAATGGGTCGAGATATGGATTTGGCAACAACACCATTCGATTCTACGGGCAAAATTACATAAGTACACCCATTTTCAAAATTTTTGAACACCGCATACAATCTCTAAAGCAAAATAACTGAAAATGGCCAAAAGTCGCAAAAATCCTAAAGGGTACCCCTTAGGATTTTTTCAGATTTTGGGCATTTTCAGGGGTTTTCAAGATTTTATTCATAAAAAATGAACCGGTTGGACAAAAATTATGAAAATTGCTATACTTATGTATTTTTGTCCGTACAATCGAATGGTAGTGTCGTTAAAGTCATATCTCGACCCATTTTTGGGTTAATACCCAAAAATGGGCAGTTTTTAGCAAAACTTTAAACCTAAATATCTCGAGAACGAAACGAGATATCAGCCTGCGGTTTCAAAATTTGGAATCAGCGTATTGAGAAGTATCTAGATACATAAACATTAGATTTTTGAAAATTTTGAAGTTTTTATCTAAATGTGGGATATATTGACTTTTACATTTTTACTTTTATTTGCTTTACATCTTTTAGATCCAGATATATCATCTCAAACATTTAACTGTTCGGGGAATAATTTTCCTGCCGACTTTCAAGTTCAAGTGAACTCATCAAAAATCCCGTTGTATACAACGGACAACAACCACATTTTCAGCCCTTACTTCAGCGCTGTTGTCGAAATGGGACGGATGTCAGGAGAATTTGAAATCGTTGGCAAATACAACGACAAAGATAAATTTAAACTTGAGCCAAATGTACAAATACCACCCATTAAAAAGTTTTACAGAATTGGCACAGCACCAGTAAGAAAAAATTAAATAAATAAACATAAAAGTTTTATGCACGGACGTATCATAATTTGACAATTATACACGAATTTCTTTGACATAAACGTCATTTTATAGCTCGCGGGCCTCATTATAACCCGCCAGGCTATAATAAAACGTGAAACCAAATTATAGCTTACAATATAAACAATTTAAACAGGCAACATGAAAAGTTTTTATTACAAATCGAAAATTTTTATATTCTTTAATGAAAAATGAAAATTAATTTTGTGATATTTATATGGAAAGCACGGAGATACACAAAATAAAACTCAAATGACATCATTAATAAACAAACAATAAACTGTTGTTCTCCGTTTTCATAGTAACACTAGATACTGGATGTACGAGGACAAATTCTTTTCGATACAATTTTTCTAATACTCATAATTTGAAAATTTTCGTCCGTGCATAAAGATTTGTATGTACCTACTACGAGCGTAACTTGCTTTTATGGCCTTTGACGTGTTTTTGTCCCTCAGCTTACGCCTCGGGCTCAAAATCCCGCCGCAGGCCATAAAAGCCTCCTTACGCTCTTAATACATAATAGTTCTTTATGTATTAAGAGCGTAAGGAGGCTTTTATGGCCTGCAGCGGGATTTTGAGCCCGAGGCGTAAGCCGAGGGATAAAAACACGTCAAAGGCCATAAAAGCAAGTTACGCTCGTGGTACATACAAAACTTTATGCACGGACGAAAATTTTCAAATTATGAGTGTTGGAAAAATTGTATCGAAAAGAATTTGTCCTCGTACATCCAGTATCTAGTGTTGCTATGAAAGCGAAGAACAACAGTTTATTATTTGTTTATTAGTTATGTTATTTGAGTTTTATTCTGTGTATCTCCGTGCTTTCCATATAAATATCACAAAATTAATTTTTATTTTTCATTAAAGAATATAAAAATTTTCGATTTGTAATAAAAACTTTTCATGTTGCCTGTTTAAATTGTTTATATTGTAGGTTATAATTTGGTTTGACTTTTCATTATAGCCCGGCGGCCTATAATGAGGCCCGCGGGCTATAAAATTACGTTTATGTCAAAGAAATTCGTGTATAATTATCAAATTATGATACGTCCGTGCATAAATAACTATTATAACAAAGTGAACTAACAAGAATCCTAAGTTATAAAATAAATAAGTATGAAATAGTTGTAAATTTACTCTTTTTATACGTAAATTTATTTTATTTGCGAAACTAGTCGTCGACTATTAAAAAATTTGTGAAACCAAAAACCGTGTATTTTAATATTTAAAATTAAGTAACTCTATTTAAAATTGTACAAGAATTTAAAACAACTGTATACTGGATACCATTTATTTTAATTTTATAATTGTATTTCATATCAAAACGTAATATGTGTTTGTGAAAATAAATATGGCAACGTTACATTTTACCTCTCTGCCTAGGCAGGGAAATTCAATTTCCCTGCCGATGTTGAGGGAAGTAGTAGATTACATGACGATTTCAGAAAAAAATAATAATTGAAACTAATGGAATTATATAATAATTATTTTGAAGGCAATTCCATGGACTTATCGCGAAACAGACCCCAAAACAAAACAAACACGTTGGACAGGATACTGTGTGGACTTTGCACATAAACTTGCTGAAGTTATGAATTTTGATTATGAACTCGTTGTTCCAAAAACGGAGAACTTTGGAAAAAGAGATGCTGATGGAAATTGGGATGGAACAGTTGGACAACTTGTTAGAGGGGTATATTTTCATGTTTACTGCTAATGAAATCACGACAAATATGTTTAATATTTATTTCAGGAAACTGATTTGATAATAGGTGCATTAACAATGACTGCTGAGAGAGAAGAAGTTATAGATTTTGTCCCACCTTATTTTGAGCAAACCGGAATATCTATAGGTATATAAGAGTTTTGTACAGTACCATCACTTTAAAATGAGAATAATTTTTTATAATTTTTATTTACCATTCCAAATTTCAACTTTCGTAGGAGAAGAATGCTCAGAACGAATGGGGTTGTTCACTAAATGTTGATCTTTACATGACACTAGATACAAAATAAAATACTTACTCGTATTTTTTTAAATCGATTAATTATTTGTAGTTTAGGGCCGTTTTCATAATCACTTTAAGACTTTAATTTGAATTATTTTAAGACATTATCTTTATTTTAAAGTAATGATACAGTGCTCGCTAAAGTGCTTAAGTTATAATATGAAAACTAAAACAACAAAGTTTATTATGAAAACGGCTCATTCAAGAAAAATTTTAAAAATTTGATGTAGGGATATGTGACTAACATAATGATTAAAATTCTATTATGGTTGTAAGTTTACCCTGTTATTTTAATTTTTACAAAATTGTATTTTATGAAAATATCAATGTTGAAAATAACGCTGTGTTCGATGTCGCATTTTGGCATTTAGTATTTAGGTCTTCTTCATATAAATACAACTCCGAATGACACACTCGTGATATCCATTGGTTTGTATGGCAACACTTTAGAACAACAAAAATAAATTATACAATTCGATTCAATTTGATGCTTGAAAGTAAAATGTTAATATTGTATTTATAAAACTAAAATGGAGTCTTAAGGTAAAGTAATAACTAAAGAAAAAAACCCCTTAACCTTAACAATAAATTTAAAAACTATATACGTATTTCGAAAACTAAGTTCTCATCATCAGTAGAACTACAAAGTAAACACAGAGAAGTTAAGATTACTCAGCATGTAAACCATGCCAGAGGTCAAAACAGCTCTGAGGAATAAGGGAGAGAACACGGGTTATATAGGGACAGGAGGCAAAGGTGAGTGGATACCTAATTGGGTAACTAAGATTAAACAAAGTAACTGTCTTATATTAACTCATATAATTTAGAATTTGATTTAACGGTAACTTATAAATCAAATAACACCATTAAATCATTATTAGGTAACCCTAAAGATAAAATAGATAATAATAAAAAATCCGGTGCTTATGAAATTGACTGTAAAGATTGTAATAAAGTTTATATTGGGCAAACTAAAAGACAAATTGATACTCGATTTAAAGAACATTTCTATCATTTAAAAAGCGGGAATCCTGATAAATCTAGTGTAGCACAACATATGTTTATTAATAATCATAAAATTGACAATTCTAATATAAAATTATTGAAACAAGTTGATAATAATAGATATTTAGACGCACACGAGAGTTTGATAATACATAAATTTAAAGATAAATTAATGAACGCGGACCTAGGTCCCATCCCAAATTCTAAATTATATGAGTTAATATAAGACAGTTACTTTGTTTAATCTTAGTTACCCAATTAGGTATCCACTCACCTTTGACTCCTGTCCCTATATAACCCGTGTTCTCCCTTATTCCTCAGAGCTGTTTTGACCTCTGGTATGGTTTATATGCTGAGTAATCTTAACTTCTCTGTGTTTACTTTGTAGTTCTACTGATGATGAGAACTTAGTTCTCGAAATACGTATATAGTTTTTAAATTTATTGTTAAGTTTAAGGGGTTTTTTCTTTAGTTATAATATTGTATTTAATAAAATAGTAGCTAAGAAGCTATTCTTTAACAGTAAATTTGACGTTTTATACAAATTATAGTAACGAATATGATTTGTTTAATGCGCGTCAACTTCAAGGCATAGTGTGCTCCTACAAAACCCTAAAATCTAATTCCTAAAATCCTAAATAATCACTAGATTAAGAGCATATAAATTTAGGATTTAGATATTAAGGTGATAAAAGTGCAATATCGGACACAGCCTAAAGGTTGTATTAATTAATCTGCCCTAATGTTTAGTGTACACTCTGTACGTTTAATTAATTTAATAATTCTTTTAGTAATGAGAAAACCAGTGAGAAAGACTTCGCTGTTCAAATTCATGACCGTGTTACGATTGGAAGTTTGGTTGAGTATTGTAGCAGCTTTAGTAGTCACCGGATTTATGATATGGATTTTGGATAAGTATTCTCCTTACAGTGCAAGGAATAACGCTAAAGCGTATCCTTATCCCTGCAGGTTTGTATATATTTCCTATGTTCCTTGGTAATATTTTTTTTTACAATGAAATAGCTATAATTCTGTTCAATACGTATTTCTTAACCCTCGTGTACACGGATTTAATATTTCATGCTAAGCTAATACACGGATTGGTACAATTGTATCTCTATCAGGGCCGGATTAATTACAAATAAAATAAAAATTACACTATGAACAAAATATATTTAAAATAACATATGTAAATTCATTATTTCAGTTTGCTTGTAAAAAAATTTTTATTAAAAATTTTTCTTTCGTGACTTAACTTCAGCAAATGCTTCCACTAAATCATCTAAATTTAAATTTTCTACTATATCATTATTTATTGCTATACAAGATAGTCCTGTTAACATATCTTGTGATAAACTATTTCTCATAAAATTTTTAATTCTTTTTAGTACCGAGAAAGATCTCTTACCGGATGCATTTGATATCGGAATGACTTTATGACAAGTAATATATCTTTCAATTACTCAAATACACTATATTTATTATGTGTGGTAATTTTATGGATTAAATTAGGAAATGACAAAAAAAAGTATATATGTATTATCTCTACAACATTTCGGCGCCCTAGGCGATCGCCTAGGATGGCCTATTGGTTAAACCGGCCGTGATCTCTATACCTATATTGAATTCTGGTAATTAGTTTTAGTTTAGTCATATTAAATCTAAAATGTTATTGTTAATAAAATAGTATAAAAAGACATTGCTATTATCGCAAAAGTTACATGTGTAGCTATCCGTGTACACAAGGGTTAAATAACAATGTTATCGAAGTTCTACTGTATAATGTGATAAAATGAAAAGTATGTATCATTTTGATATTTAGGAAATTTACGCTGAAGGAAAGCTTCTGGTTCGCACTGACATCCTTTACTCCTCAAGGGGGAGGCGAAGCTCCTAAAGCTCTGTCGGGAAGGACACTGGTTGCAGCTTATTGGTTGTTCGTCGTGCTAATGTTGGCAACATTTACCGCTAATCTTGCTGCCTTCTTAACGGTCGAACGAATGCAGGTAATATTTTAGCCTTCGGAAGTATTTATTAATAGTTACCCAAGGAACACAGAGTTTTTATTAAGACATTATAACTAATAATGTTGTTACTGCAACTTACATTTAGCGGAATTATAACACTTTTAAGTTATTTTGCCTTGTACAACTTTTTTCTAGTCTGCTGAACTACAGTGCGAAGTTATGATGTGTGGTACTTATTATTTGGCCACATAATAGTTTTTAAAACGTTTTATATTTAAGTTTAGTTAGAAAAGTAATTGACAGTTATTTACAAAAAGATTTTTTAAAGTTTTATAATACAGTTTAAAAATAATTGTTTAGTACAGATGTATTAAAGTTTACATATATTACATATATTAGTTTACCGTTTTATAAAAGATTTATAAATGTATTTATAACTTTTAAATAACTGCAAAAATAACAGTTTTATTTTAAACAGAAGAAAGTGGGAGTATAGTTTCTCAGTAACTTAATGCATCAACTAAAAAACTGATGTAAAGTAGTTCTTAGTATTATAACTGAAATATCGAATTATAATATGTACGGTCATATTTATGCATTTAAACAGAAACTGGTTTAGAAGCCATTTTGTAAAATTTAGTATAAATTAATTTTATTGTGTTTTTAATTTAATATTCTGCAAGTAATCATTCTTCTATATGGTTTATTATAATATACTTTATTCATTATAATATCAAATGATTTTAAAAAATACAAAAATCATTTTTTTATAAAAATTTAATAAATTTTCTTTTATTTATTTTAGGATATTATAATGTCCCTTGCTATTTTTTCCAAGTATAATATAATATTTAACAGTAAAAATAAATTTGTTTATAAAATGAGTTTAATAGATATGTAAAAAATATGATCTTTATAAAGATGATCTTAGATTTAAAAAGTTGCAGAAGACATTACAAGTCTTGGTACATATAATTATACAACATAGTCATGCTTAGACTACTTATACGACTTGTGATATAAAATATGAATTTACGGTAGAAAATAGTTTGCTGAGAAATCTTTATTGTAGTTTGAATAGTAACCCATATTATAGTTTTATTAGTGAATATATCTCTTATCAATTAGCTTTAATGAAACCAACATATTATAGTCCATGAAAAATACATATGCAACTATTGCATGTAAGTGTTACTTAAGTGATAATAGAAAGTTATATAGTAGTTAAAAAAACGTTGTAAATTAGTTGAATAGATTCCCCACCCGCCTGACATTAACGTCGTATAAACGTTAGAATCAGTAAATTATCGTTACATAAAAGGTATAATACAAGTTAAAAAGTTTTAAGAAAAGTTTTTTTTAAAGTTAATAGAACTAATAACAAACTTATTTGTGCTCCTTGGGTATTCACGTATTAAATTATGTCAATGTTGTTTAATTTATATTTACTATGTAGTATGCGTAAGCTAATTAAATTCTAGTATATTCTTATTCTATCCTAATACAATATTTGATATTTCAGAGCCCAGTACAATCTTTGGAGCAACTGGCGAAACAATCACGTATCAATTATACGGTGATGAAAAATTCGTGGTCTCATCAATATTTTATTAACATGAAATTTGCCGAAGACACATTATATAGGTATGCTGAATTTTTATTGCAGTACTGATTCATCAGAATCAATCATAAGATTTAATTTAGGCTTTATTTTCTTCAGTGATTTGTATATTGAAAAATTTCTCACTTTAGGTTGTGGAAAGAATTAACCCTCAATGCTACAACCTACGAGACTCAATATCGGGTTTGGGACTACCCCATCAGAGAACAATACGGTCACATTCTTCTCGCTATTAATGACTCCATGCCGGTAGATAACGCCACAGAGGGTTTCCAGAAGGTCGTAGATCATTTAGATGCGGATTTTGCTTTCATCCACGATTCTTCTGAGATCAAATACGAGATCAGCAGGGACTGTAACCTGACGGAGATTGGCGAAGTGTTTGCGGAAAGACCATATGCAGTTGCGGTGCAACAGGGGAGTTACATGTCGGACGATATCAGCAAGGCGTAAGTTCTCAATTAAAAAACAGGATGCTAAATTTTTGATTCCATACAATTTATTAGCACAATAAACTTCATTTGGGATATATTTACTTTCATTATTTTTTGACATTTCTTAAAACCAATGAAATGTTTCATTACTTGTTCCGTATGACCACGTTCAGAAAGAAGGCAGGTTTCCCGCTTCAGCTTAACAAGCGCGTGAAAAACCGGTTAAGCCGAAGCAGGCTGGCACAGGTTGTGCTCACACAGAAAACAGGCCATACTGCTCGTACTGTCAAGTGTCAAACTTAGTGTCAGTGTCACTGATGAATACAAAAAATAATGTCTTAGTCGCAGAATAGACATTCATACAGAAGCGATAGTCAGAGAGAGAAACGAAAATTAGAGAGAGGCAGAGTATGCCAACAAATTTAAAGGGCTAATCGGATAAAATCGGATTATTTCGGCATATCTTCGTATCTTACGATTCTTCGTTCTTTTCATTATCTCGACGAAAAAATTTTCTGTTATGGGTCAATAATAAAAGTATATTGAGAAACACAAATTGATTTCCAATACGAACAAACATGTTATTTTTTCAACAAACGATAGGGAAAATCATTATATTTCACATATTCTGGAGGAGCGGTTGTCTCAGCTTGTCACGCTCATATATTTTAGGGTTATGCTAATAAAATGGAAAAAAACGAAGAAGATAGAATCGGGAGGACTTGTTTGTTCATATAAAAACTACATAAGTAAATGGAGAAAGTGAGATGTAAGTTTTTTTCGTTTCCGAAAGATACAGAAACGTAAGTAATGCAAAACGACTTCCATATCATGCAAAATGTATATTCATTTAACAAATAGGTATAAAATGTGGCTCAAGGCATGAGGAAGAGAAGATTTGATGGAGAAGGATATTTGGGACAAATTCATCGAGTCTGACGTTTGTGTTTCCCACATCAAAGATATAGAAAATTCTGCATTGTATTGAATTTGTAAAATTCACGTATTTGTTTAATAAAAATATAATTATCTGTTTATTTTATCTGATTTCTTTTTAATTCGTTAATAAAATTAAAATTTTAGTACTTTTATGTTTCAATTTTTCTTTTACCATTTAAAACTATTTAAATTTCGCGCGTAAATTTGCCAACAAATTTAAAGTTCAAGGTCATAAACGTAAAATCGCAACAACAATGGTGCCGACAGGGAGTGTCGTTTCTGTATGAATGTCTATTCTGTGGTCTTAGTACTAAAGCTCCACGGATGCAAATTTTATTCTCTGTTGTGATAATAATTTGAAACGACGTAGAAAGAAAATAGGAATCCACGCAATTAATAAGAATAGAGTAAAATACGAAGAGTATCATCACCTATTCCAAGGATTCAAATTGTACGAAGATAGTTTTTTCGTGTATATGAGGATGACGAAAGACACTTTCGACTATATTTTACATAAAGTGGAAGGCTGTTTAATAAGAAACCGAAAACTGGTCTCTTAAATATTTTCATTTCTTCTTTAAAATATTAAATCAAAAGTTAAATGTATTTATGTAATTAATATAACAGAAATCGTATTTTCTTGTGATATTTGTCTCATACTATCACATTGCATATTGATAGAAATATCTCCTCATAATTTTTCAATAATTTTTCTATAGAATGACATTTGTGAAATTTGTTCCAAATTGCTTCCCTTTTTTGAACTTCGGATATTAGAATATCCATATCAAAGTTATTTTCTGAATACATTCTGGGCTTGTTTACTTTAACCTGCTCAATAAGAATATTGGTCCCGTTCCGGCAAAATCGGCAAGCGGGTAGTACCTGCCTGACAAGCGCCTGTTGAGCAGTTTTCTGCTTTTACTCTGAACGCCTACTCCTAATAACATGTGAACATTTTTAAAGCAGGTTAAAGCAGGTAAAGCGGGTAAATCGAAAACAGGTACCCTGCTTTCTCTCTGAACATACCCTATGAGTTCCACAAATTAATTGTTTTCCCTTTAGGCCACTTTTCATTTTTTTTTAAATCTCAATCAAAAACACCGGCAACTATACACATTTCAACTCTGTACAAAACAGAAATTTACTGGCACTAGCTTACAAATACACTAGCGAGCAAATATTTACATTGGTATAGTAGACATACAAGCCGGATACAAGGATAGTGTCAAATACGCTGGTGGGGGAAGAACAGTGGCTTTGCAAGTGGTAAGGAGATAGCCTGGGAGACTATTCACTTACCTGCCCTGATTACTTGTGCAAGAACTGGTACCAGAACTGTCCTATAGGGTTTACACTAGGTTAGTAACTGTCTTACAAGTTACTGGTACAAGCAACTAACCCAATTACTATACCAATGTAAACCCCCGGCTTTAAAGTTAGTTAATTACAACAGTAGCAAGACAGCGGCATTCCGTTGTTTGAAACAAGTTTGTAAACCAAATTATAAAACTAAAATGGAGTCTTAAGGTAAAGTTATAACTAAAGAAAAACCCCTTAACCTTAATAATAAATTTAAAAACTAAATACGTATTTCGAGAACTAAGTTCTCATCATCAGTAGAAACTACAACGTAAAAACAGAGAAGTTAAGATTACTCAGTATGTAAACCATACCAGAGGTCAAAACAGCTCTCTAGAGCTCGAAATACGTATTTAGTTTTTAAATTTATTATTAAGGTTAAGGGGTTTTTCTTTAGTTGTAAACCAAAAACTAATCTAATTAAATATAATTCGAGGGTTCGATAAATTAGAAAATAATTCTCCAGTTTCTTTCTCAAACAAAGTTTTCGAAAAATCTGTCAAATAATTTTCAATTTATTCTTCCTCTTCTATACAGTGTCTCACACTCTATGTTCAGTATAGGGTCTTATGGAGTACCATGTTGCCAAATTTACTTGCTGTAAAAAAGAGATGAAATATTCTGGGTACTTCATTGAATGTATTTATGACTGGTGTACTTTCAGTGTATCTAAACAGGTGGGTGAAAAGAAAAAAAAAATAAATAATAAACTGGCCAGTCTAACAATTTAAAAAAAATATAAAATAATACAAACACAAAATATAAGTAGGGTTTAAAAACATAACAAGCATAGGTAAATGAAACTAATTAACATATAAACTCTAGTCACTTTAAAGTAAATAATATAAAACATTTTTGTATTTAATTGGACATTTTACACTCTTCGTCAACAATATAAGTTCCCTATGTTACATATTTCCATTCTACGAAAAGATATAAAGCTTCATGAAATAATTAACTCTATATTTTGTAACACTATACTTGCCGATTAGAGCAGATAGATATGATGAATTGAAATCCCTAATTTTTTGTGTTCCTCCTACGATACCTACATTATCTCAATGTCATATTGATGAAGAATATTTTTTTATGTTTTATGCTATTTATGTCGACATATTATATGATGAACTCATAAAGAGTTAAAATTATTAAGCATTATTTTTTATTTAATTTAAATCTTCTTATTTGATAATTGACTAATATTTAGGCTTGATAGAAATACTGCATATATTTTACATAGTTTATAAGTCTTTATTCTTTCTTTATAATCTTCAATTTGAATTTATAATATTTTAATCTCTAATGCATTTGATCGCGATTAGTATGACGGGCGGTTTTAAAATATTGTATTGAAATATTACTTATTATAGGTACAAATAGCTTCAGCATGTTTTTTACACCCCGGTTCCAACGCATCTTTTCGTGCCTCTGTAAATAAAACTATTTAGAACTGCAGATAAATTTCGGGTGAATCCAATAAGCCCTTGGGTAAATAAGCTCATAAAACTTAAATTGTAGTGTTAACTAATTTTGGTATAGCAATGAAAATTTATGAATGTTTCAATATTACATTACATTGAAAAATTGGCAACATGGTACAGAAAACCTCCGTAAGAATAAGATTGGCTATCTCTGCCACACTGAAGATAGAGTGTGGGACACTGTATAGTACTACTGATAATATTGCATTTATTTTTAGGATTTTGGATTTGCAGAAAGAAAGATTCTTTGAAGGACTGAAGGCAAAATATTGGAATAATTCTATAAAAGGAATATGTGCTGATAGTGAAGATAGTGAGGGTATTACACTCGAAAGTTTAGGTAAGGAAATATTTTCAGTAATTTGAAGGCTCCCCGTTCTCAACAAAAATATTTTTCTAGGTGGTGTCTTTATTGCCACGCTCTTCGGTTTAGCTCTTGCAATGTTAACCCTGTTCGCCGAAGTAATCTACTACAAGAAAAAGAGACCCCAGAACAAAGTAACTGAAGTAAGACCAAATAACGACAACAAAAAAGAAACCTCGCATAAGAAAAAGTGGTGGTCTTTGAAGAAACGCAAGAGCGATGACAACTTTATTCCGAAAAGCGATTCTTTCACCAAACAAAATGAGAAACAAGTCACCATTGGATCTGTCTTTCAACCAGTCCTGGGTTCGAAGATAACCCCAATTGGGGAGCATATTAGCAAGGGGGGATACTTTACAGTATATTCAAGACCACCCCTACATCCAGATAAAGATAAACATTGGAATAATTGGGATAGAAATTTCTTATATTGACCGAAAATTTTGAGTCAACACCTCTTGAATTCTTCAAAATATTACAACACAATGTCAAATTAATAAATTGTTTCAAATATAATTAATGCACAAGAAATTATTATAAGTATCAAATTCTAAATATTATAATATTGTAGTTTAGCAAAATAATAAAATATATATTATGTAAACTATGTATTCATTTATTTAATTTTCAATTTGCGGGATATTTTGAGTATTTTAATTGCTTTTTGGTCATAGTATTTGGTAATTGTATTTAATTACTTTTTGAGAATAATTTGTCCAACTATATTGCTGCACTTATAATTTAGAATATTTGCAAGACTTTTTCTGGGAAGTCCATACAATATTTCTTATTTTATTATTAACTAGCTGACCCGACCCGACTTCGCACGGGTAAAGCTAGAATAAGGATTAGCTACACGTGTACCAGTAATTTTTCACATTTACTTCGAAGACATGCGCTGCATAGGGAGCCGGCAACCTGCCTCGCATCGTACATGTAACAGGCTCCGCCCACTGCCCTCCCGGTCCCCGCACCTCACCTAACTAGCACCTTTTTCTAAACATGTCTCGGGTATTTTTACTTATGTACATATGATGCAAGCTATCTCTCCCACAAATAACTATAGATACAAAGATAAAAAAATAATTGAAATCGTCCCCTATTGTACCGCCTTAACTCTTTATTTCTTACCAAAAGCATAAATAAGAATTTTTATATCCATAACTTGAGAAATGATGGGTTCTTCATACAAAATTTCATCCCCTATTTCACCCCTTCAAGTTCTACTTTCGCGACAAAATGTAGCTTATGTCCTTCTCCAAAGTCCAATCTATCTCTATACCAAAATTCATCCAAATTGGTTCAGCGGTTTAGGCGTGAAAACGTAACAGACAGACAGACAGAGTTACTTTCGCATTTATTATGTTAGTATGGATTTTTACCTCCCACTACCCTAGATAAGGGAGGTATAGGGATCGTGCTAAAAATCGCATATAGAGATTTTAGTGAATTAGCACGTTTTGATGTCCCCAGAATCCGATTTTAACATTTTTACAATGATGATTGATGTATGTAGGTATGTATGTGTGTGTGTATGTATAGCATTTAAAAGTATTTTTCCATGAAAACCTATTTTGAACTTCAATGTAAAGTGCTACTTCTAGTTATCCGATTTACACCAAAATC
This sequence comes from Ophonus ardosiacus, assembly GCA_943142095.1. Lineage (NCBI taxonomy): Eukaryota > Metazoa > Arthropoda > Insecta > Coleoptera > Carabidae > Ophonus > Ophonus ardosiacus. The sequence goes on along the minus strand of OW964827.1, from coordinate 55,018,687 downwards.
TAATGTCTTCTTTCCATAGCAGAACAAGGCAGAAATACATAGTTTAAAAATATTCTGAAGTGGTATTTGAGTTAGGGCGTTAAGAGAATTCACACACATACACTAGGGACTTTAAAACATAGTCTTTTCCCAAAAATCCTAAATGCGATTTTAAGCACTATACCTATATGTCCCACCTAAGCTATTGGGAGGTAAAAAGAGGTTTTGCGGGCCTGCAAAGTTTGGAAACACTGTCATAAACCATTTGCTTTATATACATGAATGGAAGTATAGAAAATAAAATGCATAAAACACATTAAATAAAATCATATTAAAAGTTTAAGGTAGAACATTCATATACAAAAAATATAAATATTTTTCTAATTTTTCTACATTAATAAATGAATCAATACACTTATATTTTGATATTTCTTTTTTCAAAATTACCTACCTACATATATTATAAATATATTTATATATTGAAGTTTGTTCTATTAAATTACAATTACATACCGAATTGACCTTTTTGATATCATTATTCATAAAAATTATATGTACTTTGAAAATGACACGTACATCTTTATTTCCTAAATTTAGTTAATTCACTTCCTCTTACGTGGTCTAAGACGTTACATTTAGAGACCATTTCGACTTCAATTGAAAAACGAAATTTAAATGACTTTATTTACTATATTATTAATATTTCATTCTTCATCATTACTGATATCTACAGAAACTACAAATGATGGAAATTTGTTAGAATGCATGGAAAATATTATAGATGTCGATTCAAAAAGTTTTCTAATTACATCAGATTCCTACTATGAACCAATTTTAAGGAATAAGTCAGTTTTACTAACAACTGAAAATGAAACCAAACTACTTGAAAAGCAATACAAAATAGATGAATATATTTTTATATTTAGTACAGTGGAAAGATTTTCCAATTGGTTACAAACAGTTCATCTATACTTATTTTGGAATCCAGAAGGAAGAGTTGTGATTACAATTAGAAAATATAATTCTGTAGAAGAAATATTTAATGTTCTTTGGGATTATTACATAATAAATGTCTATGTTATACTTCCAATTCAGAATGAGTTGAAAGTTTATTCTTACATTCCTTATACAAATCCAGAAAATTGTTGGATACCGGGAAAACCAACTTACATGTTCTCTTGTTCAAATATTCCAGCGAAACTGTTTCAGAATAAAATATCACAAAATTTAAATAAATGCAAGATGAGATTACTACCAATTAAAATACCTCCTTATGTTATAAATATAAACGCTAATAGACATATTCCTGAATTAGCTGGACTAGAAGTCTGTGTTATAAATTTCTTAGCCGAACGTTTAAATTTCTCTGAAGTCTATATCGAAAACAAGTTTAAAGTATGGGGGGTTAAATTAGATAATGGAACATTTACCGAGATGTTTGGAGCTGTGCAGGCTGGACAAGTTGACATTATTTTTGGTATGATGGCTGCTCCTGTGATTTACACTGACTTCTATTGCACTTATCCAACTGCCTTTGATAGTATCTTTTGGTGGGTTCCAACAGCGCAAGAACAACCTCGATGGGCAAGTTTGCTGCAAATATTTCAACCATATGTGTGGTTATATATATTTATTTCAGTTGCACTCAATGCTTTTATTTGGTGGATTTTTGCAAAACATCATGAAACAACAGTTACTTATAAATCTTTGTTCATGTGTTTCATGTCATCTTTGTACACTTTACTTCAAGGAGGAGTCAATAGTCCTACGAAACAATCAATGAGAATTTTATTTATTTTTTGGGTTTTCTATACACTTTTAATATATACAGTATACACTAGTCAACTTGTAACTTTTTTGACTAGTCCACGATATGAAAAGCAAATTACAACAGAAATAGAATTGATTCAGTCGAAGCTGAAATATGGATTTTCTCAACCTATATTAAACGTTTTAATAGTTTTTCCTGATCCTATTCGAGTCCATATTTCGAAAAACTATATTCTATGTCCTCCTACGGAAGAATGCCTCAATAGAACGGCTTTTCAAAGAGACTTCGCAGTAATAAAGAGTAGAAAACAAACTTCATACCTCATAAAACATTTTTATACTAATGAAGATGGTACTTTAATGATATACGGCTTTGATAATGCACGAAGTATTCCCATTAGATTTATTACACGGAAAGGTTTTCCAATTTATGAGAGATTAACCAATCTAATTATGTTACTGCATGAAAATGGATTGCTTAGCAAATGGGATAGGGAAATCACTGGTCTGCCTAAAGTATTAGTTCAGCCAGATGTGGTGCGATTATCTCTCGATCATCTTGCTTTTGGATTCATTATTCTTATTTCAGGGATAGCATTATCGTTTATAGCATTTATAGGCGAAATTGTTGTCCACAAAATTTCCGTAAATCAATAAAAGAAATAAGGCTACACTTCACTTTTATCGTAATAATAAAAAATAAAATTAGCAACATTAAATATATAATACAATGTTAGTATGGTTACTAAATAGACGTTTCGACAAACAATTAACTACCTTAGAAGGTATTGTAGAAGAATCTTTTGTTTATTCAATCAAATTTTATGATATTTTTGTCATTTGTGTAAAACGTGGACTTGGCACATAGTACCTACAGTTTTTATTTTGTTAAAATGTGTTAAATGTGTATAATAGTTCTTTGGAACTTAGTTTCCTTTGAACAACTTAATACTTGTTAGAAATTGTTGTACTAGATATATATCACTTGTATTGTTTCAAATTAGACAGCAAACTTATGCTTGATTATCAAATTGCATTTTAGAGATGATAATTATTGATCTATGCTGTATAAATTTAATATAAATATAATGTATATGTTCGTAGCACATGTAGATATAATTATGGTTATGTGGTGGTTTTTCAATATATGCATTAATAGAAATATAAAACGTTCCTTTTTTCGCCCTTTCTCATTTTTCTCCTTTCCAAAAATTAAATCATTTGGCTTTCATTTACATTACATTTTTAAGTAAATTATTTGTTTATTTTATATTTATAACGTAATATACTGCGTTTCATTTTGTATTAAAAGAAAATTAAATATATTTTAGACTGCTATTTTTCCTAAAATATGTTAAAACTATTGTCGTACGGAGACTTTTTTGTAGACTGTACTAACTAATCATTGTGAAAATGTTAAAATCGGATTCTAGGCTCCATAAAACGTAATCATTTACCAAAATTTCAATATGAGATTTTTAGCGCGATCCCTATACCTCCCAACAAGGACAGTAGGAGGTAAAAAGGGGATCCCGGGCCATCAAAGTTTGGGAATACTGTAATAAACCATTTGCTTCATAAACATGAATGTAAGTGTAGAAAATAAAATGTATTCTTAAAACACATTAAATTAAAATCATATTAAAAGTTTTAGGGTAGAACATACATATACAAACAACATAAATAATTTTCTAGCTTTTCTATAGTAATAAGTAAATCAGTACACTTTCTTTTATTTTAACGATTTTCCACCAAATTATATTTTAATATTCATAATTTTTTTTTCAAAATTACCTACATATCTCATTAATATCTTTATTTATTGAAGATACAATTACATACCAAATTGAACTAGGCGAATTTCCATTAACTTATTATATGACAGTTGATATCATTATTCATAATAAATTATATGTACTGTGAAAATCACATGTATATCTTTATTTCCTAAACTTCTTTAATTCACTTTCATTTACATGGTCTAGAACGTTACATTTAGAGACCATTTTAAATTCTAATGAAAAACAAAATTTAAATTATGACTTTATTTACTATATTATTAATATTTCAGTCTTTATCATTACTGATATCTACAGAAACTACAAATGATGGAAATTTGTTAAAATGCATGGAGAGTATTATAAAAGATGTCGATTCAAAAGATTTTCTAATTACTTCAGATTCCTACTATGAACCAATTTTAAGGAATAAGTCAGTTTTACTAACAACGGAAACCGAAACCAAAGTACTTGATACGCAATATAGAATAGATGAATACGTCTTTATATTCAGTACAGTGGAAAGATTTTCCATTTGGTTACAAAAAGTTGAACAATACATATTTTGGAATCCAGAAGGAAGAGTTGTGATTACAATTAGAAAATATAATTCTATACAAGAAATATTCAATATGCTTTGGGATTATTACATAATAAATGTCTATGTTATACTTCCAATTCAGAATGAGTTGAGAGTTTATTCTTACATTCCTTATACAAATCCAGAAAATTGTTGGATACCGGGAAAACCAACTTACATGTTCTCTTGTTCAAATATTCCAGCGAAACTGTTTCCGAATAAAAAACCACAAAATTTAAATAATTGCAAGTTGAGATTATTAGCAATGAACATACCTCCTTTTGTTATAAATACAAACGCTAATAGACATATTCCTCAATTAGCTGGGCTAGAAATGTGTATTATAAATTTCTTAGCTGAACGTTTCAATTTTTCCGATGTCTATGTCGAAAACAAGTTTAAAATATGGGGGGTTAAATTAAATAATGGAACATTTACTGATATGTTAGGAGCTTTACAGGATAGACAGGTTGACATTGTTTTTGGTATGATAGGACCTCCTTTGAATTATACTGACTTTTATAGCACTTATCCAAATGTCTTTGAAAGTATTTCTTGGTGGGTTCCAGCAGCACAAGAACAACCGCGATGGGCAAGTTTGCTGCTAATATTTCAACCATATGTGTGGTTATATATATTTATTTCAGTTGCACTCAATGCTTTTATTTGGTGGATTTTTGCAAAACATCACGAAACAACAGTTACTTATAAATCTTTGTTCATGTGTTTCATGTCATCTTTGTACACTTTACTTCAAGGAGGAATCAACAGTCCTACAAAACAATCCATGAGAATTTTATTTATTTTTTGGGTTTTTTATACGCTTTTAATAAGTACATTGTACACTAGTCAACTTATAACTTTTCTGACTAGTCCACGATATGAAAAGCAAATTACAACAGAAATAGAATTGATACAGTCGAAGCTGAAATATGGATTTTCAAACCCTACAACACTACTTTTTAATGATTTTCCTGACCCTATGCAATTCTATATTTTGCAAACCTTTGTTCTATGTCCTGTTACTGAGGAATGCCTTAATAGAACGGCTTTTCAAAGAGACTTTGCAGTAATGAAGAGTAGAAGACAAACTTTATACCTCATAAAACGAATCTATACTAATGAAGATGGTACTTCAATGTTACACGGTTTTGATAGTGACCACAGAATTCTGACTTGTTTTATGACACGAAAAGGTTTTCCAATTTATGAGAGGTTGACCAATCTAGTTATGTTACTGCACGAAAATGGATTGCTTAGCAAATGGGATAGAGATGTCACTGGTCTTCCTCATGTAATAGTTCAGCCGGATGTGGTGCGATTGTCTCTGCCTCATGTTGCTTTTGGATTTATTATTCTTATTTCGGGGATAGCTTTATCGTTTATAGTATTTATAGGCGAAATTGTTGTCCATAAAATATCGGTAAATCAAAAAAAGAAATAAGGACACACTTCACTTTTATCGTGATTATATTCTTTTGTAATAACAAAAAATAAAATCAGCAACATTAAATATATAATACAATGTTAGTATGGTTACTAAATAGACGTTTTGAAAAACAAACAATTACCTACCTTAGAAGGTATTGTAGAATCTGTGTTTATTCATTCAAATTTTATGATATTCTTGACATTTGTGTAAAACGTGGACTTGACTCATAGTACTTACACTTTTTATTATGTTAAAATGTGTTAAATATGTATAATATGTCTTTGGAACTTACAGGCTTATTCTACTAAAAAATGTATAACGATATCGTTACTGAACGACTGTCGCTAAGCATTTGGATAAACGACTTTAATAACGACAAATGCCAAAAACCTATTCTACTAATCATATCGTTATAAATTATCGTTATCAGGATTGTAACGATAATATCTAACTTCATGTTTACTTTGACAGAATAAATTTTCATTTGTTTTTCAATTTCAAATTCATTGTGTGTTTATTTAATTGAATTTGACAATGGATATAAAGAAGCTTCGAGGACAACTCATAGACAGTTTGAAATATATGTTGAAGAACAGAAAATAATAGTTCATTAAGAACTAATAAATTGTCCACTGAAGAATTTGGAAGAAATGGAGAAGACTTACAAGTCATTTAAATTCTGTGGGACCGGGAAAAGTATCTGATGTATCACGCTGAGTACGATTATATAATCTGACATCCTTATACAAATATATAATTTTTAAATACATAGATAGTACTTCTATATTATATTATATATCAATATGTTAAATAATATTATCTAAATCTAAATTTTTAAATATATTTCTGAAATATAAATAAAATGTCTAATATTAAAAAGTATAATTAATCAAATTGTACAGAAGTGAATCTCTTGTTTAGCTACAATTAACAAAATATCTTCTTCAGCCCTTTTTACTTTTGTTCTCAAAATATGTCAAACTTCAACGATGCATGTGAACTTGTCGTTAATAAACGATATGAAGTAACGATATGTAACGATACGTAACGATAAATAAATTAGCAGAATAGGGTTTTGGCAAAAATCGTTATCATAACGACTTATCGCCTGGTAACGAGTCATAATGATACATAATTTTTTAGTAGAATATGCCTGTTAGTCTCCTTTGAACAACTTAATCTTTGTTAGAAACTGATGTACTAGGTAGATATTACTTTTTAGAGATAATAATTGTACTATGCTGTATAGATTTAATATAAATATAATGTATATGTTCGTAGCACATGTAGATATAATTATGGTTATATGGTGGTTTTTCAATATATGCATTAATATAAATTTAAACCATTTATCTCTCGATCATCTTGCTTTTGGATACATTATTTTTATTTCGGGGATAGCATTATCTATTATAGCATTTATAGGCGAAATTGTTGTCCATAAAATATCCGTTAATCAAAAAAAGAAATAAGGTTACACTTCACTTTTATCGTGATTATATTCTTTTGTAATAATAAAAAATAAAATTAGCACTATTAAATAAAATACAATGTTAGTATTGTAACTAAATAGAAGTTTTGAAAAACAAACAATTACCTACCTTAGAAGGTATTGTACTCGTAGAATCTTTGTTTATTCATTAAAATTTTATGATATTTTTGACATTTGTGTAAAACGTGGACTTGGCTCAAAGTACCTACACTTTTTATTATGTTAAAATGTGTTAAATGTGTATAATAGTTCTTTGGAACTTAGTTTCCTTTGAACAACTTAAACCTTGTTAGAAACTGATGTACTAGGTAGATATCACTTTTATTGTTTCAAATTAGATAGCAAACGTATGCTTGATTATCAAATTGCATTTTAGAGATGATAAATTGTTCTATGCTGTATATATTTAATATAAATATAGTGCATATGTTCGTAGCACATGTAGATATAATTATGGTTATGTGGTGGTTTTTCAATATATGCATTAATAGAAATTTAAACCGTTCCTTTTTTCGCCCTTTCTCATTTTTCTCCTTTCCAAAAATTAAATCATTTGGCTTTCATTTACATCACATTTTTAAGTATATTATTTGTTTATTTTATATTTATAATAACGAAATATACTGCGTTTCATTTTGGATTAAAAGAAAATTAAATATATTGGGTTTTAGACTGCTATTTTTCCTAAAATACGTTAAAACTATTGTCGTACGGAGACTTTTTGTATGACTGTACAAACTCATCATCGTGAAAATGTTAAAATCGGATTCTAGGCTCCATAAAACGTAATCATTTACCAAAATTTCAATATGCGATTTTTAGCGCGATCCCTATACCTCCCAACAAGAGTAGTAGGAGGTAAAAAGGGAATCGCGGGCCATCAAAGTTTGGGAATACTGTAATAAACCATTTGCTTTATACACATAAATGTAAGTGTGGAAAATAAAATGTATAAAACACATTAAATTAAAATCACCTTAAATGTTTTAGGGTAGCATTTATATACAAACAATATAAATAATTTTCTAATTTTTCTATATTAATAAGTAAATCCGTATACTTTTCTTTATTTTCAACGAATTTCCACCAAATTATATTTTAATATCCATAATTTTTTTTTTTTCAAAATTACCTACATACAGTGTGTTATGTAAGTAAGTGTTCAACGCTTAACCTATGGTAGAACTGACCCCAAAGATAGTAAATCTGGCAATAATTTTTGTTTAACATACTTTCTACAAGAACTAAAGGCCTTTAAAATTGACCAATCATGTCATAGTTCAAAACTTTATAAAAAAGTAAAAATCAATGTGTTCTCTGGAAAAAATATTGATTGTCAATCTGACGTTAAATATTTTATTTGCATAGACGTACAATTTATATTCTGTTTTTTTGATATTCTTAAAATGCCATTTACCTTCACCAACCAAGAGTATGCACAGATGCATATGGTTTATGGCGAGACATTACAAAATAGTCGTGCTGGTGTAAGACGGTACAGAGTGTTATTTCCAAATAGACATCAATGATTTTATGTCATTTGTGACAGGTATCACATTTTTTCCAGAGAACACATTGATTTTTACTTTTTTTATAAAGTTTTGAACTATGCGTGATTGGTCAGTTTTAAAGGCCTCTAGTTCTTGTAGAAAGTATGTTAAACAAAAAATATTGCCAGATTTACTATCTATGGGGTCAGTTCTACTATGGGTTAAGCGTGGAACACTTACTTACATAACACCCTGTATATCATTAATCTCTTTATTTATTGAAGATAGTTAATTTAATTCAGTTAGTGATGCACTCAATTTCGAGCTTTGGCCCGGCCCGGCCCGTAGCCCGCGTCGATTTAGAGTCGATCATCGAGCCGGGCCGAAGATATTTTTTATCGGGCCGAATCGGGCTAATCATTTTCAAAAATCTAGGCGAGTCGGACTTTTGATTTTGGCCCGGCCCGAAAATTCGAGCTTTTCGGGCCGGCCCGAAAAATCTTATAGTTCAATCAAATGCACAGTTTCCTTAATATTTTAATGAAAATGGATGAAGTTAAAAAAGAATCAAAATGATTTAATAACAACACACTTCACATATTAATACATAAAAATGTATTATTTTACTTCAAGAATTCAAGGTTATTCATTAAAGCATAATAATTATATTGTGATGATGCTATTATTATTGTTCTTACTCGTATACTTAAATAAAAGTGATTTTTGTTCCTACCATAAAGATTTCTTGTCCTATTTTTGAGCATAAACAAAGTTAGATAAAAAATTCTTATGTAAATTATATTTTTTTATATAAGATTTGTGAAAAAGTTGTTTAAATTCTTTGGTAAACAAAGTGTTAAATACTCGTAGGACTGTAATTTTTATAACAAACTTACACTAGAAGGGTCTCTTTTTTAACTACTTATGTTAACTAATGTTGAAAGTTATAAGAATGCAGAGGTTTTTTATAAGTTTGACGCGAAAAAAGTATAACGTGTCGCCTTAACATAAAAATCAACATTAGGAATGCCAGATGCACCCAATTTCGAGCTTTGGCCCGGCCCGGCCCGGCCCGATTTCGAGTCAATTTTCGAGCCGAACTAGCTATTTTTTTTTGTCGAGTCGATTTTCGAGTCGGGCCGGTAATTTTTATTTTCGGGCCGAGTTGATCCAAACATCAAAGCCCGGCCCGGCCCGGTCCGAATGCATCTCTAAATTCAGTGTTCTATTAAGGTACAATTACATACCGAATTGAACTAGGCGAATTTCCATTAACTTATTATATGACAGTTGACGCTATTGATATCATTATTCATAATAAATTATATGTACTTTGAAAATCACATGTATATCTTTATTTCCTTAACTTCTTTAATTCACTTCCATTTACATGGTTTAGAACGTTACATTTAGAGATTATTTAAAATTCTAATGAAAAACAAAATTTAAATTATGACTTTATTTACTATGTTATTAATATTACATTCTTCATCATTACTGATATCTACAGAAACTACAAATGATGGAAATTTGTTAAAATGCATGGAGAGTATTATAAAAGATGTCGATTCAAAAGGTTTTCTAATTACTTCAGATTCCTACTATGAACCAATTTTAATGAATAAGTCAGTTTTACTAACAACGGAAACCGAAACCAAAGTACTTGATACGCAATATAGAATAGATGAATACGTCTTTATATTCAGTACAGTGGAAATATTTTCCATTTGGTTACAAAAAGTTGAACAATACCTATTTTGGAATCCAGAAGGAAGAGTTGTGATTACAATTAGACAATATAATTCTATACAAGAAATATTCAATATGCTTTGGGATTATTACATAATAAATGTCTATGTTATACTTCCAATTCAGAATGAGTTGAAAGTTTATTCTTACATTCCTTATACAAATCCAGAAAATTGTTGGATACCGGGAGAACCAACTTACATGTTCTCTTGTTCAAATATTCCAGCGAAACTGTTTCCGAATAAAAAACCACAAAATTTAAATAATTGCAAGTTGAGATTATTAGCAACGAACATACCTCCTTTTGTTATAAATACAAACGCTAATAGACATATTCCTCAATTAGCCGGGCTAGAAGTGTGTATTATAAATTTCTTAGCTGAACGTTTAAATTTCTCCGATGTCTATGTCGAAAACAAGTTTAAAATATGGGGGGTTAAATTAGATAATGGAACATTTACTGATATGTTAGGAGCTTTACAGGATAGACAGGTTGACATTGTTTTTGGTATGATAGGACCTCCTTTGAATTATACTGACTTTTATAGCACTTACTCAACTGTCTTTGAAAGTATTTCTTGGTGGGTTCCAGCAGCACAAGAACAACCGCGATGGACAAGTTTGCTGCTAATATTTCAACCATATGTGTGGTTATATATATTTATTTCAGTTACACTTAATGCTTTTATTTGGTGGATTTTTGCAAAACATCACGAAACAACAGTTACTTATAAATCTTTGTTCATGTGTTTCATGTCATCTTTGTACACTTTACTTCAAGGAGGAATCAACAGTCCTATAAAACAATCCATGAGAATTTTATTTATATTTTGGGTTTTCTATACGCTTTTAATAAGTACATTGTACACTAGTCAACTTGTAACTTTTTTGACTAGTCCACGATATGAAAAGCAAATTACAACAGAAATAGAATTGATACAGTCGAAGCTGAAATATGGATTTTCAAAACCTACAACACTACTTTTTAATGATAACCCTGACCCTATTCAATTCTATATTTTGAATACCTTTGTTCTATGTCCTCTTACTGAGGAATGCATTAATAGAACGGCTTTTCAAAGAGACTTCGCAGTAATGAAGAGTAGAAGACAAACTTTATACCTCATAAAACGAATCTATACTAATGAAGATGGTACTTCAATGTTACACGGTTTTGATAGTGACCACAGAATTCCGACTTGTTTTATGACACGAAAAGGTTTTCCAATTTATGAGAGGTTGACCAATCTAGTTATGTTACTGCACGAAAATGGATTGCTTAGCAAATGGGATAGAGATGTCACTGGTCTTCCTCATGTAATAGTTCAGCCGGATGTGGTGCGATTGTCTCTGCCTCATGTTGCTTTTGGATTTATTATTCTTATTTCGGGGATAGCTTTATCGTTTATAGTATTTATAGGCGAAATTGTTGTCCATAAAATTTCCGTAAATCAAAAAAAGAAATAAGGATACACTTCACTTTTATCGTGATTATATTCTTTTGTAATGACAAAAAATAAAATCAGCAACATTAAATATACCGTGAGTTTCAGCTAAAATGCAACATTTACTATACTGTTATTAATATATTACTATGGATACTAGTTTTTATATGTACTGCATCGTTCCAGATAAAATGCAACATAGGTTGTCAAACTTGTCAATGTCAAATTAACTTGTCATCATAATTTACTGATCTATAAATAAAGTAAGATAGTAATAAGAGCAGTAGCAATAAAAATTCAGTATATTTTAAACACAAATTACAACAAATTTTCAAAAACATACTCAAAGAAGAGTAAGTTAAAGTCAATAAAAACAGCACCATTAACAATTAAACAATAATTTAAACGATTATAAAAATTTTCATATACAGAATGTAATATTTCGGGAGTTATTGTTGACGAAGCCTCTCTAATTTTGAATTTAAGTTCTTCTAAATCTTCAATTTCTCCCGTATATACTTTAGATTTTAAAAAACCCCAGTAAAAGAAGTCATTAGGTGAGAGATCTGGTGAACGCGGTGGCCAGTTAATTTCCCCCCCACGACCTATCCAGCGATGGAGAAATATTGTATCCAGGTAGTCTTTTACTAGTCGATGATTGTGAGCGGGACAACCGTCGTGTTGAAACCATATTTCACCCATATTAAGATTCAAATTATTTAAACTTGGTATAATCTTATTTTGCAGCAGTTCCAAGTATATTTCGCCATTGATATTTCCATTAATAAAAAATGGTCCAATAACGTGATCTCCAATTAACCCTGCCCAAACATTAACTTTTAGTGGATATTGAGTTCTACTTTCTTTAAATAAATGTAAATTATGCCTGCTCCAATATCTACAATTTTGTGAATTTACTTCTCCTGTTGTAAAAAAAGTAGCTTCATCAGTAAACAAAATTTTGCTCTTGAAATCCGGATCAATATTAATTTTCTCAAAAAGTAGCTCACAAAAGGCAATTCTTTTCTCATGGTCATTATTTCTTAACTCTTGGTGATTTTGAAAATGGTAAGAATGAAATGTTTCGTCTTTTAATAATCTAAATACAGAACTTTTGCTAATATTTAATTGAGTTGCCAAAATTTTCGTAGATAGCTGATTATTTTCTTCTATTGCTCTTAGTAAATTATTTTTCTTTTCTTCAGTCCGCGCAGTTTTTGTTCTTATCCTCTTCTTATGATTCTTATCCAAACATCCATCACTTTTAAATTTTGAAAATATTCTCGAAACTGTAGTAGGATTTGGTCTAGGACGTTCAGGAAATAAGTTGATAAACATATCACACACATTTCTTAAACTGTAGCCAGCATTGTACCAAGTAACCATTCGAATCTTTTCTTCTTTACTAAACATCTTTGAAAAGTAATGACAAGACAAGTTAATTTGAGATTGACAAGTTTGACAACCTATGTTGCATTTTATCTGGAACGATGCAGTACATATAATAACTAGTAACCATGGTAATATATTAGTAACAGTATAGTAAATGTTGCATCTTAGCTGAAACTCACGGTATAATACAATGTTAGTATGATTACCAAATAAACGTTTTGAAAAACGAAGATTTACCTTCCTTGGAAGGTATTGTAGAAAGAACCATTTGCTTATTTATTCAAATTTTATGATATACACTGTAAAAAATAATAGCGATTTTGTCGAAAAATTATAGTATATTTTACTATAATATATATGCAATAACAAATTTTACATAAACTATGTAGACTTACATTTACATAGCAAATAATTCTATAAATTTGCTAATTCACCCTTACAAATATAAAAAAATTAGTAGAACTACTATGTAATATTCATATTACAATAAATACATGAAATTTTACAGTGAAATGTTAATATTTCTATAACAGTTTTGTCAAATTTTATAAGAACTATGTAAAAACACAATTCTTTTTATTTTAGTTTCTATTTTTACAGGAGCTATGGTCAAATTCTAAATTTATTATAGTAAACTTAAAATACTATTTGTATTTATTATAAGTTTAGAGGTAATTACTACAAATATTTGTGTTTTTACAATGATATATTTATATTTGTATAACAAATTTGTCAAATTTTATAAGTACTATGTAAAAACTCAATGTTTTTATTCTAGTATATATTTTTACAATGAAATAGGAGTAAATTCTAAATTTATTACAGTAAATTTAAAATACTGTATGTTATTTATTATAAATTTAGAGTTAATTACTAATATTATAGAATTTACATGATTTTAGGTAGGCTTAGCGGGATTGGACTTTGGCAGAGTAGAAAATTAGGCTCTAGGCCCGGGGAATATAAAACATAAACATAATCTATTACTACGTGAAAATTATTTAAAATATAATGAAAAATATGTACTTTTACTAAATCATTTTTTAAAAAGTTTGTGTATATTATTAATATGTAAATTTACTTAAAGTATGTATCAAAATTTTTATGGAATTGTGTTAATGTAATTTTAAAAATGGTAGACAAAATTACATTTAACTGCAAATTTACTATAATTCACTTAGGCAATTTGGACGCCAATAACAATTATAGTTATTTTACAGAGGAATTTTTTACAGTGTATTTGACATTTGTGTAAAACGTGGACTTGGCTCATAGTACCTACACTTATTATTATGTTAAAATATGTTAAATGTGTATAATAGTTCTTTGGAACTTAGTCTCCTTTATACTACTTAATTCTTGTTAGAAATTGTTGTACTATTTAGGTAGATATTATTTTCATTGTTTAAAATTAGACAGCAAATGTATGCTTGATTATCAAAATGCATTTTAAAGATGACAATAGTTCTATGCTGTATAGATTTAATATAAATATACTGTATGTATTTGTATCACATGTAGATATAATTATGGATTTCTGGTGGTTTTTCAATATATGCAATAATAGTAATATAAAACGTTCCTTTTTTCGCCCTTTATTTTCATTGCATTCCATTATTCATTTCATTTACTTTCAAAGATGACGTTCGTAGTAACGACTGTAGTTTGTAATCTAGTCAGCTATTAAGGCGTAGACTATTTGCTAAACGGACTAGTCATTTTAAGTAATCTATTTTGTTTTAAAGTTAAAGTTCCTAATAGAACAGTCTTAAGGCAGGTGTATTTTAAGATTTTTTCTCTTTTTCTGAAGTAGTTTTTGAGTTAGAGCGCTAGGAGGATCTACACACATATACACTCGGGCGCGCCATACAAACATACATACATACATACACACACACACACACACACACACACACACACACACACACACACACAGGCATACACACACACAGGCATCATTGAAAAAAATGTTTATGACAAATATTGTAGTAGATATTTTAAGGATTTTATAAATGTTTTACTTTCGAATATCGATGGAGTGGTTATCGAAAAATCATGTAGAAATATTTGATCGATTGCCATTTTGTCATTTGAAAAAATAAAAAATAATTGTAAATGCCAAATATTTTAGAAAGCCTAAAGGTAAAATAGAAAGAAAAATTTTTTTCAATTGTCTCTAAATTTTGGAGTTATGACGATTTTTCGAAAAACAAAAGAACTCCAATAATTACGAACCGGGGCACCAAATCAAAAATTGGCACTAAGAAAAGTTTTATATGTAGGGTACATAAGAAACATTTTGTTCTTTTTTAAATATATATACTTAGTTTCAAATATTATATTTTATTTAAAAATATTGTACAATGTACATTTCGAGGTATTACCTCATCATCAGGTAGAAAAATAAATGATATGAATATAAATATAAACAAATAACAAAAGAATGAAACAAATTACAAATTAATAAAGATAACAAAATTGAAAATTTATTAATATAAAATTACTAAAATTTGTTTATTTAATGCGTTCTAACTACCATTTTTGGGTGTAATGACTTAGTATTAACACCCTGTATATGCCACACCTAGGTTAGCGGGAGGTGAAAGGGGTTTGCGGGCCTACAAATTTTGGGAATTTAAGTGTAGAAAATAAAATGTATAAAATACATTAAATTAAAATCACATTTAAAGTTTTAGGGTAGATCATGCATATACAAACAATATAAATAATTTTTGTACATTAATAATTAATTTTGTACATTAATAAGTAAATCAGTACACTTATATTTATAATTGACTTTTTTGATATCATTATTCATAAAAAAATATATGTACTTTGAAAATGACACGTACATCTCTATTTCTTAAATTTAGTTAATTCACTTCCTCTTACGTGGTCTAAGACGTTACATTTAGAGAGCATTTAGACTTCAATTGAAAAACAAAATTTAAATTATGACTTTTACTATGTTATTAATATTTCATTCTTTATCATTACTAATATCTACAGAAATTAAAAATGATATAAATTTCTTAGAATGCATGGAAAATATTATTATAATGTATATGTTCGTAGCACATGTATATATAATTATGGTTATGTGGTGGTTTTTCAGTATATAATAATGATTTGATTTATTTGCCCAACAGTTTACACCATTAACAGGACAATTTATAGAAACATTAACGTGTACATAATACATGTAAAAAAGATCAAATTATATATTCACAAAACAATAAAAGTGCCAAAGTAAAGAAATAACATGTTTTCAGATTGTTAGTTATTACCTATAATTAACAAATATCTTTAACTATTATATGTGACATTGAAAAAGTCAACAATATTACAGACTCCATTAGCATTAGTGCACAATTATATTTATTTATTTAATGATCAACCCAACAGGCTAAGCCCAGATAAAGGGTTGTAAAAAAATACAAAATACACTCAACAATACATAAAAATAAACAAAATGCTTATGACATATTACATAACATATTAATGAAATTTTTAAATTCCAAATGAAATATATCAAGCCTCGAAAATTTACAATTATAAAGATTGCACATACGATATATAGGCGACAGCATTAAATAATTAGTTCTAGCACCCGGTAAATAAAAAGTAAAGCTACTTCTGGTACGAAAAGAGGGAATATGAAATTGGAGAGAGGAAAGAGTACAAGGATCGTCAACGCAGCTGTTTACAACTTTAAATAGATGTATTATTAGGGCATTTTCACGGCGTTCAAAGAGATTCTTGAAATTAAACATATGTAACAACTGTTTATAATTTACAGAATAATCAGGGTAGTTATTATGTGCCTTGTAATAAAGGTATTTGAGAATTTTTTTTTTGAACAGATTTAATCAGATCTTGATGAACTTCGTAAATAGGGTTCCAAATGATGTGACAGTACTCCAGCTTAGAGCGGACGAAAGAAAAGTATAGGTTCGTAATTGCTGATAAATTTAGGAAAGTTCGAGTATTTCTTATTATGAAGCCTAGCATTCTCATGGCACTGTTATATATATCTTGTATATGATGTGTAAATGTAAATTTTTCCTAGTAAAAGACATTACTGTACATTTATTTAGATTAAGATATAATTTGTTAATTGAGCACCATTTGGAGAGTCTATCTAAGTCTTCTTGGAGAAGTTGGCAATCTTTTACTGAGAGAATTGGGTAAAATATTTTTAGGTCGTCGGCGAAGAGAAGTTTATCAGTGTAAATTACATCTGTCACATCATTAATAAAAAGAAGAAAAAGTAGTGGACCTAGATTTGAACCTTGTTGAATCCCTGAAGTCAGAGAGAAAGAGAAAGAATTGACGCCTTTGTAATGAACGTACATTTTTCGTTGACAAAGGTATGAGGTGAGCAGGGAACATAAAGGGAGAGATAAAGAAAAGGAATCAAGCTTGCTGATCAGTATACCGTAATCAATTCTGTCGAAAGCCTTCGCAAAGTCTGTATAAATACAGTCAACTTGCCCTTTGGCGTCAAGGTTAGAGGATACAACATGACTGAAATAGCTTAGATTAGTAACAGTAGACCTCTTCTCCATAAAAACATGTTGAGAGACAGATATTTGATGTTTAACTTTTCGAAAAATAGCCTCATAAACAATTTTTTCAAAGATTTTACTAAAGTTTGACAACATGGCAATGGGACGATAGTTTGTCACAGGAGAAACTTCACCCGACTTTAAAATAGGAGCAATACATTTACTGGAGATCTAGTAAGTAGATTAGTTCTAGCAAATTTTGTTAAGAAGAGAAAGCTTGAGCGAGTTGACAAGCTCGGTACATAAATATTAATTAGATTCAATATAATGGGGCAGTCTATAATATTGTTTAATAATTTGTACAAAAACAAGATAGATATGTTTATTCGACGACGCAGTAGGGAGAGAAAGTTAAATCGCTGGAACAGAATATTATGGTCTATTCCCCTGGGTGGTATTGGTTATCTTGTCTGTAACACATATATTTCAAAAATCGTCTCTGTATTGATTCTAGATCATTAACATGACAATTATATATAGGGTACCAAATTATATGCATTAATAGAAATATAAAACGTTCTTTTTTCGCCCTTTGTCATTTTCCTCCTTTCCAAAAATTAAATCATTTGGCTTTCATTTACATCACATTTTTAAGTATATTATTTGTTTATTTTATATTTATAATAACGTAATATACTGCGTTTCATTTTGGATTAAAAGAAAATTAAATATTTTGGGTATTAGACTGCTATTTTTCCTAAAATATGTTAAAACTATTGTCGTACGGAGCCTTTTTTATACGACTGTACAAGCTCGGGCGCGCACACACAAACACACATAAACACACACACACGCGCACACACATACACACACACACACAGGCATCATCGTGAAAATATTAAAATCGGATTCTAGGTTCCATAAAACGTAATCATTTACCAAAATTTCAATATGCGATTTTTAGCGCGATCCCTATACCTCCCAACAAAAGTAGTAGGAGGTAAAAAGGGGATCGCGGGCCTTCAAAGTTTGGGAATACTGTAATAAACCATTTGCTTTATACACATAAATGTAAGTGTAGAAAATAAAATGTATAAAACACATTAAATTAAAATCACATTAAAAATTTTAGGGTAGAACATTAATATACATACATACATACATACATACATAAAATCAAGCGTGTCCCACTTAGTGGGTTAGCAAAAACAAGAAAACAATAAGAAAAGGAACATTAATATACAAACAATATAAATAATTTTCTAATTTTTCTATATTAATAAGTAAATCAGTATATTTTTTATTTTCAAAGTATTAGTACCAAATTATGTTTAATATTCATATTTTTTTTTAAATTACTTACATATATCATTAATATCTTTATTTATTGAAATTAGTTAATTTAATTTAGTGTTCTTTAAGTTACAATTACATATCAAATTGAACTAGGCGAATTACCAATACATTATTTTATTATTATATGCCAGTTGCCCCAATTGATATCATTATTCATAATAAATTATATGTCCTTTGAAAATCACTTGTATATCTTTATTTCCTTAACTTCTTTAATTCACTTCCACTTACATTGTCTAGAACCTTACATTTAGAGACCATTTTGAATTCTAATGAAAAACAAAATTTAAATTATGACTTTATTTACTATGTTATTAATATTTCATTCTTCATCATTGCTGACATCTACAGAAACTAAAAATGATATAAATTTGTTAGAATGCATGGAAAATATTATACAAGATGTCGATTCAAAAGGTTTTCTAATTACTACAGATTCCTACTACGAACCAATTTTAAGGAATAGGTCAGTTTTATTAACAACGGAAACCGAAACCAAATTACTTGATACGCAATACAGAATAGATGAATACGTCTTTATATTCAGTACAGTGGAAAGTTTTTCCAATTGGTTACAAACAGTTCAACTATACATATTTTGGAATCCAGAAGGACGAGTTGTGATTACAATTAGAACATATAAATCTGTAGAAGAAATATTTAATGTTCTTTGGGATTATTACATAGTAAATGTCTATGTTATACTTCCTATTGATAATAAGTTGAAAGTTTATTCTTACATTCCTTATACAAATCCAGAAAATTGTTGGATACCGGGAAAACCAACTTACATGTTCTCTTGTTCAAATATTCCAGCGAAACTGTTTCCGAATAAAAAACCACAAAATTTAAATAATTGCAAGTTGAGATTATTAGCAACGAAAATATCTCCTTATGTTATAAATACAAACGCTAATAGACATATTCCTCAATTAGCTGGGCTAGAAGTGTGTATTATAAATTTCTTAGCTGAACGTTTAAATTTCTCCGATGTCTATGTCGAAAACAAGTTGAAAAAATGGGGGGTTAAATTAGATAACGGAACATTTACCGATATGTTAGGAGCTTTACAGGCTAGACAAGTTGACATTGTTTTTGGTATGATAGCAGCTCCTACGATTTTATACTGACTTTTATAGCACTTATCCAACTGTCTTTGATAGTATTTTTTGGTGGGTTCCAACAGCACAAGAACAACCTCGATGGGCAAGTTTGCTGCAAATATTTCAACCATATGTGTGGTTGTATATATTTATTTCAGTTACACTTAATGCTTTTATTTGGTGGATTTTTGCAAGACATCACGAAACAACAGTTACTTATAAATCTTTGTTTATGTGTTTCATGTCATCTTTGTGCACTTTACTTCAAGGAGGAGTCAATAGTCCTACGAAACAATCAATGAGAATTTTATTTATTTTTTGGTTTTTTTATACGCTTTTAATAAGTACATTGTACACTAGTCAACTTGTAACTTTTTTGACTAGTCCACGATATGAAAAGCAAATTACAACAGAAATAGAAATGATACAGTCGAAGCTGAAATATGGATTTTCTGATCCTATACTAAATGTTTTTAAGGATTTACCTGGTCCAATTCACGCCCATATTTTGAAAACGTTTGTTCTATGTCCTCTTACTGAAGAATGCTTTAATAGAACGGCTTTTCAAAGAGACTTCGCAGTAATGAAGAATACAAGACAAACTTTATACTTCATAAAACGAATCTATACTAATGAAGATGGTACTTCAATGTTAGACAGTTTTGATAGTAAACACAGAATTCCGATTAGATTTATGACACGAAAAGGTTTTCCAATTTATGAGAGATTGACCAATCTAATTATGTTACTGCACGAAAATGGATTGCTTAACAAAGGGGATCGCGGGCCTTCAAAGTTTGGGAATACTGTAATAAACCATTTGCTTTATACACATAAATGTAAGTGTAGAAAATAAAATGTATAAAACACATTAAATTAAAATCACATTAAAAGTTTTAGAGTAGCATTTATATTTATATACAAACAATATAAATAATTTTCTAATTTTTCTATATTAATAAGTAAATCAGTATATTTTTTTTTATTTTCAACGAATTTCCACCAAATTATATTTTAATATTCATAATTTTTTTTTTCAAAATTACCTACATAGAGGGTGTTATGTAAGTAAGTGTTCAACGCTTAACCTATTGTAGAACTGACTCCAAAGATTGTAAATCTGGCAATAATTTTTGTTTAAC
This sequence comes from Ophonus ardosiacus, assembly GCA_943142095.1. NCBI lineage: Eukaryota > Metazoa > Arthropoda > Insecta > Coleoptera > Carabidae > Ophonus > Ophonus ardosiacus. Next base: position 54,997,471 of record OW964827.1, on the reverse strand, counting down.
ATACTTTCTACAAGAACTAGAGGCCTTTAAAATTGACCAATCACGTCATTGTTCTAAACTGTATAAAAAAATAAAAATCAATGTGTTCTTTGGAAAAAATATTAATTGTCAATCTGACGTTTTTAGGGTAGAATATTAATATACATACATACATACATATACATACATACATACATACATACATACATAAAATCACGCGTGTCCCACTTAGTGGGTTAGCAAAAACCCGAAAACAATCAGAAAAGGAACATTAATATACAAACAATAAAAATAATTTTCTAATTTTTCTATATTAATAAGTAAATCAGTATATTTTTTTTATTTTCAAAGTATTAACACCAAATTATGTTTAATATTCATATTTTTTTTTAATTTCCATTTCATTATTTTATTATTATATGACAGTTGCCCCAATTGATATCATTATTCATAATAAATTATATGTACTTTGAAAATCACGTGTATATCTTTATATCCTTAACTTCTTTAATTCACTTCCACTTACATGGTCTAGAATCTTACATTTAGAGACCATTTTGAATTCTAATGAAAAACAAAATTCAAATTATGACTTTATTTACTATATTATTTATATTTCATTCTTCATCATTGCTGATATCTACAGAAACTACAAATGATGTAAATTTGTTAGAATGCATGAAAAATATTATACAAGATGTCGATTCAAAAGGTTTTCTAATTACTACAGATTCCTACTATGAACCAATATTAAGAAATAAGTCAGTTTTACTAACACTGGAAACCGAAACCAAACTACTTGAAAAGCAATACAAAATAGATGAATACATCTTTATATTTAGTACAGTGGAAAGATTTTCCAATTGGTTACAAAAAGTTCATCTATACTTATTTTGGAATCCAGAAGGAAGAGTTGTGATTACAATTAGAAAATATAATTCTGTAGAAGAAATATTCAATATCCTTTGGGATTATTACATAGTAAATGTTTATGTTATACTTCCTTTTGAGAATCAGTTGAAAGTTTATTCTTACATTCCTTATACAAATCCAGAAAATTGTTGGATACCGGGAGAACCAACTTACTTGTTCTCTTGTTCAAATATTCCAGCGAAACTGTTTCCGAATAAAATACCAAAAAATTTAAATAAATGCAAGATGAGATTAATACCAATTAAATTACCTCCTTATGTTATAAATACAAACGCTAATAGACATATTCCTGAATTAGCTGGACTAGAAGTCTGTGTTATGAATTTCTTAGCTGAACGTTTAAATTTCTCCGATGTCTATATCGAAAACAAGTTTAAAAAATGGGGGATTCAATTAGATAATGGGACATATACCGAGATGTATGGAGCTGTGCAGGCTAGACAGGTCGACATTGTTTTTGGAATGATAGGTGATCCTATAACTTATACTGACTTCTATAGCACTTATTCAACTGCCTTTGATACTGCTTTTTGGTGGGTTCCAACAGCACAAGAACAACCTCGATGGGCAAGTTTGCTACAAATATTTCAACCATATGTGTGGTTATATATATTTAATTCAGTTGCAATCAATGCTTTTATTTGGTGGATTTTTGCAAAACATCACGAAACAACAGTTACTTATAAATCTTTGTTCATGTGTTTCATGTCATCTTTGTACACTTTACTTCAAGGAGGAATCAACAGTCCTGCAAAACAATCAATGAGAATTTTATATATTTTTTGGGTTTTCTATACGCTTTTAATAAGTACATTGTACACTAGTCAACTTGTAACTTTTTTGACTAGTCCACGATATGAAAAGCAAATTACAACAGAAATAGAATTGATACAGTCGAAGCTGAAATATGGATTTTCTGATGCTGTAGTAGATGTTTTTATGGTTTCGCCTGGTCCAATTCAAGTCCATATTTTGAAAAACTATATTCCATGTCCTCCTACTGAAGAATGCCTCAATAGAACGGCTTTTCAAAAAGACTTCGCAGTAGTGAAGAGCAAAAAACAAACTTCATACTTCATAAAACGAATTTATGCTAATGAAGATGGTACTTGTTGTTATACGGCTTTGATAGTGGACACAGGTTTGCGCCTAGATATATGACACGGAAAGATTTTCCATTTCATAAGAGGTTGTCCAATATAATTATGTTACTACACGAAAATGGAATGTTAGGCAAATGGGATGAAGACATCACTGGTCTGCCTAAACTAGTAGTTCAGCCAGATGTGGTGCGATTGTCTCTTGATCATCTTGCCTTTGGATTCATTATTCTTATTTCGGGGATAGCATTATCTATTATAGCATTTATAGGCGAAATTGTTGTCCATAAAATATCCGTAAATCAATAAAAGAAATAAGGCTACACTTCACTTTTATCGTAATAATAAAAAATAAAATTAGCAACATTAAATATATAATACAATGTTAGTATGGTTACTAAATAGACGTTTTGACAAACAATTACCTACCTTAGAAGGTATTGTAGAGGAATCCTTTGTTTATTCATTCAAATTTTATGATATTTTTGACATTTGTGTAAAATGTGGACTTGGCTCATAGTACCTACACTTTTTATTATGTTAAAATGTGTTAAATGTGTATAATAGTTCTTTGGAACTTTTTAGAAACTGATGTACTAGGTAGATATCACTTTTATTGTTTCAAATTAGATAGCAAACGTATGCTTGATTATCAAATTGCATTTTAGAGATGATAATTGTTGTATGCTGTATAGATTTAATATAAATATAATGTATATGTTCGTAGCACATGTAGATATAATTATGGTAATGTGGTGGTTTTTCAATATATGCGTTAATAGAAATATAAAACTTCCTTTTTTCCTTTGTCATTATTCTCCTTTCCGAAAATTAAATCATTTGGCTTTCATTTACATCACTTTTTTAAGTATATTATTTGTTTATTTTATATTCATATTAACGTAATATACTGCGTTTCATTTTGGATTAAATGAAAATTAAATATATTGGGTTTTAGACTGCTATTTTTCCTAAAATATGTTATAACTATTGTCGTACGGAGACTTTTTTATACGACTGTACAAACTCGGGCCCGCACACACAAACACAAACACACATAAACACACACACATACGCACACACACACACACACACAGGCATCATCGTGAAAATATTAAAATCGGATTCTAGGCTCCATAAAACGTAATCATTTACCAAAATTTCAATATGCGATTTTTAGCGCGATCCCTATACCTCCCAACAAGTTTAGCAGGAGGTAAAAAGGGGATCGCAGGCCATCAAAGTTTGGGAATACTGTAATAAACCATTTGCTTTATACACATAAATGTAAGTGTAGAAAATAAAATGTATAAAACACATTAAATTAAAATCACCTTAAAAGTTTTAGGGTAGAACATTAATATACAAACAATATAAATAATTTTCTAATTTTTCTATATTAATAAATAAATCAGTATATTTTTTTTATTTTCAAAGTATTACCACCAAATTATATTTTAATCATAATTTTTTTTTCTCAAAATTACCTACATATATCTCCAATATCTTTATTTATTTAAGTTAGTATATATATGACAGTTGACCTTATTGATATCATTATTCATAATAAATTATATGTCCTTTAAATATCACGTGTATATCTTTATTTCCTTAACTTCTTTAATTCACTTCCACTTACATGGTCTAGAACGTAACATTTAGAGACCATTTTGAATTCTAATGAAAAACAAAATTTAAATTATGACTTTATTTACTATGTTATTAATATTTCATTCTTCATCATTACTGATATCTACAGAAACTAAAAATGATATAAATTTGTTAGAATGCATGGAAAATATTATAGAAGATGTCGATTCAAAAGGTTTTCTAATTACTACAGATTCCTACTACGAACCAATTTTAAGGAATAGGTCAGTTTTACTAACAACTGAAACCGAAACCAAACTACTTGATACGCAATACAGAATAGATGAATACGTCTTTATATTCAGTACAGTGGAAAGTTTTTCCATTTGGTTACAAAAAGTTGAACAATACATATTTTGGAATCCAGAAGGAAGAGTTGTGATTACAATTAGAACATATAATTCTATACAAGAAATATTCAATATGCTTTGGGATTATTACATAATAAATGTCTATGTTATACTTCCTTTTGAGAATGAGTTGAAAGTTTATTCTTACATTCCTTATACAAATCCAGAAAATTGTTGGATTCCGGGAGAACCAACTTATATGTTCTCTTGTTCAAATATTCCAGCGAAACTGTTTCCGAATAAAAAACCACAAAATTTAAATAATTGCAAGTTGAGATTATTAGCAACGAAAATATCTCCTTATGTTATAAATATAAACGCTAATAGACATATTCCTCAATTAGCTGGGATAGAAGTGTGTATTATAAATTTCTTAGCTGAACGTTTAAATTTCTCCTATGTCTATATCGAAAACAAGTTTAAAAAATATGGGTTTAAATTAGATAACGGAACATATACCGATATATTCGGAGCTTTACAGGCTGGACAGGTTGACATTACTTTTGGTATGTTAGGAGCTCCTACGATTTATACTGACTTTTATTGTACTTATCCAACTGTCTTTGATAGTATTTTTTGGTGGGTTCCAACAGCACAAGAACAACCTCGATGGGCAAGTTTGCTGCAAATATTTCAACCATATGTGTGGTTATATATATTTATTTCAGTTACATTTAATGCTTTTATTTGGTGGATTTTTGCAAAACATCACGAAACAACAGTTACTTATAAATCTTTGTTTATGTGTTTCATGTCAACTTTGTGTAGTTTACTTCAAGGAGGAGTCAATAGTCCTACGAAACCATCAATGAGAATTTTATTTATTTTTTGGGTTTTCTATACGCTTTTAATAAGTACATTGTACACTAGTCAACTTGTAACTTTTTTGACTAGTCCACGATATGAAAAGCAAATTACAACAGAAAAAGAATTGATACAGTCGAAGCTGAAATATGGATTTTCTGATGCTATACTAAATACTTTTAAGGATATACCTGGTCCAATTCCTGCTCATATTTTGAAAACGTTTGTTCTATGTCCTATTACTGAAGAATGCATTAACAGAACGGCTTTTCAAAGAGACTTCGCAGTAATGAAGAATAGAAGACAAACTTTATACCTCATAAAACGAATCTATACTAATGAAGATGGTACTTCAATGTTAGACAGTTTTGATAGTAAATACAGAATTCAGGTTAGATTTATGGCACGAAAAGGTTTTCCAATTTATGAGAGATTGAACAATCTAATTATGTTACTGCACGAAAATGGATTGCTTAGCAAATGGGATAGAGATGTCACTGGTCTGTCTAAAGTAATAGTTCAGCCGGATATGGTGAGATTGTCTCTGCTTCATGTTGCTTTTGGATTTATTATTCTTATTTCGGGGATAGCTTTATCTATTATAGCATTTATAGGCGAAGTTGTTGCCCATAAAATTTCCGTAAATCAAAAAAAGATATAAGGATACACCTCACTTTTATCGTGATTATATTCTTTTGTAATAACAAAAAATAAAATCAGCAACATTAAATATATAATACAATGTTAGTATCTTTAATAAATATACGCTTTGAAAAACAAAGACCTTCCTTAGAAGGTATTGTATAAAGAACCCTTTGTTTATTTATTCAAATTTTATCTTATTCTTGACATTTGTGTAAAACGTGGACTTTTCTCATAGTATCTATACTTTTTATAATATTAAAACGTCTTAAATGTGCATAATAGTTCTTTGGAACGTAGTTTTCTTCGAATAAATTAATTCTTGTTAGAAATTGTTGTACTAGGTAGATATTATTTTCATTGTTTAAAATTAGACAGCAAAAGTATGCTTGATTATCAAAATGCATTTTAAAGATGACAATAGTTCTATGCTGTATAGATTTAATATAAATATACTGTATGTATTTGTATCACATGTAGATATAATTATGGATTTCTGGTGGTTTTTCAATATATGCAATAATAGTAATATAAAACGTTCCTTTTTTCGCCCTTTATCATTTTCCTCCTCCCCGAAAATTAAATCATTTGGCTTTCATTTACATTACATTTTGTAGCCATATTTCCCTCTATTCTTACCTAATCCCGTTCTAGTGTATTTCCCTTTTTTTTCCCATATTTTCATTGCATTCCATTATTCAATTCATTTACTTTCAAGGGTGACGTTCGTAGTTACGACTGTAGTTTGTAATCGTAGACAGCTACTATTCATTTAATTTATCTTCAAGGATGACGTTCGTAGTCATTTTAAGTAATCTATTTTGTTTTAAAGTTAAAGTTACTAATAGAACAGACTTAAGGCAGGTGTATCTTAAGATTTTTTCTCTTTTTCTAAAGTAGTTTTTGAGTTAGAGCGTTAAGAGGATCTATACACATATACACTCGGGCACGCCACACAAACATACATACACACGCATACACATACACACACACACGCGCGCGCGCCCACACACACACACACATATACACAGGCATCATCGTGAAAATGTTAAAATCGGATTTTAGGTATCATAAAACGTAGTCATATACCAAAATCTTAAAATGCGATTTTTAGCACGATCCCTATATACAGGATGTTAATACACACGAAAATGGTAGTTAGAACTAATTAAAAAAAAAACTTTTTTAGTTCCAATTTTTCATTTGATGCCCCGGTTTGTAGTTAATGGAATTCTTTTGTTTTTCGACAAATCGTCATAACTCTCTTAATTTAAAGAGTATTGATTTTTTTTTCTTTCACATTTACCTTTCTACGTTTTTTTGGATAGATCGAAAAAAATATTTATGACAAATATTGTAGTAGATAGTTTAAGGATCTTATAAATGTTTTACTTTCGAAAATCGATTGAGTGGTTATCAAAAAATCATGTAGAAATATTTGATCGATCGCCATTTTGTCATTTGAAAAAATAAAAAATAATTGTAAATGCCAAATATTTTAGAAAACCTAAAAGTAAATTTGACAGAAACTAATTTTTCAATTGTCTTTAAAATATTGGAGTTATGACGATTTTTAGAAAAAACAAAAGAACTCCAGTAACTACGAACCGGCATCAAATCAAAAATTGGAACTAAGAAATATAGTTTGTTTTAATGAGTTCTAACCGTCATTTTTGGGTGTAACGACTTAGTATTAACACCCTGTGTACACACCTAGGGTAGCGGGAGGTAAAATAGGTTCGCGGGCCTCCAAATTTTGGGAACACTGTAATAAAAAACAGAGTAATGCGGAAAATAAATTGTACGTCTATGCAAAAAAACATTTAATGTCAGATTGACAATCAATATTTTATCCAGAGAACACATTGATTTTTACTTTTTTATAAAGTTTTGAACTATGACGTGATTGGTCAGTTTTAAAGGTCTCTAGTTCTTGTAGAAAGTATGTTAAACAAAAATTACTGTCAGATTTACTATCTTTGGGGTCAGTTCTACCATTGGTTGAGCGTTGATCACTTAATTACATAACACCCTGTATACAGAATGGTTGATTTTTCATTGTCCAGCTTATATCTTCTAAAATATTAAAGATACAAAAAAAGTTATATAGAAAAGTTGTTTAATACAACTTGATCTATAATTTAGCAAAAACAATTTTTTTCCAAGGCCTACCAATTTTTTGGAAAAATGTTTAAGTTTAATTTTTTAAATGGAACATCCTGTATATGTGTAACAAGTAAGGATTTACCTTTAAATTAAGTCCTATAAAGCAAATAGAAATATGATAAAAGTAGGCTATGATATTCTATTGTTTATACCTGTAATTTCTGTCACACATGAACATTGGCTACGTAGGGGTTTTCCTTTGAATAAAATTATGTCTAATAAAGCAAGTAATAGAACTGATGATTTACAGAATTATTAATACTTTTTTAGATTTTGCGTTCATAATGAAGTCATTACGATACGCAATTGCGTATCGTAATGGCCTTCATTTCGATACGCATTTTTTTGTTTTAGAAGGTTGGTACTAGATGACATTTACACTACAAATACTTAAATTTAACCTTCAAATCTTCAAATAAATAATAATTTAATGTGGTCAGTTCAGTGATACCAACTACAACATTTCACTTGCAAATTTCCTTAAATTGACTCGGTTTAATATTAGCAGTTTTTTTACAATATTTTAGTATGTAGAAGGCGCAAAATCTAAAAAATAGTATAAAGAACTCATTTTATAAGACTTTTTTTCGCACTTGTCAATTAGAAAACTCGCCAAGGCTCGTTTTCTAAACTTTGACGCGTGCGAAAAAAACATGTCTTATAAAACTTGTTCTTTAATATACTATTATTTAAATATCAAGTAGCAATCTGTGACATATGTTACTGGTATAAACAATAGAATATCACAGCCTACTTTTATCGTATTTCTATTTGCTTTATTAGACATAATTTAAAGGTAAACTCTTATTTGTTACACATCATTGTAAAGAGAATTTTATTTAGAATTTTATTCCGTAAAAATATACAGGATGAAAAAAATTGTTCATGCTAAATTATAGACCAGGTTGTATTAAATAACTTTTCTATATAACTTTTTCTTGTATCTTTAACATTTCAGAAGATATAAGCTGGACAATGAAAAATCAACTACCCTATATATATATATATATATATATATATATATATATATATATATATATAAAAAAAATTGTAATTTTTCTTCATTAATAAGTAAACTAGTGTACTTTTTTATTTTCAACGAATTTTCACGAAATTATATTTTATTATTCATAACATTATTACATAATCTTTTAAAATTACTTATATCATAAATTCCTTTATTCAATTCAATTTATAAATTGAATTGAATTAATTTTTTTTATTTATTGAAGTTATTTCATTTAAATCAAAGTAATCTATTAAGTTACAATAACATACCAAATTGAACTAAACGAATCGCCATCTTTATATATAGAATGACAATTGACTCTATTAATGTCATTAATCATAACAAATTTATGTTCCTACGAAATAAGTCGTATTACTCCAATTTCTTTATTTCATTAATTTCGCTAATTTAGTTTCACTTATGTGGTCTAGAAAGTTATAGCATATTTAGAGACTATTTTGAGCTCAATTGAAAAATAATATTTAAATTATGACTTTACTTACTCTGTTACTAATAATAATTCATTCTTCGCCATTATTGATATCTGCAGAAACTACATATGATGAGAATTTATTTAAATGTATGGAAAATATTATAGAAGGTGTCGATTCAAATGTTTTTCTAATTACTACTGATTCCTACTATGAACCAATTTTAAGGAATAAGTCAGTTATACTAACAACTGAAAATGAAACCAAACTACTTGAAAAACGATACAAAATAGATGAATACGTCTTTATATTCAGCACCGTGGAAAGATTTTCTAGTTGGCTACAAAAAATTTATAGATTCTTATTTTGGAATCCAGAAGGAAGAGTGGTGATTACAATTAGAAAATATAATTCTATGGAAGAAATATTTAATGTTCTTTGGGATTATTATATTATAAATGTTTATGTTATACTGCCTTTTGATAATGAGTTAAAAGTTTATTCTTACATTCCTTATACAAATCCAGAAAATTGTTGGATACCGGGAGAACCAACTTACATGTTCTCTTGCTCAAATATTCCAGAAAAGCTGTTTCCGAATAAAAAACCACAAAATTTAAATAATTGCAAGATGAGATTACTAGCAGTTAAAATACCCCCCTTTGTTTTAAATATAAAAGCTAATAGAAATATTCCTGAATTAGCTGGACTAGAAGTCTGTGTTATGAACTTTTTCGCTGAACGTTTAAATTTCTCCGAAGTCTATATCGAAAACAAGTTTAAAAAATGGGGGATTAAATTAGATAATGGAACGTACACCGATATGTTTGGAGCTTTACAGGCTAAACAGGTGGACATTACTTTTGGTATGATGCCTGCTCCTATGAATAATAGTGACTTCTATAGCAGTTATCCAACTGTCTTTGATGCTCTTTCCTGGTGGGTTCCAACAGCACAAGAACAACCTCGATGGGCAAGTTTGCTGAAAATATTTCAACCGTTTGTGTGGTCGTATGTATTTATATCAATTGCACTTAATGCTTTTATTTGGTGGATTTTTGCAAAACATCACGAAACAACAGTTACTTATAAATCTTTTTTCATGTGTTTCATGTCATCTTTGTGCACTTTACTTCAAGGAGGAGTCAATAGTCCTACGAAACAATCAATGAGAATTTTATTTATTTTTTGGGTTTTCTATACTCTTCTAATATATACAGTGTACACTAGTCAACTTGTTAGTTTTTTGACTAGTCCACGATATGAAAAGCAAATTACAACAGAAATAGAATTGATACAGTCGAAGCTGAAATATGGATTTTCTGAACCTATAACACTCATTTTTCAAGTTTTGCCTGACCCAATTCAAGTCTATATTTTGAAAACGTTTGTTTTATGTCCTCTTACAGAAGAATGTGTTAACAGGACGGCTTTCCAAAGAGACTTTGCAGTAATGAAGAGTAGAAAACAAACTGCATACCTTATAAAACAATTCTATACTAATGAAGATGGTACTTCAATGTTATACGGCTTTGGTAATGAACAAAATCTTGCGATTAGATTTATGGCACGGAAAGGTTTTCCAATTAATGAGAGGTTGACCAATTTAATTATGTTACTGCACGAAAATGGATTGATGAGTAAATGGGATAGAGATATCACTGGTCTGCCTAAAGCAGTAGTTCAGCCAGATGTGGTGCGATTATCTCTCGATCATCTTGCCATTATTCTTATTTCAGGGATAGCATTATCGTTTATAGCATTTATAGGCGAAATTATTGTTCATAAAATTTTCGTAAATCAAAAAAAGAAATAAGGCTCATTTTTACTTTTATTCGTGATTACATTCTTTTGTAATAATAGCAACATTAAATATTTAATACAATGTTGGAATGATTACTAAATAGAATTTGATTGCAGGATATGTCGCATTCATTATTTCGGGTTTAAACCCGCCCTACTGAAAGTATTAATACACATATTTTATTTTAATTACTAAATGATACATTTTATTTTATAGCAAATAATAATTATTAATATATGAACCCAAACCGATTTTTTATAAATTTATTTAGAATTTAAATATTCCGCCATTTTTGTATTTTGTTATAGATGTGAGTAAAAAAGAAAAATATTTATAATAATGCCATTTTAGCTATTTTTAGTACAAGTGTGCAAAGTATGTCTTTTTCTCCCGCGTCCGACAATTGGACAAGTGAGAAAAAGACATGCTCACAGGGATGTGCATTTAGGTACGCGTAAAAAAATTTTTTTTACGTTTACGTGTAAAAATTGCGTAAAACATAAATAAGTAAAAAACGTAGATAATGTATAATTTTAGTTCTTCATAACGACACTAGATGACTTGTTTACGAATGTCACATTACAGTAACTTCCCTTAATCCTATCATAAATATATTCTAAAGCGACTGAAACTATGCTATGTTTATAAGAAAGAGACAGAAATTATTGTAAAATATACAAAAAAAAATCTGAAACTATAGATAAATTAACATAAATTGCTTAAAATTTGTATAAAATTCATTATTTTCAAATTATTTGAAACTAGGTTATTAACAATTAATAAATAGAAAATGAAAATTTAGTTTGCAATTTTTTTTATTCGTCGTCTATTTTTAAATGTCTTCAAATTTTATGTCTTTACAAAACTGCCTAAAATTTACATAAAACATTTTAAAATTATAATATAAAATGCTTCAAATTTACGTATTTAGTCTAATTTTGACGTGAAATGTGTACAAAGTTTGACGTTTGAGGTTATGTCTCAGGAATATATTTCCCTAAAAATCTGATTGTTGATAGTTTGAAGAAGGTACCTAATTGTTTGTCTGAATCAAAGAAACATGTTGATGTCACGTGGACTGCTTAACTGGAATATTCATTACAGTATAAAATAAAATATATTAAAAAAATATATATACTCATGGTAATAATATTTTACATTATCTACGTAAAAAATTCTCAAATATTGTCAATGTAAAAAATAACTTTTTACGCGTAAAAAATAACGTATAATACGTGACGTATTTTACGTGCCCATCCCTGTATGCTCACTTGTGCTAAACAATATTTTTCCACAATTTTGAAATGTAATTTTGCTAAAATACGAAACATTGTACTTTAATTATTAATGAAAAACTCAACATTACATATGTTTATAACTGAGTTTAATGTAAAGTTAACTACAATTTTTTTTTTAATTCTTTATGTAGAATGGTAGATACTTATTGTACATTTTGTAACTACATCAAAATGTATGACTCCTGACGTAGATTATTATAGGCTTGTGTATATTGCTCACTTTTGATTCAACATGCTACTTTGCACGCTATTTTAAGTTGAATAATAATGAATTTTACTAATGATTGTGGAAAAAAGTATATTCTTATATCCCTTATATAAATCCAGAAAATTGTTTGATACAAGGAATTGTAAAACTAACTTATATGTTTTCTTGCACAAGTGCTCGGCTCTTTCAGCAAAAGTTTCCAAATAATAGTTATTTACAATACAAATGCGGAAACATGAACTTCCGTGCATGAGCCTTTGTTTGAAGTACGAGCGAGCAACGCGAGCGAGTATTTCATTTAGGCGAATGCACGGAAGGTATTTCCGCATAAGTATTGTAACGAACGAATTAATTATAAAACTGTTCTACTTTCGATAGATGTTACGAAAAAGCATGTCGTCGCCTCAAATAGAGCCATCAATTTCACTAACTAATTGTCAGATACAAAATATAAATATATGTATAATAATTATTGCAATACCAAGGAGCATTTTTAAAACTGTATACAATCGATTCAAATACAATTTCTTAAATTTAAGATCATGTTTTATTTTGATAATACATATTATGTATAGTAGTATGGTTATAAGTTTAGGAACATGTCACTACCTAAAACAAATAAAAGTATGAATACATATTAAATTATCTTTAAATAAAATATAATCTTATACCTATTAATAATAATAATGTTGTTTTTATTGTATATTAATACCTACTAATATAATTATCTTTAATATTGTGTGTAGCATATAGTATGGCCGCCATGTTCATCATTATCGATTCTCGTTATATTAATTTCTAATAGATGGCGTTAGTACTATTAAAATGTCAAAATTAGCAATGATTCTGATTTTATTTAAATAATTTTTATTCTTTCAACTAATTTTCCGAAATTATTATGTTCTTATATTAAATTTGTGATAATGTACAAGAATATTAAAAATAAAATAGCACTTTTAAGCTACTCGATCAAAGTAGTTTCCATTGAGACACTAGTGCGGGAAGTAAAACAATAGCGCGGGAATATGGCCTTTCGGATTGTGAGTTGGCTGCGGGAAACATGAGTTTCTAGGGAGTGAGTACGAAAAATATTATATCATTTAAATAATTCGAAATGAAATTTTTAGCAAACAACATAAATAATTTTCTAAATTTTCTACATTAATAAGTAAATCAGTATATCTATTTTATTTTCAACTATTTTCTACCAAATTTTACTTATTCATAACATATGTCCTTTCAAAATTACTTATATCATTAATATCTTTATGTATTGAAGTTAGTTAATTTAATTCAAAGTGTTCTATTACATTACAATTACATACCAATTGAACTGAACGAATATCCATTAAATTATATTAGGAAAATTGACCATATCATTCATAACAAATTATATGTTCTGTAAAAATTAGTCGTATATCTTTAATGTCTTTATTTAATAAATTTCTTTAAAATTCACTTCCACTAATGTGGTCTAAAAAGTTATAATTCGTTTAAAGACCATTTTTAAAAAATAATATTTAAATTATGACTTTATTTGATTTATTATTATTATTATTATTTAATTTTTCATCATTACTGATATCTACAGAAACTACAAATGATGGAAATTTATTTGAATGCATAGAAAGAATTATACAAGGTGCCGACTCAAAAGTTTTTCTAATTACTACCGATACCTACTATGAACCAATTTTAAGGAATAAGTCAGTTTTAGTAACAACTGAGACTGAAACCAAACTACTTGAAAAACAATGCAAAATAGATAAATACTTCTTTATATTCAGCACAGTGGAAATTTTTTTCAATTGGTTGCAAAAAGTTTATATACTTATTTTGGAATCTAGAAGGAAGAGTGGTGATTACAATTAGAAAATATAGTTCTGTAGAAGAAATATTTAATATTCTTTAGGATTATTATATAGTAAATGTGTATGTTATACTCTCCTCTGATAATGACTTGAAAGTTTATTCTTACATTCATTTTACAATAACTCCGAATAACTCAACACAAAATTTACATAATTGCAAGATTTGGAATGAAAAGTAAAAACATTACTTTTTATTGGATTACCAGCTTTATTGTTGTATTTTATTTTTTTATAGTTGCGATGCTTCGTCCAAAATCCTGGCCATTATTAAGCACAGCGTGACAAGAGTTACAAGATATATAATTAATGCTGTTTACATTTTTTAACGTCAATATACTTAAAATATATAACTTGAAGTGTGTACACACTAGTGTTTTTAAAAGCAATAAAGATTTTTTAAATATTTATACATTTTTTTCAAAATCATGGTACACTACTTTCGTGTTTATACTTGTTTGTATTCAAACTGCGTTGTTCATTCATTTAAATTTTATAATATTTGTGACACTTGTGTGAAATATGGACTTGTACCCTAGTATCTACACTTTTATTTAAAAAATGTATGTAATTGTTCTTTGGAAGTTTGATTTAATGTTTGTTAGAACTTATTGTACGAGGTAGATATACCTTTATTGTTTAAAATTAGACTGCAAATTGTATGCTTGATTATTAAAATGTATATAAAAAATAGTATGTGTTCGTGTTATAATTTTATTGAATATATACAAATAATCTTTTTCAAGGATCTTTTTTCTAGCATTTATCCATTTTTATTTCAATACTTTTATTTCTAAAAATTCACACAGTTGTTCAAATAATCTAAAAATGCCTACAGGTACGTAACATTCTCGTTACAATCAAATAATATTACTACCAAGTTTATATCACTACCCATTTTTGAATTATTGCTCCAAAAGTCAATATAGGCCAGATTTAGATAAAAACTTCAAAATTTTAAAAAATCCAATTTTTATGTATCTAGATACTCCTCAATGCGCTGATTCCAAATTTTAAAACCGCAAGTCGATATCTCCTTTCTTTCTCGAGATATTTAGGTTTAAAGTTTTGCTCAAAACTGCCCATTTTTGGGTATTAACCCAAAAATGGGCTGAGATATGACTTTGGCGACATCACCATTCGATTCTACTGACAAAAATACATAAGTATAGCATTTTTCATAATTTTTGTCCAACCGGTTCATTTTTTATGAATAAAATCTTGAAAATCCCTGAAAATGCCCAAAATCTGAAAAAATCCTAAGGGGTACCCCTCAGGATTTTTGCGATATTTGGCCATTTTCAGTTATTTTGCTTTAGAGATTGTATCCAGTGTTCAAAAATTTTGAAAATTGGTGTACTTATGTAATTTTGCCCGTAGAATCGAATAGTGTTGTCGCCAAATTCATATCTCTACCCATATTTGGGTTATTACCCAAAAATGGGCAGTTTTGAGCAAAACTTTGAATCTAAATATCTCGAGAACGAAACGAGATATCGAACTGCGGTTTCAAAATTTAGAATCAGCGTATTGAGAAGTATCTAGATATATAAAAATTGGATTTTTGAAAATTTTGAAATTTTTATCTAAATGTGGGCTATATTGACTTTTGGGGCAATAATTCAAAAATTGGTAGAGATATAAACTTGATAGTAATATTATTTGATATGATGATATCGACTTGCGGTTTTAAAATTTGGAATCAGCGCATTGAAGAGTATCTAGATACTTAAAAATTGGATTTTTTAAAATTTTGAAGCTTTTATCTAAATGTGGGATATATTGACAAAAGTGTGTAGAGATATTATAACCTTGGTAGTAATATTATTTAATTATAAATACATTGTTACGTAAGTGTACTTATTTTTAGAGTATTTATCAAGATAATGGAACAGTGCATTTTATTCGTGTATGTGAAAAGATACAGAAAAAAGTGATTAAGAAATTTTGTAAGGAATAGAGTGGGACACATTTTAGCATAAACTTTATTATCTTAAATCCACTCAAACTACAGGGCAATATTATATTTTTTTAAAAGGCATTATATATATTTTATTAACTCATTAAATAGAGAATTTTGTTCTGAATTCAACGATATAATAATATCATACCCTTACATTGCGAAAAATTTGATAAAAATTAATTCAAAGTTAATATTTCATTTCTACTTTATCTAAGTAATCTGAGCAAACATTCAATCAATAAAACAAAAAAATTATTTTAAAAGTTGAATTTGTGGTCAAAATCGTAGCTTACTTTAATGTAATAAAACTAAAATAAAGTAAACATTGTTATTTTGCTTAACAGTTATCATACTTTTTTAAGTTCAGAAAAAGTAACAAGTACATCAAGTTCTTTTTTTTTTGGAACCGGCAAATGAATGTACAAAATTCAAAGGAATATTTAATAATACCAAAAGAGTTTACAAATGAAAAAAATGATTCCAATATTTAACCAATTTTGAAAAGTAGGTCAGTGTTACTAACTAAAATACATACTAACTTATTTGAAAACCAATATAAAATTGATGTGTAAATACATTATTGTTTTGGAATCGATATGGAAATATGATTATTACAATCAGAAAATATGATTCTATATTTAATGTGTTCTTTGGTGTTATTAAGTAGTAAGTAAATGTTTATCTTATACTATTTGTTGAAAATGAATTAATAGTATATAACATAATGAAATTGTAAAAAACTGTTTTCAAACTATGAAAATCGGAAATGTAATTTTCATAAAAGCTTTTCACATCAAGCAAACCTGCTCCACAATAATCTAAGCAATAGAATTAGGTAAGAATTTAATATATGAAACTTTCTGATAAGATATATGAAATTTTATATTGTAGAAAATAAAAATTTTAATCTGCTGATGATGAGAGCAGTGGATCTCTCGAAATGTTCGTTTTGTATGTAATAAAAGAATTTTAAGTATAAATTACACCCTGCGAAGGCGAAAAACAAACAAGGTACATACCAAGGAGAATATCAATTATATTACGAAAATTGACCTTATTGTTATTCAGACATAGCCCGATTCACAAAAAAGTTTAAGCTAATCTTCATTTTTGGATTAGTGAATTCTATTCTATTCCGGTATTTAAAATTTAATTTTCATGATATTATCAATAAAGGTAGATACGAGGAAGGGATTAGATTATATTTTATGATATGTCAAAATTAGAATAGAATTTGCTAATCCAAAAAATGAGGATTAGCTTAAACTTTTTTGTGAATCGGACTAACAAATTTTATGTTCTTTTACAACTATTCGTATATCTCTAATTTCTTTATTTTTTTAATAGCAACTGAAACTGAAACCAAACTATTCGAAAAGCAATATAAAACAAATGAATACATCTTTATGTTCACCACAGAAGAAATATTTTCCAAATGGTTACAAAAAGTTAATATACAGTACGTCCCATTTAGAGGTGCCACCATTGGGATTTCGAGAACTATAAGAGATACGATGTCGGTTAAATGGAACTTTTTGTGAGCCTTTGGGAGGCCATCTCAGATGTGCTTTTGTTTTTCCAAAAATTCTTATAGGGCACTAGCTATGTCGAACAACTGAATATTGTTGATTTTTTCTTTCTCAAATAACTTCTAAACTATTAGTAATTGAGAAAAACGTTTCAAATATAAAAGATAGATATTTTTATTAACTAACCAGTGGTGTACGAAATAAATTTTTATATTACTAAATTTTCGAGATATAACACAAACTTATATTTTTTTAAATGGAACCCATATCTCATTTTAGTCTCAAAAAAATAATTATTTTTTCTCTTTTCAATAATGTAAGGGTTATTATGTTTTATATTTGTTTTGCTCCTAAAATTTAATTTTTCTATTTATTTTCCTGAATTTTCTTATTATTTCCCAAAAAACATTATTATTTTTATTAATTATATTGCATTTGATCAAAATAATTTGTTTTATGCCTTTATTACTTAATATTTTCATTCTAGACTCATAATTACAAATTACACTATGATGTGCCAAAGGCGACCTGATACAAAATTTTATAAAAATTAATTTGATACGAGTTTTGAGCAAAATTTTTTAACGAAATACATTATTTAAATACATGGAGTATTTCCAAATAGAAATCTACCAATATTTTCAAAATAATTGTAAATTTAATACAAAATAAGGAAAAAATAATAATTTTGAAATCAAAACAAATATAAAACATAATAACCCTTACATCGTTGAAAAGAGAAAAAAATATTTATTTTTTTGAGACTAAAATCAGATATGGGTTCCATTAAAAATATATAAATTTGTGTTATATAATATATATATATTATACTGGGTGTCTCTTAAATAGGGGGACATGGCTTAACCACAGATTCCTGAGGCTAAAATAAGACGATTTAACCAAACTTGCTTCTACCGGAAAGTGTACCGTTTAGCCAGAAATCTGCTTCAAAGTTCTTCGAAAAAAAATTAATTTTGCTTATAATAATCGGACGCTTTATTCGATTTGGATGAAATTTGGTATGACAGTTTATATGGTTATAGGTCATCTTTTAAGGTGATACTTGTTATTATTAGTGAACCACTAGTGTATGAAACTTAGGTCTCCCAACATTAATTAGACCGTAACTTTTTAATGGCAATGCCGAAAACGTGAAATTATTTTTCCTCAGAAAGATACATTCAATAGTAAACTTTTGTCTCTCTGTGTAATTTGTGATATCTGTTACGGTTCACACAGAAAAAAATAAAATCTTAGTGTCTGCACTGCTAAATTTTTAAAATAAATTTAATCTAGCAGTCTATCCAAATGTCAAACAAGTAATTTTTAATGACAGTAACAATTGTTTTACGGGTTGTCAAAAATTTTCTTCGCAATATTCTAAAATTAGTAACATCCGTGTGTTCGGCCTAATAGTATTTTACTACCATTATTATAAATAAGACGATTACATATCTTAGCTTACTCCTAAACAAGTTGTAAAGATTGACAACTCGTTACTGTCATTAAAAATTACTTGTTTGACATTTGGATAGACTGCTAGATTAAATTTATTTTAAAAATTTAGCAGTGCAGACACTCAGATTTTATTTTTTTCTGTGTGAACCGTAACAGATATCACAAATTACACAGAGAGAGAAAAGTTTACTATTGAATGTATCTTTCTGAAGAAAAATAATTTCACGTTTTCGGCATTGCCATTAAAAAGTTACGGTCTAATTAATGTTGGGACACCTAAGTTTCATACACTAGTGATTTACTAAAAATAACAAGTATCACCTTAAAAGATGACCTATAACCATATAAATTGTCATACCAAATTTCATCCAAATCGAATAAAGCGTCCGATTATTATAAGCAAAATAATTTTTTTTTCGAAGAACTTTGAAGCAGATTTCTGGCTAAACGGTACACTTTCCGGTAGAAGCAAGTTTGGTTAAATCGTCTTATTTTAGCCTCAGGAATCTGTGGTTAAGCCATGTCCCCCTATTTAAGAGACACCCTGTATATAAAAATTTAGGAATATAAAAATTAATTTCGCACGCCACTGATTAGTTAATAAAAATATCTATCTTTTATATTTGAAACTTTTTTCTCAATTATTAATAGATTAGAAGTTATTTGAAAAAGAAAAAATCAACAATATTCAGTTTTTCGTCATTATCTAGTGCCCTATGTAAATTTTTGGAAAAACAAAAGCACATCTGAAATGGCCTCCCAAAGGCACACAAAAAGTTCCATTTAACCGACATCGTATCTCTTATAGTTCTCGAGATCCCAATGGTGGCACTTCTAAATGGGACACACTGTATATTTATTTTGGAATCCAGAAGGAAAAGTGGTGATTACAATTAGGAAATATAATTCTATAGAAGAAAAATTTAATATTCTTTGGGATTATTTATAATAAATACGAATGTTATACTCCCTTTTGATAGTAAGTTGACAGTTTATTCTTATAGTTTGTACAGAAATCTGTCGTTATGGCCCTCTCAGCAGGTCTACTGTTCAGGTTTTGAGCTTGATTTAAGGCAGAGAGGCAGAGAAAGGACAAAGTGCCGATTTTCGGTGGTTTTTACAAGATGTTGAAGAAAGCGGAGGGGGGGGGGGGGGGATTGTGGAAATTTGGATTTTTTACTAACCCACCATCCTATACAACATTCAGAACTACCCGACCTCTTGTAGGGTAAAATGCTTCGGTTACTGGACTTTATGTGCATTAACGATTTGTCCGGATTATTGAAATTGTGTGAATAAATGAAAATATCGTCAATTTAGAAAGTTTTGCATTATTTATCATGGTACTTCGGAAAACAAACAACGTTGACATTAAGAAATAAACAAAATAACAGAAACAAAATTATTATTTATTATTTTTTTTTTGTACGTATTCATATTGCTATGAAATATTATTCTGTAATAGGCAAGTGCGCTGTTGAATAATAAATAATAAATAAACAATCCGAAAAAAATATCGTTCATAAGGGTTTTGTTCACCAGTCGCCCACGTATTTTTGTATTAGTATCTATCAATCAATATACGCACATACATCCATTAGGTGAAATCTTGGACTGAAAAGCCGCCATTTAAGGAATGGAAACAAAAGAAAAACTTGATAGTTTTTTCCAAGAAACACACGTGCTTGTTGCTTTTGGAGAAATTATATCATGCAGTTTGGATTATGTTTTTTTACCCGGTGTTCGGATTACTGGATTTTCGGAATAACGTGGGTTCGGATTAAAGGGGCTCTACTAATGTTCTTCGCAAATTAATTTTTATATATATATATATATATATATATATATATATATATATATTAATTGTAATTTTTCTACATTAATAAGTAAAATAGTGATTTTTTTATTTTCAACGAATTTTCACCAAAATGTATTTTATTATTAATAACATTATTATATATTCTTTCAAAATTACTTATATCATTCAATATTCAATTTAATTTCTTCAATTCAATTTATAAATTGAATAGAATTATTTTTTTTTATTTATTAAGGTTATTTAATTTAAATCAAAGTAATCTATTAAGTTACAATAATATACCAAATTGAACTAAACGAATTTCCATCAAATTATAGTATGACAATTGACCTTATTAATATCATTATTCACAACAAATTTATGTTCTTTCAAAATAAGTCGTATAACATTAATTTTTTTATTTAATTAATTTCGTTAATTCATTTTCACTTGTGTGGTCTAGAAAGTTACAACATATTTAGAGACCAATTTGGGCTCAACTGAAAAATATTTAAATTATGACTTTACTTACTCTATTACTAATAATATTTCATTCTTCGCCGTTATTGATATTTGCAGAAACTACAAATGATGAGAATTTATTTAAATGCATGGAAAATATTATAGAAGGTGTCTATTCAAATATTTTTCTAATTACTACTGATTCCTATCCTGAACCAATTTTAAGGAATAAGTCAGTCTTACTAACAAATGAAACCGAAACCAAACTATTTGAAAAGCAATACAAAATAGATGCATATGTCTTTATATTCAGCACAGTGGAAAGATTTTCTAGTTGGCTACAAAAAATATATATATTCTTATTTTGGAATCCAGAAGGAAGAGTGGTGATAACAATTAGAAAATATAATTCTATAGAAGAAATATTTAATGTTCTTTGGGACTATTATATAATAAATGTCTATGTTATACTCCCATTTGATAATGAGTTGAAAGTTTATTCTTACATTCCTTTTGCAAATCCAGAAAATTGTTGGATACCGGGAAAACCGACTTACATGTTCTCTTGCTCAAATATTCCTGAAAAACTGTATCCGAGTAAATCACCACAGAATTTAAATAATTGCAAGTTGAGATTACTAGCAATTAACATACCTCATTTCGTTTTAAATATAAACGCCAAAAGAAATATTCCTGAATTAGCTGGACTAGAAGTCTGTGTTATGAATAGCTTAGCTAAAAGTTTAAATTTCTCCGAACACTATATCGGAAACAAGTTTAAAAAATGGGGGATTAAATTAGATAATGGAACGTACACCGATATGTTTGGAGTTTTGCAGGATAGACAAGTTGACATTACTTTTGGTGTTATGCCGCTTCCTCCAGATAATACTGACTTCTGTATCATTTACCCCACTGTTTTTGAAACTCTTTTTTGGTGGGTTCCTACAGCACAAAAACAACCCCAATGGTCAAGTTTGCTGAAAATATTTCAACCATTTGTGTGGTCGTACATATTTATATCAGTTGTAGTCAATGCTTTTTTTTGGTGGATTTTTGCAAGACATCACGAAACAACAGTTACTTATAAATCTTTAGTTATGTGTTTTATGTCATCTTTGTATAGTTTACTTCAAGGAGGAATCAATAGTCCAACGAAACAATCAATGCGAATTTTATTTATTTTTTGGGTGTTCTATACGCTTTTAATATATACAGCGTACACTAGTCAACTTGTAAGTTTTTTGACTAGTCCACGATATGAAAAGCAAATCACAACAGAAGAAGAATTAATTCATTCGAAGCTGAAATATGGATTTTCTGAACCTATAGAAGGCCTTTTTAGAGTTTCGCCTGATCCAATTCAAGTCTATATTTTGAAAAATTTTATTCGGTGTCCTTTTTCAGAAGAATGCGTTAACAGAACAGCTTTTCAAAGAGACTTCGCAGTAATGAAGAGTAGAAAACAAACTTTATATATCGCAAAACAATTCTACATTAATGAAGATGGTACTTCAATGATATACGGCTTTGGTAATGGACGAAATATTCCGGTTAGATTTATGATGCGAAAAGGTTTTCCAATTCATAAAAGATTGAACAAACTAATTATGTTACTGCACGAAAATGGATTACTTAGTAAATGGGATATGGATATCACTGGTCCACCTCAAGTAGTACTTCAGCCAGATGTAGTGCGATTATCTCTGTTTCATGTTGCATTTGGATTCCTTATTCTTATTTCGGGGATAGCATTATGTACTATAGCATTTATATATGAAATTGTTGTTCATAAAATTTCCGCAAATCAAAAAAAGAAATAGAACTATTTTTAACTTTTATCGTCATTATATTCATTTGTAATAATAAAAATTAAATCAATAACGTTAAATATAGGGAGTGTCTACTGCACTCTGCACTGTCCCGACAGAGCTGAAATAAAAAAAAAATAGTGAACTGTTGCACATACGCAGAGCGGCCACTTCTCCAACAAAACCTAAAAACCACTGTCTACCAATTATGAATTGTCAGTTAGGTATTGTTATAGTTCGTCTATTAAAAAAAAACCCAATCAAAACAATATCTAACCTCCCCTCGTTGTCTTACGTTGCGCTCTCTAATCTTATCTGTCATTATGTTGGTACCTGTCATTCAGTTTTAACCTAATTCGTGAATGTGATTTGTTCGATGTGTTTAATAAAAATGAGTTTAAAACCAGAAGATATGCCTGGGGCAACTTTTTTGTTTGATAATATGATCATTCAATTATTCAACTAAGACGATGGCTAGAGTGTACTGTCAATGGCTAATGAAAGGTCTTTGTCTGGAAGTTGTAACTTGTAACCATAGTAACCTTTAATTCTATGCTTTGTCGCTAGATGAGCTCGTACAAATTGCAATTGTGTAAGTATCTATTGGTAGACAGTCCGCTAGATTCCGTCTGGTCTAGGTGCGATAGTTCATTAATTTTGTTTTAAGGCTCTGTCTGGACAATGCAGTAGACACTTCTAACAGTAAAAAGTAAATTTAAAATCTAGTCATTGTTAAAATGGCCAAGACAGAACCGTACCAATTCTTCACGATAATCTCTTTATAGTCAGACGAACGCAAGGTTTTTTTAGACTTGAAAAAAGCAGCCATAAGAGCGTGTATTCATCGAGCAGCCTTAAAGATGTGTCCAGTTAGAAGGCTCCTCAGCGAGTTACTATGACGGAATTTCCGAGTGCCGGGATCCAGGCGTTGCTGCCACAGGTCGGCCAGACAGATAGTTATTAGAACTATAGAAATTTATGTGTGAGCTTAAAATTAGTTTGTCAATAAACTCTGCTTCTTTTTTATTTTTCGTGATTGTTTGTCTGAGAGCTCTTCTCAAACATATCCCTCTTCTAGGGCTGGCGCCTGAATTATTCTTTCGAAACCACTTCCCCAAAGCTCCCGTTACTCTTACAGCTAGCCACAACTTTTTGTCTGACAAAGGTAAGTAGATCTTATACCCTTATTGTCACAATATAAGAGTTTTTTGGAAGTTAAATTTCTTTGAACTAAAAGCTTGTTAGAATTTGTTGTACGAGGTAGATATTACTCTGTTTATAATTACACTGCAAACTGTATATTTGATTATCAAAATGCATTTTGTAGATGATGACAGTCCTTTGCTAAATACTGAATATATTTAGGGGTCAGTATCAGTTAGTGTAATATCTATATTTGTAGCATATACAAGTTATCCTAGTTTTAAACGGCATAACTTGAACTATGGATTAAATACGTAAAAATAAGGTGACAAGTTCATTTGAGCAAATGTCCGTAAATGCTTTGTTTCAGAGATATTCATGTTTTTCTGATTGAGCAGCGCTACCTTAAAAATCAACTTTATAACAAGATATCAAATATCTTATTAAGTCATCATAACAATTAAATTAATTATAAGTAAATGATTTGGCTATTACCTAATTTCGATACAAAATTTAGTTTGCTTGCCTAAAGTCAGGGCAAAAATGAAAATTATCGATGAATTCAAACAAATTTATTATTAATGTACAATAAAATAATAACGATTTTTTATAACATTAGTTCAAAATGTTCATTTGTAGCAAGCAAACAGGCACGACAACGATTTGCCACTGCATTGGTCTCTGCGTGACATTGCTCGGCAGTAACAATTGTTTATGGGTTGTCAAAAAATTTCTTCGCAATATTCTAGTAACATCCGTTTGTTCAGCATAATAGTATTTTACTACCATTATTATAAATAACACGAATAAATATGTTAGCTTACTCCTAAATAAGTTGAGCAGATTGACAACTCGTTACTGTCATTAAAAATTAGGTGTTTGACATTTGGATAGACTGCTAGATTAAATTTATTTTTAAAAAATTCACGATGCAGTCAATCAGGTTTTACTTTTTCTGTCTGAACCATAACAGATATCACAAATTAAACAGAAAGAGAAAAGTTTACTATTGAATGTATCTTTCTGAAAAAAAAAAAATAATTTCACGTTATCGGCGTGGCCATTAAAAAGTTACGGTCTAATCAATGTTGGGACACCTAAGTTTCATACACTAGTGGTTCACTGATAATAACAAGTATCACCTTAAAATATGACCTATAACCATATGAATTGTCGTACCAAATTTCATCCAAATCGTATAAAGCGTTCTGTTATTATAAGCAAAATTATTTTTTTTTCGTAGAACTTTGAAGCAGAATTCTGGCTAAATGGTACACTTTCCGGTAGAAGCAAGTTTAGTTAAATCGTCTTATTTTAGCCTCAGGAATCTGTGGTTATGCCATGTCTCCCTATTTAAGAGACACCCTGTATGTATGTATATATATTAATTGTAATTTTTCTACATTAATAAGTAAAATAGTAATTTTTTTATTTTCAACGAATTTTCACCAAAATATATTTTATTAATAACATTATTATATATTCTTTTAAAATTATTTGTATCATTAATTTCTTTATTCAATTGAATTTCTTCAATTCAATTTATAAATTGAATAGAATTATTTTTTTTATTTATTAAGGTTATTTAATTTAAATCAAAGTAATCTATTAAGTTACAATAATATACCAAATTGAACTAAACGAATTTCCATCAAATTATAGTATGACAATTGACCCTATTGATGTCATTATTCACAACAAATTTATGTTCTTTCAAAATAAGTCGTATAACATTAATTTTTTTATTTCATTAATTTCGTTAATTCACTTTCACTTGTGTGGTCTAGAAAGTTACAACATATTTAGAGACCATTTTGCGCTCAATTGAAAAATATTTAAATTATGACTTTATTTAATCTATTACTAATAATATTTCATTCTTCGTCATTATTGATATCTGCAGAAACTACAAATGATGAGAATTTATTTAAATGCATGGAAAATATTATACAAGATGTCGACTCAAAAGGTTTTCTAATTACTACAGATTCCTACTATGAACCAATTTTAAGGAATAAGTCAGTTATACTAACAACTGAAAATGAAACCAAACTACTTGAAAAACAATTCAAAATAAATGAATACGTCCTTATATTCAGCACAGTGGAAAGATTTTCCAATTGGTTACAAAAAAATTATGGATTCTTATTTTGGAATCCAGAAGGAAGAGTGGTGATTACAATTAGAAAATATAATTCTATTGAAGAAATATTTAATGTTCTTTGGGACTATTATATAATAAATGTCTATGTTATACTCCCAGTTGATAATGAGTTGAAAGTTTATTCTTACATTCCTTTTACAAATACAGAAAATTGTTGGATACCAGGAAAACCAACTTACGAGTTCTCTTGCTTAAATATTCCAGAAAAACTGTATCCGAGTAAATCACCACAGAATTTAAATAATTGCAAGTTGAGATTACTGGCAATTAACATACCTCATTTCGTTTTAAATATAAACGCCAAAAGAAATATTCCTGAATTAGCTGGTCTAGAAGTCTGTGTTATGAATTGCTTAGCTAAACATTTAAATTTCTCCGAACACTATATCGAAAACAAGTTTATAAAATGGGGGATTAGATTAGATAATGGAACGTACACCGATATGTTTGGAGTTTTGCAGGATAGACAGGTTGACATTACTTTTGGTGTTATGCCGCTTCCTACAGATAATACTGATTTCGGTATCATTTACCCCACTGTTTTTGAAACTCTTTTTTGGTGGGTTCCTACAGCACAAAAACAACCTCAATGGGCAAGTTTGGTGAAAATATTTAAACCATATGTGTGGTTGTATATATTTATATCAGTTGTAATCAATGCTTTTGTTTGGTGGATTTTTGCAAAACATCACGAAACAACAGTTACTTATAAATCTTTGTTTATGTGTTTCATGTCAACTTTGTACACTTTACTTCAAGGAGGAGTCAATAGTCCTACGAAACAATCAATGAGAATTTTATTTATTTTTTGGGTTTTGTATACGCTTTTAATATATACAGCGTACACTAGTCAACTTGTAAGTTTTTTGACTAGTCCACGATATGAAAAGCAAATCTCAACAGAAGAAGAATTAATTCATTCGAAGCTGAAATATGGATTTTCTGAACCTATAGAAGGCCTTATTAGAGTTTCGCCTGATCCAATTCGAGTCCATATTTTGAAAAACTTTATTCGGTGTCCTTTTTCAGAAGCCTGCGTTAACAGAACGGCTTTTCAAAGAGACTTCGCAGTAATGAAGAGTAGAAAACAAACATTATACCTCGTAAAACAATTCTATATTAATGAAGATGGTACTTCAATGTTATACGGCTTTGGTAATGGACAAAATATTCCGGTTAGATTTATGATGCGGAAAGGTTTTCCAATTCATAAAAGATTGAGCAATCTAGTTATGTTATTGCACGAAAATGGATTACTTAGCAAATGGGATATGGATATCTCTGGTCCACCTCAAGTAGTACTTCAGCCAGATGTGGTGCGATTATCTCTCGTTCATGTTGCTTTTGGATGCATTGTTCTCATTTCGGGGATAGCATTATCTATTATAGCATTTATAGGTGAAATTGTGCTTCATAAAATTTCCGCAAATCAAAAAAATAAATAGAACTATTTTTAACTTTTATCGTCATTATATTCATTTGTAATAATAAAAATTAAATCAATAACGTTAAATACAGGGAGTGTCTACAGCACTGCCCAGACAGAGCTAAAAAAAAAAAAAAAATAGTGAACTGTCGCACATACGCAGAGCGGCCAGTTCTTCAACAAAACCTAAAAACCACTTATAAAACTAAAATGGAGTCTTAAGGTAAAGTTATAACTAAAGAAAAAACCCCTTAACCTTAACAATAAATTTAAAAACTGTATACGTATTTCGAGAACTAAGTTCTCATCATCAGTAGAAACTACAAAGTAAACACAGAGAAGTTTGGATAATAATAAAAAATCCGGTGTTTATAAAATTGACTGTAAAGATTGTAATAAAGTGTATATTGGGCAAACTAAAAGACGAATTGAAACTCGATTTACAGAACATTTCTATCATTTAAAAAGCGGTAATCCTGATAAATCTAGTGTAGCACAATATATGTTTATTAATAATCATAAAATTGACAATTCTAATATAAAATTATTGAAACAAGTTGATAATAATAGATATTTAGACGCACAGGAGAGTTTGATAATACATAAATTTAAAGATAAATTAATGAACGCGGACCTAGGTCCCATCCCAAATTCTAAATTATATGAGTTAATATACGACAGTTAATTTGTTTAATCTTAGTTACCCAATTAGGTATCCACTAACCTTCTCTGTGTTTACTTTGTAGTTTCTACTGATGATGAGAACTTAGTTCTCGAAATACGTATATAGTTTTTAAATTTATTGTTAAGGTTAAGGGGTTTTTTCTTTAGCTAAAAACTACTGTCTACCAATGGGGTCATTTCAAAAAAAATAATTGTCGATTTTTTTTATAAAATCATGAAATCCATCTCATTTAATAAATATAGTAATAGAAAATAATTTGAAATATGCTACTTTTCATTCATAAATTTGCTAATAAACTTTCGCGGTTTTAAACACGCACTAAATTTGTGACGACACAAATTCATACTCACACAAAGACAATTCACTCTCACACACACACGCTTCACAACATGAAACAGTAACCTAACCTAAAAGTGTGACAGCTGACAGCAAAATATACAAGAGAGAAGATTATTATTACTTTCTATTTCTTTAAAAGTACTACTGCAGTATAAATTATGTAAATAAACCATTTATTTAAATAAATACCAAACCAAATAGTCATAGTTCTAAATTAAACTGGTAGAGCTCGACTGTCGTATTCGTGAATATGTGTCGTCAGCCGTTAAAATATTTGAAATTAAACGCAACTTTTAAAAAATCATATCTCTGATTCTAAAGACTTATAAGATGAAAAAGATACACATACAAGTTTAATTTGACCTATTTTTTCAAGAAAAAAATAAATCAGAAAATGTGAAATGACCCCATTATGAATTGTCCGTTAGGTATTGTTATAGTTCGTCTATTAAAAAAAAAAAAACAATCAAAACAATACCTAACTGACAATTCCTAATAGACACTTACAACATTTACTTCACATGCAAAAGAGAGATAGAAAATCATGATCCAAACAAACCTCCCCTCGTTGTCTTACGTCTCGCTCCCTGTTATTATGTTTGTACCTGTCATTCAGTGTTAACCTAATTCGTGATTTGTTCGATGTGTTTAATAAAAATGAGTTTAAAACCAAAAGAAATGCCTGGGGCAACTTTTTTGTTTGATAATATGATCATGGGATTATTCAAGTAAAACGATGGCTAGAGTGTACTGTCAATGGCTGATGAAAGGTCTTTGTCTGGAAGTTGTTACCATAGTTCCTTTAATTCTATGCTTTGCCGCTAGATGCGCTCGTACAAATTGCAATTGTGTAAGTGTCTATTGGTAGACAGTGATTTTTGTCCGCTAGATTCCGTCTGGTCTAGGTGCGATAGTTCATTAATTTTGTTTTGCAGCTCTGTCTGGACAGTGCAGTAGACACTTCCAACAGTAAAAAGTAAATTTTGGTTAAAATTTTCCATACGCGTTTCAGACCCGGGAAATGATCTAGTCATTGTTAAAATGGCCGAGATAGACTCGTACCGATTCTTCACGATGATCTCTTTACTAGTGGTGGGATCAGGATCCGGATAGTTTTGGTTTCGGATCCAAAAATATCCGGATATCCAGATAATTGAATGTTGAACTATCCGGATCTCGGATCCAAATCTCAGTATCGGATTTTGGATCCGGATCTGAGTATCGGATTTTGGATCCAGATCTGAGTATCGGGTTTTGGATCCAAATCTGAGCAGTGGATTTTGGATTCGGATCCGAATATGAGTATGATTATCGGATTTTAGATATGGAATTTCAGTATGCGCATCGGTTCTCGGATTCGAGTACCTATTCTCAGTATTGAACCAGATGATAATATTTGAATGTATAATATCATGGAGTCACAAAACTAAATAAATTTGATTATGAAATAATCCACTATACATTTTTGTTTGATGTAGTTAATAGTCGGTATATTTTCGATGTTAAACTTTTAGCATCCGCTAAGAAGAAAATTCTTCGATTCCACAGAACTATAAGTAGGTAACAAAAACAATCCCTTTTATGTGAAACACATGCACGATATAAATAAATAGGTATTTCGACACCTGCAATGAACCTGTAACCATTATTTCTCAAATTTAATCTTAATTTCGTTTTCTTTGAAGTATTTGTTATATTGAATGTTAAAATTTTAGAACTACATAATTTTCAATATTCATAGGAAATATCCTCCTTGTATTTGCACCAACTACCTGGCTATTTTAGAGGGGTATTATAAAATTTATTGCTGATAACAGACCGCTGTCTCTACAACCGTCTACATTCAAATGTTTGCCTTTACATTCAAAATGATGAAACGGATCCAGAATTAAAATTCGGATCCGGATCTGTGAACAACACATCGAATCCGGACTCGAATGGGATATGGTACCCAAACCAGGATCCGGATCCAAATCCAAATTAAATTTACGGATATCCGCTTCAATATCCGAGGAACCGGATATTTTAAAATCCGGGTACTCGGATCCATGTTTTGTCGGATCTTTACAGCACTACTCTTTACAGTCAGACGAACGCAAGGGTTTTTTAGACTTGAAAAAAGCAGCCATAAGAGCGTGTATTCATCGAGCAGCCTTAAAAATCTGTCCGGCTAGAAGGCTCCGCAGCGACGTACTATGACGGAATTTTCGGATGCCGGGATCCAGGCGTTGCGGCCACAGGTCGGCCAGACAAATAGTTATTAGTACTTAGTGGGATACCTACTGTAGAAATTTTTGTGTGAGCTTAAAATTAGTTTGTCAATAAACTCTGCTTCTTTTTTATTTTTCGTGATAGCTCTTCTCAGACCCATCCCTCTTCTAGGGCTGGCGCCTGAATTATTCTTTCGAAACCACTTCCCCAAAGCTCCCGTTACTCTTACAGCTAGCCACAACTTTTTGTCTGACAAAGGTAAGTAGATCTTATACCCTTGTTGTCACAATATAATAGTTTTTTGAAAGTTAAATTTCTTTGAACTAATCGCTTGTTAGAATTTGTTGTACGAGGTAGATATTACTCTGTTTACAATTAGACTGCAAATTGTATATTTGATTATCAAAATGCATTTTTCCCGTGGCCGCGTGCCTAAGGTCACGTTCAGAGAGAAAGCAAGTTTCCCGCTTCAGCTTAACAAGCGCGTGAAAAACCGGTTAAGCCGAAGCAGGCTGGTACAGGTTGTGTTCACCCAAAAAACAGGCCAGTCTGCTCGTACAGTCAGGTGTCAAACTTAGTGTCAATGTCATTAATAAATACAAAAGAAAATGTCTTGGGACTCGAGCTCCACGGATGAAGATTTTATTCTCTGTTATGATAATAATTTGAAACGACGTAGAAAGAAAATAGGGATCCACGCAATTAATAAGAATAGAGTAAAATATGAAGAGTATCATCACCTATTCACCTGTTTAATATAAAAGAATTCGTATTTTCAGGTGATATTTATGTCTCATACCTTCACATTTCATATTGATAGAAATATCTCCCCATAATTTTTCAATAATTTTTCTATTAAAATGACATTTGTGAAATTTATTCCATATTGCTTCCCCTTTTTGAACTTCCGATATTAGAATATCCATATCTAATAGCGTTTTCCACTTACACATTCAGTGCGCACTGAGTGCAAATTTAGCTGCACTGAGTGTGAGTGGCGTTTTCCACTTACCTTTTCAGTGCGCACTGTTCCGGATTTTTATTTTCCACTTACTACGAAATCGCACTCAGGGCAACATCAACTCGCACTCAGTGCGCATTTTGTTGCACCGACTACTATAGCAAGTGCGACAATTTGAGTGCAAATATGGCGGCGGAAGATTTCAAAAATGCCGTAGTGGTATCTACTATTAAAGGACTTTTATCTTCATCTTCATCATCATCATATAACAGAAACGTCTCTAGACTATTTAAATAAATAAGACCAACCCAAAATAATTAATTTCATATCTAGTGTAGTACATAAATATTTTGACAAACAAGTAATAATTACATATATTGTTTTGCACAATTAAAAAACTTAAATTTTATCAAGTTTCAAGAATCCTTCAGAATTAAAAGAGTTATTATAAATGACATCATCATCATATTTTATATTTATTGTCAATTATGTCAATAAAACTTTCAAACCCCAAACCTAACCCCAACTTTTGCCCAAACAAATGTGAACTGAAATATGAACGTATTTTCCACTTGTCACTGGATGGGTGCGCACCGTTCACAAAACCAAAACAGTGCATGACGTCATACATTGCACTGAGTCCGTTCCAGTGCGCACCAAATTTTGGTAAGCGGAAAACGTATACAGAGAATTTATTTTAAAATGCAACATTATGGTTCATCACTTCCATGGTTACTCACTATTGTCAAAAAATGACAGCAATGTAATATTTGTCTATTTTAAAATGCAACATTATAAATAGCATTGCAGCACAAGAAATACTTTCAGAACACATCATAATTGGTGTCAATTCTTATTACGACCGACTAGAATATTGCCTCAGTGTGGATGGGGGTATTTTTTTTAACATTTATTACATGAAAGTTATGAATTTTTGTAAGCTAAAGTTTGTTGAGATGCTCAACATTCATGCTTTGATTTTTTGTTAATCGCATGTAGGCTAATTTATTGGAAATTAGTTTTGATAATACGAAACTACAAATTTTGTATGTTGCATTTTAAAATGGACAAATATTACATTGCTGTCATTTTTTGACAATAGTGAGTAACCATGGAAATGATTGACCATATGTTGCATGTTAAAATAAATTCCCTGTAGTTGCTGTGTAGACGTTTATAAAAACAATCAATAACCTTCCTTAGAAGGAATTGTAGAAAGATTTTTTTTTAATTTAAAGTAATTTTCGGGTCATTTTTTGTGTATTAGAGTTATTCAACAAAAGAGCACTACACGAAATAATAAAGATCTTTCATGGTACTTCAATGTTATACAATGGTAATGGACAAAATATTCCGATTAAATTTATAACACGGAAAGGTTTTCCAATTCATGGGAGGTTGACTAATTTAATTATGTTACTGCACGAAAATGGATTGCTTAGTAAATGGGATAGAGATATCACTGGTCTGCCTATAGCAGTAGTTCAGCCAGATGTGGTGCGATTATCTCTCGTTCATGTTGCTTTTGGTTTCATTATTCTTATTTCGGGCATAGCATTATCGTTTATAGCATTTATAGGCGAAATTATTGTTCATAAAATTTCCGTAAACCCTTTAAATATATACAATAAAAAATATTGAAAACTTATACAAAATTCAGAAAAGTTGGGTACCTACCTTTATCAGCATTCTTATAAAAAATTGAAAAAAATCATTACATTATTTATGTAACGCATATTTATATTTTTATTAGTTTAAAATATATGTACTACGTACACTATAATAATCAATATAATTATCATTAACAAACTTTTGAAACTTGCTATTCACCCACAAAAGAGTTCATATATGAATTAGTCAAACTTTTAAGGAAGTACTTAATACGAATAATTAAATATATTGTATTGTATGATACCTACATATATATATTTTGTAATATGAAGAAATAACTATAGTTCCAAACTTTAATGAAATAACAATAGCTCCTATTCCAGTATTTCTTTTAAATGAATTTAAGTAAATTGCCTAAAATTACTATTAATGATGAGGGTTGTTCTTTTATTGTTAAATATTCTGATTCATTTACAACTAAATGTATGTAACTACCAAGAAATAATGTTGGAAACAGAAAATACGAGACCATGCATATCAGATTTAAGTGAAAATGTATATAACTCAACTATATTATTAATTACAAATTTAAAACTTCATTGGACTCCATGGAATCCTTCTAAAACAAATATAATCTTGACAAATATGATGGGTAATTTACAGAAATTAAATAAACTAGACTACAAATATGTTGTAATATATTTAAATTCTACTTCTGACCTGTCCAATTGGTTAGCGTACCTAAGAAAAAATACATATTGGAATCCTAGAGCTAATTTCATTGTCAATATCGTGAAAGAAGAAAATATTACGAAAACAATTGAAATATTCTGGAATTATTACATCATAAATATCAATCTTATAGAAAATGATAATATTTACACATACTATCCCTACAGTAATATGGATGGTACAATAAATTTGAATCCATCTTTTATTTCAAATTGTGGCGATACGCTAAAGGCATATTTTCCAGAAAAAACCCCTGTAAAATTTGCAGGACATAAAATAATAACAATGGTGAATAAACAAGTACCTTATTTTATGAACTTGAGTGGTAACCGTCACAATCCAAAAGAAGCAGGAATAGAAATGACTCTTTTTGTAACAATTCTCAACAAATTGAACGTAACATATCTATTTGCGAACCATACATACACTCATTGGGGTGTTCAAAATCCTAATGGTACTTATACTAACATGTACAATGAGTTATATAATCGAAAAGCCGACTTGATATGCGGTAACTGTCCGATAGAACGAAATGTGGTTTTCGATTTCGATAATACTGTTTCATACTATATAGATGGAATAGCATGGGCTGTTCCATCAGCCGAACAAAAACCTCGGTGGCAGAACATTACCAAGATATACGAACCATTAGTTTGGCTTTTAATTCTTTGTAGTATTTTGCTAAACAGTCTAATAAGGTTTTGTATAGGACGAATTAAAGAACGATCTAATTCTTTTATCAAGTTTTCTGACAATGTGTTATCGTCGTTTTATAGTTTACTACAAGGAGCAGTTGCAATGCCAAAAAGTACAACAACAAGAATGGTATTTTATTCCTGGATTTTATATACATTGTTGATATGTGCAGCATTGCAAAGTCATTTGATGAGTGTGCTAACCTCACCGCAGTACGAACCAGAAATTACTACTTTGCAAGAAATTATTGATAAAAAAATATCATTTGGATTTATTCCAACTCTAGCCAGGTTCTTTAATAGTGATCCTAATGATGAGATCGGTATGTACATAGCTAACAATTTTGTGAAATGCTCTATGGATGATACATGCTTAAACCGAACAGTTTTTGAAAGAGATTTAGCAGTTTTTACAAGTCGTCGAAGGATTTCTTATCAAATGAAGGAAAAATTTATCAATAAAGATGGCAAAAGAATGATTTCTCTTCTTCGAGATAATACTTTAGTTCTCCCGCGTATGGTTTTTGCTAAAGGACATCCTATGTACCACAAATTTGACAATATTATAATGTGGCTTGAAGATTTTGGCTTACTAAATAAATGGGAAAAAGATATACTACATGCAGTAGATTATGATGAAGAAAGTAATATTCTTCCCTTATCTCTCAATAATTTGTCAATATCATTTGGATTACTCTTTGCCGGTTCTGCTTTAGCTACAGTGATGTTTATTACAGAAGTTATTTTCAAGATATGTATTCTTAAATATTGGAAAAAGGAAATATAAATCATTACACTTTATATATGCATACACAAGTTATAAAAAGAGATACGGCCTGCAGATATATTTCAAATTTACTATCCGGCCTTAACAAACAGTCGCACGTAACTGATTTAAAGTATGTTTAAAAAACTAGAAACGAAAATGATAAAATATTTGTTTAGAAAATGACTAGGTATTTCATAAAAAGGTGGATTTTACATCCTTTATATAAGCGTACAAAAGCGCAATTATATAATTTTGACACTGCGGACATGTATATGTATATATATATATATATATATATATATATATATATATATATATATATTATATATCTGTCGTCGGCTGCAGGTATGCGAACCGGCGTCGATAGCCAAGCCACTGTAGGAGTATTAATTAGTATGTTTCTCGTATGGGTAATTTATATTTGCCATATAAAAGCCGTCAAATAAACCATTTGCTCGACTTACATGAAAGTCAAGATAAATAATAAGACAAAAAATTCTGTGAAAGTTTAAGAAATGTATTTTGTTTGGAACACATTATATGAAAGTCATATTAAAAGTTTTATTATAAAAAATTGTATTAATTGAAATTATTATATTTCAAAGTACATAAGTGCATTTTTATATTTTCAACAGAAAAACAAAATTAGTCCTAGGTATATACCTATTTACACTATCTTAAGCTGTACGAGTATGTTGTATCAATATTAATTAGTGTAACATACAAGTACCTACTCTAACACATAGGTAAAGATAGATAGATAGATTTATTTCGTTTTTATCCGGTAGTACACCTTTATTTACAATAAGAACAAAGTTTGTACATTATTCAGGTTAATAAATAATATTTAAACAATTGCATGATTTGATTAAATTGTTAGATTATAATTATGCAGAATATTAAACAGTGCTATTTTCGTAAATATTTAATTTTTGAATGAGTACTTATGATATATATAATAAAAAATGTTGAAAATTTATACAAATTTCAGAAAAGTTGGGTACCTATATCATCACTCAAAAAAAAAATCAAAAATATCATGATATTATATAACACATATTTATTTTTATACTTGTTTAAAATATAATGTACTATGTACGCTATAATAATCAATATTATCAACATTAACAAACTTTTGAAACTTGCTAATAACCAACAAAGGAGTTCATATATTAATTAGTCAAACTTTTTAATAAAGTAGGTACTTAATAAGAATAATTAAATATATTGTATTGTATGATACCTACATATATATATTTTGTAATATGAAGAAATAACTATAGTTTCAAACTTTAATGAAGTAACAATAGCTCCTATTCCAGTATTTCTTTTAAATGAATTTAAGTAAATTGCCTAAAATTAGTATTAATGATGAGGGTTGTTCTTTTATTGTTAAATGTTCTGATTCATTTTCAACTAAATATATGTAACTACCAAGAAATAATGTTGGAAACAGAAAATAAGACATCATGCATATCAGATTTAAGTGAAAATGTACAAAACTCGACTGTATTATTAATTACAAATTTAAAACTTCATTGGACTTCATGGAATCCTTTTAAAACAAATATAATCTTAACAAATATGATGGGTAACTTACAAAAATTAAATAAACTAGACTACAAATATGTTGTAATATATTTAAATTCTACTTCTGACCTGTCCAATTGGTTAGTGTTCCTAAGAAAAAATACGTATTGGAATCCCAGAGCTAATTTCATTGTCAATATTGTGGAAGAAGAAAATATTACGAAAATAATTGAAATATTCTGGAGTTATTACATCATAAATATCAATCTTATAGAAAATGATAATATTTACACATACTATCCCTACAGTAATATAGATGGTACAATAAATTTAAATCCATCTTTTATTTCAAATTGTGGCGATAAGATAAAAGCATATTTTCCAGAAAAAGTCCCGGTAAAATTTGCAGGACATAAAATAATAACAATGGCGCTTAAACATGTACCTCAGTTTATGAACTTAAGTGGTAACCCTCACAATCCAAAAGAAGCAGGAATAGAAATGACTCTTTTTGTAACAATTCTCAACAAATTGAACGTAACATATCTATTTGCGAACCATACATACACTCATTGGGGTGTTAAAAATCCTAATGGTACTTACACTAACATGTACAATGATGTATATTATAAAAAAGCCGACTTGATACTGCACTGTCCGATAGAACCAAATGTGGTTTTTGATTTCGATAATACTGTTTCATACTACATAAATGGATTAGGATGGGTTGTCCCATCAGCTGAACAAAAACCTCGGTGGCAAAATATTGTCAAGATATACGAACCATTAGTTTGGCTTTTAATTCTTTGTAGTATTTTGCTAAATAGTCTAATATGGTTTTGTATAGGAAGAATGAAAGAGCAATCTAATTCATTTATCAAGTTTTCTGACAATGTGTTATCGTCGTTTTATAGTTTACTACAAGGATCAGTTGTAATGCCACAAAGTATAACAACAAGAATTGTATTTTATTCCTGGAATTTATATACATTGTTGATATGTTCAGCACTGCAAAGTCGTTTGATGAGTGTGCTAACTTCACCTCAGTACGAACCAGAAATTACTACTTTGCAAGAAATTGTTGATAAAAAAATGTCATTTGGTTTCGTTCCAACTTTAGCTGCATTCTTTAATACTGATCCTAATGATAAGATTAGTATGCATATCGCTAACAATTTTGTGACATGCTCTATGAGTGATGATGATATTTGCATAAACCGAACAGTTTTTAATAGAGATTTAGCATTTTTTACAATTCGTCGAAGGGTCTTTTATGAAATGAAGCAAAAATTTCTCAATAAAGATGGCAGAAGAATGATATCTTTTTTTCGAGATATTACTTTAGTCATTCCGCGTATGGCATTCACTAAAGGACATCCTATGTACCACAAATTTGACAATATAATAATGTGGCTTGTAGATTTTGGTTTATTAAAGAAATGGGAAAGTGATGTGCTACATGTAGTAGATTATGTTGAAGAAAGTAATATTCTTCCCTTATCTCTCAATAATTTGTCAATATCATTTGGATTACTCTTTGCCGGTTTTGCAATAGCTACAATTATATTTATTTTAGAAGTTATTTCCAAGATATGTATTCTTAAATATTGGAAAAAGGAAAAATAAATCATTATATTTTATACACTCCTACACAAGTTATAAAAAGAGATACGGCCCACAGATATATTTCAATTTTACTATCCGGCCTTAACAAAAAATCACACGTGCCTGATTTAAATTAACTTTATAGCTACTTCTGGGGTTCCCCAGGGATCCAATTTAGGTCCGCTTTTATTCGTATTATATATTAATGAGCTTCTATCTTTTTTTACTTGCCATTCACTTGCTTATGCTGACGATATAAAACTTTATACTGCAATTAACTCAATTATTGATGCAAAATTTCTTCAAAGTAATATAAACACTATGATTAATTGGTGCGAAAGTAATAAACTTTGTCTAAATGTAAATAAGTGTTGTGTAATTTCTTATACACGAAAAATTAATAACATTCTTCATCCATATGAAATGCGTGGTTCAAAACTAGACAAGGTAGCATCTGTCAAAGATTTAGGTGTCACTTTCTGCTCCTCATTCATTTTCACAGACCATTTAAAAAATGTAGTACGTGATGCAAATAAAATGCTCAGTTTTATTATTAGAATTACCCATTTGTTTCAAGATGTCAATGTAATTAAATCCCTTTACTTTGCTTATGTACGCAAATTTAATCTGGTTTCCTTACTATGCGTACCAACAGTTAGCACTTGATCGTGTCCATCGTAGGTTTGTAAAGTTCTTATCTTACAAATTAGATAGGATTTATCCAGCCAGAGGTACGGATCAACAGTCCCTCCTCGAACGTCATGATATGCCCTCACTGGCGGCCCGGAGAGAGTCAAATTGCGCACGGTTCCTTTGGCTCCTGCTACGTGGTAAGGTCGATGCACCTTTCCTTCTGTCGCGTGTCCAATTCCATGTTCCACGACAGGCGTCCAGGTTCCCAAGGACGTTTCAACTTCCTACCTCTCGATCTGATGTGTTACAGCGTTCCGCCATTACCATCATGTGCCGAAATGCATACATTATATATGAAGATATATTTCTGTAATTTCTGTATTATTATTATCACTATTATCTTTTACAACAATTATCTTAAATATTAATTTCTGTGTTATGTATCCTATTAGTATTATTATTAATATCTGTTCTTTTGTATTGTCCTGTAAATGGTTCAACTGTTGGGCAATAAATATTATTATTATTATTATTATTATTATTACTACAGTATGTTTAAAAAAACTGGAAGCGAAAATGATTAAATATTTATATAGAAAATGACTAGGCATTTCATAAAAGATGGATTTTATATCCTCTATATAAGCATATAAAGAGCGCAATTATTAGCATTTTTACCTCTCGCTAAGAGAGGTATTGGATTCATGCTAAAATTCGCATATCCAAATTTTATTGGATAAGCACAATTTAAGGTCCCTAGAATCCGTTTATAACATTTTTAAAATGATGTCTGTGTGTGTGTGTGGATGTGTGTATGTGTGTATGTGTGTATGTGTGTATGTCTGGATGTTGTAGCCACGATTCCTCAAAAACTATTAGACTTAAGAACTGTTTAACTATGGATTCCTCAATCTGACATTCCTGGGAAGAGCTGAAAAGGTTTTGGTAACAATTGAACAACCGGAAGTAGTAGTTTTTAAAAGAAATTCTTCTAAATATTAATTTTTGAAAATTTTTGATATTACTAATTTTGAAGAACAAAATTCTACACCTGATACATTTAAATTTTTTATTATATCTTCTATAAATTTAGAGATAAAGACGTTATAATATATAGAATATCGGAAGTCGAGTAGGCGAAACTACACTAAGGAAACCAGTTGACAAAGTCAAATGTTTATAATATAATTTGTAAATGACAGATTTCAGTGACAAAAATCAACAGTTTTAGTGACATTTTAATAGCTTTTTCTGGGAAGTACATTTAATCTTTCTTATTGTTTTATTAATTAAATATTTGAAATTATAGGTAATATGCATATATCCATCAGAAATAAAGCCAATCTGGTTAATGAATTGGAAGAATTTGTGACATTTAGAAACTCCCTCATTCAATGAAAAATAGATATAATTAGAATTGTATGTGTGCAGAAGACATGTTAAATACAATAAAAAACAATATTTGGGTAAAGTCCTGTAATATTTTGTTATAAAACGACGGTTCGATAGCAAAGTGCAATACAATACTTATATAGTCTAATATGGAAATGGCGAGAGGTCTTGTGCTGGCCACAACAGATTTTTTTTATTATAATACTTTGACACTTGGACACATATACATATATTTACCTGTCGTCGGCTGCAGATATGCGAAACAGCGTCGATAACCAAGTCACTCTAGGAATATTAATTAGTATGATTCTCGTATAGGTAAGTCATATTTGTCATATAAAAACCGTCAAATAAACCATTTGCTTTACTTATATGAAAGTTAAGATAAAAAATAAGACAAAAAATTCTGTGAAAGTTTAAGTTTGTTTGGAACACGTTAAATGAAAGTCATATTAAAAGTTTTATTATAGATAATTGTATACATTAATTGAAATAATTATATTTCAAAGCACATAAGTGCATTTTTATATTTTCAACAAAGAAAAACATAATTAGTCATATATATTCATTTTCTTAATTTAGTAATTTCACTTCTACTTAGTTATATTTTGTATGAAGTACACTTACAAATCAAGTTGAACTCAATTGAAAAATAATATTTAAATAATGATTTTATTTATTATATTAATAATATTTAAGTATTCTTCTTCATCAGTATTGTTAACTATAGATTCTGAAAATGAAGAAAATTTATTACAATGCATGGAAAGTATGGTAAAAGTTGCGAAGTCGAAAGTTTCTCTAATTATCACCGATTCCTACCATGAACTAATTTTAAAGAATAGATCTATTTTACTGACAACTGAAACCGAAACCAAACTATTTGAAAATCAATACAAAATAGATGAATACATCTTTATATTCAGTACAGTGGAAAGATTTTCCAATTGGTTACAAAGAATTTATGCCTACTTATTTTGGAATCCAGAAGGTAGGGTGGTGATTACAATTAGAAAATATAATTCTATAGAAGAAATATTTAATATTCTTTGGGATTATTACATAGTAAATGTTTATGTTATACTTCCTTCGGATAATATGTTGAAAGTTTATTCTTACGTTTCATATACAAATCCTGAAAATTGTTGGATACCAGGAAAACCGACATACTTATTCTCGTGCTCAAATATTCCAGCAAAACTTTTCCTGAATAAATCACCACAATATTTAAATAATTGCAAGATGAGGTTGTTAGCTTTTAAATTACCCCCTTATGTTTTAAATACAAATGCTAATAGAAATATTCCTGAGCTAGCTGGACTTGAAGTCCGTATTATGAACTTCTTATCTGAACAATTAAATTTCACAGAAGTCTATATTGAAAACAAGTTTAAAATATGGGGGACTAAATTACAAAATGGAACATACTCTGATATGTTTGGAGCTTTACAGGCTGGACAGGTTGACATTATTTTTGGTATGGTAGGCCTTGGTCCACAAGATAGAGAATTCACTGCTTTTCCTCCAGTTGTTTTTGATAATCTGATTTGGTGGGTTCCAACAGCGGAAGAACAACCTCGATGGACAAGTTTGGTGCAAATATTTCAACCAGTTGTGTGGGCGTATATGTTTATATCCGTTGCACTCAATGCTGTTGTTTGGTGGATTTTTGCAAAACATCACGAAACAACAGTTACTTATAAATCTTTGTTTATGTGTTTCATGTCATCTTTGTACACTTTACTTCAAGGAGGAGTTAATAGTCCTACGAAACAATCAATGAGAATTTTGTTTATATTTTGGATTTTCTTTTCTCTGTTAATGTATGTAGTATATAGTAGTCAACTTGTAAGTTTTTTGACTAGTCCACGGTATAAAAAGCAAATTGAAACAGTGGAGGAAATAATACATTCGAAATTAATATATGGATTTTCTCAACCTGTGATAACCACTTTTAAAGATCCGAACGACCCGATTCAAGTTATAATTTTGAACAACTTTAATCTATGTCCTCTTACAGAAGAATGTCTCAATAGAACAGCTTTTCAAAGAGACTTCGCAGTGATGAAAAGTAGGAAACAAACTTTGTACTTAATGAAGAAAATTTATACCAATAATGATGGTACTCCTATGTTACACGGCTTACAAACTGGAAATCCTATTATCGCGAAATATACTGTACGGAAGGGTTTTCCATTTCATGAGAAATTCAGCAATCTGATTTTGTTACTCCAATCAAATGGATTGATTAGCAAATGGGATAAGGAGATCACTGGTCAACCTCGATTGGTAATTCAGCCAGATGTAGTGCGATTATCTCTTGTTCATGTTGCTTTTGGATTCATTGTTTTTATTGCCGGAATAGTGTTATCTAGTATAGTATTTATTGGCGAAATTGTTGTTCAAAAAATTTGTGTAAAATGAAAGAATAATATCATTTCAAAAAAAGGTTTTTAAGTGTCAATTTTATTTTTTAAAATTAATCAGCACTTATATTCTTTTAGACTTAAATACTTGAAATAGAATTTGTTGTTTAAGGTTTTCAATGTTGTAAAATAAAAGTTTAATTGTAAGCCTAAATCGCGGTTTACCAGACAATATCTCTTGCATTTTGTACATTAGTAGGCACTAAAATATGACGAGGTTTTATATAACTTCTTCTAGTACTATTAACATTTTAAAAAACTCAACATTAGAGTTACTTATTTTTTACCTATATTTTAAAAGATGAATTATTAAAATTAGTTAATATTTGACTTTGATTTTATACGTCAAATAGTTATGGATTTTAATAATTATTTTTTTAGAATGTAGATTCCTATCAAAAACAGGTAAGTCTAATGTCGAATTTTTAAAAATGTTAATAGTTCTATTACTCGAACAAGTTACAATGCTCGTAAGTGACATTTTTTTTTACAATGTAAAAGTTATGCAGAATCTAAATAACCTGTTTTCGCTGAAAATGGCAAAAAGGCGATATTGTCAGGTGATACAATAAGAACAAAGTTTGTA
The DNA here is from genome assembly GCA_943142095.1 of Ophonus ardosiacus. Taxonomy (NCBI): domain Eukaryota; kingdom Metazoa; phylum Arthropoda; class Insecta; order Coleoptera; family Carabidae; genus Ophonus; species Ophonus ardosiacus. The sequence goes on along the minus strand of OW964827.1, from coordinate 54,953,300 downwards.
CATTATTCAGGTTAATAAATAATATTTAAACAATTACATGATTTGATTAAATTGTTAGATTAAAATTATGCAGAGTATTAAACAGTGCTATTTTCGCCACGGAGTCTTCATTTCTTTTAATTACAGGACCATGTAACTAATCATGCCTCTCGTATGTTATCGGCCATCAGCCCTACATCCGAAATTCATAGATATTTTCATCGCATTTTATATTTGTTAATGGTGTGATGTCGTTGAATATCACATCGCACCTTCTTGGAGAAATATACTAATAATCTGCAAAATTGCATATTTTGACTTTTACACGAATAAGCATTGTGCTCCAGTCACCTTGGCGCCATTATTACAGATAAGTAACTGAATGAAATAACAATATTAATATTAATAATAATAATAAACGCATTTATTTGCTTAAAACGTAAAATTGAGTAATAGTGGCAATATTAATTACAAAAATAGTAAAAATATTTATTTATAAAAAATAAGTCATTTCGGCCCATTACATTGCTGGGTGTACCATTCTGCTTTTTATGCTGATATTATATTTATTAACATTAATGATGTAGTTTAATAACTGGTGTTATCTGTATATTTCAAGTTGAAAATAGAGAATTTGAAATTTGTTATCCTTTTGCAGTTGAAACTATTTTCAGACGTAAGTATTAATAGAAATAAAGAAGTAAAGGTGATACATGAAAATAAATTATATTATATATTCATATTTAAAGTTATTTAGAGTTATTTACTAAATGTTATTATCGTAGAATTGAAGATTGTACCATTATATTCAATTTTAATTAGTAAAACTTGCTAAAAAATTATAGTCAATGAATTTTTTACAAGAAAAACTTTTAAAAGCTTGTATAAATGATACTTCCGGTTATCCGATATACACTAAAAACTAATGAGCACTTCCCATATTAGTATAGAATGGGTATACAAAATTTCAAAATTTTCTGATTGATAGTATTTGAGTAATCGTGTCCACAAGATCCACACTATTATTATATAACATATATTTATTTTTATACTTGTTTAAAATATAATGTACTACGTACGCTATTATAATCAATATTATTAACATTAACAAACTTTTAAAACTTGCTAATAACCCACAAAGGAGTTCATATATTAATTAGTCAAACTTTTTAATAAAGTAGGTACTTAATAAGAATAATTAAATATATTGTATTGTATGATACCTACATATATACATTTTGTAATATGAAGAAATAACTATAGTTTCAAACTTTAATGAAGTAGCAATAGCTCCTATTCCAGTATTTCTTTTAAATGAATTTAAGTAAATTGCCTAAAATTACTATTAATGATGAGGGCTGTTCTTTTATGGTTAAATATTCTGATTCATTTTCAACTAAATATATGTAACTACCAAGAAATAATGTTGGAAACAGAAAATAAGACATCATGCATATCAGATTTAAGTGAAAATGTACATAACTCAACTGTATTATTAATTACAAATTTAAAACTTCATTGGACTCCTTCTAAAGCAAATATAATCTTGACAAATATGATGGGTAACTTACAAAAATTAAATAAACTAGACTACAAATATGTTGTAGTATATTTAAATTCTACTTCTGACCTGTCCAATTGGTTAGTGTACCTAAGAAAAAATACGTATTGGAATCCTAGAGCTAATTTCATTGTCAATATCGTGAAAGAAGAAAATATTACGAAAATAATTGAAATATTCTGGAGTTATTACATCATAAATATCAATCTTATAGAAAATGATAATATTTACACATACTATCCCTACAGTAATATGGAAGGTACAATAAATTTAAATCCATCTTTTATTTCAAATTGTAGCGATAAGATAAAAGCATATTTTCCAGAAAAAATCCCGGTAAAATTTGCAGGACATAAAATAATAACAATGGTGATTAAACAAGCACCCTTTTTTATGAACTTAAGGGATAACCCTCAAAATCCAAAAGAAACAGGAATAGAAATGACTCTTTTTGTAACAATTCTCAACAAATTGAATGTAACATATCTTTTTGTGAACCATACATACAGTCATTGGGGTGTTAAAATTCCCAATGGTACTTATACTAACATGTACAATGATCTATATTATCGAAAAGCCGACTTAATATTGAACTGTCCGATGGAACCAAATGTGGTTTTTGATTTCGATAATACTGTTTCATACTATAGAGATGGATTAGGATGGGCTGTTCCATCAGCTGAACAAAAACCTCGGTGGCAAAACATTGCCAAGATATACGAACCATTAGTTTGGCTTTTAATTCTTTGTAGTATTTTGCTAAACAGTCTAATATGGTTTTGTATAGGACGAATTAAAGAACGATCTAATTCTTTTATCAAGTTTTCTGACAATGTGTTATCGTCGTTTTATAGTTTACTACAAGGAGCAGTTGCAATGCCAAAAAGTACAACAACAAGAATGGTATTTTATTCCTGGAATTTATATACATTGTTGATATGTTCAGCACTGCAAAGTCGTTTGATGAGTGTGCTAACTTCACCGCAGTATGAATCAGAAATTACTACTTTGCAAGAAATTGTTGATAAAAAAATATCATTTGGATTTACTCCATTTCTAGTCAGATTCTTTATTACTGATCCTAATGATAAGGTCAGTATACATATCGCTAAAAATTTTGTGACATGCTCTTTGGGTGATGATGATATTTGCATAAACCGAACAGTTTTTAATAGAGATTTTGCAATTTTTACAAGTCGTCGAAGGGTCTTTTATGAAATGAAGCAAAAATTTCTCGATAAAGATGGCAGAAGAATGATTTCTTTTTTTCGAGATATTACTTTAGTTATTCCGCGTATGGCATTTTCTAAAGGACATCCTATGTACCACAAGTTTGACAACATTTTAATGTGGCTTGAAGATTTTGGTTTACTAAAGAAATGGGAAAGAGATGTTCTACATCTAGAAGATTATGTTGAAGCAAGTAATATTCTTCCCTTATCTCTCAATAATTTGTCAATATCATTTGGATTACTCTTTGCCGGTTTTGCAATAGCTACAATTATATTTATTTTAGAAGTTATTTCCAAGATATGTATTCTTAAATATTGGAAAAAGGAAAAATAAATCATTATATTTTATATACTCCTACACAAGTTATAAAAAGAAATACTTTTACACTTAAATACTTGTATTAGAAATTGTTGTTTAAGGTTTTCAGTGTTGTAAAATAAAAGTTTAATTGTAAGCCTAAATCGCGGTTTACCAGACAATATCTCTTGCATTGGAACTAAAATATGACCCGAGAGTTCTTATAACTTGTTCTAGTACTAGAATTATTAACATTTTAAAAAATTCAATGTTAGAGTTACCTACATTTGAAAAGATGAATTATTAAAATTAGTTAATATTTGACTTTGATTTTAAAGAGACAACGAAAAATACTGCCGCTTTTTAGTTGTTTCTTTGAAATCTATGTCAAATAGTTTTAGATTTTAATAATATGCTTTTTACCTCCCGCTACCCTTACGTAAGGGAGATATAGGGATCGTGCTAAAAATTACATATAGAGATTTTAGTGAATAAGCCCGTTTTGATGTCCCCTGAATCCGATTTTAACATTATAATAATGTCTGTGGGTACGTATGTGTGTGTGTGTGTGTGTGTGTGTGTCTGTCTGTCTGTCTGTGTGTGTGTCTGTGTGTGTGTGTGTGTCTATGTGTGTGTGTTTGTGTGTGTGTGTGTGTTGTTTTAAACATGGAATTGGCGGGAGGTCAGGTGCTGGCACATATTTTTGAAATGCAGATTAATATCAAAAATAGGTAAGTTTAATGTTGAATTTTTTAAAATGTATGCACTTAAATGATTTTTTTACAATATAAAAGTTATGCAGAATCTAAATAACTCGTTTTCGCTAAAAATGGCAGAAAGGCGATATTGCCAGGAAACCTGCGATGCTGTATTTAAGGATGAATGTTGTATCAATATGAACTAGTTTAATAAATAATTACTGTAACACATAGGTAAAGATAAATAGATTTAACTCTTTTTTATCTAGTAATTTATCTTTATGTACATTATGAACAAAGTTCATATATTATACAAATATTGTTATTAGCACAACTAACGAATAAATTAGCTCACCCAGAAATTACAGAACTTTACCCAAATATTGTTTTTATTGTATTTAACATGTCCTCTGCACACATACAATTCTAATTAAGTATATCCATTTTTCATTGCATGAGGAAGTTCTTAAATGTCAGGGATTCTTCCAATTAATTAGTAAGATTGACGGTATATCTTATCGATATATGCACTTTACCTACAATTTTAAATATTTAATTAATAAAACAATAAGAAAGATTAAATGTACTTGCATTTGATTTTTAAGGAAACTTATAGCTATCTTTCTATCGCCAGTTTTTGTAGTAGGCTGCGCGAGAAAGTTACCAATAGTGTAATGTCATCTGTATCCCTGGAAATAAATTCAAATATCTCGCAAAGTAATTATTAAAAAAATGTTTTTTTATCTTAATTGTTATTTATTGAGTAGTACTTTAAGGATAAAGTGCACATTTTATTATTTTTTGTTATGGTTTATGGGCCTATTGTCATTATCTTTATCAAATTATGGAGATATATATATTAACATTAATGATGTAGTTTAATAACTCGTGTTATACATACAAAATTTATACTTAAATTAAAAGTAAATATAATAAATACATATTTTAGTATCCACGTTGTTTTATTTGTAGTGCGATGGTGACTAGAGAATCGAAAGTTTCTTCAGCAGTAGGGATGATTTCGTTTGGAGGTAGCAAGAAACCGTACGTACCCGTGTCACGGAGTTCATATGTATAGGCGAAAGGAATACTTAGTGCACCTCTCGCGTAGTCCATGGAGCTACCAGAGGCGATATCTATAAGGAATAAAATAAGTTAAACAGGTGTCCAGGACAACTTGTTCGACATGGCTATCTCGAAACTATAAGAGATACGAACAGGGCCGGCTCAATAGTTTTTGGCGCCTTAGGCAAATTTCTGTAACCATGCTATTTTTGTGAATATAAATTTAAAAAATTTGTTGTGGCCAGCACAAGACCTCTCGCCATTACCATTTTATGTTATATAAGTAATGTATTGCACTTCGCTATCGAACCGTCGTTTTGTAACAAAAAAATTACAGAACTTTACCCAAATATTGTATTTAAGATCTCTTCTGCACACATACAATTCTATCTATTTTTCATTGTATGAGGAAGTTCCTAAATATCAGAGATTCTTCCAATTCATTAACAAGACTGGCGGTATTTCTAATGGATATATGCAGGTTACCTATAATTTTAAATATTTAATTAATAAAACCATAAGAAAGATTAAATGTACTTGCCAGAAAAAAGCTTTCAGAATGTAACTAAAACTTTTCATTTTTGATACTGATATCTGTCATTTACAAATTATGTTATAAACATTTGAATTTGTCAACTGGTTTCCTTAGTGTAGTTTCGTCTACTCGACTTATTATATCCCGATATTCTATATATTATAGCGTCTTTATCTCTAAATTTATAGAAGATATAATAAAAAATTTAAATGTATCAGATATAGAATTTTGTTCTTCAAATTTAATAATATCAAAAATTTTCAAAAAATAATATTTAAAAGATTAAAAAAAAAGCTACTACTTCCGGTTGTTCAATTGTTACCAAAACCTTTTCAGCTCTTCCCAGGAATGTCAGATTGAGGAATTCATAGTTAAACAGGTCTTAAGTCTTATAGTTTTTGAGGAATCGTCCCTCCAACATCCAGCCATACACACACACATGCACACATTCACACACACACACACACATCATTGTAAAAATGTTAAAATCGGATTCTAGTGACTTTGAAACGTGCTTATTCATTAAAATATGTGTTTTTTAGCATGATTCCAATACCTCTCTTAGCGAGAGGTAAAAAAAGCAATATACCTATCCACAAATGAAATAAAAAGGTACCAATCAATAAAATTTAGATCCTATTTGTGTCAGTGAACTGCCAGATATTATAAAAATATCGCATCGATATTAGAGCTTAATTTGACAAAATTATACAAACGTCATTTAAGTGATGCCATATTTTTTTTTGTCTGGCGGATAATTTACTGGCACTTTATTAAGAGGTGATAAACCGTGCCTGATTTTTTTTATTATTATTATTTTAATTTTTATGTTACGAGTTTTTGGCAAATTCACTAATCACTAACAGCCCGATTCACAAAAAAGTTTAAGCTAATCCTCACTTTTGGATTAGCGAATTCTACTCAAATTTAGACAGTTTATAACTTAAAATATAGTCTAATCTATTCCTAGTATCTACCTTCATTGATAATATCATGAAAATTAAATTTTAAATACCGGAATAGAATAGAATTCACTAATCCAAAAATGAGGATTAGCTTTAACTTTTTGTGAATCGGGCTGTAATACTTACAAAGAATATCAGCAACATTTCCTAGTGTAAATCTCGTTCCATATCTATTGGCCAGACTTTCGATCGCCCTTTGACCGATTTCCTCAAGTTCGTCAAAGTTTTCTGGATAACGATCAGCCTCAAAAGTCCCTTCGTGACCATAGGGTAACAACAGCAACTCTCCGTATGAGTGGAAAGCAATATAGGCCACTAACTTGTCTCCCAAGCTGGCTGCGAAATCAGCAAGGCCTTGATTCTCTGGTTCGGAAAGAGCTCTGGGACCGGCGTACAATTCAGAGCAAGGATCTGCGCTGGCTCCTCCATCTAACAAGGCGAAGGAAATATAAAAAAATATTGTCATTGCATATCTTGTGATTACTCCTCTTCATAAATGATTTACTCGTGAAGAAACAATTAATAAATATCATCAAATGATATTTGTTTATTTATTTTATTGAAGAGCATTGCCGGTCGCTCAGCGAAATCAGTTTTGTAGCTAGTATGACACTAGTGCAGAGAAACTTCTTACTTTCCCCCCTACTTTTAAGATTGCTAAGTTTATTTCTCTCTGTCTGCTTTTATATATATTTGTCCTTGTTTAAAGCATAAGGGGAAAACTCAGCCCGCGTTGTAAAGCAAATTGTTGGAGTGAGAAAATATGTGTGTAGTAGAGGGGGAACATATTCTCCTAAAACTTTCTCCTTCATACTCTATCGTTCCGATTTCTGAAATAAGCGGCAAAAAGGGGTTTAGTAGAAATCAAATCACAGCTAAACTAAAAGAGATAATTTAAATTTTTTTCACCGACTTACTACTAAAGGTTATATAAAGTACAGTTATCGTGTTAAAAATAAATTTTAAAATAGCCATTTTTATGATGTTTTTTGAACTAAATTTAAATGCAATAGAAATTAATAATTATGCAAAATAATTGATCAACCCCATGCACTGATCTATCTACTATACAATGGTATCAAGTTTGAAGTTATAACTTAATATATACGAGTGTAGTTTGATTTCTACTAAAGTGCTGTATAGCGTAGCACCGGCAATCGCCTGAAGTTAATGCGCAGTTGCAGAAACTAGTTTTAAACTTTAAGCGAAGCTTAAACAAAAAATGCAAATAGAAATTTTCATAGCCATACAGGGTTTTATGCAAGTAAGTGTAAAACGCTTAACCTATGGAAGAACTGACTGATGTATTCGGAATGGTTGACATACTCGTTGAAAAATGTCATTTCAGTTGCAACGGTGCTACTTCATTGAAACAGGTCGTTCTGTGGTGCGCAAATAGCGACGATTTCGAAATTATTTTATTGTTGGTCGTCATGGTTGTGTTCCAAAACGGGACACCATTATGAAGAAGGCAAAATCATAACTCGAGAAATTCAAAGGGTTTCGCGTGTCGTGCTTGAAAGAAGTATATACAATTTTGCCATTCTTTTATAAGATTACCTCGACAAAAATGGACAGCACCCAACTGATGTGGTTTTTCGCATCTGATTATTTTTTCTTATTTTTTCAAAAGGACATGTTCCAGTAATGTAAGAAAACAATAAATTTTGAAATTTGTACGAAAATAAGTGTGTAACCTTCTTTTCAAAAACAGCATATCTTTCTGCCTGACCCCGTATTTAAGTTACGTTGGTACAACTGGCCATAGGTTTTGTACTTGTAAAATTTGAATAATAAACTGTACAGTTTCTTACTCATCCAATGGAAATCCCAATTACGATTTGAATCAACACCTACGCAAATATCATCATGTGACTGACGAGTTTTTCTCCACATACGATCCTGAAAAGCAACCAAAAAATTACTTACACATTCACTTTTTTGAAACTTTAAATTCCAATTACAACAGTATATTGTTAAAAATAATTTACAGTAACAATTCCATTTTGATAACATTTTTGACGATATCTCCTGTTAAATTTTTCTGCGCATAGCCTACTCCGAGTTAGGATTTTTTTAAACACACTGTAGCTCTTACGCATTAGGATAATCGGTAGAAATGAACCTGAATAGTGCACAAAACTTACATTTGTATGGGTATATTCATAACCATCAGGATTGACGCTGGGAAAGAAATACCAGTCGAAGCTCTTCGCTACCTTCCTAACAAGGGGATCTTCGCTCGTAAGTAACTCGTTCAGCATATAAGTGACGGTCGCAGGAGAAATCCATTCCCTAGCGTGGATACCACCTTCAATCAATATGCCCTTTTTGCCTTTTCTGTAAGATACCCTTACACCTTTCAAGTCACGTCCTTCATAAGATCGGCCAGCGGTAACTACAGTTACGATACCAGGGAACCTTTCAGCAAGGCTGTCCAACCAGGTGTTAATCTAGATAAAATTGTTAATTTAAATTAATTAATATATAAATACTTTGTTTGATTGCTGGAGTAGGTACAAAATCATGGATTTCTTATTTCTAACGGACTATAATTCATTTTACATTATGCGAAACATATTTTTGGATAAGTAAAGCAATTTCTGAAGAGGCAAATTGAAAAATTTGCAGTGCGGGACACTAATCTTGAGCTGGGGTAAGGAAAAGAAATGTTTATTTCGTAATATTTCATATACGCGGTCAAAAAATTGTTATTTGCTTATCAAGGCAGGGAAGTTCGTCTTTTTTGACGAGTATGGAGATTGTTAATAATAACCATAATGAGTCATGAAAAGGAACTTCAATGACGAGATAAGGATTACATTTTTTCTAAAATCGTATAAGAATTAAAAATTACTGAATGGTACTTATAACCTATTTTCATTTAACAAGTAAATCACATTGAAAACTTAAGAAATTCTATTCAAATAATCTAATACAAGTAGTGGACATCATTTATTTTAATTTCATAATTGTATTTCATATTAAAATGTAAAATGTGTTTGTGAAAATACATATGGCAACGTTGCATTTTATTCCATTTCCCTGCCGATTTTCCGACGATTTCAGGAAAAATAAATTTCCTACTGTTTTTAGTTTCAATAAAATGGCTTTAATGGACCAAGGATAATTTAATTAAACGAAGAAAGAAATTATGAAAAATTCAATGATACCGCAGGGATTTTTCTTTCTTCGTTTAAAACAATAAATTTAAATTGTAGTTGAAAATTTGTACATTAAATACTTTCTTACCTCATTTCCCTTACGGTAATTCAACCAATCCATCTCAACGTTAACTTTGACTTCATTTTTGGGGGTGCTTTGCTCTACAAGTCTTTACATAAGAAAAATTAATAAAAAATTGTACTTACAATGTTATATATTTACTTACTCTTGTACATTCTCAATGATTATTTTTGATTTGATTTGGATTTTGTTGACGAATTCATAGAACTCAGCTATTTTGTGGGGAGGAACCATTATGTCTACGTAATTGTTTTTCTTTGTTGGACCTCTCCACATATTGTACTAAAACATTCAAAATTAAATTTAAATGATCAATAATTCAAGCAACCAAACAATAATTTATTAATATTTTCCACATTAAATACAGATTCATGATTAACAATCGGATATATTTTCATGTTGCTCTTTGATATTTATTATTAAATACTAGCCTAGGAACGGGACCCATCAACCCACCATTATTTACCTGTATTTGACATGAGAAATTGTTTTTCACTACCACTTGTTTGGTAACCATGGTAACCCAGGTCAATAATAATTTATTATTGACCTTGATCATTAATACAAACTGTCACTTCTCAAAGAAACTCAAGCCTCCAAATCCAAATATTAAAGTCATGTTAACTATTGATATTGATGAATGTGTACTATTATTGTGGTCCGGATGCGGTTATTCGCTACCGAAAATCGGTCAGTTTAATATATTATTATGTAAGAATACGTTTATGAATGTGGCTGAGGTGAAAGAAGTGTGCATGGATAGGAATGTGTGGCGAAGGATGATTGTTGCGTAACTATTATTGTGGTCTGGATGCGGTTATTCGCTATCGAAAATCGGTCACTTTAATATGTTCTTTGTATGAATGTTATGATGATTTTAGACAAGGCGAAAGAAGAATGTTATTAAAGAGTGATTCAGTGGAGCTCTTACTTTCATCCCTTTTCTTGTTTTCGGCTTTTTGCTAACCCACTAAGTGGGAAAAGCGTGATTTTATGTATGTATGTATGTATGTATGTATGTATATATGTATGTATGTATGTATGTATATATGTATGTATGTATGTATGTATGTATTGATTCATAATTTAAATTTGCCGTTTAATTTTAAATTAACCACCAATGATCCGCTGATGCGAATGTCAAACATTTACATATATAAATGAATAAATAAAGTAAATATTAATTATAAGATTATTTGAATATGTCATATAATTCATAGTTTTTTTGTATGTTAGATATAATTGCATATTTTATTTCAATATATTTATTTAAAAATAATAAGAAATTTGATCAAAAGTAGGTATCGAAAAAAAATAATCAGGTTGAAGGGCAAAACAATTTTAAAATACAACATATAATCTTTCCCGTTAATTCAATTTACAATGGCGCGGAAATTTGATTTATTTTCTTATATTATTAGTTTTTAATAGAAAAAATATGCTTTCTGGATAATATTTTTGGAGTCCGATATAAACTTGTATATTATCTCTAATAAAATAAAAATCTTGTAATTAAACTTAAATTTTCGATATTAAAGAAGCAACATAAAATGTGTTTCCTTATTTATTCAATATGAGAAAAGAGTAAAGAATTTAAATTTCAATTCAAAAGTAACGGATTTAACTAAGTATAGAAAACAATAAAATAATTACTTACTTCTTTTCCATATTCTTCGAATTGCCTCAAAACTTTCAACTGGTCATCATTTGTCGGTGTTAACCTGAAAACTTTGTAATTATCGAACCTGGCCATTTCGGCACAAGTTCCAATTACAACAATTAAGACAATAAGTATTGTTAATCTCATTCTTGTAACAATGTTCTCCTAACAAAAATATGATATCTTTTATACTACTTCATCAGATAGTGATTGACATGTGTTTTAAATCAGCCGATAAGATAAAAAATCCTCTAAACTAAGTAAAATGGGTTGTTTCTTAATTTGGTTATTCTAGTTATTATGCAACGAAATTAAAGTAATATACTTATTCGAAAGCTGTCATTTTATAAATTATTATTTAAATTGGTAAGAAGATATCAAGTTATTTCTGGAAATCATTGCCCGGAAACCATTTATATCAAGAAACAAACAATTTAAAAAAGTTGATATGGATATTATCTTATTTGATTAACTCGTTCTCAATGTATGGACCTTATTAATTGTTCCATCAGCATCAATTACTTATATTTTAAAAAAGTCTGTTTATTTACATTGTTATCACAAGTACATTTATCTATTAATTAACACGATAAGCATATATTTTTTGTACTCTATACCTACACAAATAGATATATATCCGATTTCTATCAAACTTTAGATAAAAATTGAAAAATTATGTCAGAATGATATTGTAAATATGTACAATATGCTATTGTTTCAATTTTATACATTTTAATACATAAATAATAGTTATTTATGCAACAAGTGTAAAAAGTATAGTCTTATTTCACGAATAGGAAAGTTTGACAGAACGAGCCGTATTTTTTTACGTCTGCAATAAAAGTGTGAAAAAAGTGCCGGAATGTTTCATTATTTCACTCTGTAGGGTTAAAAAAAGTAATTTTTTTCACACTTTTATTGTGTTAAAAAAGACATACTTTATAAATCCATTTTAATGAAAAAAGTGTACTTTTTTTAACAGATGTAAAAAAATATTTAATCATGGTTTATTCTGCGTCACCTGACGCAATTTTATTGCAAGACCCGACAGACTCAATTTTTCTATACAGAAACAAATTACAGAAATAACAACAAGTATATTGTTTTAAATATATAATAATTATAAGATAGATTTTATATCGTTCTTGAAACTATTCAAAGGTCTATAAAAAATACATATTTTCTCATACCGTGAGTTTCAGCTAGGATACTATATTTACTATACTGTTATTAATGTATAGTAGTGCACTGTTCCAGACAAAATGCAACAAAGGTTGTCAATGTCAAATGAACTTGGCATCACACTTTAAAGATATTGCTCTGCCGGCAAGACATTTGGGAAAAAATACAAAATCACCGTGTTGGTACATCAACCGTACTCACTTGACCTAGTGCCATATGACTTGCTTTTATTCCCAAATTGTAATTCTGTGTTAAAAGGCGCCAAATTCGGAGCCAAGATGTAGTTATGGAAAAGCGGCAGAGCTTATGAACAACCTAACAAAAAAGGCCTGCAGGCATTGCTTCCAACAATGGAATATTCGCATCGGTGTAGGGTTCGGGGAGGAGAGTACATTGAAGATGTCAATATTTGTTTTGTGTAATTTTATACATTGTCAATGTTCTAAGATCAATCTTGTTATTTAATTGCCACACCTCGTATGATTATTATTGTTTATAAAATCAATTTTTATTATTAAAGGAACGAAATATACAATGAGATTTAACAATATTTATGAAACGTTTTCAATAATACTGATTGCTCATTCTTCTAATATCCATATTTTTTGGCTTCCCTTATAATGGTGATTATCGAATCCATTGTTTCTTGCCCGGAAGGTATAATTTGATTTGGCGGCAGTAGGAACCCATAATTGCCCAAATCGCGAAGTCCATATGTATAAGTAATAGGAATATGTAATTTTGCTTTTACCCAGTCTACACTGGATCCAGTAGTGGGACCTACAAAAAAATGAGAGAGCTATGTAATTTTCAAAATTCGAAATCATAATAGTCGGACCAGTTGTTTTTTTGCGTACTATCTTTAAAACAAAGCCAGTTTTTGCGATTATCTTTTTTTTGGAATTAGAATGACATATTCTATACACACTCTATCTTCAGTGTGGCAGAGATAGCCAATGTTATTCTTATGGAGGTTTTCTGTACCATGTTGCCAATATTTAAATGTAATGTAATATTGAAACATTCATAAATTTTCATTGCTATACCAAAATTAGTTAACACTGTACAATTTAAGTTTTATGAGGGTCTCTTATTTACCCAAGGGCTTATTGTATACACCCAATATTTGTCTAAATAGTTTTATATACAGGGCTATTTGTACCTGTAATAAGTAATATTTCAATACAATATTTTAAAACCGCCCAGCATACTAATCTTGATTAAATGCATTGGAAATTAGAATTTTAAAATATTATAAATTCAAATTGGAGATTACAAAGAAAGAATAAAGACTTATGAACTATGTAAAATATATGCAGTATTTCTATCAAGCTTAAATATTAGTAAATTATTAAATAAGAAGACATAAATCATCGTTACTCCAATATTTTATGTACTTACCAAGTACGTCGGAAGTACTTCCTAACATATAGTCAGTTCCGAATCTTCGAAGAAGACTATTTCTTGCCTTTTCACCAATTTCTGAAAGCTCGTTATAATTATCTAGATGGCGCTCCGTGCATCCATATGGAAATAACAGCAGTTGAGAGTAAGAATGGAAAGAAAAATAAGCCAGTATTTCGCTTTTTATACTGCTGACGAATTCAGCAAAAGTTTTCGATTCGGATTCAGAAAAAGGACTAGAGCCAGGATAAGCATTCGAGCTAGGATAGTCGCTGGTGGCACCCTCTAAAAGGATAATAATTAAAATGAGATGTAATCCCTGTTTCTTAATTATATAATGATTTATGGCCAGTCGCACAGATTATAGTAACGTCACAGAATACATTTATACAGAAGCGACACTCCTTGCCGGCACCATTGTTGTTGAGATTTTACGTTTATGACCTTGAACTTTAAATTTATTGGCAAATTTACGCGCGAAATTTAAATTGTTTTAAATGGTAATAGAAAAATTAGAACATAAAAGTACTAAAATTTTAATTTTATTAACGAATTAAAAAGAAATCAGATAAAATAATCACATAATTATATTTTTATTAAACAAATTTATTACAATGCAGAATTTTCTATATCTTTGATGTGGGAAACAAACGTCGGACTCGATGAATATGTCCCAAATATCCTTCTCCATCAAATCTTCTCTTCCTCACGCCTTGAGCCATATTTTACACCTATATTTATTAAATGAATATACATTTTGCATGATATGGAAGTCGTTTTGTATTACTTACATTTATGGATCTTCCGAAAACGAAAAAAAAAAACTTAAATTTCACTTTCTCCATTTTTTAAATCTACTTATACAGTTTTTATATGAACAAACAAGTCCACCCGATTCTACCTTCTTCGTTTTTTTTTTCATTTTATTAGAAACTAACACCACTTCTAAAATTCACAAACAGTTCACAAAATGACATATGTCAAAAGTGAGAAGACGTGTTTGGTTTGCTTGAATTAGCTATAACCCTAAAATACATGGGCGTAACAAGCTGAGACAACCAGAATATGTGAAATATAATGATTTTCTTTATGATAACGATTTTTCCTATCGTTTGTTGAAAAAATAACATGTTTGTTCTTATTAGAAATCAATTTGTGTTTCTCAATTTACTTTTATTATTGACCCCTAACAGAAAATGTTCTCGTCGAGATAATGAAAAGAACAAAGAATCGTAAGATACGAAGATATGCCGAAACAATCCGATTTTATCCGATTAGCCCTTTAAATTTGTTGGCATACTCTTTCTCTCTCTAATTTTCATTTCTCTCTCTGACTGTCGCTTCTGTATGAATGTCTATTATGTGGTATCGTCTTAACTACAAGTTAACAAAGAAAATGCGTATCGAAATTGTGACAATAATATTTAATAACTTATTTGACATTTCGTTTCGATACGATATTGTTACTTTAACAAAAGGTTAACAATTTAACTATAAGCTGTGCAACTGGACATTAATTGCGTTGTGTTATTAAATACATTCATACATACGAGCCCAAACTCATAACAATTTGGCCGCTTTATATTTTCAAAAAATTATAAAAGCTTCACAAATGGTTAGAAATTTCTTCAAAATTCTCTCGGCTACTCTAAATATAGACTCAAAATTAAAAAAGAAAAAACTATAGACCAAATAACTGGTGATATTAGTTTGGCCGGCTTGTTAAGGGTCATCTTCCAGTCCTGATTTAGCTTCTACTGAGACCCTTTAGTTTGACACAATAATCATTTTATCATAATAATCCAAAAGTATTACAACTTTCTAGAAGTATTTTTTTTTATACTGCGAATATTATTGTTCTTAAAATTTAATTACTTAACATAAAAATATAAATTTATACACTTTTATTTAAAAATCTGAGAAAAATTTGTATCAAATATTTGATGAGTAACTAAAAATGTAAATCTTACGATTCCAGTAGATATCCCAGTTCCGGTTAAGATCAGCACCTATGCCATCTTCACCACATGGCTGTCGAGATTTTTTCCACAAACGATTCTATAAATATAAATAGTAATTAATGAATAATCATAAAGTAATTTCTCTAACACTACTATGGAATTTACACATTATGTAACTGAAAACTGTTACAGAATGTATAGTTTCTGTCATACTGTTTCGGAATAATATTCCGTAACAGTTTTAGTCAATGCCCACTAGTTTTTTAATTCACCCATTTAAAAAACATGGGAAAACTCATTTGTTTCCAAAATCAAATTGGCTTTAGTTTGTCCGTTGTTTCTGTGATTTTGTTTCCTCAGTTGTCAAATTAGTAATTAATGAAACGGATAAATAATTATTTTGTATTTTTATACTCATATATAAATTAATTTTAAAAATCTTACACTATTTATAGTAATTTTTGTAATGCAGTTTCATTCTACCACACTACCACTACGATCAGTTCTGTCATGTTGCTTATGAAACAAGTTAAAAATCGCAAGGTAGAGTTAGTCTGTTGTGATATTTCGTTGTAGATTGACGTATATTTCTGTGTATTAAATGATAATATTTACATTTGAAGTGCAATACAAAAATTTGTGTGAGTGTGTTTCCTCGAAGGAATGCAAGGCATCAGGTTTGAAGAATTTCCAACACCCGGTAAGTACAATTATCTTCAATTAATCTATGCAAAATGCATTGTATAAATGAGATCTACAAACATATTGGACCGAATACAGCACTCTCTTTTAACATTTAGGCTCGCACTTCCCTCTTTACTGAAATTTAGTTTTAGATTCATGATTTCGAAGAAATGTTGTATTATTTATATACTATGATAAGCATCATCGATAATAAAAAACCTTAATTTTAAATGTAAATAAATTAAAACAATGTAATCTACTTTTTTCGATAATACTGTGTCTATATTGATAGTTTATTTATTATACTTGAAATACGAATTAAATACTTAATAAAGCTAGTTTATAAAATTGTAAACAAAAGTGAAGCACTGATTGAGATACCTGATAAGATAACTATATAGTTATATAATTATCAAGTGTGTTAATTTGATGAGGCAAGTAATAGATTGTGGAAGTACGAAAGGCAGCGGATGCAAGATCGAAGGAAAACATTAAAAACGGTTGAAGACTTACTTTAGACAGAACGAAGGATACAAGTTTTAATGATTGCAAATAAAATAGGAATTCAGAATTCATCTAAAAATGCGTATACTTACGTAACATTCTCCTTTACAATCAAATAATATTACTGCCAAGTTGATATCTCTACCCAATTTTGAATTATTGCCCCAAAAGTCAATATACCCCACATTTATATAAAAACTTCAAAATTTTCAAAAATCTAATTTTTATGTATCTAGGTACTCCTCAATAACATGAATATACATTATGTATATATATTATATATAAATAAATACTCTAAAAATGTGTACACTTACGTAACATTCTCTTTACAATCATATAATGTTAGCAAGTTTATATCTCTACCCATTTTTGCATTATTGCCCCAAAAGTCAATGTGCCCCATATTTAGATAAAAAATTCAAAATTTTCAAAAATCTAACTATTATGTATCTAGGTACTTCTCATTGCGCTGATTCCAAATTTTGAAACCGCAGGTCGATATCTCGTTTCGTTCTCGAGATATTTAGATTTAAAGTTTTTCTCAAAACTGCCCATTTTTGGGCAATAACCCAAAAATGGGTAGAGATATGAATTTGGCGACAACACCATTCGATTCTACGGACAAAAATACATAAGTATAGCAATTTTCATAATGTTTGTCCAACGGGTTCATTTTTTATGAATAAAAGCTTGAAAACCCCTGAAAATGCCCAAAATCTGAAAAAATCGTAAGGGGTACCCCTTAGGATTTTTGCGATTTTTGGCCATTTTCAGTTATTTTGCTTTAGAGATTGTATGCGGTGTTCAAAAATTCTGAAAATAGGTGTACTTATGTAATTTTGCCCGTAGAATCGAATGGTGTTGTCGCCAAATTCATATCTCAACCCATTTTTGGGTTAATACCCAAAAATGGGCAGTTTTGAGCAAAACTTTAAATCTAAATATCTCGAAAACGAAAAGAGATATCGACCTGCGGTTTCAAAATTTGGAATCAGCGCACTGAGAAGTATCTAGATACATAATAACTAGATTTTTGAAAATTTTAAAGTTTTTATCTAAATGTGGAGTATATTGACTTTTGGGGCAATAATTCAAAAATCTGTAGAGATATAAACTTGGTAGTAATATTATTTGATTGTAAAGAGAATGTTACGTAAGTGTACGGATTTTTGGAGTATTTATATATGAGTATACATAATGTATATTCATGTGATAATTTTATTGGATTTATAGAATATTTTCTAAGGAGCTTTCTGCATGGAATTTGTACAAAATACATTAAATTAACGGAATTAACAGAAGGTCTTGTGCATTATGGAGATTAAACTATTTTACTCACTGTAGTATGCGAGTATTCATATCCATCGGGATTGATAACGGGAAAAAAGTACCAATCATAATTCTCAACAGTATTTCTAAAATCTACATCATCGTTGGTAAGTATTTCATTCAGGATATAGGTAATAACAGCCGGTGAAATCCATTCTCTGGCGTGGATACCACCTTCGAAAACTATTGCTTGACTACCATCTTTGTAAGACACACTCACACCAAGAATATGGCGTTCTTCGTAAGATGCTCCGGCCATAACCATGGATACTACTTCAGAATATGATGCATGCAGGGTTTTCAACCAACTATGAATCTATAAATATCATCATTGAATATAAATTTGGGAAAATTTCTCCAAAATAGTTATTTATGCTCTGCTATAATAGAGGTAATAATCATTAATTAAGAATTATTGTTATAGTTGTAGGGATCATTATAGAATCTACCAATTGACAGGTATAAAGTTTTATAGGACTTGCGGTAAAGGTTCCTCAACACAGGTAGTTTATTCTGTCAAGGACCGTATCCGAAATTTGCGTTCAAGATATTTCCTAATTATGTTATTTTAAATCTGAATTATAGTATTCCAATAATAATGCGTTTTAAATGTATATCTAACATTGAAAAAAGATTAATAGAAATTTACACACCAAGTGAGCTAAGGTAATGTTTATTCATGAGACGGGCTCGTGAGTTAGTTCTTCTTAGCTCACATGGTTTGTACAATATTTTATTCAGTTTTGACGAAATAGTAATAAAAATCATTATAATATATAATTTTGACAAAATAAAAAACTGATCAGTTAGTAGGCTGAGCATGACAATCGTCGCTGATAGGCCTCAAGTCATCTATTTAAAATGCTTTATTGTCTGTTATTCGTGCCGTGAAAAATAATGAAAATGGCTGATAATGTCTGATAAATATTATGGTGAGTGTTATTTTCGTACCTGATGTTATTTTAAATGCATTATTTGTTGCAGAGTGAGTTAAAATTTTGTGAGAGTGATTTAAATTTTTTTAATTCACATGTGAATAAAGTGTTACTTATAGTTGTTGCTATGGTGTTAATAATGACAGTTTAAAACGTTAAAATTGAATAAAATGTTATAGGGAATTCAACACTCTTCTTTAACTAAAGAGCTTAATCTAAAAATAACAAAATAAAGAGAGATGTATTGATCAATGCATTAATGCATTAATAAGAGAAAGAAGCAAGCTGTTTCCATGTTTATTAGAGACGATCACTACATTGGTGAAGAGTGCTACATTCGGCCCAATGTAAATATTTTTTCTAAATCTAACTCCATTGTTCTCAATAGTAAATCTAAACATTTTATAGTATTTGGTCTGTTTATTGACAGACAAAATTTTGTTCGATTACTATCTTCGTCAGTTTTTTTTTTTTTATTCTAATACAAAATGGCCTCTTTCTCGGAAACAGTTGAAGATCGGGTCCATGTTGATTAAGGCCTTTTTTATTCATTTCATCAATAATATTTGTCCTCATAATTTGTTACAATTGTTTTTTAACGCGCTGTATATTGTTTAGATCGAGACTAGGATGAAAAATTCAAGTTTTCGACCATATGAGCAAAATTATACAGCCTGATTCACAAAAAGGTTTAAGCTAAACCTCATTTTTGGATTAGCGAATTCTACTCTAATTTTGATAGTTTATAACTTAAATCTAGTCTAATCTATTCCTAGTATCTACCTTTATTGATAATTTCATGAAAATTAAATTTTAAATACCGGAATAGAATAGAATTCACTAATCCAAAAATGGGGATTAGCTTAAACATTTTTGTGAATCGGGCTGTTAAATTTTAGTGACAAAAAAATGTTCTGTGTAAATAAATAAGTAAAAAAGTTAAGTGAGCATTTAGCATTTTATATTGGGAAATGTTATTTTAAAATAGGTACTGGAAATATAAAAATGACTTACCTCATCCAATGTGTGGTACTGAGTAAAATCAAAAATCATATCTGGTGTTTTTACAGGAATACTCATGTTTACAAGTCTAAATAAAAACCAGTTTTAGTAATAGTACTATATTCATAAAATCGAGTCATTATCACGAAAAACAGACAAAAGTTGATAGATGTGAGGTGTGGCATTTAAATAACGAGATTTATTATTTTCCGGCTTCCCTGTAAATTTGGCAACATTGCAGGCTATGTCATATTAATTTGCTATCTTCCCTCTATCCACTGTTTTCAGATATCAAGATAATTAGGCAAACCGTACGGCAGTAGCCTTTGATTGAAGTTAACTACTTTCTCGTACTCCGCCGGAATTATGTTAGTGTCAATATGAAATTCTGTGTGCAATCCGCTGCAGAAATGTACGAATTGTTGAACAATGTTTATGGTGATGAGGGTCTATCTAGTATTCATGTTTTCGAGCAGTTTAGAAGATTTAAAGAAGGAAGAAAATAGATCGGAGACGATTAACGCCTCAGCCGTGTACTGACATTGTTTTTTGCGAGTGATTGTTCACATGGATTGGGTGCCTGACGGGCATTTCGTTAACCAAGTATATTACAGAAAGTTTTGATAAACCTTCATGCACGGGTGAGAAGAAAAGGGCTGAAATGTGATGGATTCTCCATGAAGACAACGCGCCGGAACAAAACGCCCTGTCCGGCAAGACATTTGGGAAAAAATACAAAATCACCGTGTTGGTACATCAACCGTATCACTTGACCTAGTGCCATGTGTCTTGCTTTTATTCCCAAATTGTAATTCTGCGTTAAAAGGCAAGAAATGCCGGGCCGAGATGTAGTTATAGAAAAGCGGTAAAGCGTATGGACAACCTAATAAAAAAAGGCCTGCAGGCATTGCTTCCTACAATGGAATATTCGCATCGGGCGGTGTAGGGTTCGGGGAGGAGAGTACATTGAAGGTGGCAATATTTGTTTTGTGTAATTTTATACATTGTCAATGATCTAAAATCAATCTTGTTATTTTGTAACCACACCTCGTATATACTTAGAGTTGGAAAACAAACAGAACAAATTAATATTTTGCATATCCTACTTAAAAATTATTATACAAAATAAATTTTTAAGGATCATTGAGAATTTTAAATAAACGACGAAAGAAATTATGAAAAATTCAATTTAAAATTCGTCGTTTATTTAAAATTCTCCATGATCCTTAAGACCATTTCTTTCCTTAAAAACTTCAGGTAGGGTCACAATTAATTAATTTATACAAAATAAAGGAGGGATATCAACAATTATCTAAATAAAAATGGCGCGTTTTCCCTGCCGGTAGAGATGCATTCGGGCCGGGCCGAGCCGGGCTTTGAGGTTTGGATCGACTCGGCCCGAAAATAAAAGTTACCGGCCCGACTCGAAGATCGACTCGACAAAAAAATTAGCTAGCCCGGCTCGAAAATTGACTCGAAATCGGGCCGGGCTTCGGGACGGACCGGTCCAAAGCTCGAAATTGGGTGCATCCGGCATTCCTAATGTTGATTTTTTATGTTAAAGCGAAATGTTTAACTTTTTTCGTGTCAAACTTATAAAAAACCTCTACATTCTTATAACTTTCAACATTAGTTAACATAAGTAGTTAAAAAAGAGACCCTTCTAGTGTAAGTTAGTTATAAAAATTACAGACCTACGTGTATTTAACACTTTGTTTACCAAAGCCGTTCAAAAATTTAAACTTTTTCATAAATCTTATATAAAAACATATAATTTACATAAGGATTTTTTATCTATAACTTTGTTTCTGCTCTTCTGTAAGAACAATAATAATAGCAACATCACAATATAATTATTATGCTTTAGTGAATAACCTTGAATTCTTGAAGTAAAATAATACATTTTTATTTATTAATATGTGAAGTTTGTTGTTATTAAATCATTTTGATCCTTTTTAACTTCATCCATTTTCATTAAAATATTAAGGAAACTTTGCATTTGATTGAACTATAAGATTTTTCAGGCCGGGCCAAAATCAAAAGTCCGACTCGATTTTTGAAAATGATTAGCCCGATTCGGCCCGATAAAAAATATCTCGATTTCGAGCCGATCATCGAACCGGGCCGGGCCAAAGCTCGAAATCGAGTGCATCTCTACCCGCCGGTCTATGTAGTACACCTATTTGTATATATTTTATAAATATACGAGTATCTTACTTTTGTACATTGCTAATGATTACTTTATATTCAATACCCATTTCTTTAACAATGCAGTGGAAATCTTTCTTTTTGTAAGGAGGCACCATAATATCCACAGGAGAATATATTTTGCTTGGCTCTTTCCATACATCGTACTAAAAATTCACAATATGCACATAGAAAAAGAAAATATAAAAAACGTTTTTTATAGTCTGTTTTTAATAAAAGAAGTAAATGATTAAATTTGAAATTTATCTTCTAGTATAAAATTCACTTCTTTTAGTTAAAAAAATAGACTATACCAAAATTAAATTGTTTCTTACATCTGTTCCA
This sequence comes from Ophonus ardosiacus, assembly GCA_943142095.1. NCBI lineage: Eukaryota > Metazoa > Arthropoda > Insecta > Coleoptera > Carabidae > Ophonus > Ophonus ardosiacus. Next base: position 54,930,528 of record OW964827.1, on the reverse strand, counting down.
TGGTTTACGAATTCCTGCAGTGCAGACATATGATCTTCGTTTGTTGGGATAAGTCTATAAACTTTATAATTGTCATATTTGTAAACTTGAGCCCAAGTTTCAACCAAGGTAAATAATATTAAAAATAATATTTCACTGTAACTCATTGTTGCTCCTATTTATTTGTTTAAAAATGATTTACTTCTAATACATCAGCACAATTAGTTCAAGTTCCTTTCATTTCAAATAAAATTAGGTAAAATTCTTAAAATTTGTTTAGTAACAATATTTGTTGTCGTTCATCTTCGTGAGTACAAGTTGCTCGGGGCATGTCTATGTATATTCATTAAAAGATGTTATTAAAAATAAGGAAATTTAAATACATAATAAAATAAACTGACATTTTTGACGTATATGTTTGTCAATGTCAGTCACAAAACATTAATGTCAAAAATGTCAACTTTTTTATGGATGATATTCACTTCTTCACATACTCATTTTTGTTTTTAATTAGTACAGATAGTTATACAGGATGACCAGGACAAACCGTAACATAGGCGTTTAACATGGGAAGGAAGTTTTCCTCAAATATTATCTTTCCCGAAATTATATAGCCATAGATTTAGAGAATGAATTTCAGAATTTTGGTATTGTCTTTGGTCAAAAAATTCGGTGGTGTTTTTAATGAATAAGCACGTTTTAGGGTCCCTACAATACGAATATACCATTTTTAAGATGATGTCTGTATGTGTGTGTGTGTGTGTGTGTGTGTGTGTCCGTGTGTGTATCCTTGTGTATGTATGTCCGACGATAACTCCAATTCTAAAAATTATAATTCTTTCTTATTCTTCTTCTGTACAACCATATGAAGAGTTGATTAGATTTTGGTTATAAATGATCCACCGGAAGTACCCTTATTTGAAGTTTTTAACAGTTTTTCTTAAAAAACGCAGTTAAATATTATTTTTTGACTTTTTGTTATTATACATATTAAAGAAAATACTCCTCTCTGTACGGTTTGATTATACATTTTCCTTCATATTCAATAGATGTAGATTTAAAGCGTTATAAAGGAATTAATTTTCAAAAATTAGTCAGCTTTGCTATTTATCATATAAACAGCTGATCGGTATATTCAAAAAATTTTAATTGACAGATATCAGTTGCAAGTGCAAAACCAAATATAGAAAGTATAGGATCTAAAATTGGTATGTCATAGTGTTCCTCGCAAGTGACATGCAGAGAAAGGCCAAAGAGAAGATGGAAAGACTGTATCGCAGAGGACTTGAGGAAGAAAGGACTGTGTGAAGAAGATGCGTTGGACAGGAATGAGTGGACATGAAGAGGAAATAGCGACCCCTAATAAAATAAGGGAAAGCTGAAGAAGAAATGAAGGAAATGTCAAGTGCCATTTTACTTAGTGTGTGTTTATGTGATAATTTTATTGGATTTGTAAAACCTTTTCAAATGAACTTTTGGTATGGAATTTGTAAAAAATAGTATGTGTTCGTGTTCGATTTTACATGATATTATATAGAATCTGTTCCAAGGACCTTTTGGTATGGGATTTGTACAAACTACATCGAATTGACGGAAGGTTTTGTGCTGGCCACAACAGATTTTTTTCTTATATTTAATTTTTATATAAAATTCGTAACTACTAGAAATTGAGGAAAATGTTTCATATAAAATTTTGTTTTTTATAGTCTATTTACTGACATAGACAAAATTTTGTTTGATCACTATCATGGTCATTTTTTTTTCAATTTTTCATTTATCTCGGAAACAGTTGAAGATCAAATCTATGTTGATTATGCTTTTTTACTCATTTTTGTCAGTACTATATGTCCTTAATTTTTTTTACACTTTCTTTGAACAGCCTGTACCTATTGGTTGATTTAGCGAAATTTTGTTTTTTCGGTGGATGTTTTTGAAATCTATAGTTATAGGAGAGATTGTTTGGGTTTTTTGCTATTTGAGAGTTGAGATCTTTGGATATTCAGTGGAATAAAGTAGTGAATTTACTCGTAATAATTTTTATTAAATACTTTACATAATAATAAATAACACAGTCATTTTTGTCTTATTTAGTATCCACGTGCCTTAGCTTCTTGCATGATGGTGACAACGGCATCCAAGGTCTCTTCTCCGGTGGGGATGATTTGTTGTGGGGGTAGAAGGAAACCATAGCGACCAGTGTCACGGAGTTCAAACGTATAGGTGATAGGAGTGTGGTGGGTACCCTTTACCCAGTCCATACTACCACCAGATGCTACATCTGCAAAGAAAAAAAATATGATAAATGATTGGATAGCAAACAAAATTTTGACTTTTATATTGAAAGTTATTTGACGTAATTTGCAATACTTTTGTTGAATCATAGAAAAAGTATAGTGTGCAAAATATGCGTGAAGCTATACTTACAGATAACGTCAACAATATTCCCGACAACGTAATTGGTTCCGTATCTCCGCGCCAAGTTATCTGCTGCCTTGTCTCCAATTTCCTTAAGTTCGTTATAGTTCTCAACGTGAGCGTTAGAGTGACCGTAGGGGATCAAAAGATATTGAGAATAAGAGTGGAATGCGATGTAAGCAACCAGTTCGTCTTCAATAGAAGTGATGAACTCAGAAAGAGATTTAGTCTCTGGCTCAGAGAAGGCTTTTGATCCAGCATAAGTCTCAGAACAGGGGGAACTGCTAGCACCACCATCTGGAAGAAATATTTATTAATATGGTTAGCTTCTCAAATACTTTCCCCAGCTAATTTTTATTTACTACCAATTAGAAAAAAAAAGACACTGCCTATAATAAAATTTCACTCTTTTTGACGAAAGTACAGTTAAATCAAATATTATTGGAAAGATTTAACAAAAATTTATTCTTACCCATCCAGTGGTAACCCCAGTTACGGTTGGGATCAGCTCCTCTGCACAAACCGCCGTGGGGTTGACGGGTCTTTCTCCACATACGATCCTAGACACAAAGAGAAATATTTTTTTAATATTACAAAAAATGCCTGTCCCATTTCAAATAAGAAATTTAGCCGAGTCAGAAAACCACTCGAGAGCACTAAATATATCTCGGGCATAAGGTGCCCACACTATTTTTTCTACAATTAAATTAAATTTTTAGAAAACAGGCATAGAATAAACATCTATACAGAAGCGACAGTCAGAGAGAGAAACGAAAATTAGAAAGAGAAAGAGTATGCCAACAAATTTAAAGGGCTAATTGGATAAAATCGGATTGTTTTGGCCATCTTCGTATCTTACGATTCTTTGTTCTTTTCATTATCTCGACGTGAACATTTTCCGTTGATTTCTAATAAGAACAAATATGTTATTTTTTCAACAAACGATAGGAAAAATCGTTATCATAAGGAAAATCATTATATTTCACATATTCTGGAAGAGCTCTTGTCTCAGCTTGTCACGCCCATGTATTTTAGGATTATGGCTAATTCAAGCAAACCAAACACGTCTTCTCACTTTTGACATATGTCATTTTGTGAACTGTTTGTGAATTTTAGATGTGGTGTTGGTTTCTAATGAAATGGATAAAATGAAGAAAGTAGAATCGGGAGGACTTGTTTGTTCATATAGACTATATAAATAGATTTGAAAAATGGAGAAATGTATGAATTTGTAAAATTCAGGTATTTGTTTAATAAAAATGTAATTATGTGATTATTTTATCTGATTTCTTTTTAATTCGTTAATAAAATCAAAATTTTAGTACTTTTATGTTCTAATTTTTCTTTTGCCATTTAAAACAATTTAAATTTCGAGCGTAAATTTGCCACAAATTTAAAATTCAAGGTTATAAACGTAAAATCGCAACAACAATGGTGCCGACAAGGAGTGTCGCTTGTGTATAAATGTATCCTGTGAAACAGGTATAATTATTAAAAGAAAAATTAACCTCTAATGACATCTCATTATGGCAGATAACCGTTGAATTTTCCTATAATAGACCATTCCAGAATGACGTCACCTGCCCTCCACAGAAGTGATTTTAACCTCACTTTTGAATATTTTTAAAAATTATTTTATTATATCTTATGATAAATATCGAAAAATTTTGATTTTGATATAATTCATTCATAAAATTAAACGATAAATTTTTCCATGACTCCATTATTAAGTAAATTATGTATGAAATTAATTTTTGACAGCTGCCCCCCACGAAATTCATTTGTTCTGGATTGATCTATTTACAACTTGACATTTGAATTGACATGGAATTTATCTCACCAAATACTACACGACCTCTCAGATTTTCTCAGATAAACTTTTATGTTTAAGCACTCATTTTTTTCTGCTTTTAAGCAAAATCACTCAAGCAAATGACATTAGATAAAATCCCTGCTCCTTCGGAGTCGGGATTTACCATGAAGTTTGCTTTCGAGTTTGTTGCTAAGCATAAGAAAAATCGTGCAAAATAAAAATTTATCGAGAAAATTAGGAGGTCTTGTGATATTACTTCTGATAATTCCTTTTTTCACTAATCTTCTCTACTAACATCAGAAGTGGGATATACTCACGTTTCTCATATTAAGTTACCAAGCCAGTTATATTTGAAGGGTACAGGGGAAGAAAGGGGTTTGTCACAAAAAATTTGAAATTAGGATTTTCATGCCATCTTGTAGGTAAATACCAAATCTTTTACGTGAAATATTTCTTTTGGGCAAAAACACGGTAGGTCAGAAGTTATTACCAATGGAAAATTTTGTCGTACAGAGGAAGAAGGCGGGTATGTCCATGCGGTACCAAGCAAAAAGATAGATTGTCCACTCTCATATATCAAGAAAGTTGATGAGTACAGGGCAAAATAAAGCGGTTTGTCAAAAAATGTAAAATTTGCAGGACACAGTTTTTAAGATTTTAAGATCGTGTCATTTTTTGGATAGTACTTACCTTCAGCTATGCACAATTTTAATGCAAGATTCTTTACTGTTTTCTAAATGAGTACCACAAATTAGAAAATTTGTCCGGCATCCTATTGTGGTGAAAATTTTGACTTTTTATTTTGGTGTCAAATTAAAAAACCAAAATTTCCACCAAAATAGGAAGCCAGACAAGTATTTTAATTTCAGGTACTCATTTACAAAACAGTGAAGAATCCTGCATAAAAGTTTTGCATAGCTGGAGGCATTATCCAAAAAATGACACGATCTTAAAATCTTAAAAACTGTCTCCTGCAAAATTTACATTTTTTGACAAACCGCCTTCTTCCCCTGTACCCTTCATTTGTCGAATACTTACAGTACTGTGTGTGTATTCATATCCATCAGGGTTGAAGCTTGGGAAGACGTACCAATCGTAGTTCTCGGCGATATCCCTGATATTTTGATCTCTGCTGGTCAGCAACTGGTTGAGAATGTAGGTAGCAGTAGCAGGAGCGATCCATTCTCTGGCATGGATACCAGCCTCCAAGAAAACAGCTTTGTTGCCGTCTTTGTAAGATACCTTTACACCCAAGATGTCGCGGCCTTCGTAAGATTTTCCGCCAACAACAACAGTTACTATGTTAGGGTACTCTTTAGCTAAGCTTTCCAACCAAGAGTTTATCTAAAATAAAAGAAAATGTTGAGGGTGTTTGGTCAGAATGAAGATGTTTCTATTTTAATTTCAAGTAGGTACAGTGATAGACAAAAAAAAATCAAATAAACTTTCTTCTACAGGGTGTTCCGCGACTTGACCGACAAACTTATACCATATATTCCGGGGGTTATTACCATCGACCTTTAAACTAATAGATGCAGCGTACGAGCAAAACGCTTGTCCCGCCATAACGGCGCAGACACAGTATCTCTATCCTTCAATACTACGGAAGTTAAGAAAACGCGGCAAAATAGAAAAATTTATTTGTCCCTACTTGTTATTGCATAATCGCTTTTTTTTAGCATAATTCGTTTTATTATATATTTTTAATATAATCTTTACCGCGTACGTACTGCTGACTGCACGAAATACACCGTTTCCCCATTATTTTGTCGCACACACACAACACATATTTACGTATATATTGACTGAAATAATTGTAAATGTTCTTCAAAAAAGTAAATAATACACAGTCATGAAACGTCAAATGTAGATTTTGACAACTATTTAGTGATAAAGAGCGATGTATAGAAATTTACATATGTCTGAAAAAGATGTACAATGAGTACGAACGTATGCGCAGTATACTTTAATTGAGAACTTCCGTACTGTTGAAAGACAGAATATATATTTCTATCCTTTTATGTTGGAGCATTATTCTAACAATAAAAGAATAGGAGACACTTGGTCCATTAGTTTAAAGGTCGATGGTCATTACGATCAGAAAATCTTATATGACCTATAGGTGAATTCCTCTTTGTTTCGAAGATATCGAATGAATTTAGAAAAAAAAATATAAGAAAATTTATTCATCAATAGATAGCTAATTAACACAAAATTACAGCAACCGTTCAAAATGAGAACCTCCATTTTCTAAACATTCAGGTATCCTTCGAGTCATAGAATGTTGCCAGTTAATTACTGCTAATTCATTCTTTAGAGAATTAGTAGCTTCAACTATACGGTCAGTCAACTCTTCGCGTGTATCTGGTTTACCAATACTATACACACACCCCACAGAAAATAAATCTATAGGCAAAAAGTCAGATGACCGAGCTGGGCAATGTATAGGACTATTCACCTTCTCGGAAAATTTTCATTACAAAACACCGTCACTTATCTTCCAAAATGTGGTGGTGCCCCATCATTTTTTTCCTTCCATATCTCCGGAACAAAAAGGAATTAACCTATAGGTCATATAACATTTTTTGATTGTAATGACCCCCGGAATATATGGTATAAGTTTGTCGGTCGAGTCGCGGAACATCCTGTATAACACCTTCGCTGCCAAGCGGTCATTTCAAAATTGTCCCTGAAGACCAGAACTGGTACCTTATAACAGGGTTAATTCTATGTAGTTTGGTAGTTTTATTTTTATTTTATCTTTATTCAGTAATTAGTTATTAATAAAAATATGAGCGGACACCGGTGTCTGCGGTTGGCGCAGTATTATCACATACTGGCATTTAGATCGCAAGGCGCCATAGCGGACACATTTTTTCTTTTTTCCTGCGCCACAGCAGACACCTTTAGCGGACACAATGGAATCGGCGGATACGAATATACTTGCAATAAATTAATAAAAAATTAATTAACTAGGGTGCTGTGCATTAGTGTCATAGCAATTGTTTTCAATCATGTCTGTCATTAGCTCTGTTCGATGAGAAGTGCTTGAAGTGCAGAGTAGAATAGTGCAGTGCAGTGTAGTGTACACTAGTACAGTCTAATTCTTGTGGTTTCATAAAACACACTAGTGTATTTTTGGGCAAGTTTGCTCAGCTGTGAGTAATCAAGCCAAGCGTAGCCAAAGGTGTAAAAGGTTAGGTTGTTTATAAACACAGTAATATCATAAAGCTGCAAAGAAGTGACTGCAGAAATGTCTGTTTTAAAGAGCATAATGTTTGAACTAATAAACGATTCTGACGAAGATCAGTCATCACTTGATTCTTCATCAGATTCAGAGACAGATATATTAATTAATTCTTTATATAAGAAAACAAAGAGAATATACCATATCTGAATCCATTATTTTATTTTCTCAATGTGTAAAATTTTAGGTTAATAAACAGATATGTAGATAGGATAGAATTAAAATGTCTACAAAATAACATTTAGTTACCCCCACTCCTAGTCTGCACTTTCTACACTACCTCGCGAGTCAGGTCAGAAACGTGAGCACTAGTTCTTAAAATTTTTGTCATCGAACAGCCTGCCAGAAGCTGCCCGTTTCTCATAAAACATGTTAGTGTAAGAAAGTTAACACTAGGGCGGCCTAGTACATGTCATCGAACAAAGCTATTATTTCGTAATCTTTCGTGTATTTGAGTTTTTATTATGGCGCATCATTTCACCAATACAGAATTTATGGATATGATATTAGCGTACGGAGAAGAAGAACAAAATTCAGTAGCTGCATCTCGCCTTTATGCACAAACGTTTCCCCAAAGACATCATCCGGGACGAGAAGTTTTTCTACGAGTGGTGCAGCGTGGTAGAGAAAGTGGTCATTTGCAACCGAGGCTCGAACAATTGCTATGATACTAATGCACAGCACCCTAGTTAATTAATTTTTTATTAGTTTATTGCTACTAAAATAATTTCAAACTTTATTCGTTATCTCCGTAAATAAACAACTTTTACTAATTTTTTTTTTTCCATTATCTGTAATTACCTATCACAAACTATCATTCCTCACATTTATGCGTATAGGTCAAGAATCACCCTGTATTACCTCAGATGACTTTATTTTATAAATATGGAGTTAAAAATATTAAATCCGTATTTTTTAAATTTTGTTAAATAGATAAAAAAGGCTTTACAATTAGTTTAAAATAAACAGGAGATATTGTTAAATTATTTTGTAGTAATCTATCCTTCATAAATTAGCTGTACTTAAATGATTATCTTAAAAGTTTATCGGTCACACTATTCTTTTGATGATTTAGCATTTTATTGCCATAATATTATAATTATCGACTACTATGTTGATAAAAATCATATCATACTGATCCAATTCCAATATTGCTGTGCAATTGTATCGATAATGATGATATTATCAGATTGACAGTAATTATCAGAATATTTAGTACTTTAGATAATATTTGCAGGTAATATTTTTGAAGTACGGCTGCACTAATAATATTAAAAACTAAATTATTTAACTTACGACAGGTCCTCGGTGATAATTTTTCCAGTCAAAATCTTTGTCGGCCCTTTCGTTGGGTGTGCTCTCGTCGACTAATCTAAAATAAATACACTCTTAATTTTTATTTTAATAAAATGGTCTATTTTACCTACTTTTGCACATTCTCCACGTAGACCTCGGATTTAATTTGAACTTTATTGACGAATTCGTTGAATTCACCACTTTTGTGTGGGGGGACCATGATATCGACGGGCTTATTAATGCCTGATGCGCCTTTCCAGATGTTATACTAGAAAATTAAGATTAATTTATGAGTAATATGGATTTTTTATTGAACAATAATTCATAATTACAACTACACATTATGGGACACAATATTCTCTTCACAATAAAATAATATTAGAACCATCTCTACCCATTTTTGAATTATTGCTCCAAAAGTCAATATACCCCACATTTAGATAAAAACTTCAAAATTTTTAAAAATCTAATTTTTATGTATCTAGATACTTCTCAATGCGCTGATTCCAAATTTTGAAACCGCAGGTCGATATCTCGTTTCGTTCTCGAGATATTAAGGTTTAAAGATTTGCTCAAAATTGCCCATTTTTGGGTTATTACCCAAAAATGGGTCGAGATATGAATTTGGCGACAACACCATTCGATTCTACGGGCAAAATTACATAAGTACACCAATTTTCAGAATTTTTGAACACCGCATACAATCTCTAAAGCAAAATAACTGAAAATGGCCAAAAATCGCAAAAATCCTAAGGGGTACCCCTTAGGATTTTTTCAGATTTTGGGCATTTTCAGGGGTTTTCAATCTTTTATTCATAAAAAATGAACCGGTTAGACAAAAATTATGAAAATTAAGGTACTTATGTATTTTTGTCCGCAGAATCGAATGGTGATGTCGCCAAATTCATATCTCGACCCATTTTTGGGTTAATGCCCAAAAATGGGCAGTTTTGAGCAAAACTTTGAATGTAAATATGTCGAGAACGAAACGAGATATCGACCTGCGGTTTCAAAATTTGGAATCAGCGCATTGAGAAGTATCTAGATTCATAAAAATTAGATTTTTAAAAATTTTGAAGTTTTTATCTAAATATGGGGTATATTAACTTTTGGGGCAATAGTTCAAAAATGGGTAGAGATATAAACTTGGTAGTAATATTATTTCATTGTAAAGAGAATGTTACGTAAGTGTACGCATTTTTAGAGTATTTATATATGAGTATACATAATGGATATTCATGTGATAATTTTATTGGATTTATAGAATATTTTCCAATGAACTTTCTGTGGAATTTGTAATTTTTTTTGTTATGTTCGTGTTACAATTTTACTGGATATATAGAATCTTTTCCAATGAATTTTTGGTATGGGATTTGTACAAAATATATCAAATTAACGGAAGGTCTTGTGCTGGCCACGACAGATTTTTTTTTTTTTTTTTGAATGGTTTAAACGTGAAAACAAAAGGCATAAATGGTCCACATGTATTGTAAAATTCTTTGATACGGACGTTTCGGGCTTAGCAATCGTTGAATATACAGTAATTTATAAAATTTATTACAATTTTTTTTAAGTTGTAATAGACGCGATGATCTATGTGAACTACGTCGATAACAATTTTAAATACAGCATATCAAAAAACTTCCGAATCAATTTGGAGTCGGTGAAATACTGTATTTCACCAACTCCGAATTAATTCGGAATTTTTTTTTTTGAAATGCTGTAATATTAGTAAATACGTAGTTATATATTTAAATCAATAAAAATTAAATAGCAGGAGGTATTTTGTTGGCCATATCAGATTTTTCATAATGATAGTACTGAACGTTATTTATGTCTCGGAGAATAAAATTAAATACTTTATGAAGTACAATGACCAAAATATTAAAAACAATTTTACAAATATCAATTATTTTTACTTACATCCAAAGCATGTTCTTCAAACTGTCTCAACTGCTTTACTTGTTCTTCAGTGGTAGGAATCAACCTGTAAACCTTGTAATTGTCATACCTGGCCACTTGGGCACAGATACCCGAAACGAGTAAAGCAGCTAAAATCGCGAACTTCATGGTTGCAACTATACCTGTCCACGAAAAATCCACCATATTTATATCATTGTATTATCAGATATGGATGTTATCAGATACACGTTGCGATTTGCGATCTGCACATAGATAGGATTTATTATTAACTTTTTATCTAAATTTTAGTCATGGGAAAATTTTATGATTATGTGACAGAACAAAAGTAATTCACATCTTATTTAATGTTGTCTAATAATATCTTCAAAATCTATAAAAAGGTATTATCGAATTAAATGGTTAATATCTCATAAAAAAAGTTTAATTTTTTACCGCGTGATGAAGTGATAAGGTTATATGATCTTTTACTTTTAGCAATATTATTAGTTTGAATTAATATCTTAAAATTAGCAAATATTGAAAGAATTGTATATTGGTTGTTCACTTCACAAAAGACACTAAATAAATGTAAACAACCAACAACAAAGACCTAATTTTTTCTCTCAAAATATACGGTATTCAGCATTTTATTTACAAACAAAAAGTATTTCTCTTTTCATTGGACTCGGTTAAAAAAAATTCAAATAAATTTTAAAATATTTTTATGAGTTCAAAGACAGGGATTATAGTTTTGTTTATATACTCGTATTAGGCAAATAAAAGATGTATTTGCATTTATGAATATGCTTGTAGTATTTATGTTATCAATATGATAAACGAAAAATGGAATTAATATTCATTTTAAAATTTAAAATTGTTTATGTGGACAATTATAAATATGAGATTGTAGAACAAATTTCTGTATCTACTCCTGTTAATTTATAGAAATTATACTTTTATTTCGGGTTCGATCCCGACCGACGCCAAATATTTCCAATTTTAAATGGCACAAAAGTGACCCCTGTGGTGCACTCTCCACGCCAGCAAAGAGTGCCCGTGAGGTGACGCCGGGTAAACTCTCGCACGGTACAAATATATCATCAACATTACCGAAATCTGTATACAACACAGATTGGCACACTCAGAAATGGGTAATATGCCATGATGATATATTTATTTATTTACTTATACTTTTATTTCTTGATATGTTATGATAGGTGTGACATTCCTAATTACACTGTTCACAGCAAACAATGTATTTTTTCTGCAGTCTATATACAAAGTAGGCATTTGCGCTCTGTCGGTATATTACATAACCAAAAACATGCCGTAATGCTGTGTAAAGGAATACAAAAATAAAATAGGGTATTCATGTGGGGTCCCGTAGCCGAGTGCCTGAGTGTCTGGTCACGAACCTGGGGGAACCGGGTTCGATCCTGACAGACGCCAAATATTTCCAATTTTAAATGGCACAAAAGTGACTCCTGTGCTGCTCCTGCTATGAGTGCCTGTGAGGTGACGCCTGGTAAGCGCCCACACGGTAAAATATATCGTCATCATTACCGATGTCTACATGTGTTGTAGATACTGGCACACCCAGAAATGGGTAATGTGCCGTGATGTTATATTTATTAATTTATGTACAAAAACGAAATAAAAAATGCTTAGATTAGATTGAAGCAATAAAGTGAACTAGAAAAAAATTCTTTTGTGTTTATCGAGCGCAGATGGACATTGTCGATTTTTAAAATCGACAATATTCTATTTTGCGCTCTTAATACACAAATAGCTATTTTATAATACCGTATAACATATAACGTGTACATTTACAAAAACGAAAGTAAAAACTGCTTAGATTAAATTGAAGCAATTAAAAAATACAATCGTTATTTATTGAGTAGGACTGTAAATACAAATGTACCTACATTTTATTATTATTTGTTATGGTGGAGGACCCCATTGTGGCGACTGTAGATATAATCCTCTGTGTGTTTCGAGCGCAAATGAACATTGTCGATTTCGAAAGAATTAACAACATCCCATTTAGCGTTTTTAATACACAAATAGCTATTGTTAGTAAATTAAATATTATGTGACGAATTTGTTTTCGTAAATATCGTCAACTAAGTGAATTAAACTCAGCTTGCATATAACTACACTAACTGCGATATTAGTGAAAAACAGGAAAACATATAAATCATTACATTTTAGTTTAATTTTTTATTTTATTTTTATTTATTTTTGGAGACAATCCGTGCCTTTTAGCTTCTTCCATAAGTGTGACAACAGCATCCATGATTTCTTCGCCTGTGGGTATAATCTCTTCTTCTGGCAATTCGAAACCATGGTCCCCGGTGTCTCGTAACTCGAAGGCACAAACCAGAGGAGTTTCGTAATTATATTTTACCCAGTCTATACTGCTACCCGTAACAGGATCTGCCAGGAACATAAATGATAAGATATTATTTGAAATAAGGTACGGCAAAAGGTTAATAACTTTGATTTGAATTCAGCTGAAATTTTTCCAATTCATTCTTTATTTTATTTAGAAAATTTAGTTTAATTAAATAAGGTAATGCAGGCAAACTTAATTTAATCTGAGAGAAATTTAGTGTTTATATTTTATAATAATAAAATTCGTTGGTTAATAGAAAATACCATTAAAACTTTTTTGTTAATAATTTTAATTGATTTTCAAAACTGTTATTTCAATTTTCAAATATTTTCAATTATTTGAAGCATTATTGTTTAAAATTAATAGGCCACTTTTGCGTAAGAAAAAACAGATTTTCCATGTTAAACACCTATGGTCCGATTGTCATGTTACACCTGCCGGTACTTATACAGGTGTCTCTTAAATAGGGGGACATGGCTTAACCACAGATTCCCGAGGCTAAAATAAGACGATTTAACCAAACTTGCTTCTACCGGAAAGTGTACCATTTAGCCAGAAATCTGCTTCAAAGTTCTTCGAAAAAAAAAATTTTGCTTATAATAATCGGACGCTTTATTCGATTTGGATGAAATTTAGTATGACAGTTTATATGTTTATAAGTCATCTTTTAAGGTGATACGTGTCATTATTAGTGAACTACTAGTGTATGAAACTTAGGTCTCCCAACATAAATTAGACCGTAACTTTTTAATGGCAATGCCGAAAACGTGAAATTATTTTCTTCAGAAAGATACATTCAATAGTAAACTTTTCTCTCTCTAAGTAATTTGTGATATCTGTTACGGTTCACACAGAAAAAAATAAAATCTGAGTGTCTGTACTGCTAAATTTTTAAAATAAATTTAATCTAGCAGTCTATCCAAATGTCAAATAAGTAATTTTTAATGACAGTAACAATTGTTTTACGGGTTGTCAAAAATTTTCTTCGCAATATTCTAAAATTAGTAACATCCGTTTGTTCGGCCTAATAATATTTTACTATCATTATTATTAATAAGACGATTACATATCTCAGCTTACTTCTAAACAAGTTGTGAAGATTGACAACTCGTTACTGTCATTAAAAATTAGGTGTTTGACATTTGGATAGACTGCTGGATTAAATTTATTTTAAAAATTTAGCAGTACAGACACTAAGATTTTATTTTTTTCTGTGTGAACCGTAACAGATATCACAAATTACTTAGAAAGAGAAAAGTTTACTGTTGAATGTATCTTTCTGAGAAAAAATAAATTTGCCTTATTGGCATTGCCATTAAAAAGTTACGGTCTAATTAATGTTGGGAGACCTAAGTTTCATACACTAGTGGTTCACTAATAATAACAAGTATCACCTTAAAAGATGACATAACCATATAAACTGTTGTACCAAATTTCATCCAAATCGAATAAAGCATCCGATTATTATAAGCAAAATTAATTTTTTTTTCGAAGAACTTTGAAGCAGATTTCGGGCTAAATGGTGCACTTTCCGGTAGAAGCAAGTTTGGTTAAATCGTCTTATTTTAGTCTTAGGAATCTGTGGTTAAGCCATGTCCCCCTATTTAAGAGACATCCTGTATATGTAACGACAATACTCACGTATCTCTTCAGCTATATTTCCTATAGTATACTCTGTTCCATATCTTGATTCCAAACTGTCTAATGCTTTCTGCCCTATTTCCTTAGCTTCATAATAGTTATCAAGTTCTTCGTCAGTGTGTCCATATGGGAGAAGAATTTTCTGGCCATAAGAATGGAACGCTAAGTATGCTAGTAAGTTCTCGGAGAGACTGGCTATATACTCAGCAAATGCATATATCTCAGGCTCAGAGAAAGGCGCTGGGCCAGCGTATGTTATTTTGCAGGGATCTCTACTGGAACCTTCTTCTATTAACGAAATAGTTATTAATATTAATAGGGCAATTCTGAACAAATCTGTAAGTCTTACAGATCTGTAAATCTGTAAAAATCTGACAAAAACCCCTCTATATTTGTTTATTAATATAAACTTTCGTTGCAATTTTGTTCATTTATTTTTGCCCTCCTGAAGTGTAATGGGAACTTTACAATTGTATACACAGCAAGTGTAACCTACATTTTACGCTTACTGTGTTGGAACTTGTCTAACTATGCGGTAAAATAATCAAAATACACTGGACGTTCATGGGCATTTAGAAAAGAAATCATCTTTACTATAATAAAGTTCATGTAAAAAAGTACTACCTACATAAGTTATTTTTTTACTTTAACATTTCCTATATTTAAAATTAATTTATTATATACCAAAATCACGGCAGCGACATCTGTCATTATTGTAAAAATCCGCCGTTACCGACAAAGTCACCAATCGATATACCTGTCAAATACG
This sequence comes from Ophonus ardosiacus, assembly GCA_943142095.1. Classification (NCBI taxonomy): domain Eukaryota; kingdom Metazoa; phylum Arthropoda; class Insecta; order Coleoptera; family Carabidae; genus Ophonus; species Ophonus ardosiacus. Next base: position 54,915,071 of record OW964827.1, on the reverse strand, counting down.
CGAGGCGAACATTGCTGAAATGTCAAATATCGACACCTACCTATTATTTATTACGAAGAAAACATGAGCAAATAAATATATTATCAATCATAAACAACGTCTATTATTACAAATAAAGTTTCGCTAGAAGAAGTACTCTAATATAGGTAGGTAAAATCTAATTTGGAAATTGACTTAATCCCAGTATTTTAAACTAACCCTTTTCAGAAGTACAACCTATCTCATTAAAAAAAGCAATTTTCTTTATTGTTGGCCAAAAAATTTTATACAATTCTCGTGCGTTAAGTATTTTACAGCTCTCCAGCTAAAAAGGCACTTGTCTTAAGGGCTCGTGCCTTAAACAAAGCTGTCGCGCTGAAAAATAAAACTTACACGCACTCGAATGTAAATAACTATTACAAATTTACAGATCTGTAAGACTTACAGATTTGTTCGGACCCATGTTTATTATTATCTGTGGCAATAGTATAGAGAGTTGTTCTTAGGGCCGAATTATTATTATGAAGATGCAATTGGGCGAATTTCCCTAACTGAATGTCGTCGATTTTGAGGGAGAACAGCCTATAGTTCCCTCCCTAAGTAATTAATACTATACCTAACCACCTATAAGGCCAGTTACGATTTGGATCAGCCCCATAACAATCATCATAATATGGTTGGCGTGTCTTCCTCCAAAGCCGGTCCTGGAATATTTCTGTATTAAAGTTTTGAAACATTCAGATTTAAGAAAAAAACAAGATATAAAAATACATTTTCCTACTCCCGTGCGTGAAGTGAGTACTTCACCTATCAATTTTTATGTGTGAAGTTTGATTTTTTGCACACAGTGCGTGAAGTAACATTTCACGCACCCTTCATTATTTTAAATATTACAAACTGAATTGTATTTTAATAAAACAAAGCTGTTAAACACCCGTAACGTTGGTAACCATGGTTACACAAGTCGATAATACAGAGGCTTTACGTTAAAAGAATGAAAATGTGAAAAAAAATATATTTTATTGCAAGCCTATTTTACATTCGGGTGGTTTGCAACACTCGCCTTCGGCTCGTGTCGCAATCCCCATCCACATGTAAAAATTTCAGCTTCACACACTCACCACATAATATACTATTTTTTACGTCTGTTAAAAAAGTACACTTTTTTCATTAAAATGGATATATAAAGTATATGTCTTTTTTAACACAATAAATGTAAAAAGGGCACTTCTTTTAACGCTACAGAGTGAAATAATGAAACTTTACTACACAAGGGTGTAAACTTCTTTCGGCCCGAGGTATGTACAACGTTTTACGCACAACTGCAATCAAATGAAATGTTTTTAAATTAATTTTTAAATACTTTTAAAGCTTGTTGCTATACAAAAATATTATGTGGCCAGGTGGCCATGTCACAAAACAATAAGGCGATGCATTGCATTGCTAACTAATTGGTTATATGAATATTTTTTTAAATATCAAGCTTAGAGATTTGAGACAATTTCTGAAGTAAGTCCTTAAGCAATTCTAATAGAATCTAGTGAAAATTTAGCGGAACTAATATCATTTTTTAAAAATAAGAGTCTTGATTACATTTCCAATTGTATTTTGGATGTTTGGTTTATCAGTAAGCGGGCTCTTTCTGTATTTTACCGCCCGCATATGCTACTTTATCGCCCGCAGGGTGTAATCTTTCAGTTTCCGCCGTGGTAACTACGATGTAAACAAATAATTTTAAAGCAGATGTGCGTAAAAAAAATTTGTATGCAACTTGAGTAAAAAGTTTCATTTCACTCATAGGATTTGACGAACTCGCCTGCGGCTTGTTCGGTCAAACTTTCCTACTCGTGAAATAAGACTATACTTTTTATACTACTGGGGAGAGAGCTGGGCAGCTTTCCAAATTCAAGAGTACCGTAATTTAAGAGTGTAGTGGGTTTTGGAAAAATGAGTTTTGTTGGAGTAAAAAATTGAAATATTTTTAAAAAATTAACAAAACTACTTATAATTACAACATTAATGTCAAGCCCCCTCTGAGAATAAGGTTATTTTAGAATGATTTTGAGTAATTTCGTAATCTGGAGTAGGGTTTTGAAACGCAACCCTGAAATTTGTTTTGGTAGCGTGTTTCAGAGGTGATGCGTTTTGTTTTCATAGTTTGGCGGTTTTCATATTGAAGTTTCTAGTGCGTATTGAGTTATTTTATATTTTTTGCCAAACTATGGAAAAAAAACGCATAATACACTGTAAATCAAAACAAACTTCAGCTCGCCGTCCTTGAATCTGACAGTTTCTCCCCAGTTTTTGATTGGCTAATTCGCTTCGTTTGTTTATACTGACATCAGTGAACGTATACTGGTACCCATCTGGATTGATGATAGGAAAAATATGCCAGTCATATGCCTTGGCGATGTCTTTAATAGCGGGGCTTTTGCTGGTAAGAAGCTGGTTTAGAATGAAAGTAACCGTAGCAGGAGAAATCCACTCTCTAGCGTGGATGCCTCCTTCTAGGATAATAGCCTTGTTATTCTTATTGTGGGAAATCTTCAATCCTTTTAATACTCGTCCCTCATATGACTTGCCTATTTCAAGCAATGACACGTTTGGGTATATCTGAGGTAGACTATCTAACCATTGGTAGATCTAAAATATTCATTTTTAAAATGGAAGTTACGAAAATTCGCACATGCACACACACAAATACAGACATCATAGTAAAAATAGCAAAATCGAATACTAGCGACCCTATTCATTAAAAAATCATTATCGAATTTTTTGACCGAAAATCTTTTTTACCTGAAGGTGACGGAAGGTAAAAAGGCTTTATTTCTAGCGTAACCTGGGCAACAGTCGTATCAATAACTGGTTATTTCCATATTGTAACATTATTTTTAATTTTTATATCATTTATCGAATTAATTTTTATACAAGTATATACAATATTTATACAGGGTTAGTTAAAAGTATGGAGACGGCGATTTGTTGTCGTTAATATTCATTTTAGGAAATTATGTTCAATACAAAAGTTTTTTAAGAAATTTTGATTTACATTTGAGAATACTTGAATTTTTTTTTTCTTCAATTGTTTTTAATTTTTTTAAATGGGAACCTATTAATTTTACTCCACCATTTGATAGAGTGTTTTTTTTTCTCTTTACAACAGTATGTTTGTTCTTTTGTTTTTCAATTTATTTTAATAACATTTTTACAAGGAAAAACACCTGTTCAAGTATTTACGAATAGTAGGTTCATCTAAGACAGACAAATTTATTTCCAATAAAGTTGTCGGTCATAATCTTATCATTAAAAATAAATTAATAACTAAGTAAATTACATCGTTCGAGTTTGTTTATCCCTTCGCTTTTGTCTATCTGAGATGTACCTACTATTCGTAAATACTTGAACCGGTGTTTTTAATTGTAAAAATGTTATTCAAATAAATTGAAAAACAAAAAAACAAACGTACTGTTGTAAAAAGAAAAAAACACTCTATCGAATGGTAGAGTAAAATTAATATGAAAAAAACAATTGAAGAAAATTAAGTATTCTCAATTGTAGATCAAAATTTTAAAAAATATATTAACGTCAATAAATCGCCGTCTCCATACTTTTAACTAATCCTGTATATAGGGTACCATTTAAAATGGTATTTATTTGTAAAATTATAAATATAGTTTTAGTTGGAAAACCCGGTACTTGAGATAAATATAGTTCGTAAGTTTATATCGTAATTAATTTTTTTTTTATAATAATGAACAATTCAGTTGTAATTATAAAGATAATCAGGCCTATTCTATAACTCAGCAATTAATTTTTAGCAACTAGTTAATATTTTTGTCTAATAGATAATGATTTGACAACTAAACGTCCATTTTTTGTTATATGTCAACCACTACAGTTAAAGAGCAGGCCCGAGGCCCGATTAGTATTATTTAAACTATTTAAAATTTTATATATTTAGAACAAATATTAGTATTCGTTTTTGTATTTCAACAAAGTAATATCTCTAAAAATAGTACATTTTGATTTGGAATGTATTATTCTTTATAAAGATTTGGGAACTTTTTTGGTTGACTATTTTCTCAATGTACCAACATGTTTCCGTTTATTATTATTATTATTATTATTATTATTATTATTATTATTATTATTATTATTATTTTGTTTAAATTACCGTATACAGAGAGTAGTATTCGGTCCAGTCAAATTTATTCGATCTACGAACTCTCTTCTTCACAAGTCTGAAAAAAAAATTAGGTTTGTGTTGGGCTATTTGGAATAAACTTAATCTTACTTTTGCAAGTTGCTTACGCTTAATTCATATTTAATTTTGGTTCTTTGGACAAATTTATGAAATTCTTCAGTTTCCTTTGGAGTTATTATAACATTAACCGAAGAATTTTTAATTGTTGGTCTTTTCCAAATATCAAACTGAAAATGAAATAAAAATCTAAATAAGAACATTATGTAATAGTAAAAAGATATTTAGGTATTAAATTAATCATGCAATTTAAAAAAAAGATAAATAATAAGTATTTTAATTCATTTTTCTCAATACATTACATTATTTTCCAAATGTGATTTATATGAACTATAAATTTCAAAATGAAACACATTAATGCAAGTTTTCGAAACAATGTTAATATCACTATTTACAAACATTATTTAAATTGCATTACCAAATTATTGGACTAGAATTATTATATCATTCATACAAATTTTGACCTTATTTTCTCAAAATATAAAGTTGGTGAATTGAAATAATAGTCTTTGTGGAATAGATGCGTAAAGCCGACTTTTTAGACTTGAAAATCTTCTTCTATTAATCACCTACCTTTTCTCGTAAACTTTTTTGTTTTCAAATGTATTGTCAAAGTAATCATTAGCCACGGCGACTAAATTTTTTTATTTGAAATCGTCACTAAAGCGCACAAAAATCGTTATTAGAAACTCAGATATCGGCAGTAAAGTAATCCATTATACGACAATTTCAAGCATATGCAGTGTTCCAACCTTATAATAATAGGCTATTCCACGACATTTTTTTAAATTTTTTGTCTTGAAATACATAAAAATATAAAACTAAATGTGAAAGTCCAAGTTAAAAATTCCTCCAAATAAGCGAGATATTTAGGTCTGAATATTAAATCTGCTTTGTGACGTAGGTACTGTGGATATACCAGAAGTAAACAAACAGTGGTTCACAAACCACGAAAAATTGTTAAACAAATTACAAAATAATGTATATTTAAATTGTAATATTATAATTCATTATTAGAGACATAAAATAAAGTATTTCACTTAATTTATTTCACTTTTTTTTATCATTTTATAAAAATAAAGAAATTAGAACGTCACCCGAACAGCAACCGAACAGATCCCACACAACCGAAGAAGTATATTCTTAGTTAGGGCGGGGCTTCTCAAAATCTACTTGGATCCTATTTGCTCAAACACTCGTGCACATGTCCTGCATCATCAAAAGCAAAACTCCCCGTGTCTTCTAGAAGGAATAATTTATAATAAAAGAAATATGGTTTTCCTTATCCTTTAACTATTATCATTCTTATTTTCAATAAACTTTTACTATTTTTGATTACTGTGGAATAGCCTATTGTTGTACATGGTACAGAGCTTTTCAATTGCGTGTCAGTTGTAACATTAAGTTGTAATGAAATTAACAAATTGTTTATTTGTAAAGTAGGTATTTTATAAATAAAAAAGTTGAACTAAAAATTATTTAAAATTTTGTGACTTCACGAAAATTTATTAAATAAATAATAATTATTTACTTCCAGGTTTTTTAATTCACGCAACTGCTCATCTGTTGTTGGGAAGATTTTATATATTTTATAGTTCTCATTTCTTGTTACTTTGGTATTAATGCTGGTCGCCAAAATAAATACAGTGCAAACTTCTAATTTCATGTTTGTGACTAGTTTTCCCGTGAAATATCATTCATTTTATTTCTGCTACTATACTGTGATTTATTTGAAACTCATAAATTATTTTTTATTGATTTAACAAACTTCATAACATGTTACAATCATGTAAAACTATTTTGAAAACAGATTTTTTTTATATAATGCATTCATTAAACCATGCACTTGTAGAATTACTTAGAATGCTCTGATTTCTTATATATTATTGGCTGATGATGGAAGGTAAAGCTGTTTATTTATTTTCCCACCTCGAGAAGGCGGTATACATCGTATTAATGAAATATTCATACAACAAGATATATAAACTACAAAATTAATTTAAAATAAGTATTTTTATTTGCTTGTTACTGATTAGCTATTCAAATTTAACTGTTACTATTATTTTTTACCTCTCGCTAAGAGAGGTATTGGATTCATGCTAAAAATTGCATATTCAGATTTAGTGAATTTTAACATTTTTACAAAGATGGCTGTGTAAGTGTATGTGTGTGTGTGTGTGTGTGTGTGTGTGTGTGTATAAGCCAAAGTATGTACAGTATAGCAGTGTTAATTAAACACGCGCCTGCTATACGTATATTTCATCATATACCCTTCAGAAATACCGCCAACTTCGTTAATGAATTGGAAGAATCTCGAACATTTAGAAGAGTAGGAGGAAACTTGTTCATAGAATGAATTGAAAAATAAAGAATAGATTTAATTAGATTGTTTTGTGTACCAGAAATGTTAAATACAATATGTACTTGTATAGCCTAATACGGAATTGGCGAGAGGTATTGTGCTTGCCGTAACAAATTTTTAAAAATGTTTAATAGCATGAGATTACAAATATTTTCCAAATTTTGTCAATCGATATCTTTATAAATACATTCTTGTCTTTTTAAATGTCGGCAACTGTATGAATTAAGTACGCTACTGTCGTATAGATGACGCAGGGAGTTATTCATAGTCCCAACATTTTATTTTAATCATTTATTTATAAGATTTTAATGTTTTTCGAGAAAGTTACCGCTTTTTCGGCAATTTGAAACGGTGGTCTCCCTGTAACTCAAAAAGTAGAGGAGCAGGCTTTGATTTTTGGCGCTCGATGCAAATTATGAAAATGTTGCTCCATAGAAAAGTAAAATAATAGTATATTATACGCCAAGGTTGAGAAGATAATCATTATTGACCCAGCGCCTATTGTAACCCGAGGGCGAAGCCCGAGGGATATAAGGCGCCTGGTCAATAATGATCTTCTCAACCGTGGTTTATATACTATTTTTTCACTACTAGCACATAAATTCTCTTTGAATTTTTTTTATTGATAATAACAATAATTTTGACATGAATAATAACGTTATTTATTTGTTAATATTCACAAAAACAAAGTAAGCAGCATTTGTTTTTATCTGACGTTTTGCTCATTTCTCTGGTTTGATAACCTCACTTATGGGCCTTGATTTGTATTTGATTTAATTATTTAATAAAAACACTTTGTGCTGTTACAGTCAGCAGCCTTATTAGTTTATTATTATTTTTAAATAAATCTATTGAAATGTATTTACCTACAAATACAAAAAAATAGTGATTTGTTCAATCCTACATCTACAAATATTTCACATTTTCACCGAAACAGCACAGTGGCCAGGCGAGGCGGCAGCGTAGGTCAATTTAAAATTATAGTGGCTAATTTAAATTATATACTTAACACCTTTCTTGAGTTTAATGAGTTAAATAATATTTGGATTTGGAGGCTTGAGTTTGATTGAAAAGTGACAGTTTGCATTATAGACCTAGGTTAATAATAAATTATTATTGACCTAGGTTACCATGGTTACAAGCAAGCGGTAGTGAAAAACAATTTCTCATGTCAAATAAAGGTAAATAATAGTGGGTTCCTAGGCTAGTAGTGAAAAAAAAAAAACAAAACTTCTCGCCATTTCCATTATGTGTGAGTCTGAATATTTATTTATTGTAGATACATATTTCACAATTATTCACAGAATAATTTTTATAAGTTAATAATTATTTATAAATAGTGTAATAAATATTAAAATTAATATCCTCGAGCAGCGATTTCTCTGATTAGCGAAACCAAACCATCAGTGACCTCTTCGCCTACTGGGATGATCTGATTTGCAGGTAGAAGAAATCCTCTTTGGCCCTTATCTCTCAGTTCGATCGTGTAGGTGAACGGGACATCGAAGGTAGCTTTCACCCAATCTACGCTCACTCCAGATGACGCGTCTGAAAAAATTATTTATTGCATTATTTCACTGCTGTCTCCATATTGTTCCTAACAATAACCGCGACCGCCACTATCATCAAATACAAATCGTCCCTGGGCCCGTATATGGCCCGCTTGTAGATTAAGTTTACTTGTTAGCTAAATACATAAAGTAGAAAGCACTCTATAAAATTTTCAGAGTTGTGTTTTTTATGAATTTACATAATTTTATACAAAATTAGTGTAAAAAAAAAAAAAACTGTAATTTACAAGTAGAAAACGTCAAAAACGTAAAATACGCAACTGCGCTTGCGCAATGTAGTTTTATCTGTCATCACTGCAGTCAAATACTGTCAACTGTCAGCTCATAAAAACAATATACAGGGTGGAAACGAACTTAATGTCATAAATTTAAGGGTGAGTAGTATGACATGTGTAGATTATCGTCCTATATCCATTCTCTCTAATATTTCTAAAATTCTTGAATCTATAATCTACAAACATATCTATAATTCCGTTCAACACCATATATCTCCGCGTCAACATGGATTTTTTAAAGGCAGATCAACTACAACCAATCTGATGAACTTTACTGAAACTGTACTGAATTCATTACACGATAACACTCAAGTTGATGTTATTTATACAGATTTTTCGAAAGCATTTGATCGTATTAACCATAAAATCTTATTGCATAAGCTAAATAACAACTTTCAATTTTCTTCTGATCTTAAATTTATTTCCTCCTATCTCAGTGACCGTGTACTGTCTGTTTCCTACAATAACTATAAATCTAAGTCTTTTACGGCCACTTCTGGTGTTCCTCAAGGTTCAAATTTGGGTCCTTTACTATTCTTACTCTTTATTAATGACATTGTTAATTCTGTTCAGCACTCTCACGTCTTGTTATATGCTGATGACTTAAAGATTTTTAAAACCATTAATTCTATTGAAGATGCTAAACTCTTACAAGCAGATATTAATAACATTTTAGCTTGGTCTGAATCCTCTAACTTATTTTTAAATTACAGTAAATGCAAAATAATGAGCTACTTCGTCAAAAAAAAACTATTTATAAATATTGTTACAAAATGGACTCTCATATTCTTGAAAGGGTCACTGAATTTAAGGATCTTGGTGTTTTATTTGACGAAAAGCTCAATTTCACCAATCATATCTCCCATACTGTGAAATCTGCCTACAAAAATTTAGGCTTCATTTTTAGAAATACACAGTACTTTGTTCATATTTCAACTCTAAAGAAATTATATTTCTCGTTCGTAAGAACAAAACTTGAATATTGTCAGTTGGTTTGGAGTCCTATCTATAATAAATACAACCATTTAATTGAATCTATTCAACGAAAATTTGTTAAATTATGCTTCTTCAAACTTTTTAGACATTATCCCAGTTTTGATACAGACTACAAAGACTTGTTATGTGAATTTAATATTGTGTCTCTCGATACTCGCAGAAAAATTCAGTCTACATTGTTCCTTTACAAAATTTTGCATAGTGTTATAAATGATCCCATAATTCTTGAAAAAATTCCTTTTCTAGTTTCTGGGTATAATTCCCGGTTTAAATCTACCTTTTATTGCAATACTCCTCGAACGAACTATGAAATAAAGTCGCCTATTCGTATGCTTTGTTTCAATTTCAATAACTTACCAGAATATTTTGACATCTTTCTCGGCTCGATTGAAAAATTTAGAAGTGCTTTATACAATTATTATGTTCATTAACATATGCTACTATTTGTTACTGTCTAAAACATAACTTTACGTATTATTAAGTTTGGATTATTTTGTTTTGTGTAATTCCATTTACATGTTTATTACTTGTGTCTATAATTTATAAGTTTATGTATAATCAACCTGTAATTGGGGTCTTGAACCCTGTTGGTCAGATTAATAGTAAATAAATAAATAAAATAAAATAAACTGAAAGAATTATAAATATTTAAATGTACTATCAAACCAGTGGCACTAAAAATGTTCGCAACGAATACACTGCCCTTAATTTTGCGAATTTAAAAAAAATCTTTTTGTTCTATAATGAGTATATCAAATTATATATGTCATTGAAGTTTCGAGCAGAGGTATAGAAACGCCCTGCATAGAAATTTAACTAGATTCCAATATCTTCTTTCACAATAAGAATGTGGAAAGAATTAGTTGATTTAAATGTAATAAACAATAACAATACTTACACATTATTTCTTTCCAGTTGCCAAGTTTGAAAGTGGTACCATGACGCTGTCCCAATGAATTTACTAATCTTTGGCCCACTTCATACTAAAAAAAATAATTAAATATTCAAACCGTTTATTTATCTAACATTCCTTAATTGAGTTAAATGCCAGTATAATATATTTATTTGCTTCAGTTAGCCTGAATAAGTTGTGCGTTGTATAATTTAATATACATATTTATTAAATTAGTTCTAGTGATTAAGTTAAAAAATAGCTTACCGTTTTTATTTGTGTAATGTAATATAAATTATACTTACAAGTTCGTTATAATTATTAGCATACACTCCAGGACCATAAGGAATGAGCACCAACTGCCCATAGCTATGCAATGAAAGATAAAGAACTAAATCGTCAGCTATGGTAGATATAAACTCAGACACAGACTTCGTTTCAGGTTCAGAAAAAGGAAAAGGCCCCGCGTACATCTCTATGCATTTTCCGGAGGTTCCAACCTCTGTGAAAAAGTTTATTTTTTAACCACTGAAGAGAAATTTAAATTTTAATTCTCACCATTCCAGTGGTTATCCCAGTTACGGTTTGCATCGGCACCGGTACAAATACCGTAAGGTTGGCGAGTTTTACGCCATAATCGATTCTGAAAATGAAATTTTTATTTTCAATTTTTAACCAACATGTAAGTTGATAAATACGAACTAAAAGTTGTAGATTGTTTAATAAATAAGGAAATCTATAATGGGGGATTCCAGCTCAATCGAATTAAAGGAAAACAGTAAAAAAATACGAATCTATATGCTGAATAACGAATATTAATAAAAAAAAAATGAAATGGTATAATTGAGATATTTCGGAAATAAGGGGTGTTTTGTTATAGCGCTTCGACACTAATATGAAATCTATATATAATAATTGCAAGGTAAGAAAAATGTAAGCAGTCTGGTGTTTTTTATTTATTTAAAAAATCCTTAGAGGCGATCGATTTCGGCTTTTCAAAATGCCATCATCAGGCCACAGCGTCGGGTGATTTATTAGATGAAATATATATTAAATAATATGGTGTAAAATAATTTAATGTATATTTCATCTAATAAACCACCCGACGCTGTGGCCTGATGATGGCATTTTGAAAAACCGAAATCGATCGCCTCTAAGGATTTTTTAAATAAATAAAAAACACCAGACTGCTTACATTTTTCTTACCTTGCAATTAAACATGAAGGGTACAGGGGACGAAGGCGGTTTGTCAAAAAATGTAAATTTTGCAGGAGACAGTTTTTAAGATTTTAAGATTGTGTCATTTTTTGGATAATGCCTTCAGCTATGCACAACTTTGATGCAGGATTCTTCACTGTTTTGTAAATGAGTACGTCAAATTAGAATACTTGTCTGGCATCCTATTTTGGCGGAAATTTCGGTTTTTTAATTTGACACCAAAATAAAAAATCAAAATTTTCACCAAAATAGAATGGCAGACAAGTTTTCTAATATGTGGTACTCATTTAGAAAACAGTAAAGAATCTTGCATTAAAATTGTGCATAGCTGAAGGTACTATCCAAAAAATGACACGATCTTAAAATCTTAAAAACTGTGTCCTGCAAATTTTACATTTTTTGACAAACTGCTTTTTTACCCTGTACTCATCAACTTTCTTGATATATGAGAGTGGACAATCCACCTTTTTGCTTGGTACCGCATGGACATACCCGCCTTCTTCCTCTGTACGACAAATTTTCCATTAGTAATAACTTCTGACCTACCGTGTTTTTGCCCAAAAGAAATATTCCACGTAAAAGATTCGGTATTTACGTACAAGATGGCATGAAAATCCTAATTTCAAATTTTTAGTGACAAACCGCTTTCTTCCCCTGTACCCTTCATATGAATTCTGAACTGGAGAATTTCATTCACTACATATAATAATTTGATTGGCGACCGAAAGACCGCCTATACATGCATAACAAATAGCATGTACAAATGGAAGTTAATAAATTCATATTCGAAAGGAGGGGCTAACATTCCTGTACTGCAGTTTTCAAACAGTTTTTATTTGAACATAAATTTCTTGCATTAAACTTAATAATTTAAATACGCCTGTAATTATAAAGTATGTAGACTTATACAGTGTTATAATATTCATTTATTTTATGTAAACATAACCTAAAAAGTCCTCCTCTTGATCATTAAGTGGTGCGATGACTCTGTGCATGCATATTCTTACTTTGGAAATTTTGGTTTTGTATATTCTGGCGTCGAAGACTTTCCCGTTTATTTTTTAGAAAACTAAATTAATATAAAATTAAAATTACTGTATTTGAAATAATTTTAGATACAAGTTATTATTAATATTTTAATTTTAGATTTGTTTCGTAGAAAAAAGAATGTTTTTATTTATAGTCAAGTGTTTTATAGAAGATTTAAATTTTCTTAGAATTCTTTATTCAATTCATGTGAAAGATATGATGTCAGTAACAAAATGTTATCAAATAAGATAATAATTTATTTTTTATTTATTTATTTATTTATTTATTTATTTATTTATTTATTTACGGGAACCCAACAGATTACTCATATACCTCACGTTTGACAAGAATTTAAAATTCGGACACATTTGTTTTAGTCTTATTTTTGATATTTTTTAATTAACAAGGAGACAATATTTTTATTTAATTATTTACCCATCTATGTGTGTAAGCATATCCATCAGGGTTGATCGAAGGCACAATATACCAATCGTAAGTGTGTGCTATTCCCCTAACAAGAGGGTTGGTGCTAGTGAGTAACTCGTTGATAATGTACGTCACAGTGGCGGGACTTATCCATTCTCTTGCGTGGATTCCTGCAACGGGAGACAAGAATAAACACAGAGTTCACAAGGTGATGGACGAGCAATGCACCTCCTTCGATGAACACAGCTTTGTTGCCTTTTCGGAATGAAAGCTTTACACCTTTTATTGAACGACCTTCGAACGAACGGCCAACGGTGATTAAAGTAGCAACGGAGTTATGGCGGAGTGCCAGCGTATCCAACCATTGGTTTATCTACGGAAGGAATTGATTACTTAATTTCATTATTATTATAAGCAGATCTTATAAAAGATTGCGAAGGTTAGGATGTTTAATAGTTCCTGTGGGAGACTGTTATGCATTTTAGAATTTAGAACTTTTCCGTTTCTATTGCTGTTATATATCATAAAACTGTAATAAACTGGTAAAATTATGACACGAGTAGTCTGATTTTACTAAGGCTGTGTACGATGTTGCACTTTTATCACCCTAATATCTAAATCCTAAATTTATATGCTCTAAATCTAGTGATTACTTAGAATTTTAGGAATTAGATTTTAGGGTTTTGCAGGAGCACTAGAGATGCACTCGATTTTGAGCTTTGGCCCGGCCCGGTCCGAAGGCCGCCTCGATTTCGAGTCGATCATCGAGCCGGGCCGAAGAAATTTTTTATCGGGCCGAATCGGGCTAATCATTTTCAAAAATCGAGGCGAGTCGGACTTTTGATTTTGACCCGGCCCGAAAAATCTTATAGTTCAATCAAATGCACAGATTCCTTAATCCATCCATTTAAAATAGATGAAGTTAAAAATGATCATAATGATTTAATAACAACATACTTCACATATTAATAAATAAAAATGTATTATTTTACTTCAAGAATTCAACGTTATTCATTAAAGCATAATAATTATATTGTGATGTTGCTATTATTATCATAATGGTTTCTTGTCCTATTCTTGAGCAGAAACAAAGTTAGATAAAAAATCCTTATGTAAAGCAAATTATATTTTTTTATATAAGATTTGTGAAAAAGTTGTTTAAATTCTTTGGTAAACAAAGTGTTAAATACTTGTAGGTCTGTAATTTTTATAACAAACTTACACTAGAAGGGTCTCTTTTTTAACTACTTATGTTAACTAATGTTGAAAGTTATAAGAATGTAGAGGTTTTTTTATAAACATAAAAATCAACATTAGGAATGCCGGATGCACCCAATTTCGAGCTTTGGCCCGGCCTGGCCCGAAGCCCGGCCCGATTTCGAGTCAATTTTCGGGCCGGGCTAGCTAATTTTTTTGTCGAGTCGATCTTCGAGTCGGGCCGGTAATTTTTACTTTCGGGCCGAGTCGATCCAAACCTCAAAGTCCGGTCCGGCCCGGCCCGAATGCATCTCTAAGGAGCACACTGTGCCTTGAAGTTGACGCGCACTAATTAAGCAAATCATGTTCGTTGCCATAATTTGTAAAAAACGTCAAATTTACTGCCAAAGAATATCTTTTTAGCTTCTATTTTATGAAATATGATACTAATATTTACTCTCAAGCATCAAATTGAATCGAATTTTATAATTTATTTTTGTTGTTCTAAGTGTTGCCATACAAACCAATGGATATCACTAGTGTGCCATTCGGAGTTGTATTTAAGTGAAGAAGACCTAAATCTTAAATACTATATGCCAAAATGTGACATCGGACACATCCTAAATTACTAATTTGATATTTTGTGCAGAAACTGTGTCTCTTTGTTTCAAATAAAGGTTGTAGATAATAAAATTCTAAACCTCCTAAATCACTAATCAAACTTTGTTTTGCACGTTTTGCAAGCTGTAAAGTCGAATATGAAATTTTATAATTTTCGCTCATTTGGAGTGATCTCCGTGGAATTACACAAAATTACAAATAAATTCATAATATTTGAATCTATTCGCGATGCAAGTTTAGATGTCAACACAAATATGAGAGAAATTACTCAAAAATATTACAAAGTAAACAAGAGATTGACAGATGTCAGTACCCTCCAAACAAGTTTATTAGCGGCGCTGACATCTATACTACCATCGCGAATATATCAAAATTGCATTAAGCAAAATATTAAACAATTTACGTAAACGCATAAGTTTCAGTCATTTGTGTACAAATTGGCAATGGGGTATGTTAAATTTTACATATATATGATACTAGACCAAAAAATAAAATACCCGTATTTTTTTAAATTGATTAATTATTCGTAGTTTACGAGAAAATAATTATTAAAACTTTGGAGAAGGGATCTGTGACGTCAGTAGGGTAGAATGATTGAAGAAGACAGTTAGACTAAGATAGATATATTGTGGTAGGCGAAAGCGACAGCAGCTGTCACTTTCGCCATTCCATAACCTATCACAACATATCTATCTCAGTCTAACTGTCTTCTTCTACCATTCTATCCTACTGATGTCACAGATCCCTTCTCCAAAACATTAAATTGCTAATAGCAATATTATTACAAACTAATGTTTAGTTTTTATTATTATAATGAGAAGTTGTAGAGGTTTGTTTTTATATATTATGACTTATATATTGAAATTCGATTATGGTCACATACCCCATTAGTTTTTGTATGTATTATTCTAAATTAAAATTTTATGTCTACAAACAATTGTAAAACCTGCTCACCTCTTCCAGATCATGGTATCTATTCCAGTCAAATTCTGTTGATCTAGTTGATCGTTCAGGGTTGCATTCATCAATCAATCTGTAAAAAAAATCTTTCGTAATATTTTCAGAATTAAGTATAAGTTCAATTTGTTTCAATACTTCAGGATAGCAGGTATTATACGAGCCCAAACTCAAAATAAATCGCCCAGTTTACATTAGCAAATTATAAAATCTACACAAATGAATAGAGCTTTCTAGAAAATTCTTTCGGCTACTTTAAATATACACTTAAAACTTTAAAAAACTGTGGGCCAAATGACTGGCGATAATAGTTCGACCAGCAATTTAAGGGTTCTACCGAGACTCGAGACTCTTTACTATACAAGGTATCTCAATAAGCTTGTTCACTATTGGTAACTTTTTTATTTGAAGAGGTACGAGGTTGGTTAAATTAGCAAAATTGTGCCATTTTATATTAGAAAATTGGTCATGTAGACAAAATAAAAATTGTGTCAGCGGTTCCCAAAATTTGGGACAGAATATATATTTTTTAGATGGAACTATATACGTTTTATTATCTTATTGGAAAGAGTATTTTTTTCTTTTTCCAATAAGGTAATGTTGTTTATGTACAATTTTTTCAAATAAACGAGTTATTTACGTTTAAAGATAAAAATTATTTTTTATTAGTTTAGGTCAAGTAAACTATGGACACAATTGTCTTTTATAAAATTATTATTTTATTAATTTATTTTACAGTAATAACAAAACAAAGAAAATATTCAAATTGAAAGCCATTATTTCTTTCGCACATTTAAACTCTTTTGGAAAAAGAGCCGACCGTTCTACGTAACTGGTGTCTAGATATAACTTTCCATATAGCACGATCATATCTAACTTTTCTTCATTTGTAAAGTTATTAAACATTATTAAACACAGAGAACTTTACGAAAGAAATTATTAAACGTTAAACAAACAAAGAATCAATTGTTTCCATGGCTTACTTGACTAAAAAACTAATAAAATAGTTTACAAAATTTTAATTTTTAACCGTAAATAACTCGTTTATTTGAAAAAATTGTACATAAACAACATTACCTTATTGGAAAGAGAAAAAAATACTCTTTCCAATAAATATATGGTTCCATTTAAAATATATATATATATATATATATATATATATATATATATATATATATATATATATTGTCCCAAATTTTGAGAATTTTATTTTGTCTACTTGACCAATTTTCTAATATAAAATGGCACAATTTTGCTCATTTAACCAACCTCGTATCTCTTCAAATAAAAAAGTTACCAATAGTGAGCAAGCTTATTGAGACACCCTGTATTGGCACAATACAAAACAACATCCTAAAAATCTAGTGCGTACAGTAAAATCAACCTTGCAAGACATATGAGAAAATGCTCACAAAAAATGTTCAGGGGCCATTAATAAATTTGAAAAGTATACCTCTGCAAGTTATCTGTTTTCAGTGAGAATTCCATCTGCGAGTTAGCCAAAATTTGATAAAATTGGTCGTCGACATGAGGAGGCACCATAATATCCACCGACTCATTAAAATGAACATCAGAGAAGAATTCAAACTAGAAATACAATGAAAATGTAACAAAAGCTTAATTGTTGAAATTTCAAATTATTACAGTCAGTCCACTATTTTCTAATTCTATTAACCCTTGTACTTGCTCATTCGTTGTAGGTACTAAACTATAAATTTTATAGTTATCGTATCTGGCTTGTTGAGCCAGCCCGATCGTAAAAAGCATTAAAGTTACTATTAGACACTTCATTTTGCAAATACTGACAATTTGTGCATTAACGCAAGTATTTATACCGTAATTGTTATCAGCGAGTTTGGTATCTCAAAGTTAATGGTACCGGATTAATTTATATATTTAAATCTATATAAATATTTATTGTTTTAAGGAAAAGACAGCCTTGAACTTTTGGTATGGGATTTATACAAAATACATACAATTGACGGAAGGTAATGTACTGGTCACACTAATTTTTACCTCTCGCTAAGAGAGGAATTGGATTCATGCCAAAATTCGCATATCCAGATTTTAGTGAATAAGCACGATTTAAGGTCCTTAGAATCCGATTAAAACATTTTTCAAATGATGTCTGTGTCTGTGTGTGTAGGGATGTGTATGTGTGTGTGTATGTCTGGATGTTGTAGACACGAATCCTCAAAAACTATAAGACTTAAGAACTGTTTAACTATGGATTCCTCAATCTGACATTCCTGGGAAGAGCTCAAAAGGTTTTGATAACAATTGAACAACCGGGATAGTAGTTTCTGAGAAAAATTCTTCTAAATATAATTTTTTGGAAATTTTTGTTATTACAAATATTGAAGAACAAAATTCTCCATCTAATACACTTAAAATTTTTATTATATCTTGTATAGATTTAGAGATAAAGACACTATAATATATATAATATTCTTATCGCAGAGGCTAAGGCACTAAGGAAATCAGTTGATAAATTCCAATGTTTATAACATAGTTTGTAAATGACACATGTCAGTGTCAAAAATCAACAGTTTTAGTGACATTCTGATAGCTTTTTCTGGGAAGTATATTTAATATTTCTTATTGTTTTATTAATTAAATATTTGAAATTATAGGTAAAATGCATATATCCATCAGAAATACCACCAATCTGGTTAATGAATTGGAAGAATCTCTGACATTTAGAAACTTCCTCATACAATGAAAAATAGATATAATTAGAATTACATGTGTGCAGAAGATATGTTAAATACAATAAAAAACAGTATTTGGGTAAAGTTCTGTATTTTTTTGTTATAAAACGACGGTTCGAAAGGGAAATGCAATACAATACTTATATAGCCTAATATGGAAATGGCGAGAGGTCTTGTGCTGGCCACAACATATTTTTAAATTTTAATTTATCGTTATTTTCCATTTTTCTTGAGCTATTGCTTCAATCTAATCTTAGCATTTTTACTTTCGTTTTTGTAAATGTATGCCCTATTTTATTTCTGTATTCATTTACACAGAAGTACGGCATTTTTACGGACAGAGCAGTCATATGTCAGATTGACTTGTGGAGGTAAGTAAATGTGTAAGTAACTACAGCGCCATTAGATTATAACCATAGATTCCCATTTAAAATGTAGACAAGTGATATTTCTCAACATTTTATAGTTAGAAATTCGGGCAGCGGGATTTTGTTCTACTTTGTCGCGCACGAGTGGCAAAGTGATATTTTGCGTTAACGAAAGCGAACGCAAATGCCTGCTTTGTATAGTACTGTAGGAAAAATAAATTATTTTCATTCACATTTCTTTTCAAATATTAACAAAAGAAATGGATTATTTTGGTTTTAAATACATATGCCAAAAGAGCGATTGGAAAAAAAATTTAGAAACTCTAGAGTTTAGAGATTCTATCGTGCCCAATATATTACGTATTTAATTGTTTCGTCATAATTAAAAATAATTATCAGGTTTTTAAATGATATCTTTATCTTTTAGTGCGTAGGTAAAACCTATTTATAATACGACTAGGACTAGACACTTTAGAATCATTAGTAAACCACGTGTAGTCTGTGAAGAATGGAAATGAAATTTTTAAGTGAAATATCAAATTGAATCGTATCACTCGCGCACTAAAATTAAAACATTTAAGTGAAATATTTTTAAAATTTTAAGTAAAATATTATCAAATACAATCATATCACTCGTGCTAATCACGTTTAAATGATTATACTTATTTTTTATTTACTACGAAAAAATTTAAATATCAAGGTTGTCGGTAGATTATATGTTAAATAATGTGTGTCAATATAAACAATACATTTTTGGCGGTTCATATGGGCGAGTTTCTTTATTCAACAACTATACATGCGCTGAATTCCATCAATATTGAAAATGACGTCACGATGAATAACTGATGGATCCGATGGATAGCCGCTGCGACCGAATAAAGAAACGGGTTGCTGAAAAGTGCGATGAATCTCCTAACCTTAAATATCAATTGACAGTTAACTACCAGGTAACAGATACGGAAAGTTTTATAGTTAAAAGAACCGTCGCTCTATTGCAATCATCAGATTCTTCATCAAACAATGAAGAATCTGATATGGAAGTTATAATGATGGTAAATATCATCTACATCTATAACCATCTCCTTTCCGTTGTGAACGAGATATAGTGGCCTATTCAGAGAAACACAGTCATAAAGGTTGTTACGGATATAAAGATTGTTATCATAAAGACATTTGTAACAATCTTTATGGATTTGTCAATTCAGAACCTACGTCGGTATTATTGACAATCTTTACAAAATAATACTTGTGAATGAACCAGATTATTTGACAATAGCTAACTTCATTATGCATATATGAACTTAACCTAACCTATGTCAACGCTTTATTCTTTTAATAATGTGTTGCCAATTATATTTAAAATGCAAACATTCTGCCAAAACAACTAAAGAAGAATATGACATTTGTGTCATATTTGAAAACTTCTAAATTGTTTAGAACGGGTATGTTAATTCCTACCACTGATCCCAACGTGACTGAAAAGTTATGGAACGATTTTTTTAAATTTTGATTGAAGAAAAAGCACACATTAGCACCAGAATAAATAACAAGGTTTTCACGAATACCTACCACAGAATATAATATTTTCAAAGAAATATGTATTTACGTCAAAGGAACTTTCGTCCACGATGGTTTTTATCGTTCTTACTATCATTATTTAAGTCGAAGCAGGATTCATGCGAATAATCAACTGCATCCTGCTAATATTTAGCAGAAAGGTCATTATTAATAATATTTGATTGATGTAATCAGGGATGTAATAATTTGTCACATGTCAAATATTAGAAATAACAACGTGATAACAACCATAAATACATAGTTTTAGCAGTCGTTATGATAAAGACTGTCAAAACACGTAACAATTGTTGACGGTAACCACCTTCAGTACTGAGAATACCAATTTTGATTTTAACAATCTTTACAGTACATAACAACCAAAAAGACCATAACGACAACACAAATATTGAGTTCTGAATAGACCCCATAATGTGTTCTTATTTGAATCATACATTTGGTTTTCTTTGCATAATCTTACACCTGCAAGCATGAAACAAACGCAAATGTCGTAAATATAACTTAAAAACACTTCGTTAGACTCCCCACTACCGATCAATCGGAAATAGTAAAATCTATCGGTAGTCAAAGCCGATGCATGCGATGAATTTACGATGGATAGTGCGCGCTAATTAGAAACGGTATGATGAATTTCATCTGCAATTCAGAAGTGAATAAAGAAACGATGTGATGAATTTACGATTCATGCGCATTAATACGCACTAGTCATAGGTGAATAAAGAAACTCGCCCTGTATTTTATATGGAACGGTGCAGTTATGTATAATTAATATCCATAGGAATACATTATTGACAGAATATTGCATCTTGGTTGAAACTCACGGTATACATTTATTTATTGGAAATACATATTTGACAAATATTCAGTGAATATTTTTTATGCGTTAATAATTATTTATAAATATTATAATAAATATTAAATTTAGTATCCTCGAGCAGCGATTTCACTGATAAGAGTAACTAGACCATCGGTGACCTCTTCGCCTACTGGGGTGATCTGATCTGCAGGCAGAAGGAAGCCTGTTTGGCCCTTGTCTCTCAATTCGATCGTGTAGGTGAACGGGACATCGAAGGTAGCTTTCACCCAATCTACGCTCACTCCAGATGACGGGTCTGTAAGAAAAAATATTTATTGATATCTATCATTGGTTTCCCACATTTTTCTGTCGCCGCCTGTCCTTTTTAACCGCTGTTAGCCCGTTAGTTAAACTTCAGCCAGAACTACATTTATTTAAGTTGCATAAAGGGCAAGCTTATAGTATCCGGGTGTTCCGTAGCTGTATGTATTTAACGATATATCCCATATTGTCGGTCAGTGGGATTCAAACGCAAGCAACCTGGCTCGAATGATGTTACAACATTTAAAACCGGGAATACGATAGTCGTAATGGGACAAAATGTAAGGCTGGGTACACATATGTACAAATTATCGTAATAGAACACCGTCGCGTATCAATGTTTTGCCACGCGTCGACGTCACGTTATTTTTTAGTACCGTAACGTAACCTCGCCACGTATCAGATACTCGAACATTTCTCCGTTTCATATTCTGACTTATCCACACTCGCAAACAAGGAATATATGAGTGCGTAACATTTCTTTGATGCGGCGATAGAAAACCGACAGCGGATGGAACGCTGTTCTGTTACGATGTTACGGTGTTACGATGTACCGTCCACACTGTTATCTACGCATTTAAGTTACGCGACTACTGGGTACACACATGTACAAATTATCGTAACAGAACACCGTCGCGTAACAACTT
The DNA here is from genome assembly GCA_943142095.1 of Ophonus ardosiacus. Lineage (NCBI taxonomy): Eukaryota > Metazoa > Arthropoda > Insecta > Coleoptera > Carabidae > Ophonus > Ophonus ardosiacus. The sequence goes on along the minus strand of OW964827.1, from coordinate 54,892,869 downwards.
TCTGCTACGAGTCGACGTCACGTTATTAGAGAGTTATTGCAGCTTCAACGCAAAAATAACGTACACTTTAAAGTCACCTGACAGCCCTAGTGCGCATGCGTACGAATAAGATTCACGTTATATTAATAAGGAGACACGTTATGTGCAATGGAATAGCGAGCGTTTAACGTCACACGTTCTGTATCTTTTGAGGTTATGTTTCGGTTAAAAGTGTGGATGTAACCTCGTTTGTGTTGCTTTTAGCGTTAACGTTAGCGTGAATACACTAATTAAATGCGGTAAACATTGAAATTGAAAGTCCTTTATTTCTAAAATAAAGTATTTTATACATAAGGTTAACGTTTACGTTCTTTCATCTTAGAAGTTGCAATAACTCCCTAATATTTATTGTCTAACCGTAACGTTACCTCCCCACGTATCAGATACTCGAACATTTTTCCGTTCCATGTCAACAATTTGTTTTTGAATTGTCCACACTCGCAAACAAGGGATGTAACATGAGCCCGTAACATTTTTTTGATGCGACGCTAATAAACAGACAACGGATGGAACGCTGTTCTGTTACAATGTTAAGGTGTTCACACTGTTACGCGTTTAAGTTACGCGACAGAACCTTGAATATCTTCCTTATCAATAAGAATGTGGAAAAAAAATATGTTATAAACAATAACAATACTTACATAATGTTTCTTCCCAGTTGCCTAGTGTGAAACTGGTACCATGACGCTGTCCCAATGAATCTACTACTTTTTCTCCCACTTCGTACTGAAAACAAAAAAAAATTCAAACCGTTTATTTTTTCTGACACTCCCTAATTGAGTAAAATGCTTGGATGATATATTTATTTGCTTCAGTCAGCCAATCAGTTTGAAAAAATTGTGCATTGTATAATTTAATATATTCTTCAAATTCGCATAAAACATGTTAATCTTATTTTCGTATTACCATAGTAGTGTTATTTTAAAGTTTTTTTCAATAACAAATGCAAGAAAAACCCAAAAGTTTAAACTTTTTAAGATATTTTGAAAATTAAGTATTTATGCGAAATGTTATAAAGCGTGTTTACACTTAACGTGCATACACCAAATACTGAGTATAAATTCGACAGATAACAATTCTGAAGTTGAATACTTCAATACTTGTCAGTATTACCAACTTGAATGTACAGAAAAAATAAATTTAGGTAAGACAATTTAAATGCTACACGTATATTGATGGTGGTAGCTATAGGTAGTAATTATATTTTTCGCTATTAAATTTTTTTTAAAAAAAATACCGTCTTTATTTGGGTAATGTACCTACTATAAATTATACTTACAAGTTCGTTGTAATTATTAGCATATTCTCCATAACCATACGGAATGAGCACCAACTGTCCAAAGCTATGGAAAGAAAGATAAAGGACTAAATCATCAGCTATGGTGGTTATAAACTCTGACAAAGATTTCGTTTCAGGTTCAGAGAAAGGATGAGAGCCCGCATACATCGCAAAGCATTTTCCGGTGGTTCCAACCTCTGTGAAAAAAATAAATTATTTCTTAACCACTGAAAAAGAAATTTAAATTGAAATACCATTCCAGTGGTTATCCCAGTTACGGTTTGCGTCTGCACCGGTACAAATACCGTAAGGTTGGCGAGTTTTACGCCATAATCGGTTCTGAAAACGAAATGTGTTATTTTTTAAAAATAATATTAAAGTAATTCATTTACAAAAACCCACATACACACAGGATGATAAATATGAACTAAAACTGGATTGTTTAGTAATTAAAGAAAAATATATATAATTAAAATCATTTCGATTTTTAGTAGTAGTTTATATAGTTATAACAAATACCAGACCTCAATTTTTTTGCTGACTTATCTTTACCAGCCCGATTCACAAAAAAAGTTTAAGCTAATCCTCATTTTTGGATTAGCGAATTCTACTCTAATGTAGACAGTTTATATCTTAAAATATAGTCTAATCTATTCCTACTATGTACCTTTATTGATAATATCATGAAAACTTAATTTTAAATATCGGAATAGTATAGAATTCACAAATCCAAAAATGAGGATTAGCTTAAACTTTTTTGTGAATCGGGCTGTACGTGATTAAATAGAAAACTGAACGACATTATTTTATTTATTTTCATTTACTTTTCGTATTGTTTATTTAATAATAAAAAATCTACTTTTGTCTTATTTTTGTGTAACTTCACTTTATTTTTTAATTTTTATATAAACATAAGTTTATAATAATAATATAATAACAACTATGATGTTATTGAATATTCAATGAAACTGAAATGATATAAAAATATCAGAATCAATGAAATCATTACATAACCTTGTAAGTAATACCTACCATAAAAGTTACAATATCAATACTAGATATATGAAAACGACGCTTCTATACAAAAGTATTGTATATACAAACACTTAAATTTGTATAATAACACAAATATAAGAGAAATTACGCAAAAATATTACAAAGTATACAAGAAATTGACAAATGTCATTACCCTCCAAACAAGTTCACTAGTGGCGCTGACGTCTAAAGTTGCATCGCGAATACCAGTAGGTTACATGTAATTTTTTTGATAAAATAGCGATTTAGATTATTTCTTTGAAAACTCAATTAATATAAAATTTAGATACAATTTATTATTAATATTTTAATTTTACATTTGTTTCGTAGAAAAAAATGTTTTATTTATAGTCAAATGTTTTGTAGAAGATTTAAATTTTCCTATAATTATTTATTCAATTCACGTGAAAGATATGAAGTACAGAAACAAAATGTTATCAAACGAGATAATAATTTATTCATTTTTACCTCCCGCTACCCTTGGTAAGAGAGGTATATGGATCGTGCTAACAATCTAATATCGAGATTTTAGTAAATAACCACGTTTTAAGGTCCCTAGAATCCATTTTTAACATTTTCACGATAATGTCTGTATGTGTGTATGTGAGTATGTGTACGAATTTTGTTTGCACTCTAACTCAAATACTATCATTCAGAAAATTCTGAAACCTTGTATTTTTACCATATTCTGATAGGAATAGAAGCCATTAGATTTTGGTGTAAATTGGAAAAACGAAAATGTTACTTTACTTGAAGCTCATAATGGTTTTTCTTCAAAAAATACCATTAAATGCCATTTTTTCGCATTTTGTCGTTATGAAAATTAAAGATTATTGAATTTTCTACAGGAATACATTAATACTTTTTCTATATATTTTACAGATAAATTTAAAAATATTTTTTTTTATTAGTCGCGAAGCCTAAGATAAAAACTATTCCTTTGTTACACAGTTCATTTTTCAAATGAATGTAACTGACAGTAAATGTCACTGTCAGAAAACTTATCACTTTAAATTAATAATAGTGACATTTTAAAAAGAAAATAGTAAATAAAGCAATAGTTTTCTGCAATGGAACAGTTTGCAGCGTTAGTAAATACGTAGGTATTTATTTAAATTAATAAAAAGCGGGAGGTTTTGTGTTGGCCACATCAGATTTTTTATTTATTTATTTATTTACGGGAAGCCAAAAGATTACCCAATAATAGGCATCTGCTGTTCCGTTGTTATTTTTATTTGAAAATCGAATTTCTGACAGTTCAAACGATATGCATTTTTTTGTAATTCTGTTTAAATTATGGCTATCACTACAAATGAGCAATATTTATAAAATTTCATATTGGATTTTACTGCTTATTAAATATGTATAATAAAATCTTATTCCTATTCGTGATTTAAGTGTAGAATTCAATTTTTTGAAACATTTCTAAAATTAAATGGGATGTTTGAAAAGAGAAAAAGGACTTTATTCCGCTTGTTCGACGGGGGAGCATGAAAATTTATTTGCCCGATAATAGAAAAATGAATATGAATATGTTGCTTACCCATTTATGTGTGTAAACATATCCATCAGGGTTGATCGAAGGTACAATATACCAATCGTAAGTCTCTGCTATTTCCCTAACAGCAGGGTTGGTGCTCGTGAGTAATTCGTTGATAATATACGTCACAGTGGCGGGACCTATCCATTCCGTTGCGTGGATTCCTGCAACCAGAGTCAAGAATAAACACACAGTTCACAAGGTGATGGACGAGCATTGCACCTCCTTCGATGAACACAGCTTTGTTGCCTTCTCGGAATGAAAGCTTTACACCTTTTATTGAACGACCTTCGTACGAACCCCCGACGGTGATTAAACTAGCAACGGAGTTATGGCGGAGTGCCATCGAATCCAACCATTGGTTTATCTACGGAAGGAATTGATTACTTGATTTCATTATTATTATAAGCAGATCTTATAAAAGATTGCGAAGGTTAGGATGTTTAATAGTTCCTGTCGGTGATTGTTATGCATTTTAGACTTTAGAACTTTTCCGTTTCTATTGCTGTTAGGTGTCATGAAACTGTGCTAAACTAGTAAAATTTTTAGAGGAGTATTCTGATTTTACAAAGTCACTAATTAGTGATTTTGTGCAGAAACTGTGTCGTTTTACCTCTCGCTAAGAGAGGTATTGGATTCACGCTAAAAACTGTGTATCCAGATTCTAGTGAATAAGCACGATTTAAGTCCCTATAATCCGATTTTGACATTTTTACGATGATGCCTGTGCGCGTCTGTGTGTGTGTGTGTGTGTGTGTGTGTGTGTGTGTGTGTGTGTGCGCGTGTGTGTGTGTGTGTGACTTAAGACCAGTTTAACTATGGATACCTCAATCTGACATTCCTGGGAAGAGCTGAAAAGGTTTTTTTTTTTTTTTCTTAAAACCTCCCAACAGGATTAAATCCCAATTACAGGATACACAAACATCCATGTCTTAGTGGGATTCGAACCCAGAACTCCGAGCGCACTCATGACTAAGAGGCATTGCTCTAACCATTGAGCCACCGGAGCCGACAATCAGACAACAGGAAATAGTAGTTGCTAAAGAAAATCTTCTAAATATTATTTTTTTTTTAATATTTGATGTTACTAATATTGAAGAACATAAAATTCTACATCTGATACATTTAAACATTTTATTATATCTTCTATAAATTTAGAGATAAAGACGCTATAATATATAGAATAACGAGATGTAATAAGTCGAGTAACAAACACAGACCGCAAAGTTAATTTTTCACGTTAAATTGATTCTAAGCAGATCTAATTTACAAATTTAAATTTGTTATTTAATTAAAAGAAATTATTGGTGGTGCATATTGTAGACATTTCGAAGCATAGAGCCCAGTGTTATTTTTAATCAGAATTTAGATATAATAATGAAAAAATTTTTGCGAAACATATTTGCAAATCAATATTATTAATAAGTAGGGTATTAGGTATGGTAGAAATAAAATGACAGAAGATTTACGTCATCAAAAAATATCCCTAAAGTAATGACGTCATATACTACTGAGTTTACATAGGATACTAATTTAAAAGGCGCGAGCAGTCATGTTACTTTGTTGGTCTTCCTTGACAAGTTTAGGTTAGTGTTCTGTGTTGACAAGCAGATATGGGGACTCGTGACAGAATGACAGCTAGTAATATAAATGACAAATGTCATCATTTTTCATTCCAAATTTCATGATATTTTCCAATTTCCGGTGGTTTATCTTCTTACTAATGATTCAAGTTTGCGCAGTTATACGATTTTGGTCAGCTGTTTTGTTAAAAATTAACCTTGTAATTTGGCGTCATTTTCTTTTATATATATGATTGACGAATTTTCATAATTTTCTTCTAGTGATGAAGACAAAATCTTGATATTTTGAATTAAAATTTATGACATTTGTAAGTTATGTACATGATTACTAGCTGTCATTCTGAAACGGGTGCCCATATCTGATTGTCAAGATTTGCTTATTTGCAGGGCATTTGCTCCTCTCTAAAAATACATAGTTTAAAGATTGATAACAAGAGAAATATTTGAAAAAAAAACCTTTTGAACGACTTTCAACGGAATTAATGGCCCACAATTCCCATTCGAAATAGTTCATGACAAGGTTAGTTTCTGAAATTTCTTTTTTAAGCTTTATATGAATGTAAACTGACAACCAAGTGACAATAGTGACAGGATAGATATTCGATCGATATAAAATTTAATGTAAACATTGTCATTGGGTCCCGTGGCCGCGTGCCTGAGTGTTTGGTCGCGAACCTGGGGGAACCGGGTTCGATCCCGACCGGCGCCAAATATTTCGAATTTTAAATGGCACAAAAGTGACTCCTGTGGTGCACTCTCCACGCCAGCAATGAGTGCCCGTGAGGTGACGCCTGGTAAGCGCCCGCACGGTACAAATATGTCATCATCATTACCGATATCTGCGATAAAGCAGATTGGCACACCCAGAAATGGGTAATATGCGGTGATGATATATTTATTTATTTATTTATTTTATTTATTTATTGTCATGCCAACATACCGGTATAAAAATGAACTACAATTATTTTAAATAATTTCAAATTGCGTAAAAGAAAAAGAGATTAACTTAAAAATACTTGTAAATTTCATTAATATATACGTTTCTTAATACTAGTAATTTTCTTTCTTCTGTATTTAAAAATAAATAATTTTTACAAGTTATATTTGATTTTATAAAGTTTTTTTCAAATCTATGACGTAGGTCTTCTGCCATTTCATTTTCACTATACCTATATAACAAACTTGCATTTCGCGAAATACTAATCAATTTATGTAAAATATATTTTCTGAAAGTAGTACTAATATTTAAATATCACAGGTTTCAGTCATTTGCATACAAATTGGCAATTAGTTTTTGTATGTATTATTCTAATTTCAAATTTTGTCTACAAAAAAATGTAAATTCTATTCACCTCTTCCAGGTCATGGTATCTATCCCAGTCAAATTCTGTTGACCTAGTTGACCGTTGAGGGTTGCATTCATCAATCAATCTGTAAAAAAAAACTTTCATAATATTTTCATAATTAAGTATAAGTACAAGTTAGTTCAAGTTTCAATACTTCAGGATAGCAAATTCATAATAATAATTCAATAAATTATAAAATCTACACAAATGAGTTGAATTTCTACAAAATTCTTTCGGCTACAATTCGTCGGATTTCTGGTAAAAAGACTAAACAGGAAAAACTTGTTTTTATTTACAATATTGATTTATTTAACAAGATATTGTGTTATATTGATGAGATTAATATTTTATACATTTTTCAACATACTTTCGCAACATTTTGAAGCATATATCATGAAATATTTAATAAAAATGTTTTTTTTTTTTGTTCAATATAGCTTAATACCTAAATTTTTAATATTTATATAGTTGTGAACACCAGATTAATAAATAATATCAAAATAAATTAACTTTTGTGGAACACAACTCGTTAAATCTCCCATTACATTAACACAGAATGGCGTTTAAGACATTTCGTATAAAATTTCTGTGCGCATCAAATAGTGTCAGACGGCGTTTACGAAACTTTAGAATGAATTACCTTCTAACATAAATTTTTTGGCGCTCAGATATTGTGTTTAGAGCATGCGTCGTGAAGAGACGTATCCGTTTATGTGCATAACTCATTTTATCATTTTTTGGCGGTTAAGTCTTTTTACCAGAAATCCGACGAATTAATGAAGCTCTTTATAACTTTGATGTAAATACGATTATTAAGAGACAATCAATATTATTAATAGGGGCCATAAATAAGTATAATAAGACTACCTAAATTAATTTGAAAAGTATACCTCTGCAAGTTATCTGTTTTCAGCGAGAATTCCATCTGCGAGTTAGCCAAAATTTGATAAAATTGGTCGTCGATATGAGGAGGCACCATAATAACCACCGACTCATTAAAATGAACATCAGAGAAGAATTCAAACTAGAAATACAATGAAAATGTAACAAAATGCTTAATTTTTGAAATTTCAAATTATTACAGTCAGTCCACTATTTTCTAATTCTATTAACTCTTGTACTTGTTCATTCGTTGTGGGTACTAAACTATAAACTTTATAGTTATCGTATCTGGCTTGTTGAGCCAGCGCGATCGTGAAAAGCACTAAAGTTACTATTAGACACTTCATTATGCAAATAATGACAGTTTGTGTATTAACGCAAGTATTTATACCGAAAATGTTATCAGCGAGACGGGTATCTCAAAATTAATGGTACCGGCTTAATTTTTATATTTGTATAAATATAAATATTTAAGTTTTAAGGAAAAGACAGCCTTGAATTTTTATAATAATTTAATGGGATCCTTTTCCATAGTAACAAATTACAACATGAGTAATATATATTAAAATTAGACCTTAAAACCACATGATCGAGGCTACCAAAGTTTTAAAAAAAAGTTAACAGTTTTAAAATATTCGAGTTTTCAACGACTTCTACATCTACGTCAGACATCTACTCTATCCCAAATTCTTACAAGTTTCAAGTCTTCTGCTATCACTAATTTGAAATCCACACACATATTCACATCCAAATACACACACAAACATACACACACACACACACACACACACACACACACACACACACACTCAGACATCATCGTAAAAATGTTAAAATCGGATTATAGGGACTTAAATCGTGCTTATTGACTAAAATCTGGATACGCGATTTTTAGCATGAATCCAATACCTCTCTTAGCGAGAGGTAAAATTTGTTTACAAACATAGGCAAATCTATTTATCGTTGTAACAAAATTATGAAGTGATTTGACATTTCACAGAAAATCTTAAAGTTGACTATTCAACTACAGTTTAAGTTTAAGAAGAAAATAACAGTTTGATACAAACTAATGAAACTTAGACTTCTTATGTGGAAAAAATACTTATTAAAGTAATCAAACTGTCAATATTATTCAGTCAGCAACAGTAACGAAGGTCATTAATTGATAAAAAAACAATTGAATGGGGGGCTCAATCGAATTAAAGGAAAATAGTAAAAAAATACGAATGTATATGCTGAGTAACGAATATTTATAAAAAAATGAAATGGTACAATTGAGATATATCGGAAATAAAGGGTTTTTTGTTATAACGCTTCAACACTAATATGAAAATATTTTGATTTGCGACCGAGAAACCGCCTATACATGCATTTCAAATAGCGTGTTAGGAGGTGGGATTACTACCAATGGAAGTTAAGAAATTCAAATTCGAAAGGAGGGGCTAACATTCCTGTACTACAGTTTCCAAACAGTTTTTATTTTAACATAAATTTCTTGCATTAAACTTAATAATTTAAATACACCTGTAATTATAAAGTATGTATACTTATACAGAGTTATAATATTCATTTATTTTTATGTAAATATAACTTAAAATAGCATATATTTCAAAAACTTTTAGGTCCATGATGAAAACAGTTTGATATAAAAACACATAAATGTGACGTCACGTCAATCTTTTCAAAATTCGGGAGACCATAACTCGCTTATTAATAGGAATTTTTTCACCGGATTTTCATCAATAGTCTTAGTTTTCCTAATATTTTCACATGAAATTATAAAAAAAAAAATGGTGTAATCCCCCATTAGGAGTATAATACTTGACAGTTATGGATAAATGTTATTTAAAGATATTTTTATTCCAATAATTTCATAAACTGAATTACGTCATAGGTTATAAACAAAATTATTTCGGCTTAACACTTAACGAATATTTCCATTTTTTGACAATTAACGTTATTTAAAGATAGAATTTTTATGGGTTAAAAAGATTAATTTATATGGCTCTATTTATTTGCAAATCATACTATTTGAACAAACTGAAATACGTCATAGAGTACAAAAGATTTAATTAATTAATTAATTTAAGTAGTTTCATAAAAAAGTAGGTAGTCTACTAATTTACGTGCATGATTTTGTTCATTTAAAAAATAAATTATCTTCGTTCACATTTCTTTTCAGCCACTCAAAAAAATTAACAAAAAAAGGGGTCATTTTATTTTTGTCAACAAGCCTTTAAATACATATGCCAAAAGAGCGATTGAAAACACAGTTGAGCAACTTGGGATTAAAGATTCTATCGTGCCTAATATTTTACATATTTAATTGTATCGTCATAATTAAAAATAATTATCAAGTTTGTAATTCATATCTTTATCCGTTAGTGAGTAGGTAATATATCTTTAGAATACGACGAGACAAGTTAGATTTATTAGTAAACCACGTGTAGTCTGTGAAGAATGGAATTAAAATAAGTGAAATATCAAACAATATCATATCACTCGTGCACAAAAATTAAAATATTTAAATGAAATATTTTTAAAATTTTAAGTGAAATTTTATCAAATACATTCATATCACTCGTGCAAATCACGAAAAAATTTAAATATCAAGGTTGTCGATAGATTAAATGTTAAATAATATGTGTCAATATAAATAATACATTTTTGTTTTGCGCACTTCATACTTTTATATTTTATTATTAACAGTTAAACTGAGACCTCAAATAAAAATGAGATATACAGAATGTCTCAATAGGCTTGCTCACTATTGGTAACTTTTTTAATTGAGAAGATACGACAAACAAAATATATATATATATATATATATATATATATATATATATATATTTTAAATGGAACCATATATTTATTATTCCCTTATTGGAAAGGGTATTTTTTTTTATTTTCAGTAAGGTAATGTTGTTTATGTACAATTTTTTTCAAATAAACGAGTTATTTACTGTTAAAAATAAAATTTTTGTAAATTATATTCTGTGCAAAACTTGTATTAAATATGAAATAAAGTTTCCAGAGCGGAATCAACCGCATAAAACAATGTTCAAGCGATTAGCATTGTCCTTAAATGGTTTTCAATTTTAATATTTTCTTTAATTGTTTTGATTTTACTGTAAAATAAGTTAATAAAATAATAATTTTATAAAAGACAATTGTTTCCATGGTTTACTTGACTAAATAAACTAATAAAAAAGTTATATTTTTAAATTTAAATAACTTGTTAATTTGAAAAATGTTCATAAACAACATTACCTTATTGAAAAGAGAATAAAAACTCTTTCCGATAAAAGAATAAACAATATATATAACAATATATATTTATGAATGCTGTAATAAAATAGTAATGTTTGATAAAAGTCAGATTAAAGGCTTTCCTATTCAAACATTTAAATAATTTGTTTTTATGTATTGTATCTGGATTATATTTACTCTCATCTTTACTTTGTATTTATAATAAATAATGGAAAATAACATTAGCTCAAATGCTCAGTACGATACGGAATGTTCCTTCGTTTCTAAAAAATGCTAAACCCCATATTTATTCAGAGACTCAACTTTATGATTTACAAGTCATATTTAATTTAATTAATTTAATATTTTTGCAACAAAGTTTTATTTTCAACGATCAATTGTATTTAATGTAACAACGAATTTTTATATTAATAGAAACAATTTAGTAATCATTTTATATAAAGTGGGCAGATTGTTAAAATTTCGGTGATTTAGCGACGTTTTACAGTCCATGGTCTCTCAAATACTATAAGACTTAAATAGTTATTTACATTCGAGTGCGTGTAAGTTGTATTTACAGCGCGACAGCTAATAAGGCGAGTGCCTTATTAGCTGGAGCGCTGTAAAATACTTCACGCATGAGAATTGTATCAAATTTTTTGGCCGACGATAATGAAAATCACTTTTTTAATGAGATAGGTTGTACTTCTGAAAAGGGTTAGTTTAAAATACTGGGGTTAAGTCAATTTCCAAATTTGATTTTCCTTACCTTCATTAGAGTACTTCTTCTAGCGAATATTTATCTGTAATAATAGACGTTGTTTATGACTGATAATATATTTATTTGCTCATGTTTTCTTCGTAATAAATAATAGGTAGGTGTCGATATTTGACATTTCAGCAATGCAGTGCAATACAATACTTATATAACATAAAATGGAAAAGGCGAGAAGTCTTGTGCTGGTCACAACAGATTTTTTATTGCCATGCGATGTCATTTCAAAGATAAAGAATGCTTATCTTTGTTCTTGAAGTTCCAATGTTAATTTTTATTACATAATTTTAGATAAAAATCTAATAAAAGGCTTTTCTATTAAAATTATACATATATCTAGTTATCAATTAGTAAAATCGATATCAAACAATTTGAAACCAGTTATATCCTGTTTATCGCATTATTGTAAATTTGAAACACATTTTCCTTTCATTGATAACTAGTTACAATTGAATTTTTATCTTTTGCGATCTGTCTGGTCTACATTTAATTAATTTGAGATAATCTTTTAATAATTTTATAAATAAATATCATGCATTTGTCATGCAGCGTATGTTGGAATCGGCCACTCAATTCGTCTCGATCTGCAAAATCGTCCTCAACTATACCGTGGTTTTAAACTATAGACAGCACTAGACGAAGTCACATTTACACCGCTAGAAGTTACCAAAAAAAGTCACTAGATTTATTTGGCGGGGGAATTGAAATGTTAAAATTAAGGTCACGTCAGCATTTATACTTTCCAGGTTATATTTTCATTAACCAAAACTATTATAGACTTATAACTTAATTTATTCATATAAAATCATAAATACATAACTTTTAATTATAATAGTTATTTGTGTATCAAGAGCGTAAAGTGGATCTTTATTGCTCGCTACGCTCGCGCTTCAATTTTCGAGCGCGAGCAATAAAGATACTTTACGCTAGAGATGCACACATAATTTTTTCCACGTCTTTACTAACCAAAATAGAAAAAATAATAATACCTATTTAGTAAGTTCAATTCAACCTCAACCAATTTCTGTTTTGTGTTGTATGTAACCATGACGATGTTAGTATCCAAGTAAATAAATACAAAATTCTGTCAGTAAAAGATAGTGATTTTTCCTGCACTCCTCCAGATATATTTGAAACGGCGCAAAATACTTCTTTGAATTTATTATCTGCAAAATCAAAAGCATTAGACGAAAAGAATTATAACCTCTCCATTAAATGGTGTAAGTTAAAAAAATCAAGAATTACAGCGAAAATGTCTTACTAGCTTACTTTTTGTAAAAATCTAATGAAATCGTCTTCTCTTTTGTCCATTTATTCCATGCTAAAATCAACACTAGCAGTTAAGAACTGAAAACTCTAGTGAGTGTCACAGTCACAGAATCTAATTTATCTTCGTCAGCTGTTTTCAAGTTCTGGAATGAATATACAAAACTGACAAAAGTGCACATTCAATTTTAACATTATCCGCCAATAATTAAATCCAATAAGTTTGTTAATTATGAAATGTGTGTTATGAAATATTTAAAGTTGTAATACAATGTACATTCACCAGTAGAGTTATTATATATAATTAAATACCTAACCTAACTAAATTGGTAATGTAGCTAACTTCAGGTATATTGTTTGTAGCACGTTTCTAGTGTAAAAATGAACCTAACCTATATTTTAGATTTCGTAAGTATTATTTTAATAAATTAAGATTTCAGCAAAAATATGTATTTATCTAAGTGAGCAAATTGAGCACTTGATTGAGCAGTATTTTTTTGCTCGTTCCTTAGTAACTATCAACTTTACGATGACAAAATAGAGCACAAATGTCAACTTTTCATGGTGGTCGTAGAAAAATTAATTAATTGCATTATTTTTTTGTAATTCCTTAATGAAAAATTTATATGTTATAACTGTTTTTATTCGTGAAATATCACAAAAAGAGAAATGAAACAAAAAACACGTGCAAATTCAACAAGTGATTTGACAACTACTAAGAGCTTGACGTTTCAATTACGTTTGAAGGTTAACTTGAAATTTCGTCTGGTTAAATGCGGCTTCACGAAATTGCTCAGCAGCCAATCACAGGCTTTGATTTCCTCACTAGAATTTCTAGTTATTGTCTATAGTTTAAAAACAGAGTATAGTAGGAAGCACTTACAGCCCTTAATACTTAAATAACTATAAAAAAAATCTGTTGTGGCCAACACAATATCTCTCGCTATTTCCATATAAGTTATAAATATCGTATTACACTTCGCTGTTGAGTGTTGAAATGTCGTTTTACAATAAAAAGATTTACAGAACTTTGCCCAAATTCCAGTTCACGGAACGAAATATATACGAATTATAACTTTAGACTATTTCCCTCGCCCCTGGATCGGTGCTGGTGAGTAGATGGTTGAGAATGTACGTGACAGTAGCCGGTGTGATCCATTCTCTGGCATGAATACCTGCAAGTCAGCTTTGTAGGATGAAAAATAGTTACGTGCGATGGGAACGTACCTCCTTCGAGAAAAACTCCTTTGTTGCCGAACCTGAAGGATACCTTGACGCCGTCAATGGAACGACCTTCTAAGATCGTCCGCCGATGATTGGTTCGACGATGGAAGGATATTGTGAGGAAAGAGAGGATAGCCAGCTGTTTATCTGCATGAATCATATTAAAATATAGTGTTATGGAGTCTAATGCTAATATAATTAATAATAAAATTAAAAATTACCCCCTACTTTAAAATAAATGAAAAAATAAGCTATTTTGAGAACAAAGTTCTCATCTTCAGTAAAAATTACGCGAAATCGTATTAAATAGGTAAATGGAAAGTAGGATTATCTATTTAGGATTTTAACATGTAAAATTCACACTTTTGTAATATCCTACTTTGATCTTCGCCGACCTCAAAAAATTTACAATCTTTAATTCCTAAAAGTGGGTCATTTGTGACCCAGTTTAATTTTTTTTTTTTTACCCGACATCGTACAAATAATCACAAATTTTAAGTAAATTAATTTTATTGCACACATTTTTACACAAAACAAAATATGACCTGAAAATATGAAAAATATTCTTAAGGTTTCATTTTTTTTTTTAAATTTGTTATTAATTTTTATCTTTAACTTGGTTCACTCTCTTCATCCTTTGAGCAATATCATTGTCCGGTGAAACTAATTCTTCATTTTCTGACTCACTAACCTTTTCTTCAATATCTTCAACACCTTCGGCATCCTCTCCTGATTCTCCATACTCCACTTCATCTTGCTCAATTTCATCCTCCGAATCATTCATTAAGAGCTTATAGAGCTCTTTGTGTGACAAACCTTTTTTTATTTGTAAACATTATACGAAATTACGACAATAAAATGCACACTAACACTAACTGAGTAAGTAAATACTGACGTTTAGTGAAAACTAAACAACGTTTGATGGATTATAGAACTGCGCAAGTGTTAAAAAACCTCCAAATCGATGTAATATTTTCAATAACACTGATTCCTAAAACCGGTTAAATAAAAGTCATAGGCCTCAAAATTTTTCTCCAGAATCGATTTTTATGCTTTGTAAAATAGGATATTAGGTAATAATTTTTAAAAAATCTTATGTGGCCAGCACAAAATCTCCCGCTATTTAATTTTTATTAATTTAAATACATACCTACGTATTTAGTAATGCTTCAAACTATATTATGTTCCATTGCATATAACTATTACTTTATTTACGATTTTCTTTATTATTTAATATGTCACTATTATTATTTGAAGTGATTAGTTTTTTGACAATGACGTTTACCTGTCAGTTACATTCATTTGAAAAATAAACTGTGTAACAAAGGAATTGTATTTATCTTAGGCTTCGGGATTATAAAAGAAAAATGATTTTTAAATTTATCTCTAAAATATATAGAAAAAGTATTAATGTATACCTGTACAAAATTTAATAATCTATAATTTTTATAATGACATAAAATACGACAAAATGGCATTTAATGGTATTTTTTGAAGAAAAACCATTATGAGCTTCAGGTAAAGTGCCATTTCCGTTTATCCGATTTACACCAAAATCTAATGGGTTCTTTTTGTAGTAGAATAGGGTAGAAATACAAGGTTTCAGAAGTTTATGAAATTTGAGTTCGAGCGAAGACAAAATTCATACACATACACACACTCATACACACATACAGACATTATCGTGAAAATGTTAAAAATGGATTCTAGGGACCTTAAACCGTGGTCATTAACTAAAATCTCGATATGTGATTTTTAGCACGATCTCTATACCTTCCTTACCAAGGGTAGCGGGAAGTAAAAATAGCGATAGCCATGGATGTGCATGTGCATCAAAAAGAAACAAATTTTAATAATTTATTTGTTGTTACATTAGTTTATTATTATTTGTAATTTCTGTCCAAGTGAAGTGGTTGAAGAATATTTATTTATTTGAATGTTTCGGACTGAAGAGGTCCATCTTCTGTTATTAAATATAATGTAAAAAATATTAATTTAATATGTTATTTTATTGTTTAGGTGCCACTGGTATTCCAAATATAATCAAACGTACTCATGAATCATACGAAAACATACAAAAAACTATTCTTTTACTATACATTTATCACGATTCAAAGGTTACTTGATTACTAAAAATATGTTTATTTACCTGATTAAGATCTTAATAATTATTCCAATCAATTCCCGTGCTATTTTTAAGTCTAAGTTTGCTCTCATCGATTAGTCTAAAAATAACGTTTTCCTTTGAATGAGAAGTTAATGAAACACATAAATTCAGAGAGGTAACAGTTGGTTGTTCTCCAATGGACATGAACTTTTATCATTTTGAAAATCTTTCTATTTTCAGCAATATTAAATAGACATCTAATAATTATTGTTAAAATATTTTATTCGCAATCATATACCGATTTCTAACCTTTTGGAGGTTGGGTCATTCCTAACTTTAATGACAACCTCTTGTGTTGGAAATAATAGATTTCACTTCCATTTCTTGGGTTGGAAATGTTTGTATAGAGGTTGCCTAACAACATTGTCATAGATCCTTATATTAAAGTTGGCTAAAACTAATTTTAAGAGAGCTGTCAAAAATATTTATAAAATTAAAGATTATAACTCATTGATTTATTTTGAAAATTATTGATTAAAATTGAGGATGATTGTGAATAAAATAGTATACATAACTTTGGTGGGAGTTTCATCACAACCTTGCGCTTGGCACTTGGCGAGCTGAAATAATAAAGGATTTCTCTGTGGTTACGGTAAAGGTATAAAAATCATAGGCGCGCCGGAAAAAAAATCAATTTAATAAATGTACAAACAGTACAAAAAATATTAATTTATTTATTTCATTTTAAAAAAAATAATAATACAACAATGTCAAATACGAAATGCAAATAAAAATAAATAAAATAAAATACATAATATGTATTGTTATTATTTGTATAATAATCACATTGAATAATTTATATAAGGATTTGTCTTGTAATTTGTTTTTAAATCTTAGTATTTAGGTTTAGATTATAATTACGAGCAGATTTTAGCTTATATTATAATGTACATTACAAGTTTACTACTAGCTACAAAATATAAATATTTGTCAATACGTTCACTTTACTAACATGTTATAGTGTATGTAATATCTGAAATAAATATTCAAAAAATTGAATCATTTGTAGTTTTCTTATTGCCAGTAAGAAAATTTATGCACGCCTATGTGCAAAGAGAACTGCTTGAATATAAGTGTCATAAATCGTGCGGTTCGGAAAGTTTTTCTATTGTGTTAGGCCATAAAATGTCTTAAAATCACTATTTTACTTTTAACGCAGTGCGGTATCTAAGAAAAAGTATATGTTTAACATACCGCATCGTAGGAATTGTGAATCGACCTGCATTCCTAAGGCTTGAAAAGATAAATCGTCCAGACTATACGTACACCCTCTTCTGTACTGAAATATCTGCCACAAGGAAGTAATATATATGCTAACACTGCTAGATTTACAGCTGCTAATTGTTTTATAAAATATAAGTCACCTTTGAACATTATCAATCACAAGTTTGACAGGAATTTTAGCCCTTTTCACAATATCATGAAAATGCGCCATTTGATGTGGCGCCACCAAAATATCGACCCACCAGTTTTCACAGTACGCTTCCAAAAATCGAACTACAATGAAGTAAATTACCATACAGTTAAACTAAGCACGTGTTTAAGGATAATAACATACCTTTCGCCCGTCGTTTTTCACCTGATGTAACAAATCAACTTGATCGTTTGTTTGTGGTGTCAACCGATACACTTTGTAATTATCGTACCTGGCAATTTGCGCGTTTGTGACCGCAAATAGAAACAGAACCAAATAAAATATTTTCATTTTTGTACTATTAGAGAAACAAAAAACTAAGTAAAAGACACTACTAAATTTGACAGCGCAAAATCTTAATTCATAGATACAATTCGTAGATGGCCTTGATCGGACTTCTTTCAAAAATTTTACTGTAAGTGGGAAACGCGTGATTTTATGTATGTATGTATGTAAAAATTAAATAGCCGGAGGTTTTGTGTTGGCCACATCAGATTTTTAAGCTTACAAACATGTTGTTCTATTTTTCATATTCCATGTCTTCATATTAATTAAGTTTCTTACAATAGCCTCATATAAAAACATTGTGTCATCTTATGTAAGGCGTGATTGGAATGTAAGAAATGTGGTGATAAAAATCTAGTTCTTTTGTTTGGTTATAGTTCAATTAATGATAGTAATTGTACTCGTAAAGAGCATGATACAATAATATACTCGTAAATAAGCATGCCATTTATCGATAACCTTGGATATGGCGGGAGTGTTTTAGAATATTTTGTTAGTTTTTATTTTAAGATTGATGTCATTTGTAACTGTCAGATGAAGCAGCATTACTAATTATGAGTGATAAAGTTTAAAATTTTTATAAATTAAAAAAAAGATTTTGAATATTTAAAATTTATCACTTATATTTTTCGTAATGCTGCTTCATCTGACTAAGATTTTTTCTTAAATGTATGTCTTTTTGCATTTTATAATTTAAGAAAAAATTATTTCACTTTTTCATAAAAAAAATCATGGTGTTCCGTGGCCGCGTGCCTGAGTGTCTGGTCGCGAACCTGGGGAACCGGGTTCGATCCCGACCGACGCCTAATATTTCGAATTTTAAATGGCACAAAAGTGACCCCTGTGAGGAGACGCCTGGTAAGCGCCCGCATGGTACAAATATGTCATCATCATTACCGAAATCTGTGAAAACAGACTGGCACAACCAGAAATGGGTAATATGCCGTGATGATATATTTATTTATAAAAAATCTTTAAGCACAAGTTTTTTCCAATTTACAATTTTAGGTATGTTTATATTTTTATTCACAATCATTATAGTAATATACAGATTCCTAACCTTTTGGAGGTTGGAAAATACGTCATTCCTAACTTTAATGACAATCTCTTGGGTTGGAAATAACAGATTTCACTTCCATCTCTTGGGTTGAAAATGTTTATGTAGGGGTTGCCTAGCAACATTGCCGTAGATCCCCATAATTAAGTAG
Organism: Ophonus ardosiacus; assembly: GCA_943142095.1. NCBI lineage: Eukaryota > Metazoa > Arthropoda > Insecta > Coleoptera > Carabidae > Ophonus > Ophonus ardosiacus. The sequence goes on along the minus strand of OW964827.1, from coordinate 54,873,577 downwards.
GCTAAACAAATTTTAAGACAGCTATCAAAATATTAATAAAATTAAAGGTTATAATTCATTGATTTATTTTGAAAATTATTGATTTAAAATGAGGATGATTGTGAATACAATAGTATACATAACCTCGGTGGGAGTTTCATAACTGCCTCGCGCATTATCTCACCTCGAGGCTTCGCCTCTCGGTAACATTTTTCGAGCACGGAACGATCAAAATGACGCCGAATTATTACAAAAAGATTTAGATAATGTTTACGAGTGGAGCGTACGGAATAACTTGCTATTGAATTTAGATAAATGTTACCATGTTAAATATTCCACAAAGAAAATTAATAGCAATTATAATTATTTAATAAATAATCGAGTAATATACAAAAAACCCGACATTAAAGTTTTAGGAGTTGTGGTTGTATTGTAATGTAATGAGAAAATATTGTTTTTGGATCGAAGTAGGAAAAACAAGTTGTTGTTAAAAAATATACACAAAAAACATGTCAAAAAATTAATAAAAATATTAATCGTGTAATCAATTATATTGAATAAATTGAGATTACTTTGAATTCCATTCTGGAAACTTGTGGCTTTAAGTTAGTGCGAGTGAACGCGAGAAAATAAGTGTGCATGCAGGCACATTTTATGGTGACCCAAGACGTGATCCTTCGAGCGCATTAGAACTCAAGTTTCCAGCCCTGAACCTTGAATTAGAATCTACAGAAAGGAAAAAGGACAATATTTCCCTTACTTGGCTACACCTGTCAATCATCCTAGTGGGGACCCTGAAGTGCAGCAATCACTTTAACTTTGCATATGAATATATCTGCTTAGTGTACAGCAGTATAAATAACAGTACACTTCCTACTGTAAGATTATTTCATTAATTTATTTGAAACAAATATTTTAGTTTTCTTTAATTCGATCGTTTTTTCTTTGAGCAATATGGCCGAAGAGACAACTTTGGTTTCCTCTGTAAGAGAAAAACGGATTCAGCAACCACCATCGAGATTAGCCTACCCTCAGCTTGGCAATCCTACAGAGAATGTAAAAATCGTCAAAAAACAGAATATTGAGATGCTGCAAAGGAATAGAAACGCTCCATCCGTCATGTCAGTACAATCTTCCACTTCTACGAGAATTATGCAAAACAAATTAGAAACTCAGAAGAAAATTTCAGCTTTAGAAAATGAAATTGAAGAAGCTTCCGAACATGTTGATGATTTGATAGTAGACCTAAATCATGCCAAAAAAGAACTAACCTACTATAAGGGCCAAGAAGCTGATGAAGAGTCCAAGAAAGCAATACGAAAAGCCGAAGTGAAGATTATCGATTTAGAAGCACAAGTTACCAAAAGTGAAAGGAAACTTAAAAGACTTCAAGTTAGTTTTGAACGCCGTAAAAAGCTAATTGAAGATCAAAGCGAAATAATTAAAAATATAATCATAGAAGAAGATTATAATGGTGAAAAATGTGAACAAGGTGACGAAGAAATTCCTACATTCGAAGAAGAAAATGAGAAACACGAACGGGTGAAGAACTGGATTGAAAATGGAGAACAAACAGCCCATGACGATATCTCCACTTCATTTTCTCATGTTCATAACAAAAATCAGCATGAGTCTGAACCACTCCCTGACATTTTTGAAAAATTCGCCGCTTCTTTAACCCGAGCCATGCAGAATCAGCAGCAAAATACTCTTGTAGTAATGAAGCCAACTGATAGCGACTTACCATACTTTGATGGAAGTGCAGAAGATTGGTTAATTTTTAAGAATGAATTTGAAAGAACCAGCAACACTTTAAACAACTCTCAAAAAATGGTACGACTCAGATCCCATCTAAAAGGCAAAGCTAAGTTTGCAGTAAATCATCTTTTGGCCAATCCTGAAAACGTAAATAAGATTATGAAAACTTTAGAACAAGCTTTCGGTAATCCTGAAAAGATTATTACAACATTGATAGAAAAAGCTAAATGTGTTAAAGTCCCGGATCTCAACAAACCAGAAACCATTGTGGCATTTGGAACTGCAGTAGATGCACTGGTTACTAACGTAATATCTTTTCAACTTGAAGAATATATGAACAACATACAATTGTTAAACGAATTAGTAGACAAATTGCCTAAAATTCTACAACGTGAATGGCACAAATTTGTAATGCAATCACAGCAAAAGAAAAATCTACAAATGTTCCAGTCATGGATACAAGATGAAGTTAACACTGCTTACCTGCAAATTAAACCTGAGCCGGTTCAAGAGAGATACGTTGAAATTAAAAGGATGAAAAATCATGGAATACATACGGCAAAAGAAGAAAAAAGGAATTTTTGTCATAACTGTAACATCGAAAACCATATAATAACTTCATGTAGAAAGTTCTCGAAGTTACCTATATCAGAAAAGCGAAAGAAAGTGAGAGAGAAAGGATTATGTTATAAATGCCTTGAGAAAGGTCATCGTTCTGCAGATTGTCCCGAAAAACAAATATGTGGCCTAGATTCTTGTACTAACATCCACCATCGTCTGCTTCATCCTCCTTCAATGAATAAAGAAAACAGCAGGAAAGACAAGAAACCTCCTGAGCTTAACTCTGTTTCCACAGATGTACTTAATGCAGTTGCATCAGCTGGATATGGATTTATACCCATTATTCCAGTGAAAGTCACTGGTCCTGAAAAAACTGAAACCGTTCTAGCTTTGCTGGATACTGGTGCTAGCTTCACAATGATAAAATCTGACATTGCAAACCAAATTGGTCTGTCAGGGAATGTAAAACCACTGTCATTTAATGTTTTTGGAAATGACGTAAAAACTGATAATGAATCCATGTTAGTTGATTTGACAATTGAAGGAGTTCTCCGAAATTCGAATAAATATTTTATTAAAAATGTACGTACTATTAAGGATTTGGAAATTTCTTCATCTAAGTTGGACTTTGACGAGATACGAGAAAAGTTCGTCTATCTAAATGGAGCACGTGTTAAGTCCATCCCCGACGAACGACCTCAAATGATAATCGGTTTTGATAACCATCGGCTCTTCTGTCCACTACAAACAATTGAGGATCCTAATGAAAATGGACCATCTGCTCATCTTTGTCGATTGGGGTGGTATTTGTCTGGTGTCAAGGGAGGAGAATATTGTTACTACGCTTGCGAATCATGTCAGACTGAAACTGATCAGCATCTTCATACTCTGATGAAGAACTTTTTTCAAATTGAAAACGGTAGTGATAAAATCTGCGTTACTCCATCTCGTTGTAGAGAAGATCAAAGAGCACTGGATTTATTAGAAAAGAATACTGTAAAAATAGAAGATAGATGGCAAACATGCCTGCTTTGGAAGGAAGATAATGCGATACTTACTTCCAGTAAGAATATGGCTTTGCGTCGACTTACCCTGATGGAAAAGAAGATGGATAAAAGTGAAGAATTTGCTTCACTCTGCTGCGAAAAGTTTCAAGATTACTTAAAAAAGGGATACCTCGTACCTGTAGAAGAAATGACACATAAGTTAGAACCGTCTCCTAAGAAATGGTATTTACCATGGTTCTTCGCCTACCATCCGACAAAGAAACCTCGGCTTGTGTTTGACGCAGCTGCCAAATCAGGAGGAAAGTCATTAAATGACTTCCTATTGAAAGGTCCTGATATGTTAAATTCCCTAAACAACGTGTTGATGCGATTTCGATCCTATCCTATCGCACTTACTGCGGACATTAAAGAGATGTTCCACCAAGTGAAGCTGAATCCTAAAGATTGGCCAGCACAAACCATTTTCTACCGAGGAATGGATAGGAAGATTCCTCCCAAAGAATACTATATGACTGTTCTATTTTTTGGAGCAGCTCCTTCTCCTTGCTCTGCCATCTACGTAAAAAATAGAAATGCTATAATGTATAAACAGCAGTATCCTGATGCAGTAAATGCAATCATCAATAACTTTTATATGGATGACTACCTTGGAGGAGCCAGTACTGTAGAAGTCGCAGTTAGACTTCACAAAGAAATTACGATGATTCATGCTAAAGGAGGATTCCAAATTTGTAAGTGGAACAGTAATAATGAAGCGGTCATGCAAGTTATACCTAATGAATTAAAAGCAGAGCGAGCGCAAGAGTTTTCAATCAAGAATGAAACAAATCTTGAAAAAACTCTTGGTATGTGGTGGGATCCTGTCCAAGATAATTTTCACTTCAGAGTAAATTTTGGGAAGATTCCTGAAGCTGTGAAAAATGAAAAGAGAAATCCAACAAAACGAGAAATCACTAGTTTTGTCATGACTTTATTTGATCCACTTGGTTTTTTATGCCCCATGAAAATTAAAGGTCTCATTATTATTCAAAGCATTTGGCGGTCTGGAATTGGCTGGGATGAGGAAATTTCTCATAAATTGAATGACCAGTGGAAAATTTGGTTGCAAGAGCTTGAAAATATTAAAAATATATCTATTAAAAGAAAGTTCATTAGTATTCCAAAGAACGAAGAACTTGAAATGCACGTCTTTGTAGATGCCAGCGAAGAAGCTTACGCTGCGGCAGTTTACTTTTTACACGAAAATGATGAAAATATTGAAATCTCCTTTGTTGCTGGAAAGTCCAGAGTCGCACCTTTAAAAGGACAAACCATTCCTAGAATGGAATTGTTAGCGGGATTGACAGGAGCAAAATTAGCAAAGAACATCAAGACATGTTTTACAGACTTGTACAAGTTAAAATCATGTACTTTCTGGTGTGATTCAAAGACTGTTCTCTGCTGGTTAAGATCAGAGTCAAAAAGATTCAAAATGTTTGTACAGACTCGAGTTGGAGAAATTCTGGAATTGACTGACACTTCGCAGTGGAGATGGATTCCCACAAAGCTGAATGTAGCAGATGATGCTACACGAATTAAATCACCCCAGTTTTCTTCATCTTCTAGATGGTTAAAAGGAGCAAATTTTCTTTGTCTTTCAAAAGAACAATGGCCACAAGAAAGTACAAAGCTAGACGCAGACGTGAATACTGAGGATCTAGAAATTCGAAAAGAAATATTTACAGCTCAAGAAATTCAAGAGCAGTATTTCCCTGTTCCTGACATTAAAAGATTTTCTTCATGGACGAAGCTGATTCGTGCTACTGCTGCAGTTTATTATTTCCTGAGGCGACTGAAAAAAGAAAAACCATATTATATTACTATTCAAGACATTAAAAATGCTGAAAACCTATGGATTTTGAAAGCTCAAACTGATTCATTTGGAAAAGAAATACATCTGATGAAAAATAGACAACAACTTCCAAAAAGTAGCCGTTTGTTACATCTTTCTCCATGCTTAAATGAAAATGGTATGATATTACTTAGAGGTCGAATTGATGCCGCTCCTGGCGAAAATAAAACTGTGAAACGTCCACCAATTTTAGACCCCACACACACATACACAAAATTTCTTATCAAATGGATACACGAATCTGGAAGTCATTATGGACAAGAACGAGCTATTGCAGAAGTACGTAAACGAGCTTGGGTCATTAATTGCAGAAAAGCCGTAAGATCCTGTTGGGCAAACTGCCAATATTGTAAATTGCAAAAATTTCAACCGAAAAATCCTGAAATGGGTCAGCTTCCAAGCTGCAGATTGGGTGATAATCAAGTACCATTTTTCCACACTGGAGTTGATTACTTTGGACCCCTGCAAGTCAAAGTTAATCGAAGTATTGTGAAAAGATGGGGAGTTATTTTCTTCACTTAGATTTGGCCGATGGAATGGACACAGGAGAAATGCTCAACGTACTAACAAGATTTATCTCTATACGAGGACCTCCAGCTCACATTTGGAGTGACAACGGTAAGAATTTTGTCAAAGCAAATAAGGAACTGAGACGAGGAATAAAAGAATGGAATCATGATGAGATTCGTCGTACCCTGTCCATAAAAGGAATTGAATGGCATTTCCAATCACCAGCAAGTCCTCACATGGGAGGAGCATATGAACGGATGGTTGGAATGGCTAAAAAGATTCTGATGTCTCTTTTGAAGTGTCAAGCACCACGTGAAAGTCTCTTACAAACATTGTTATACCAGGCAATGGACATTATGAATAGCCGACCCCTCACTTATGCATCAACAGATCCTGATGACGCTGAATGTCTTACACCAAATCACTTCTTGAGAATGAGAACTGAAACTCCTGTTCCTCTTCCAGGCATCTATAAAGAAGGGGACAAATTTCGAGCTATGTGGAAGTATTGTCAACATCTCAGTAATGAATTTTGGAGACGATGGACGGATGAATGTTTGCCACTATTAGCTCCCAGGAAAATCTGGAGAAACAAGACTGAACCCATCAAGGTAGGAGATGTTGTTATATTGAAAGATGATCTGGTACCAAGAAGCGCATGGAAAAAAGGGATCATCGATCAAGTGTATCCTGGCAAAGACGGGCAAGTTCGGGTAGTAGATGTACGGGTTGCATTTGCAAAAAAACAAAAAGATGAAGAACCTACCATTAGGACTTACCGCCGACCAGTTGTGAAAATCATACCCATAGGAGAAAATGTCGTTTTGAAGACAAAACGGGGAGGAGAAAATGTGGTTGTATTGTAATGTAATGAGAAAATATTGTTTTTGGATCGAAGTAGGAAAAACAAGTTGTTGTTAAAAAATATACACAAAAAACATGTCAAAAAATTAATAAAAATATTAATCGTGTAATCAATTATATTGAATAAATTGAGATTACTTTGAATTCCATTCTGGAAACTTGTGGCTTTAAGTTAGTGCGAGTGAACGCGAGAAAATAAGTGTGCATGCAGGCACAGGAGTAAACTTCCATGAAAATTTGAAATTTAATAATCACATAGATATAATAGTAAACAGTGCAGTACTCGTAAAATCATTAGGTTATATAATAAGAAACTCGTATCTTTTCAGATCAACTCAACCATTTGTTCTTCTTTTTAATGCATTAGTAAGATCTAAACTAGAATATGCTAGTGTAATTTGGAATCCTTTTGAGCTATATCTTAAGGAAATAGTTGAAAAAGTTCAAAAGAAATTTTTAAGATATCTGTACTTTAAGAAATTTAGAACTTATCCAACTTTCATGCCACATACCACACTACTAAGCATTTTTAACTTCTTGAAATTAGAAACCAGACGAAACATTTCAGATATTATGTTTATTTGTAAAATAATTCAGAATATTATTCGGTGTCCTAACTTACTATCAATATTACCTTTTTATGTTCCATTGTATATTTTTTTGAAACCAAAAGATATATTTTATATTAAAAGATATAACTTAGAAATTAGGAAAAATTCCCCTTTAATAAGATGTTGCCTAATTTGTAATAATATTAATAACAATAATGTAGATATATATACAGATAATATATGTAGTTACATTAGTTAAGTATTTGAAAGTATTTTTCAGAGTAAGTTAATTTAGTGTATAAGTTAGTTTTTAATGAAACTATGTAATTAGGCCCTTGTGCCTGTTTAGTTTCAATAAATAAATAAAATATACATAAGCCGTCGACTGTAATGAAACATCTCCCACCTCGGATGTAATATACTATTACCATATTATTATATACATATATATTTTTTTTGTCTCTTAGAGAGCTGTTGACGGACAATTATTGCGAAAGCGCAGTACTCAATAACTAAATAAATAGAAATCTTTACTGTAATCATTATTCTACATCTTTATTTTTATCCTACATGAACGCTTTTATTAATTTGATTAAGTAAGTTCTGAATTTCAAATAATAGGTAAATAATTGTTAAACTGATTTCGTATTAACAATATGTAGTACTAGCCTAGCATGACCATGATAAGTAATACATATTCATACATTTCAGTTATACTTTGTACATGAGATAATAACATTGTTTAAAGTTTATATCATCAATATTTTCATCTTATAGACTAGATTATACAATTTATCAAAGAATATATTTGTTTAATTTAATTTTCTTTTTTAATTTAAGATGAACTAATTGATCTATAACAAGTTATGACTTAACCATTTCCAAGAATAAATATATTCTACTTAATAATCCCAAATAAAAACGAATATCTCACAACTGTTTGCTTTCATTGAAGAAGTTAAACAACTGCTTTTTGTTTCAAACATATTACACTCGCAGATGTTTCTCATAAGATTTTCAGTGTAGTGGGGGCATATTCGAACTTTGTTGCAAACCGTACATTACTGTTTGATTCTTCTCTTAGTTTTATTCTAACCTTACTTTGTTAATTACCATTAACAATGATACTAAGGAGATTGATTTTGTTTATTTTTACGTGTTTGTTTATTTGTTATGTGAGTGCAGATCTACCTACAAATTTTGATAACAGACGAGGAAATAGTGCCAGACGAAGAGTAAGACACAAATTCTCAGTGAATTTAACTACGGTATGTTTTTTTTTATAAGATTAATTAATACTTATTTTGAAATTAGACAAATCCACTTAAAGATATGAGACATTTATTTATTATTGTTTGTTACAAAAAATAATAACATATCAGATGCAGACTCGGATGCAGATTATCAATTTGTTATTAACTATTTTTTTTATGTTGAAAGACATTGTTGGATATCTTATCATATACAGTTAATTCGTGTTTATAAACTTATTTATTTTATATTTTGTTAATGAGACAATAAAAATAAGTATTTGCAAAAAAACAAATGTTGCAACAAATTTATTGTTTTAGCAAAATTATAATAGAAATTAGAAATAGTGATTAAATTTCGCAATTTACAGCTTTTATCAGAGTGCCGTGCAAATACTGATGTTTTATTTGTTTTTATTTGACATTTAACTTTTGACATATTATTATTATTATTATTATTATTATTATTATTATGGGGTCCCGTGGTCGCGTGCCTGAGTGTCTGGTCGCGAACCTGGAGAACCGGGTTCGATCCCGACCAACGCCAAATATTTCGAATTTTAAATGGCACAAGAGTGACCTCTGTGGTGCACTCTCCACGCCAGAGATGAGTGCCCGTGTAGTGACGCCTGGTAAACGCCCGCACGGTAAAATATATCATCATTACCGATGTCTACATGTGTTGTAGATACTGGCACACCCAGTAATGGGTAATATGCCGTGATGATTTTATTATTATAATTAATTTTGAATGTTATAATCATGAATCATTTTATATTTAATTATACTTTCAATAATTATATAAAATTATTTATTGACATTATTTTGATCTTGCGTTTTTATCGAAAAAAATGAATGATTAATTTTAGTCTCATATTGTGTAGTTTTTAATTCTGAACAACTTTTTTATTTACAACTTTTCTCTAAATTTGAGGGGTCACTAATTTCAGCAAAAAAAAATAACATTGTATTCCCTATATTAAGGATTTCAAGTTCTACTTTATTTATTCCCGCCTGAAATTTTAGAAATAGGTAAAACAAAATACATTTCATAAGCCACTTAGTAAATATTAGTACTTTTAATCGAATAATCACAGTACGTACGAGTATAAGAGCAAAACAAAATTTTAAAAAACAAGTCACTTATGAAATGTAACATGGATTGTCTATTTTTAAACTTTAAGGTCCAATATTACCATCTCTGGTTAAAATATTAACTACCAGTTAAACAAACAATATTATATCGGATTATTGACAGCAATTATAAATTTGTCATTTGACAGTTTATTTCGATTCAGTTTTGTTCATTTAACTGGCAGTTAAAATTTTAACCAGAGATGGTAAGATTGGCCCTAAGGCGGGAAATTTTAAAATGGGCACTCTGTATATATAAAATAGTGATTTCATAAATTATGGGATGGGACGCGTGGCTGAGTATATTAGTAGACCAGGTTGGAAATCATCCAAAGTCTTACGTGAAATTTATTTTCAATTTTAATAAATGCAGATTGACACATCCAATAAGTAATGATATACGATGACTGATGATACCATGGTATTCAAGTACAGTACTGTTGCTTGATTTATTTGTTTTTAACTATCATATTACTTTGATGTGACATTTATTGCATGTAATGCATTAGTTATAAATAATTAACTACTTAATATTAAAAAGCGTTTATTGAATAATAAATCTAATTGTATATCATTCATTTTAGAATGTCCCAAGGAGGTAGCGTTGTTAATAAATTTGTAAGAAGAACTCTATTAAAAATTAATCTGAAACTTAAAAAAGTGTTTGTGTTTCTTGACAGAGATACACTATATCGAATATGGCGAATTTGTTTTAACCACTTAAATTATTTTATGGAAAGTCAAATTTATCTATCTACGAGAACTTCTGAGATAGCTCCTTATTTGACCAAGACTTGGAAATATAGAAATCATTTAATTGTTTATTAATAATCTTTCTTTGATCCTTTAATTACGAACTTACGGAGAATTTGTGATGTATGAATTAGCAAAAAATATTTATTTAATTAAATATATCTTACAAGTAGTTTTTCATTTAATCATTAACCTTCATTGTATTTTAAACTATGGTTAAAAATAAATCATGCAATCAAAAAAATACACTTCGTTTAAAATGTTCTGCGAATATTATTTGTATGATGTCATATTTAATAACTAGTACACTTTAACTTGTCAAATTTTATGATCGGTTCAACATGTGGTTTAAAGATTTCATAAAAAAAAAAAACTGTAAAAATATGTATAGGTCACTGGCTTATTAATGTAACAAGCAATATATTATTTTGTCAGCCAAGAAGAGAATATTATGAACATTGGATAAAATGATAATTATTTTAAAATTACTCTATTAAACTTTACATTATGTTTCTTAAATTTTAATCATTTTAGAGATGCTAAATATACAGATATATTTTTTTATATTATGTACTTTTTGTTTCATGGATTTTTTTTAAATAAAAATTTAATACTATTAAGTACCTACCACGATTTAAAATATACTTGTTGTGCCACTTGTCATGTTTTTCATTGTTTCTGATGGTCCGCTTGATACGTGTTTCCTTGAATAATCCGCTAGATGCACTACGTGAGAACGACCCTAACAGAGCAAACTATTTTTACATAAAATATAAAAAATGAAATGCATAATGAATTTATTTTTAATATAAATTTATATATTTAATGGAAACCTGTATCAATACATTGTTAGAATTGGAAAAACTAAATAAATTGATAGAACCGTACGCTTCCAGATTTCCATTCGGTAATAATATCTTCTTCCCGAAAATGTTTTCGACAAACCATTCAATCTTAATTCGCGATCATCTCTATTAATTGCACATTGCCATTTTTTATAAAGTGATATATCGAGTGGAGCAGCAAACAGAGATTATTTTTCGGTGGATTTCTTGTAACCGGTTTCACATCCAGGAATGAAACCATTTCTATTTAATTTTCTTTTCATTTTGCATTAATTGCAATATCTTTCAACAAAATATTTATATTACATTACATATAATACGAATATGTACTTCAAAACCTGTTTTATTTACCTTTCTATAAGATATAGTAATATTTTCAAAATGACATGCAAATGACAGGTGTCAGTTGGGTCGTTCTCACGTTGCGCCTCTAAAAAACGAGGAAACACGTATCGCTTTGGACCCTCGTTTTGTGCAGAGTGGCATAACCAATATATTTTAAATCGTGGTACCTACCTAATTTTCAAACGTGCTAATTTTGCAAAAATAGGTTATTATTACAAACTTCATTTAATATTGTTATCCTAATTGAAATATTTTTTTATATTTCTTAGATTTTCAGATTCTATGGTAGATAAAATATTGTACGATACACATACGTAAAGCTACTCTCTACTCTCGTGTTTTAATTCGTGACTAAAGTCTATCTTTACGTACTTGTAACGTAAATAACTATAGCCTAAATTAATTAGAATTATTTTCATGTTCTTAAACGAAAATTTCTAAAATGAAATGCATGAAACAAATTAATATTTACACTTAAGAAACTGATTCACACTGAAAATTATATTATTTGTAAATTAACGCAAACAATAAATGCAATCTGTCAAAACTATGTTAGACTCGCGATAGCAACCACGTAAATATGCGCCGTGCAACCAAGTTAATATGCGCTGTTTTTGATATCGCTTTCTACACTTGATAAAAATAAACAATCTTGACAATTACATTCACTTTAGGGTCACGCATATGTATTATTTATATATTGTAATTGTATTGCTTCATATCGCCATTAAATAATTGTAATTGCTGTGTAGTAAGTTATAAATAAATTATTTTACATACAAACAGATGCAGTAGACTTCCCATTAAATGTCAAAGTGATTACATTTACAATGCTTAGTACATGAAATTCCTTTTTACAGAACACTTTAAAAATTATTTTCCTTTTATATGCAAAAGTGATAAGCTAGCAAGTTGTTCGTATCGTAAATGTAGGTACTTGTATATTCCATTAATGGTCCTTCTCTATAAGAATGCATCGCTAGACATTGCGTAGGAGTCAGTCCTGTTTCGTATTGATAGTGTCGGTTCAGTTCGGTTGGAATCCGCTGAGTACGCTTGCGCGCCATTGTCGTCGTGGTCCAGCTTTCGAAATGCCCTTTCGGGAATGGAATATACCCTGCTATTCATTTCTATGCATAAAAAACTTGTATTTCTCTTTTCTTGTATCAATATTGTAATCATATTTACTTCAACTTCTATTTATTTTATACAGTCTTGCACATATATTGCGGAACGCATAACGGTATATTAGGTTTCAAGTTAAGAAAAGTGAAAGTTTACCAGATGAGTATGACGAGTTTAGGCATGAGCGATATCGAGTACTTAAATGCCATACGAGTACAGTAAAATCACTTTTCTGACGCAGTGCGTATATTATTTTTTCGTATTTTACATTGGTATTAAAACTTGTATTTTTATGGTGTCCCGTAGCCGCGTGCCTAAGTGTCTGGTCGCGAACCTGGGGAACCGACGCCAAATATTTCGAATTATAATAGCCCATAAGCGACCCCTCTGGTGCACTCTCCACACCAGCAACGAGTGCCCGTGAGGTGACGCCTGGTAAACGCCCACACAATACAAATATGTCATCATCATTACCGATATCTGTGACAAAGCAGATTGGCACACCTAGGAATAGGTAATATGCCGTGATGACATATTTATTTATTTATTTTACTTTTTTTTGCGGCATAATATTATTAATTAAAAACATCTAAAAAAACTTAGTAGTCTGATTCTCAGAACAAAGTAACTTGACAGTTATTGTTTTTTTGTATCTTACAAACTCCCCTGCAAACTCCAAACAAATTAATTTTTGGAGATAGATTTGCAAAACGATGGATCTAGACAAAAGTTGCTGAAAAATTATATTCAATGAATTTTTTACAAGAAAAACTGTTAAAAGCTTATACAAAAATACTTCCAGTTATCCGATATGCAAAAAAAACTAATGAGCTCTTCCCACATTACTACAGAATAGGTATACAAAATTTCAAAATTTTCTGTTTGACTTGGGTAATCGTTTCCACACGATCCACACGGTTTCTTTAAAAAAAATCTTCTAAATATTATTTTTTGAAAATTTCTGTTAACTAATATTAAATAATATAATAATCTCTATCTGATACAATAAAAAATAGAGACATATAAATATATAAAATAATAAGTTGTAAATGTACCTTGCAGCCCATGGAAATCAAGTGGAAATTAAAATGTTTGTAATTGTCAGATAAATGTAAGTTTCAAAAAGCCCGACACATTACTGAAGACTTTTTCTGGGAAATGCATTTAATATTATTTTATTATTAATTAAATATTTATAATTACAGATATATATATATATATATATATATATATATATATATATATATATATATATATATATATTATATACATCCTTCAGAAATACCGCCAATCTCATCAATGAATTGGAAGAATCCCGAACATTAGAATAATAAAAGTAAATAGAATGAATTAAAAAATATAAGAATATGTAAAGAAGATTATTTGTTTTTTTCTGTATCAGAAATGTCAAATATATACCTACCTACAATATTTATGTAGCTTAATATGAAAATGGCGAGATGTCTTGTGCTGGCCACAACAGATTTTTTTATATAGTTATCTATCTGTAATGACACAATAAACTTGTAAAAAAGTTACAAATAGAATAATTATTTTTTAAAAAACTAATTAAATTTTTATTTTTCCAGCCTATTCCAGACCATGAGGTCGAAGATATAGAAGAAGACTTCCCCGACAATTCAGTCATTTCGATGCTACACAAAATCAATGACCGCCTAACAGCCATGTCAACTGTATCCGATCAACAAATAAGAAGATTTGAAACTCTTGAATACAGGTATGTGAAAAGTGAACATTCATTCGCAAGTAATTAACAAATGTTAAAAAGTATTTGTATGCATATGTATAATGAAATCTCTTTCTTTTATTTTGTCCTAATTGTGACATTTATATTTAAATTACGTTACTAGCATTTTGTTTTCTAAGATTGTGTTCACATTTCGCATTTTTATTGAAAAATCTTCATTAGTTTTCCTGATGCGTTTTGTGTAATTGTGTAGTATTTCTTTCCTCTTGACTTATTTAAGCGTTTAAATCTTAATTACTTGCTTGTTTAAGCTCGTTTAATTAATTTTAATTGCGATTCTTTTAAAGTACAGACTTTTGTAAGCATTTTCTTAGTATCTGAAGATGCATTACAATTGCTGGAATACTAAATAAAATTATGTTTACTGATTTGCAATTTAACAATTTTTTAATTCTTTCACCTACACATATATACTAATTGTTTGATTTAAAATAAATAGATTCGTCTGATAAAAAAGAAACAAATTTAATAGTGGGTTATTATGAAAAATCGAGCTTTTTGGGCCGGCCAGTACTTTCCAATGCACTGATTCCAAATCATGAAAACGCAGGTCGATATCTCTTATAGTTCTGAAGATATTCAACCTAAAATATTTTCTCAAAAGTACCCATTTCTTGGCTAGATCTCTACCTAGTTTTGTATTATTGCCCCAAAAGTCAATATACCCCATAATCAGATAAAATCTTTAAAATTTTCAAAAATCTAATTTTTATGTATCTAGATACTTCTCAATGCGCTGATTCCAAATTTTGAAACCGCAGGTCGATATCTCTTTTCGTTCTCGAGATATTTAGATTCAAAGTTTTGCTCAAAACTGCCCATTTTTGGGTAATAACCCAAAAATGGGTCGAGATATGAATTTTCCGATATCACCATTCGATTCTACGGATAAAAATATATAAGTATACCAATTTTCATAATTTTTGGCTAACCGGTTCATTTTTTATGAATAAAAGTTTGAAAACCCCTGAAAATGACCAAAATCTGAAAAAATCGTAAGGGGTACCCCTTACGATTTTTGCGTTTTTTGGCCATTTTCTGTTATTTTGCTTAAGAGATTGAATGCGGTGTTCAAAAATTCTGAAAATTGGTGTACTTATGTAATTTTGCCCGTAGAATCGAATGGTGTTGTCGCCAAATTCATATCTCGACCCATTTTTGGGTGTTAACCCAAAAATGGGCAGTTTTGAGCAAAACTTTAAATCTAAATATCTCGAGAACGAAAAGAGATATCGACCTGCGGTTTCAAAATTTGGAATCAGCGCATTGAGAAGTATCTAGATACATGAAAATTAGATTTTTGAAAATTTTAAAGTTTTTATCTGAATATGGGGTATATTGACTTTTGGGACATTAATTCAAAAATGGATAGATATATAAACTTGCTAGTAACATTATTTGATTGTAAATACGATGTTACGTAAGTGTATGCATATTTAGAGCATTTGAACAACTAAATGAATTTTTATATATTTATTTATTTATATCTCCTTTTAAATAGCACTTGCGATGGATAAAACAGAAAATGCATTTGTTGGAGAAGGGTGTTGGATGTTTGATTTCAGAATCACGAAGCTGGAGGTGCAGATCCAAGAGAAAACAGAAAGCCTTCGTACGGAGCTGAAAGAAGTGGCGCGAAGAGTTCAGCAGCTTGATTGGCAAAGCAGCAAGACGGAATCCGCTTTAGACACCCTCAAGTCCGATACTTCCTTCCTGAAACAAGCCATTGAACACTTCAGGATCTCATCCCTGCCAGTTCAAGGTATTATACTGTAATCTTTTGCCATAAATTCTTAAACCATTGTACCGTAAAATTCTTTATAACACGAAAATATAGATTATTATGACTTTTACATTTTAATACAAAAAAAAAATAATTAAATTGAAAGTAACCGGTAAATAATTAATGCTGAATAATTGCTGAATATTTGAATAAAAATTATTTCTGGTTATTCTATTATCTTATTTTTCTCAAATTTTTTCATATACATAATAAAAATCTATAGGGTTACGTGGCCGTGTAGTGTGCGTAGTGTTTGGTTGCCAATCTGGTGACCCGGGTTCGATCCCGGCCAGTGCAGACTTTTATAAATAAATAAATATATCATCACGGCATATTACCCATTTCTGGGTGTGCCAGTATCTACAACACTTGTAGACATCGGTAATGATGACGATATATTTTACCGAGTGGGCGCTTACCAGGCGTCACCTCACGGGCATTCATAGCTGGTGTGGAGAGTGCACCACAGGGGTCACTTTTGTGCCATTTAAAATTGGAAATATTTGGCGCCTGTCGGGATCGAAGCCGGTTCCCCCGGGTGCGCGACCAGACATTCACGCACGCGGTCACGGGACCCCAGACTTTTATAATCGGACAAAAGTGATCCCTATGACACCTATTAGTTCCGGTTTTCCAATTGTTACAAAACCTTTTCAGCTCTTCCCATTAATGTCAGATTAAGGAATACGTTCTTGAATTTATTTACCTGCATTCTTGAATTCCTTCAGTTAGTAAACTCGTATAATTTGCCTCTAAATTACTTTCATTCCTTTCCTGTTTCATAGTTTTCATATTCTCATAATTCTCGCCTATGCGTATATGTGTGTGAAAAGTTGTTTTTAATAACAGGGTCGAGCAGTGTCGGCAACTCTGACGTAGGATTAGATGTATCTAACAAGCTGCAGATGGTGCTACGGAGCGTGCAAACTTTACTTAGCGGCTTCTCAGGATTGCATGCCGAAATCGCCGTCCTTAGGAGGAATGTTACCAACATATCTAATTCATCCAGGTATAGTAATAGTTACAAACACTTTCATTGTGTGCATTTGTGGTTGCAATTATATCTGTGGCTCTGTGACAAAATTGGATCACTTTTTTCAAATATTTAGGACAAATTTAATAATTTAATTGTTTTAAAATAAACTAAAATTTAGTTGTAGCATGTAGCTTAAAAACAAAAGACGATCGAAAATTCCTGTGGTGCCTATGAAAGTTGTCTCGAAAATTCGCCATTAAGGTCTACACCGATTTTCTGTAGCGTGCTTAATAAGAAAGTTTTTCGTAAAGGGAGCTCGAATTTGTTCCAACTGTAAAGTGTTTATTGTTGGTGTACGCATATGAGTAAAACGGATATATTTTATTATTACAAAAATAAATAAAATTTATTTTAGTCTAGGAAAATAAAGAAACAAAATATACTAAGAATTATTAAACTCTGCCAATAATAGCAAACTATCTGGGTTACAATGAGAAAAAAATGAATTAACAAACTAATACTAGATTAGCAAAATAATCTAAAAGTGAGACCATAAGGCGGTTTCGATCCGACGGATCTGTTCGATGACGTCACAAATATGTCAGATCCATCTGATTATCGAAGCTTTTATGAACGCGTCAGATCTGTATATAAACTTGACGTTTAAATAAGGTTTCAAAAGAAGTTTAACTTGTTAAAATTGTACATAACTTTATGTTTACGACTCAAATGAGACTGAAAGGCCACTTGAATCGTTTGTTTAGATTATTTTGAACAGAAATTGTTTCATGTGGTCATTTATTTGTTCAAAATAAGTCATGAAGCCTTCACAAAGTGCAGACTGCTATGTTTTTTTCAGAACTTGGAATAGGGGTTTAAAATTATTGATCGGATCGCCCAATCTGACTGATCCGAGTGAGTTTATGAACGCGTCAGATTAACCTGATTGACTTCAGATTACATAGGCAAAAATGCTTAAAATTATAGAGATTAAAATTCTGCATCTAAATCATGTGAAACGATTATTCTAGCTCTTCATATAAACGTAAAAATTAATTATAAAGTTACAGTTTTTATGAGCATTTGGTACAGGTAGCCATGGATTTATTTTGTTAAGATACCAGCCATTCTTCATTTCTAGATTTCTAGATGCGTCATTGCCAGAACTTCTAACCACCAAGCATTTTCAACGCACCATTTTGGAACTACAACGTCACAGCTACCCTGTTTGTTCAGCTGTTCCTACCACAATCAGCAGTAGCGTCCAAGGCTCCTTTGATTCTTTGCCACGGGACTGCAGTGAAGTCCACGGCAACAAGTCCACTGTTTATAGGATCAAGCCACCTGGTGCTCCTGCACCGTTCTTTGTTTACTGTGACCTTGAAACCCTAGGAGGCGGATGGACGGTAAGTCAATAGCATCATTTTATAATTTTATGATATCGAGGGATGGACAAATTGACCGAGAAATTGATAGGAGGGTTAGTGCCGGATGTAAGGTAATGTGTGCTTCGGGTACGTTCGCTCGAAACGTAAACGTATCTAAAAAGGCTCTGTTAAGTATATATAATGGAGTACTAGTACCAACTTTGATGTATGGAAGTGAATGTTGGGCATGGACGAGAAAGCATAAAAGTAAAATGACTGCCGTGGAAATGAGGTATTTACATTGTGTTTGTGGGTATACAAGACGGGATTACGTGAGGAATAATTTGGTGTATGAAGAATGTATGGTTAGGAAAAATGTTGAGAGTTGAAGTGAGCCAATTGAGATGGTTTGGTCATGTGAAAAGTATAACGAGTGAACGGCTAGTAAAATGCATATATGTTGGTAAAGTTAAAGGTGTTTGATTGCGTGACCGTCCAGTGTGTAAGTAGATGGATGTGATTGGTAGTGTTCTAAAGGAGCGTAAGTTTCCAAGTGAAAAAAAGAAGAAGAGCATGTATGAATAAAATTATGAATGTGGGTGAGGCGAAAGAAGTGTGCCTGGATATGAATATGTGGTGAGGGATGATTGTTTCATAACTATTGTGGCGTGAAGATGTATGGTTAGTAAGAATGTTCTAAAGAGAACTCAGTTGTACTCTTTTGTGGATGAGGTGAAAGAAGTGAAAACTGAATTAGTATTTTTAGATAATAATAATAATAATAATAATAATAATAATAATAATAATAATAATAATGCAATTTGTAATCGTATAATTAAACCTGTACTTCCTATTCAACATATAAAAATTAATACTTAGTTTTTTACCGAAAATGAATTAAATAGCTAGTAATATTATACGGTAAAAAATTACGAAAGATAAAACCAAATCATGATTAATTGTAAGCTATTAATAAATAAAATAAATAAATATATCATCACGGCTTATTACCCATTTCTGGGTGTGCCAGTATCTACAACACATGTAGGCATCAGTAATGATGACGATATATTTTACCAGGCGTCACCTCACGGGCACTCATAGCTGGTGTGTGCTATTAATATTGTTTTTATTTGACAATCGACAGCTGACTTTGGTTATGTTATGAAATATTTAATCATAACCATTATAACGAAAAAAGTTTAACATATGTTGTAATTCATAGATACGAATTTCCTGATATGATTCAGTTAAAATTAATGGAACTATTGAATGTTTTGCATCTCAAATTTAATAATTTAAAAATATAACTCCTTAATAAATTTGCAAAATCCACTTAGTAGAAACGACTCTTTCTAAATTGTTGTATTATTAACAAAATTAAAATATTTTTAGGTACTACAGGTTTGGGCAGAAAGGACGGGCAATAAAGTACCTATTAAAAAATCTCGACCGCCAATTGTCAGGTTTCACCTGGATCATTAACTTCAGAATTTACTTCTCCATCCATGAAAGTTATCCTAAGTCGTATAAGTTTTATTTTTCAGGTTATTCAACGCCGCACAGAAGGTACTTTGGACTTCTATAAAGGTTGGCACGACTACAAACACGGCTTCGGTAACATCGGTGGCGAATTTTGGCTCGGACTGGAGAAGATTCACTCACTTACTAACTACAAGGTATTCATAGATGTTTATTTCACCCAAAACTTGATAGATCGGCATAATGATTAAATGCTCCTGTTTTCCCATATTATAGTATATTACATCCGAGGTGGGAGATGTTTCATAACCACCGAGGTTGTGTAGGTATACTATTTTATTCACAATCATCGTCATTTTAAATCAATAATTTTCAAAATAAATCAGTGAATTATAACCTTTAATTTTATTAATATTTTGACAGCTGTCTTAAAATTTGTTTAGCCTTCTTAATTATAGGGATCTAAAACAATGTTGCTAGGCAATCCCTACATAAACATTTCCAACCCAAGAGGTGGAAGTGAAATCTGTTATTTCCAACCCAAGAGATTGTCATTAATGTTAGGAATGACGTATTTTCCCCCAAAAGGTTAGGAATCTGTATATTACTATAATGATTGTGAATAAAATGCTTTTCGTATTACACCCGGAATAATTAGAAAGAAATATCTTTAAAATCACTGTATATTTTAAAAAAAATTTGGAATTTTTCTATTTTGCTGTGGAGGTATCTACGATTTTTTTTTAATATTAACTATAACATAAACTATTTGACTTCTATTAAATGAATAATAACTTGACACCTATTCTTTTACACTTCTTTGTTGTATATTTCTGTTTAGGTGAACGAGATTTATATAAATTTAGAAGACTTCTCACTGCAGAGCAGTTATGCGCATTATTCCGCGTTTGCTGTCGGTGCAGAGATCGAGGGTTACCCGATTAGCTTCCTGGGAAAATACGAAGGAAGTGCAGGTTTGTGGATTTTATGATTTTCTTGTTCGGGTGAATTTTTGTTGTTTTATTCATGAAGAAATATTTTACATGATCATGACTCAATTCGTAAGCGTTGTAAATATCATGAGTATGAATATGTAAATTCTAGAGCGTTTAAAAATTTATATTTGTTACGAACAATGTTTTTTTTATTATTTTACTTTTCATTCATTTATTTATTAGGTATTGAGCGGAAAGTGATAGAGTTTTTGCTTATGACACTAACTCTACTTTTACTACATCCATTAAAAATGAAATAAAATAGATTAAAACATATTACTTGAAATCTTAAATGATTTCATTTTTCATTTCTTTGATAATCGCTCGATTAAATAATTTATAAGTAGGTACTTTTCGAAACTGACATCTTGAAAAGTCTACTTTGAAAATGAAACTAGAATAGAATAGCTATTTGTGTTAAGAGCGCAAAATGGAATATTGTCGATTGAGACGTTGTTGCCGTGCGACCTAGGTTCGCGGCATTCTCTCGAAATCGACAATTTTGTATTTTTAATTTTAATTTATAGTTATTGTCCATTCTTCTTGAGCTATTTCTTCAATCTAATCTAAGAATTTTTTACTTTCGTTTTTGTAAATGAATGCCTTCTTTTATTTTGGTATTCCTTTACACGGAGGCACGGCATTTTGTTTGGTTATGCAATATACCGACAGAGCAGTCATATGTTAAATTGAATTGTGGAGATGGTAAATGTGTAAGCAACTGCAGCGCCATTAGCTCCTAACTAAACGTTCCCATTAAGAATGTAGACAAATGACATTTCTCAACATTTTATAGTTAAAAATTCGAACAGCGAGCTTTTTTTCTACTTTGTCGCGGATGAGCAGCTAAGTGACATTTTGCGTTGACAAAAGCGAGCGCAAATGCCTACTTTGTATATAGACTTTAGAGAAAATAAATTATTTATTACTTAGTTATATTTCCCTTCTTAAGCAAAACATGCAAAGGATGCTGATGCGAGTCATCTATAGTTTTTATTTTAACTAACAACAAGTACATTATTAAATTAGTTTTCTAATGAGATAAGTTTTGCATAATTTAAAGAACTATGTACAGTTCTAGAGATTCCCATGCAGGGCGTTTTAATTGGACGTACTGTATATACATATTATTTAACGTTATTTTTTCCATTTGTGCTCGTAGTATGAAATAATATATCCTACTAATGAATTTACAGGAATTGACATTTTTATGTAAATCTCATTCGTTTAGCGAAATGAATTATTCAGCCAATTAATATAATACGAATAAATACTAAATAATTCATAATGTTATAAATATTATAATTAATAGATAGTGCACGAAATATGGTAACATACATATGTGATGCCTCATTAAAATATGCTGACGTAAATAAAATTAATCATAAATGATACATTTTTACGCGTGACAGTGTGCGTAGTGTCAGGTTGCCAGTCTGGTGATCCGGGTTCGATCCCGGCCAGGGCAGACTTTTAATCGCACAAAAATGATCCCTGTGGTGAACTCTCCACACCAATTATGAGTGCCCGTGACGTGACGCCTGGTAAGCGCCCACACGATAAAATATATCGTCATCATTACCGATGTCTACATGAATTGTAGATACTGGCACACCCAGTAATGGGTAATATGCCGTGATGATATACAGGATGTTATGTAAGTAAGTGATCAACGCTTAACCTATGGTGCATACTTTCTACAAGAACTAGATGCCTTTAAAACTAACCAATCGCGTCATAGTTTAAAACTTTATAGAAAAATCTGACGTTAAATGTTTTTTTGCATAGACGTATAATTTATATTCTGTTTTTTTGATATTCTCAAAATGCCATTTACCTTCACCAACCAAGAGTATGCAGACATGCATATGGTTTATAGCGAGACATTACAAAATAGTCGTGCTGTTGTAAGACGGTACAGAGAGTTATTTCCAAATAGACGTCAATGATTTTATGTCATTTGTGACAGGTATCACATTTTTTCCAGAAAACACATTGATTTTTACTTTTTTGTAAAGTTTTGAACTTTGACATGATTGGTTAGTTTTAAAGGCCTCTAGTTCTTGTAGAAAGTATGTTAAACAAAAATTATTGCCAGATTTACTATCTTTGGGGCCAGTTCTACCATTGGTTAAGCGTTGATCACTTACTTACATAACACCCTGCATTTATATTTCTTCTTCTAATATGCCACTGCTCGAAAATGTAACCTTTATTCTGTTTAATTTGATAGATAATAATTTGTTTCAGGTGATTCATTGGTGTATCACGCGGGTCAAAAGTTCTCTACGTTTGACATGGACCACGACAACTGGGCAGAAGGTAACTGCGCTCAGTCTCACAACGGAGCTTGGTGGTACAACGGATGCGATACTAGGTAGGACATTACGATTTTATCCTTATTGTTTACGAATTTTTGTTATTGCAAATGAGTATAGAAGACCATATCGCTGCCCGTTTGGCGAACAAGCAAGACCATCTGTAGTTCAAAATTTTCACCAATTTGCATGTTGACAAGTAACAAAAAAATGGTTCATTAATTCTAAAATTTTACTACTTTGTTATAGAATAGGTCCAAATAATATTACACATACAAATTTCGCTAAATCAGCTAGGTTTAATATACTCGTACATTTATATATTATAGTAAAGTCTGTTCGCTCCTAGCTGAAACAAGCCGATAATTTATTACCTCAATAGTTATTACCACAAACCATAAACCACTTTCTTGAGCCTTTGTTCATCAAACGGCGGTTAGTTGTAAATGGAGTGTTGAACAAGGATTGTATTCAGTTCGTTTTGATATATGCGTTTGTAAATTTTTAAGAGAATTTTTGAAATTATTTGAAATGTATTTACATTATGTATTATCATTGAATAGGTATAATTAAGAATTACCTCGAAAGACGTTTTCGGCTAATGACATTGTTTTCGGGTTTGGCCATCATCATAATTTCTAGGAATTATTTAATCTACTATTCATTTAAGTCACCCTTGATTGAATTTCGTTCCTTTATAATCCCGGTTTTCTTTCGTCTTAACTCAGTTTACATGTAACATTAGTTAGCAGCGGTTGTAAGTGAAATTTTAAATATGGAAATGTGGAGGCCCTGGGATGTCGACAATGCTTCTGCCAGTGTTAGTGACGAAGTCAATACCTGTGACACCGATGCCGACGTTGTGCAAAGTGATGAAGACACAAAAATTTGTATATATTTCCCTGACAGTCCTAAGCCTGTAAAAAGTGTGAAGGAAAGTTGCCATTATTTGATTATTTTATGACGAGTATAACTGTATACTTGTAATAATGACATTTTCCCTTACTTATGCAGATTTCGAATACGTCCCTGTTCCACACTACCTGAGGATTTTCTATTTGTTTGTGGTAATATCTATTGGGGTAATAAAATATCGACTTGTTTCAGCTAGGAGCGAATAGCCTCTGAAAATGAATTTAATCTTTTCTCAATTATTCGTGGATGAAAACAAATGAACACTGAAAGAACAATAAAAAAGTTGACTAAAACTCTCATTAAAGTTCTAATTGCCTCCCTCATCTTCTTTTCTAAATAATTAAACTAACTACAATAATTCGACAAACTTACTTCGAAAAAACCAAGGCACTAGTTTTTCAGTTTAATCAGTCAACATAACAAAACAAACATCATTCGAAATGAATTAACTATGTGAGAAGTTTGCTTATCCATTTTCTGTTGATTCCAGTAACTTAAATGGAAGATATTTAAATGGAGAGCTTCCAGATCAGTATCAATATCAAGGAATGTATTGGTATGAATTCCGAGGACCGAAATATTCTTTAAAAGAATCAAAGATCATGGTAAGGCCAGTAAGAGGGACTTATTCTGTGCCAGACTCTACTGGAGATGTGGAACAGGATTATTTGAATATTTTGAATAATAACTAGTTTTAATTGTTATAAAATGTAACCTAAAATACTTACCTCTATTTTAATGTGTTCAGTTTGTGTGAATTTTTTTGCATTTTAATAAATGTATTCAATACAATTAATTTTATTGTTTAAAAATATTTAAGAAAACACTCGCCATGTTTCACAAGATTACGGCGTCTGAATCAACCTTTCGGCCATCAACAGACGCCGGCCATGCTCAGTTAGTAACCATAGACGCGTTTCGCTCTTGTTAGAGCTCTTATATCCCTCGGCTTCGCCCTCGAGTTACAATAGGCGCTGGGTCAATAATTATCTTCTCAACCGTGGTTTATATACTATTTTTTTCACTACTAGCACATAAATTCTCTTTGAATTTTATTTTATTGATAATAACAATAATTTTAACATGAATAATAATGTTACTTATTTCTTAATATTCACAAAAACAAAGTAGGCTGCATTTGTTTTTATCTGACGTTTTGCTCATTTCGCTGGTTTGATAACCTCACTTATGGGCCTTGATTTGTATTTGATTTAATTATTTAATAAAAACTCTTTGTGCTGGTACAGTCAGCAGCCTTATTAGTTTATTATTATTTTTAAATAAATCTATTGAAATGTAGTTACCTACAAATACAAAAAAAATAGTGATTTGTTCAATCCTTCAATATTTCACATTTTCACCAAAACAGCACAGTGGCCAGGCGAGACGGCAGCGTAGGTCAATTTAAATTTATAGTGGTAAATTTAAATTATATACTTAACACCTTTCTTGAGTTTAATGAATTAAATAATATTTGGATTTGGAGGCTTGAGTTTGATTGAAAAGTGACAGTTTGCATTATAGACCAAGGTTAATAATAAATTATTATTGACATAGGGTACCATGGTTACAAGCAAGAGGTAGTGAAAAACAATTTCTCATGTCAAATAAGGGTAAATAATAGTGGGTTCCTAGGCTAGTAGTAAAAAAATTTTTAAAATAAATCTTATTTCTTAATTTGAATTTAAACACAAAATTTACGATAATAATTGATGAGTAGGCTCGGGGCATCCCCAGGGACTATGTCGTCAGGTTTACTATAATTTTTACTACGACAAAGTAATATTTCATCATTTTCTTTTCATTAAAACTGTTAATTTAACGTATACTACCTTATAATTATTGAAGTTCACTATTTCTTTGCAATGGCAGAATACCCCATTCAAAATCGAAATGAAATTGTAAACCCATTTTATCTTTAATGTATACTAATAATAAAATTGAACTGCTCGACTCACTTGGAAAATTACAAAAGACAATGAGTTTGTCACTCGTCCAAATGAGTATTTGACTACTTTAACATACGTTACTAATAGCGGTGGGATTTGGTTCCATTCCAAAGTTTACCTCCGCACTTGAAATGCAGGCACATTATGGCAGATGGTTGACGCCTTATTTCTCATATTACATATCGCTGCGGCTACGAGAACTTCTGTTTGTAAATGATCGAGTTTCTCTACGTACTCCCAAGATACTAAATTTTTAAAATGTCACGTCGAGCAATGCAGGGCAAGAGCAGATGTGTCTGTAAATTATTTTTCATTTACTTATTTATTATTTTTCTCAAAAAAAGGTGACGCAAACGCTAGAATTATTGATAATAAAGAAATCATTATGGGCCATGGAAAACGAATCTTGTATTTTGAATAGATATTTCTCTACAGTCTATATAGAAAGTAGGCATTTGTGCTCGTTTTTGACAACGCAAAATGTCAGTTAATTGCTCATGCGCTCACTGTCCGAATATCTAACTAAAAAATCTGTTGTGGCCAGCACAAAACCTTCCGTCAATTTGATGTATTTTGTACAAATTCCATACCAAAAGTTCCTTGAAAAAAGATTCTATATATCCTGTAAAATTGTAATACGAGCACACTATTTTTACAAATTCCATACCGCCATTTCCTTTGAAAAGATTTTATAAATCCAACGCGAACGTACATTATGTAAATTCCTGTCTCTTCAGCTTTTCCCTTTTTTATTAGGGGTCGCTGTTACTTACTCTTCTCTTCTACTCATTCCTGTCCAACGCATCTTCTTCACACAGTTCTTCCTCTCTCAAATCTTCTGCTATATAGTCCTTCCATCTTCTCTTTGGCCTTCCTCGTACTCCCAGCACTGAAAATTTTAATCACTGCAAGTCACTTGAAAGGGACACTGGGTCACTGAAATATCACACTGTAATCCTATACTTTCCACTTTGGTTTTGCACTTGACACTGACATCTGTCAATTAGAAATTTTTGAATGTATCTGCTGTTTCCATAATTTTAGCAAAGCTGACTGGTTTTTGGTAGTTAATCTCTCTTAATATCTCTATAAGTCTATATAATCAAATATATAATCAAACCGTACAGAGAATAAGATATTCTTTCATATTGATAACATAAAATGTCGAAAAATGATATTTAACTGCGTTTTTCCAAGAAAAACTGTTAAAAACTTCAAATAATGGTACTTTCGGTTGACCAATTATAACCAAAATCTAATCAGCTCTTCGTGTGGTTGTAAAGAAGAGGAATACGAAAGAATCATAATTTTTAGAATTGTAGTTTCGAAGTTAACGTCGGAGAAAAATTTGTCACACACACACACACACATATATATATACACACACACACACAGACATCTTTATAAAACTAGTACAATCTTATTGCAGGGATCCTGAAACGTGCTTATTCATTAAAAACTCACCATCGAATATTTTGTCCAAAGACTATACCTTCCTTACCTAAAGGGGACGGCGGGTAAAAATGCTTAGCTTAGATTAAAGCAATAGCTTGAGAAGAATAAAAAAGAACGATAAATTAAAATTTAAAAATATAATCTCTATTTATTGAGTAGCACTGTACTTACAAAATGTACATTTTATTATTTTTTATTAACTTTAAAAATCTTACACCATTTATAGTAATTTTTGTAAAGAAATTTCATTGTACTACTACGATCAGTTTTGTCATGTTCCACATGAAACAAGTTAAAAATCGCAAGGTAGAGTTAGTCTGTTGTGATATTTCGTTGTAGATTGACGTATATTTCTGTGTATTAAATGATAATTTGTACATTTGAAGTGCAATACAAAAATTTGTGTGAGTGTGTTTCCTCGAAGGAAGACAAGGCATCAGGTTTGAAGAATTTTCCAACACCCGGTAAGTACATTTATCATCAATTAATCTATGCAAAATGCATTGTATAAATGAGATCTACAAACATATTGGACCGAATACAGCACTCTCTTTTAACATTTAGGCTCGCACTTCCCTTTTTACTGAAATTTAGTTTTAGATTCATGATTTCGAAGAAATGTTGTATTATTTACATACTATAATAAGCATCATCGATAATAAAAAACCTTATTTTTAAATGTAAATAAATTAAAACAATGTAATCTACTTTTTTCGATAATACTGTGTCTATATTGATAGTTATATTTATTATACTTGAAATACGAATTAAATACTTGATAAAGCTAGTTTATAAAATTGTAAACAAAAGTGAAGCACTGATTGAGATACCTGATAAGATAACTATATAATTATTTAACTATCAAGTGTGTTAATTTGATGAGGCCAGTAATAGATTGTGGAATTACGAAAGGCAGCGGATGCAAGATCGAAGGAAAACATTAAAAACGGTTGAAGACTTACTTTAGACAGAACGAAGGATAAAAGTTTTAATGATTGCAAATAAAATAGGAATTTCAGAAGCATAAAATAGTATATTATTCAATGAGCATGTAATGTAGGTTATTACTCAAGATAATAAAATTTGCAACATTATATATACTGGTTGCAAGAACTTCTTGACTGGAAAGGTGATGAAGAAAAGACAATTACTGGTTTCAGTCAATTATGAAATATATTTTCCGCCTCTACCGGTTTCGACACCTCATCTGTCTTCTTCAGGAGGTGAAATTTTTTAGATTGTAAAACATGGATACAATAATAATAAATAACATATAAAACATACAATGGTCGTCAAAATTTAAAAAAATAAAAAAATAAATACATTAAAAAACTCATGAGGTGTCGAAACCGGTAGAGGCGGAAAATATATTTCATAATTGACTGAAATCCAGTAATTTTCTTTCCTTCATTATGTATACTCATCTAAAAATGTGTACACTTACGTAACATTCTTTTTACAATCAAATAATATTACTACCAAGTTGATATTTCTACCCATTTTTGAATTATTGTCCCAAAAGTCAATATACCTCACATTTAGATAAAAACTTCAAAATTTTCAAAAA
Source organism: Ophonus ardosiacus (assembly GCA_943142095.1). Lineage (NCBI taxonomy): Eukaryota > Metazoa > Arthropoda > Insecta > Coleoptera > Carabidae > Ophonus > Ophonus ardosiacus. Next base: position 54,844,429 of record OW964827.1, on the reverse strand, counting down.
TCTAATTTTTATGTATCTAGATACTTCTCATTGCGCTGATTCCAAATTTTGAAACCGCAGGTCGATATCTCTTTTCGTTCTCGAGATATTTAGATTTAAAGTTTTTCTAAAAACTACCCGTTTTTTGGTAATAACCCAAAAATGGGTAGAGATATGAATTTTTTGTCATCACCATTCGATTCTACGGACAAAAATACATAAGTATAGCAATTTTCATAATTTTTGTCCAACCGGTTCAATTTTTATTAATAAAAGCTTGGAAACCCCTGAAAATAGTCAAAATCTGAAAAAATCGTAAGGGGTACCCCTTAGATTTTTTGCGATTTTTAGTCATTTTCAGTTATTTTGCTTTAGAGATTGTATGCGGTGTTCAAAAATTCTGAAAATTGGTGTACTTATGTAATTTTGCCCGTAGAATCGAATGGTGATGTCGCCAAATTCATATCGCGACCCATTTTTGGGTTAATACCCAAAAATGGGCAGTTTTGAGCAAAACTTTAAATCTAAATATCTCGAGAACGAAATTAGATATCGAACTGCGGTTTCAAAATTTGGAATCAGCGCATTGAGAAGTATCTAGATACATAAAAATTAGATTTTTGAAAATTTTGAAGTTTTTATCTAAATGTGGGGTATATTGACTTTTGGGGCAATAATTCAAAAATGGGTAGAGATATAAACTTGGTAGTAATATTATTTGATTGTAAAGAGAATGTTAGGTAAGTGTACGCATTTTTAGATGAATTCTGAATTCCTATTTTATTTGCAATCATTAAAACTTTTATATCATTGAGAAGTATCTAGATACATAAAACTTAGATTTTTGAAAATTTTGAAGTTTTTATCTAAAAATTTTGACCAAAGACAATACCTTCCTTACCTAAAGGAGACGGAAGGTAAAAAGATATATAATGAAAGTATTTCTTATTGGTCGTGGAAAAAAATATTATTTTACATCACATAATTTCGTTCATGGCTATACAAAAATTTGCTCTCATAATCTTTCAATGAAACCTTTGTTCACCATATGTTAAAAACTACCTCATTAAAAATTCTGATTAAAACAGGTCTGAAAACTAACTTCTTCAAGCTGGCCAACAGTAATAAAACAACTTAATTTACAACCCTTTTCAGAAACTATAAATTACTGTTTATAAGCCCTATCACACATGCAAATTAATAATTAACTTGCAACTAGTAGATAAAAATGCTGTGAGATGTTAGCATATTGCTGCATGTGTGATAACATCGTAATAAAAGTGGAACACCTCCATAATACAATACGTCGCAGTTAGCCATGGACGTCGCAAGATATATTCAAACAGGGACAGTGATTTATCAAGTGGCTTTTGTAAATATTGTATGCGATACGATTAGATAGATTTATTGCTCACAAAGTAATAATGCGGTTATTGCCCCAACCATATCAAGATAGGTTGATTTGATTTTTCAAATAATTTAGTTGGTATTGACATTTGAATTTTTTTTACGTTGAATGTTTAATGAACCACATGTTTATTTTTTTACAAAGTTTTTTCATATACAAATAGAATATTTCACATAAATGAAATGTTATAATTTTGATTGTGTTTTAATTAAAATTTAGATCATAATAAAAAAAAAATTCTGTAATGAAATATGTTTATGCTATATTTTAACTTATAATTAAAGTTAGCATCATTTTAAAACAATCAGTGTAATGGATCTATAAATTGACATCACCATTTGATATTACTAGTAGAAGTAGACCATATTACATATAGACGATAAAAATGCTCAGCGTATCAAATAGAGAATTTTATATTCTTTAATATTTGTAATAACATAAATTTCCAAAAAATAATATTTAGAAGATTTTTTTTAAGAAACTACTACTCCCGGTTGTCCAATTGTTACCAAAACCTTTTCAGCTCTTTCCATTAATGTCCGATTAAAGAATATGTAATTGAATTGATCTTTGGTTTTATAGAATTTGAGAAACACACACACACACACACACACACACACACACACAGAGAGAGAGAGAGAGAGAGAGAGAGAGAGAGAGAGAGAGAGAGCATTGTAAAGATGTTAAAATTGAATGCTAGTGACCTTAAATCGTGCTTATTCACTAAAATCTAGATATACGATTTTAAACATGAATCCAGTACCTCTTTTAGCCAGAGGTAATTGAAGTAATAGTTATATGTAAAGGAACTTAATATATAGGTTTTTTCTATAGCAGATTTTAAAGTGTGCTTTGTTCAACTCGAAATAGTTGACTAAGTGGCATTTTAACCGCAAGGGTAGATAAAATAATACTTTAACAGCAAGGGTAGATAAAGAACTTTAATTTTTACTTAAATAAAAACACATTATACATTTCGACGATTCATATTATATATAACTTCAATTGTATATACATGAATAATAATGGAGTCCCGTGGCCGAGTGCCTGAGTGTCTGGTCGCGAACCTGGGGGAACCGGATTCGATCCCGACAGACGCCAAATATTTCCAATTTTAACCGGCACAAAAGTGACCCCTGTGGTGCACTCTCCACACCAGCTATGAGTGCCCGTGAGGTGACACCTGGTAAGCGCCCACACGGTAAAATATATCGTCATCATTACCGATGTCTACATGTGTTATAGATACTGGCACACCCAGAAATGGGTAATATGCCGTGATGATATATTTATTTTATTTTATTTATGAATAAATAGAAATTGTTTTCAAACAAATTCTATAACTATCACGCTACTGAGATTTTTAAATTGTTCTTAAATAATTTAATTTATAATCGGTTTTTCCAATTTTTGCTCTTTAAAATCTGCTATAGAAAAAAAATAGAATTTTACACACGACGATAAAATTAAATTATCGACTCGCGAAAAAAAACTTTCCGCTCGTCGATAAAATACAATTTTATCGTCTTGTATAAAAAATAACTATTGTACCATTAGTAAATATGTAATCATGTATTTAAATTAATAAAAATTAATAGCGGGAATTATTAGAGAGTTATTGCAGCTTCAACGCAAAAATAACGTGCACTTTAAAGTCACGTGACAGCCCGAGTGCGCATGCGTAGTAATAAGTTTCACGTTATATGAATAAGGAGACACGTTATGTGCAATGGAATAGATAGGGTTTAACGTCACACGTTCTGTATCTTTTGACGTTATGTTTCGGTGAAAAGTGTGGATGTAACCTAGTTTGTGTTGCTTTAGCGTTAACGTTAGCGTGAATACACTAATTAAATGCGGTAAGCATTGAAATTGAAAGTCCTTTATTTCTAAAATAAAGTGTTTTCTACTTAAGGTTAACGTTTACGTTCTTTCATCTTAGAAGTTGCAATAACTCCCTATTGTGTTGGCCTTATCATATTTTTGAGCGTTGGTCTAACTAAATATCTTTTTTCTAGTTTACTGTCTTTTTCTTCAAACTTGAAATCTTGTGTTGTCGTTAAAAATTCTCCATTGGAAAAATACCACTATAAATCACGAAAATGATATCTATGTACGTATGTGAAGTGAATAAGAATACACATAGGGGCATTTTACATTCTTGAACATAAGAAATAATCACATCTTCCCCTTGTGTTTAAATTCTCGGGGCGCCCCTGTGCTTCTGTGAGTTGAAGTTTATAATAGATGCATGCATGCACTATTGCGAGTGTTTCTCTGGTACTCTGGTGGTGGAACTTATTGTCGCCGTCATGGCTGGAGTAGAGAAGGGATAACTACTATCTCGATTACGTACCCGCAAGCTACCCTTTATCACTTCATGCAACACCATGCAGCACCGATTAAACGATGTAATTGGATGCGGGTATATTCGATTCCAGATACAAAGAGTATGTAAATGTAATGAATTTCTCTTTTTCTACTAACGTTATTGATTTTAAATTAGAAAATAAATTGCGCTTCAAGAATATTACGATGGAAGAATTTTTTATTTTATGTAAAATGTATTTCAATTTAAATATATAAATTACACATAGAGCCTACATTCTTCCAAAATATTACATTTATTAATTTATAGTTATTTACATATCAAGACAGGGAATATGCAGATTGTTTGCCGAGGTGTAACCGAAGCAAATAACCATGAGTCATGAAAAGGAACTTCACTAACTATATAAATATTAATTTGTTTCTAATGTCGTATAAGAATTCAAAATTACTGAATGGTACATACATATAACCTATTTTCATATAACAAGTAAATCACATTGTAAACTTAAGGAACTCTATTTGCTATGGGCTTCGTCCGTGAAGAGCACAACATCGTCGTTTGGGAGTTCTCGGAGATCGCGACACAGGTTCGTACGGGTTTCAAAATCCCTTTCACTTAATTCCTGTGCAACAACCATTTTGTAGGGATGCATTTTGAGGTCCCGGTGCAAAATGCGCCGAATACTGCGGTTGGAAATCGCCAAAGCGAGCGAATGTTTTCGCGCCGAACGACGCGGGGAACGTTCAATCGCGGCTCTCACATTGGCCACGTTTTCAGGTCCTGTTGCTGTCCTGGGACGTCCAGGCGACTTCTTTTTCAATGCTGAACTCGTCTGTCTAAAATTTGACACCCACACTTTAATCGTAGCGTGATGTGGAACAGGATCATGACGCCCGAGTCCGAAATGAATTCGAAAAGCACGTTGTGTAGCAATTATCGAACCGCCGCATTCGATAAACCGCTCAATAACAAAAGCACGATGTTCACCAGACCAAGGCATGTTGACTACTGACAAATGGCATAAAACCGGCTTTCTAACGGTTTTTACCCCACTACTCTACCTGCTCCCTCTTTTGAGAAAAAGGGATTTGAAATCGGATAGGTTTTTCTGCCCCACCCTGTAGTTTCTTACAAAAATTCTTCTAAATATAATTTTTTGGAAGTTTTTTTTTTATTAAATATTGAAGAACATAAAATTCTCCATCTAATATACTTAAAATTTTTATTGTATCTTGTATAGATTTAGGGATAAAGACAAAAGAAATATATACAGTATTCTAATCGCAGAGGCTAAGGCACTAAGGAAACCAGTTGACAAATTCCAATGTTTATAACAAAGTTTGTAAATAACATATGTCAGTGTCAAAAATCAACAGTTTTAGTGACATTCAGATTGCTCTTTCTTATTATTTTATTAATGAAATATTTGAAATTATAGGTAAAATGCATATATCCATCAGAAATACCGCCAATCTGGTTAATAAATTGGAAGAATCTCTGACATTTAGAAACTGCCTCATACAATGAAATATAGATATAATTAGAATTATATGTATGCAGAAGACATGATAAATACAATAAAAAACAATATTTGGGTAAAGTTCTGTAATATTTTGTTATAAAACGAAGGTTCGAAAGTGAAGTGCAATACAATACTTATATATAGCCTAATATGGAAACGCCGAGAGATCTTGTGCTGGCCACAACAGATTTTTATATGTGTAAATATTGGGATTTTTATATGCCCCTTTCTTCTTTTTCGAACAAAGTACAACTTGTAAGAAAAAACTATTTATTACAAAATAAACAATTGTGAAAGGGATTCTTATTTACATTTAAACCACATTTACAACAAAATCTAAAAATTGTAAGGAATATTTATTTTATAGTCAGTCTGACAGTCAATGTTGCTAATCTCGGACATTGAAGTTATCGCAAAGATCACTAAAAATGATTTGTTTTGTCTCAAACTTATTCATCGAATTTTTTAGTTCGGACTTGTACATATTTTGTCATTTTATGTACAAATATGCTATTGTACATCGTACACCTGCCCAAATTTTCTTACATGTCCAGCAATTATCATAAGGTTGGCAACACTGCTATTGCATGAAATGGTCGTATAATGGATTACTTTAGTGCCGATTTCTGAGCTTGTAATGTCGATTTTTGTGCACTTTAGTGACAATTTCAATAAAATATTTTATTCACGAATCAACACATAATTTTTTGTATTTGAGCTGAGAAGTATTTAATTTATTTAAATTTCGTGAATAAAAACTCAAGTGGGAACTGGTGTCGACAAAAAAAAAAAAAACTTTCTCCCTCTGTATATTTAATATAATTCTTTTAATTTACAAACACTCGTATATTAATTAAATCTGATAATACGACAATGAAATATATTGCATGAAATGGCATTTCTTTAATTTAGAAGATTTATTAGAGTCCAAATAAATTAATTCCGATTCTCAGTAAAGTAAACGTAAAACACTAATCCTCTTTTTGAAACCGTGAAGTTCGCTCTTAATCCCTTAATGGCTTAAATTCCAATGGCGGCCTAATTAATTAGATTGCAAAAGGTTGGAAATCTACCACTATTTAGCACGTTCACGGCCAAAGCAGTTTTCGGAAACTTTATTGCAGTGTCCACTGCGAGTTGTATTGTATTTAGCGGTTTAACTTGAGACGCCAGCTACGAAGTTATTAGCGCCGCTCAATTTTTGGAGCTAGCTACAAGCGTTCTCGTTCAGTATAATATTTCACATAGTTTGGTGTTTGGGGTAGAAATGGATGCAGATTTGGTTCAATTATTAATTATTAAACATATTTTTTGGTCAATATTTACCAAATGTAATAATTATTTAGGCTGTGTTCGATGTTGCACTTTTACCACCGTAATATCTAAATCCTAAATTTATATACCCTAAGAGCCGGTCTTATAAACAATAAATTAATCCTTAGTTAGTTACTGCACAAGTAAATTAAATGGACCATTAAAAAAAGAAATGGATATTATAAAACTAATCTCACTATCAAATAACTAACGAGGGATTTAATTAAATTTTAGTAGTGTGTTTGTGGTTTTGTGAAAAGTTTCTATATTCACATTCGTTATAAACGTAAATCAGTTGATTTGACAGTTGGAAAAGAAACGTGATCGTGGGAAAAATCATATTGATATTGAAAAATATAACCTATTAGATATTGTTGAAGATTATTTTCATATAATTTGGAACTACCCGGTTGCGTAAAATCGTAAGGTTATTACTAGCTGATTCATTGCGGAAATTGACATATTTCTTAATGTTAGTGGTCTTATATTTCTTTCAATCTGTCCCAATATGTGTAACACACACAATCGAAATCTCTTTTTAAACTCATGGCTCGTACCACGATCATGGTTTTAACCAAAACACTGTTTTAAGAAATGTCAAATTCAAATTTCAAAATGTAATTTCACCCTTATGTTAGAAGAACAATTTATTTAAAAATATTTGTTTGAATATAAACTATGTTTTGCTTTAAAATCATATTTTGATAAATTTCATAGTATTTATTATTATCATTATATAATGAAATTTGCCATTTCTTAAAACATTGTTTTAGTTAAAACTGTGATCGTGGTACGAGCCATTGTCATCATATGTTTCATATGAATTTGTCCTATTTCGGAAGAATTTTGGTAGCCTACCTCGTGCAAATATAAATGCATCATCATTATCTGTTTATGAATCTGAGGATACTGATGATACAGACTCTAAAGATGACATACTCGACACAGACATTAAGTAAATAGTTCCCTATTTCAATTGTTTTAAAATAAATATAACCAAAAAAAAAAATACAGTTTGACTTTTCTTTAACAACTGATTTAAATCTAATAGCATGAAATTCCGCAGTTATTTTAATAAGTCGATTTACTTGTCATTAAACTTTTATAATACCCAAATCTTCAGTTAAATTAGTTTAGTAGCTAACTAAATTTTAACTGTTGATTAAATAGATTTATAAGACCGGCCCTAAATCTAGTGATTATTTAGGATTTTAGGAATTAGATTTTAGGGTTTTGCAGGAGGACACTATGCCTTGAAGTTGACGCGCACTAATTAAACAAATCATGTTCGTTGCTATAATTTGTACAAAACGTGAAATTTACTGTCAAAGAATAGCTTCTTTGCTTCTATTTTATGAAATATAATATTAACATTTGCTCTCAAGTATCAAAATGAGTCGAATTGTACAATTAATTTTTGTTGTTCTAAAGTGTTGCCATACGGATATCACTAGTGTGCCATTCGGAGTTGTATTTATGTTGTAATTGCAGTTTAACGTTTTATTTCACGTCCGCATATAGTTTTGAATAAAGAAATTTATTGAAACATCAGATCCTAAAGCTGTACAAGTTAACCTTGTCAAAAATCTATCAACTATGTTTTATTTTATCTACAAAAGTTACTGGAGCAATATTGGTAAAATAAGATATTACTCCAATAAGGCTTGGTAGACCAAAGTTTTCCAATAATGATTTGTCAAGAACCGTTATGCTACACTGCTCTTTGAAAATTGCTGTTGTTAAGTAAGAATTATTAGAAACTAGCAAGATGTGCTTTTATGACCTATAATAATTCTGATAATGCGTTTTTTGAAACTGTCTCTCGACCATATCAATATTGTTTACTTTTATTTTTATACTCAAAAGTAAAGTAGGTTAGATCAGTATAATGTGGAATAACTTTGTTTTTATATTGGAAATATTTTTATATTAAACATGGGACGTAGCTACAGTCCCAAACGCAGGAGGCCTAAAATTGTAATTTTAATAGCTTATAAGAAGCCGCCATGTGCCACTAGATATAACGCACAAGATTTTTCGGTCTTACGAGGAAAGTTTCCGTCGACACAATCTGCCTTGGAAACAATGATTGATGGAGATGAAACAATTTTTTGTGACTTAGTTTTCTTTCATGGTGATCAAGTAGCTAAGTAGGTGATAAAGATGAATACAAAAACCTTAGCCAGAATATGTGAACGTACCGTTAGTAACGCAATCGGTTGTTGAAATATTTGTTTAACAATTCCGATGTAAATTATTTGAGATACATAATAAATACTACCTTTATTTATTGATCGAACCTGAAGGATAGTAGGTAGGAAGATGAAATTATTATTTGATACAAGTAAAAAAACCTTAATTTGCAAAAATGTTTGCTAATCTAATCATATTACAGAATTAGCAAAGAGGAAAATACCAAACTTTGGAAGTGTACTAAACAACTCAACTAGACACATACCTAAATATGACTAAAAAAAATCTGTTGTGGCCAGCACAAGACCTCTCGCCATTTCCATATTAGGCTATATAAGTATTGTATTGCACTTTGCTTTCGAACCGTTGTTTTATAACAAAATATCACAGAACTTTACCCAAATATTGTTTTTTATTGTATTTAACATGTCTTCTGCACACATACAATTCTAATTATATCTATTTTTCATTGTATGAGGATGTTTCTAAATGTCAGAGATTCTTCCAATTCATTAACCAAATTGGCGGCATTTCTGATGGATATACGCATTTTACCATAATTTTGAACGAAGTATGTTTGTACATGAATGTGTGGCGAAGGATGAATTTTTTTTTTATCCCTTTCCCTATTGTTAATATTTTTTTTTCGGGTTTTTGCTAACCCACTAAGTGGGATACGCGTGATTTTATGTATGTATGTATGTACCACAATTTTACCTATAATTTCAAATATTTAATTAGTAAAACAATAAGAAAGATTAAATATACTTCCCAGAAAAAGCTATTAGAATGTCACTAAAACTGTTGATTTTTGACACTGACATGTGTCACTTACAAACTATGTTATAAACATTGGAATTTGTCAACTGGTTTCCTTAGTGCCTTAGCCTCTGCGATTAGTTTACTCTATAAATTATAGTGTCTATCTCTAAATCTATACAAGATATAATAAAAATTTTAAGTGTATTAGATGGAGAATTTTATTATTCAATATTTAATAAAAAAAAATTTCAAAAATGTATATTTAGAAGAATTTTGCTAAGAAACTACTACTTCCGGTTGTTCAATTGTTACCAAAACCTTTTCAGCTCTTCCCAGGAATATCATATTGAGGAAACTGCAGTTAAATATTTTTTAAGTTTTATAGGTTTTGAGGAATCGTCTCTCCAACATCCATACATGCACACACACACATACACACATCCACACACACACAGACATCATTTTAAAAATGTTACAATCGGATTCTAGGGACCTTAAATCGTGCTTATATAATAAAATCTGGATATGCGAATTTTAGCATGAATCCAATACCTCTCTTAGCGAGAGGTAAAAAATCCATTAGTTGTAATCTGATTTTTATTTGGTTTCGAGTTAGTGTCTTAAATATTTAATCTATATTTTATCTGGTCGCGAATCTGGAGAACCGGGTTATTTCAAATTTTAAATGGCACAAAGTGACCCCTGTGATGTTCTTTCAACGCCAGCAATGAGTTATTTTATTTTAATCTTTTCTCCTTTTCGTTTTAAAATTCCCAATGCATTGACTATATTTTATTGTAAAGTCCGGACCTGCTGACGTTGTTCTCCGCTTGTCACTTGGCTTTCGATGATTTATCCGAAAATGCGTTCCCAGTTTGCACTTGTTATTTACATGCTCGTCTGTTTGAGATGCGATTTGTGTATTCCGGATAATGCCGCGCGATGTGTTGTCAGGTTGTCACTGAGATGTATTGGATGTTTTCTTTGCAAACAAAACCAGCGCAACAAACGAGCAAAGCTTCTTTTGTTGCATTTCAGAACCAATATTTCTTAACTTCTCAACAATATTGTCTTTGACATGGCGCAATAAATAAAATCAAAATGCTTCTTATTCTTCTTTTTCAAGACAATCTTTTTAAGTTTAATGAATAAATTATTTACACTTTAAGATATTTTATAACTTTTAGATACATTTATTCTTCTTTTTACCTCTCGCTAAGAGAGCTATTGGAATTATACTAAAAATCGCGTATCCAGATTTTAGTGGATAAGCACATTTGAAGGTCCCTATAATCCGATTATAACATTTTTACGATGATGTCCGTGTGTGTGTGTGTGTGTGTGTGTGTGTGTGTGTGTATGTGTGTGTGTGTGTGTGTGTGTGTGTGTCTGTTTGTATGTGTTTGTGGATGTTGAACCACGGTATCTCAAATACTATACGACTTAAAAAATACTTAACTGCAGTTTCCTCAATCAGAATTCCTGATAGGAAGAGCTGATTATATTTCGGTATCAAATGGACAAAAGGAAGTAATAGTTTCTTTAAAAAAATCTAAATATATTTTTTTTGGATATTTTTGTTATTACAAATATTGAAGAACATAAAATTCTCCATCTAATACACTTTATTATATTATTATATTTTGTATAGATTTAGAGATTTAGAGATAAAGACACTATAATAGGTATATAGAATAATCTAATGTAATACATCGCAGAGGCTAAGGCACTAAGGAAACCAGTTGACAAATTCAAATGTTTATAACATGATAATGTTTATAACATAGTTTGTAAATGACAGATGTCCGTGTCAAAAATCAACATTTTTGTGACATTCTGAAAGATTTTTGTGGGAAGTACGTTTAATCTTTCTTATTGTTTTATTAATTAAATATTTAAAATTGTAGGTAAAATGCATATATCCATCAGAAATACCGCCAATCTTCTTAATAAATTGGAAGAATCTCTGATATTTAGGAACTTCCTCATACAATGAAAAATGTATATAATTAGAATTGTATGTGTGCAGAGGACATGTTAAATACAATAAAAAACAATATTTACGTATAGTTCTGTAATTTTTTTTGTTATAAAACGACTGATCGATAGCAAAATGCAATACAATACTTATATAACATAAAATGGAAATGGCGAGAGGTATTGTGCTGTCCACAACAGATTTTTTTTAAGGCCAGAAAACACCTTTGCCTTGCAAAAGGAGGGGTAATTATATTCTGTTATTTCCGGTTGAAATTCATTTACGATATTGATATACGAATATTTTGTTATGAAACTTAATGAAAACAGAACTTCATGTAATAATATTGATACTAACATTAGTTTTATTGTTCAACATTTAAAATTATAATTATACTTGTACGTATTTAGTCTCAAGCCCAATTATGTTTTGCACAGTTAAATTATCGGTTAAATGTGAAATTGAGCATTCATTGAATATTATTTGAGAAGGGTTATGACATTGAAATGAGAGTGTTAGTATTGGACTCTTGATTAATAGCACGCAATATCCTCAGACTATTCATTACTCACATACCAGACCAGTCGTGCATACTAAATCTTCAAATTAATATTAGTTATAAATAATAGATTTCAGTTCAAGTCAAACAAATTTTGTTTGTATTTATTGTTATAGCATTTATATGGAAAAATGTAGAGAGTTCTAATCCATAAAATAGTTTTAACATTGCTGTATTTGACATCAGTTTATTTTCCAATAGCTGTATGTCACTTCCAATAATATTCAATAAGAAATGTATTCGTATGCACTACGCTTACAATGGAATATCGACAAAGTGCACAAGTTATGTTATACTTATTGCACAGATGATCCAACCAGAATATGTATACAGTCAACTCTCTCTAAATAAAACTCTCCCTTCTTTGACTTTTCCTCTAAATCGAATTATTTTTTTGACATGTACAACTGTATATGCTTTTATATACAGGGTGTCTCTTAAATGGGGGACATGGCTTAACCACAGATTCCTAAGGCTAAAATAAGACGATTTAACCAAACTTGCTTCTACCGGAAAGTGTACCATTTAGCCAGAATTCTGCTTCAAAGTTCTTCGAAAAAAATTAATTTTGCTTATAATAATCGGACGCTTTATTCGATTTGGATGAAATTTGTTATGACAGTTTATATGGTTATAAATCATCTTTTAAGGTGATACTTGTTATTAATAGTGAACCACTAGTGTATGAAACTTAGGTGTCGCAACATTAATTAGACCGTAACTTTTTAATGACAACGCCTATAACGTAAAATTATTTTTTCTCAGAAAGATACATTCAATAGTAAACTTTTATTTCTCTGTGTAATTTGTGATATCTGTTACGGTTCACACAGAAAAAAATCAAATATGAGTATCTGCACTGCTAAATATTCAAAATAAATTTAATCTAGCAGTCTGTCCAAATGTCAAACAAGTAATTTTTAATGACAGTAACAATTGTTTTACGGGTTGTCAAAAATTTTCTTCGCAATATTCTAAAATTAGTAACATACGTTTATTCGGCCTAATAATATTTTACTACCATTATTATAAATAAGACGATTACATATCTCAGCTTACTTCTAAACAAGTTGTGAAGATTGACAACTCGTTACTGTCATTAAAAATTACTTGTTTGACTTTTGGATAGACCGCTAGATTAAATTTATTTTAAAAATTTAGCAGTGCAGACACTCAGATTTTATTTGTTTCTGTGTGAACCGTAACAGATATCACAAATTATACAGAGAGAGAAAAGTTTACTATTGAATGTATCTTTCTGAGAAAAAATAATTTTAAGTTATAGGCGTTGCCATTATAAAGTTACGGTTTAATTAATGTTGGGACACCTAAGTTTCATACACTAGTGGTTCACTATTAATAACAAGTATCACCTTAAAAGATGACTTATAACCATATAAACTGTCATACCAAATTTCATCCAAATCGAATAAAGCGTCCGATTATTATAAGCAAAATTAATTTTTTTTCGAAGAACTTTGAAGCAGAATACTGGCTAAATGGTACACTTTCCGGTAGAAGCAAGTTTGGTTAAATCATCTTATTTTAGTCTAAGGCATCTATGGTTAAGCCATGTCCCCCTATTTAAGAGACACCTGTATATTCTCTTATTTATTTATTTTTTTATCCTGACAGGCGACAAATATTTCCAATTTTAAATTGCACAAAAGTGACCCCCGTGGTGCATTCTCCACACCAGCTATGAGTGCCAGTGAGGTGACGCCTGGTAAGCGTCCACACGGTAAAATATATCGTCATCATTACCGATGTCTACATGTGTTGTAGATACTGGCACACTCAGAAATGGGTAATATGCCGTGATGATATATTATTATTATTATTATTATTATTATTTATTTATTTATTAATTAAATTTAAATTATACGAGCAAATGATGAATTTAAAAAGTAGAAATAGGTACTTTACATTTCTCTATTTTGCCTAAAACAACATCATCTCTGTGGAGGTTATTGGAATCAATTGCGTAGACAAAACCGGGCGTTGGGATTGAATGAAATTTCGGCAGGGGTTTCGGCTCACAAACCGGATTTACTCGTAGAGATTCGCGCACCGAGCTGATCGAGTTTGCTGCGTACGGAGGATCAATTCTTTCTCCATCGCCTGCTGCCTGCAGTACCATCCCATCGCATTACACTCTCCTGATTCTGCTCCTGCCCTCATTTCCACACCATCATTCAAGCGAATGCTGGAATTTTGCTGATTTGCCTGTTTTTATTTCCAGATCAGTGATACTCTCTACGCAATTGTACAATGTTGAATTAGTTTAAATGAATATACAAAGGAACTTATTTTCTCCAATCCAATAAAACCCATCCGGGATTTTTTAAGAAATCTCACTTAAAAAGTTTTAAAAACCTAATAAAACCTTAATTAGCTATTTATGTGTCTCACTGCTAGCGCATTGTGTGCTAGAGCACCATCCTGTTGAAAGAACTTCATATTTCGTGCAACGTTTAATGGCATATTATCAAGATAGTTCTCGAAAGTATCTTGAAGAAAATGTAAATATACTTCTTGAGTCAAACTTCTTTCAAGAAAATAAGGGCCAATCAAAAATGTATCTAATACACCTAACCAAACGTTAACACCGATAGGACCTTGAAAACTTGTCTGTTGGGTCCAAAAATTAGTTTGATCACTCCACCGATAATGAATATTACTGTTAAAGAAGCCATTTTGCGAAAAATAAGATTCATCGGACCATAATATTTGAGAATTTTTATTGCACTTTGCATAAATAAAAAGCATATCAACTAATTCATTATTAGTATAATTTTCCATTTTGTTGACAGCATCTATCAATATAATGTCAATTGTTTTTTGTTTAATGTTAGTTTCTGTTGTTTCCATAGCAACAATATTGCATTTGTATCAAAATATGAAATAAAATATTTAAATTTAAACTTGAAATAACTCTTTTGTTTTTAATTTTAGAGGCATAGTGATAATGAACTTTTATATGCGTGCCTGAGTGTCTGGTCGCGAACCTGGGGGAACCGGGTTCGATCCCGACAGACGCCAAATATTTCCAATTTTAAATGGCACAAAAGTGACCCCTGTGGTGCACTTTCCACATCAGCTATGAGTGCCCGTGAGGTAACGCCTGGTAAGCGCCCACACGGTAAAATATATCGTCATCATTACCGACGTCTACATGTGCGGTAGATACTGGCATACTCAGAAATGGGTAATATGCCGTGATGATATATTTATTTATTTATTTATATTCAGATAATAAAAATCTTTTAAATGGTACCTTTTTCAATATGGCATTCCATTTAGAAAAATGTTATTTTGTTAAATTATTATTATTATTTCGAATGAAAGACAGTACAATTTATAAATTTATACATAAATAAAATAATAAATAAAACAAAACAAATTAAATATTTTTGATCTTAACTATCCAATTTAGAGCATTTTCTGTTAAATCATTTTGTTAAATAAGTCGCGTATTTGATGTTCAATTGTTTTGTATTTTCCACCGTTAAATTTGTCGTATAATATCGCCCAACTTTGTCTATTTCATCGTCTTTCTATCTCTTCAAATAAGAAAGTTAGCAATGGTGGCCCGCTTACAGCAGACACACTGTACATAATGGCCATATTAGACGTAGCGATAAATTTTATTAGTGGACTTCAATCATAGGCACTTGTAAAATCGATGGATTTATATAAGATAATAAAGTAATCAATAAATTGATTGACAAAAATTTCACTATACAATTTTATGTATCAACCTCATGAAGAGTAATTTAAACAGTAGAGGTTTAACAAACCACAAATACATACATCAACTTTAAGCAGTTTTCTAATGTGATGTAATAAAATAATAGTTAGCGTTTCTCCAAAGTAAAGAGCGTAGTGCTCATACGTTGCATTGAACGTGCCACAAAATTTCTTTTAAAATTTAATAAAAGAGCTAAAGTAGGTTAGCAACTTTATTGTCAACAAAAATAAGAGTGTTGCAGTATTATTTCGCCCCAGACCTTGTGTTATGATATGTGAAATAATATTGTATACATGTGCACAAGTTGTTTATTACACAAACATGACTCTGCTTTTCCCTCGTACAACTTAAAATATTCTTTTTAAAGTAATAACTTTTCTTTTTCTAAATAAAAATGTTGCTAAAACATTAAAGTTCTATTCAAAATACACCAAATCAGATGTCGACATATGCGCAACTTTGTACATTTAGTTGATAAATGAATAAACGAAAATCGAACAAAAGTGTTAATGTTCTTTCATAATTCAAAGTTGAACGCACTTTCGCATCCAATCCATTTAATTATCGACAAACAAAAAGTCAGTTCGGAAAGAAAAAGTTTGTGTGGTGTAACAGCTGCGTTGTAATATTACAATTGCCGCATGTGGCTGCTCAATATCACGAACTCGGCATATATGTTGCATGAATTCCAATATGCAGAACACAGGTGCTGTAATCTTGCCATTTTATAATAAATAATACACCCCAGATACCTCCGCTTCAAATTTTAAACAACAAATACGTTTTTCAGAGTAGCTGGTTAATATTTAATGAAATTTACCCAGCATCACCCCGGAGAGATCATAACGTATTAGTATTACCGCTGAATTATGCAAAGAGTCGTAGGAAATTTTAAAATGTATCGTATTTTAAGTTAAATTCTTGATCGTAATAAAGCTTACTATTTGCTTAATATATTGGACAAACGTTCAATAGGATCCTTTAATATTTTTATTCACAATCATTACAGAGAATTTATTTTAAAATGCAACATTATGGTTTATCACTTCCATGGTTACTCACTATTGTCAAAAAATGACAGCAATGTAATATTTGTCCATTTTAAAATGCATCATTATAAATAGTATTGCAGCACAGGAGATACCTCCAGAACACAAATGGTGTCAATTTTCTTATTACGACCGACTAGAACATTGCCTCAGTGTAAATGGAGGTATTTTTTTTTAAACATTTATTACTTGAAAGTTTTGAATTTTTGTAAGCTAAAGTTTGTTAAGATGTACAACATTCATGTTTTGTTTTTTTGTTAATCGTATGTAAGCTAATTTATTGGATATTAATTTTGAGAATACAAAACTATAAATTTTGTATGTTGCATTTTAAAATGGACAAATATTACTTTGCTGTCATTTTTGACAATAGTGAGTAACCATGGAAGTGATTGACCATTATTTTGCATGTTAAAATAAATTCCCTGTATAGTAATATACAGATTCCTAACCTTTTGGAGGTTGGAAAATACGTCATTCCTAATTTTAATGACAATCTCTTGGGTTGGAAATAGCAGATTTCACTTCCATCTCTTGGGTTGGAAATGTTTATGTAGGGGTTGCCTAGTAACATTGTCGTAGATCCCCATAATTAAGTAGGCTAAACAAATTTTAAGACAGCTGTCAAAATATTAATAAAATTAAAGGTTATAATTCATTGATTTATTTTGAAAATTATTGATTTAAAATGAGGATGATTGTAAATAAAATAGTATACATAACCTCGGTGAGAGTTTCATAACAGCCTCGCGCATTATCTCATAAGCCCTAGGCTGCAATGAAACATCTCCCACCTCGGATGTAATATACTATTATCTCCCACTACCCTATACAGAGATTTTAGTGAATAAGTGCGTTTTGATGACCCCAAAATCCGATTTTAACATTTTTAAAATGATGTCTGCGTGTGTGTGTATGTGTATGTGTGTGTGTGTGTGTGTGTGTGTGTGTGTGTGTGTCTGTGTGTGGATCATGTGGACACGATTACTCAAATACTATCAATCGCAAAATTTTGGAATTTTGTATACCCATTCTATTCTAATGTGGGAAGAGCTCATTAGTTTTTAGTGTATATTGGATAACTAGAAGTATCACTTATACAAGCTTTTAACAGTTTTTCTTGTAAAAAAATTCATTGAATATAGTTTTTCAGCAACTTTTACTAATAAAAATTGAATATAAAGGTACAATCTTCAATTCTACGATAATAGCATTTAATAAATAATTTTAAATAACTTTATATATAAAATTATAAAATAATTTATTTTTGTACATCATTTTGCGTTTGCCTCAAACAAAAACACTATATTATAACAACATTTTTGACATATTTAAACAAATATCACTGTCAGGAAGCAATTACATTAAAATTAATAATGAAACCGAGTTAAGGAGAAAATATAAGTAATATATTTGATTCTAATGAAATTTACATCATCTTGCCTAGGCGTCAAACAAAAACATAATATTTTAATAACAATTTTGATATATTTAAACAAGTGTCACTGTTAGGAAGCAAATACATTAAACTTAATTATGAATCCTTGTTAAGGAAATAGTATTAATTTTAATGAAATAAAGGTTTGTAAAAATAATATATTTTCCATCATACATAAATATTAGATGTAACGGATGATCCGATTTAAGTTTGATATGTTGGCAGCACTATAAATCAAACAGCTGTTAATAAGCACGTGTTACCAAAATGCTAAATATTAGTTTACAACCACACTTTAACGAAATGGATCATGCAAAGCAATAGATATATACAAAGGAACTTAATATAGTTTTGCAGCATAAGTAAATACGTAAGTAAGTATTTAAATTAATAAAAATTAAATAGTGAGAGGTTTTGTGTTGGCCACATTATATTTTTTGAAATTGTTTTTTATGTGTGAGTTAGAAGCAAAAGAAAATACTCGATTTAAGGCAATTATGTTAAAAAAATAGGCACGCGGCATAATTGTAATATACAAACTTACTGCATTTATTTATATTTATAAATTAATTATAATAGATGCACTTAAGAACGTCCCATTTTGTAATTCTCTCTGCGAATACGCGAAGTTTATATAAAATAAGATTGCTATTCACCACAATTCCTGGCAGAAACTGTGGATTTCCATTATAAATTATTGTCATTAGCATGTGGTTAATGTTGAATAGTTTTGGAGAACTTCATAGACCATGTAAGTAATACGTAAAAGTTTGAACTAGTTTAATGAAAGATACGAGAACTGCACTTCTACCAAAACTCTCGACTATTCGCACAACAATTAAAACAAAAATCAACCGAAAGAGATGCACAGTGTTTCATAACTTTTGCTAAACTAATATTGTTGTATGATTTATTAGCTGAATGTGATATACAGAGAAATATAATTGAAATATATATATATATATATATATATATATATATATATATATATATACAGGGTGTACACCGACCACCGCCATTATTTGAAAATTTAGATTCATCTGTCCACAGAATTTTTCTAAGAATATTATTATCGTCCTGATACTGCACCAAAAACCATTCGCAAAACACTATTCTGCGTTCATTGTCATTGTTATGTATAGCATGTAATAGTTTGTATGAATATGATTTTAAATTATGCTTTTTCAAAATGCGCCATACGGACATATTAGAAATAAAATGTTCTTGAGCAATTTCGCGTGTGGATGAATTGGGATTACGCGCAATAGAAGCTAAAACTGCGATTTCTATTTCTTCATTGTTTCTCACGGGATGTTGCTTTTCACGTTTTTGTGAAAATGATCCATAGATTTTCAAATTTCGTGCTAATCGCCTGATTACTGACCTCCCTGGACGCGGTTTGTTTGGATATCTCGTGGCATAAATATTGCACGCTTGTATGGCATTTTCATTACACTCACCATATATTAATAATAAACGATACAAATCTTCATTTGTATAAACATCAGCCATATTGTCACAAAATAATCTAAAAACACAAAAATAACAATTTACTACAATTAGTACGCCAATTATTATTTGACAGCAGCTATATTTTGTTCTTTTGTTATTGTTTTTCATCCATAGCCTACTGTACAATAATATTAAAAATAAAAATTTATTAAAATTTCAATCGTATTTTTTTCAATATTTTTATTATGTAAGGATATAAAACTAATACATGGTTGAATTCAGAAAAAAGTATGCTATCGAATAGGCATAAAAAATATGTAGAATCCAATTTGAAAAAATATAACTTTGTGTTGTAACTTGAGAACCACTGATTTAAAAAAAATTTTTCTTCTCTCAAAAGATGTTCCCTTTAGTCCCCTACAACTTTGTTTTATAGTATTTTTTTGTAACTATAATAATAAAGGTAATAATGGCAGTGGTCGGTGTACGTGTTACACGCTGTATATAAATATATATATATATATATATATATATATATATATATATATATATATATATATAAACTTCGCATTTACTTGTCCATACTACAAGATGATTGAAAATTTTCGATTATACAAAACGTGTCGCCTGGAAACATCACTAGACCGAAGGTCGAGTGGTATTTCCTTTAGGCAACACGTTGAGTATTTCGAGAATTATTTAAATTTTTGTTTATTTATATCATTTATATTTTGTTTCATTGCTATATTTTTCTTATTGTATTGTATATTTTTATTTTACAATATTGTTTTCACTCAGGCGTCAGCAACTGTGATTTAATTTCTCAAATCCCTCCAAGTTACAACTTCCAAACATCGTCTCTGGAGGCAAAATGGTATACTTTTCTTTCAATATTGA
Source organism: Ophonus ardosiacus (assembly GCA_943142095.1). Lineage (NCBI taxonomy): Eukaryota > Metazoa > Arthropoda > Insecta > Coleoptera > Carabidae > Ophonus > Ophonus ardosiacus. The sequence goes on along the minus strand of OW964827.1, from coordinate 54,823,795 downwards.
TACCACGGAAATTAACATTTAGATATGTTTTTTTTTTTAATTTTCTGTCCATTTTGACAAGTTTTCTTCATATTCGAGACAGAAATATTGAACGCCAGATAAACTGAAACTACAACATTTTTTCGCAATTAATCTAATTATTTTTCTCCTGAAAAATTGATCCATTAAAACACTTTTTGTGAATGTGAGCACAAAAAATTTCCACTAAAGGTTATTAGCATTATGTACCATAAAAAAATTGAAATTTTACTAGTTTGTTCAGTTAGTTGAAGAGCAGAGGTGTATAAACGCCACCATTATTCAGCGATATAAACCGGTTTAATATCGGATATTTCCGTTTAAACCCACGCTCCACGCATGAAATGAACATATGAGTTCTGTGCTTTAATCATTCCGCAATTATTAAATACGCTTTTTGTCGATCAAACAATGCAACGTGGAAAAAAATCCGCAAAACTTGGTAAATACCATCTAATGAATTATTCATTTATTGCACTCAAGTTGGAATGAAATTCATACAATGAATAATTTCCTATTACTTTAAAAGCCGCACTTTTGATTGAGGTTATTTTTAACAATGATATATTGTATCTGTATCTTCCGACAATTCTATGTATTTTGTACAAATCCCATACCAAAAGTTCCTTGAAAAAGATTTTATATATCCAGTAAAATTGCGACACGAACATGTATTATTTTCTACAAATTCCATACCGAAAGTTCCTTAGAAAAAATTCTATGAATCAATTAAAATTATAACGAGAACATACACTATGTAAACTGCACTTGATACTGACATCTGTCATTTAGAATTATTTGAATATATCAGCTGTTTCTATGATTGTAACATGGCTGGCTGGTTTATAAAAGTTAATCTCTTTATAATAGGCTATTCCACAGTAATCAAAAATAGTAAAAGTTTATTGAAAATATGAACGATAATAGTTAAAGGATAAGGAAAACCATATTTCTTTTATTATAAATTATTCCTTCTAGAAGACACGGGGAGTTTTGCTTTTGATGATGCAGGACATGTGCACGAGTGTTTGAGCAAATAGGATCCAAGTATCACCTCCGATTTTGAGAAGCCCCGCCCTAACTAAGAATATACTTCTTCGGGTGTGTCGGATCTGTTCGGTTGCTGTTTGGGTGATGTTCTAATTTCTTTGTTTTTATAAAATGAGAAAAAAAGTGAAATAAATTAAGTATAATAATTTATTTTATGTCTCTAATAATGAATTATAATATTACAATTTAAATATACATTATTTTGTAATTTGTTTAACATTTTTTCGTGGCTTGTGAACCACTGTTTGTTTACTTCTGGTATATCCACATTACCTACGTCACAAAGCTAATTTAAAATTCGGACCTTAATATCTCGCTTATTTGGAGGAATTTTTAACTCGGACTTTCACATGTGGTCTCATATTTTTATGTACTTCAAGGAAAAAAATTTAAAAAAATATCGTGGAATAGCCTATTCTTTAACTCTATATTTATTGAATATAAAGGAAAATGTATAATCAAACCGTATAGATAGACAATAAGAACTTCAAAATAAGGGAACTTCCGGTTGACCAGTTTTAACCAAAATCTAATCAGCTCTTCCTTAGGAACCACTGCATGTATGTACATAATAGCTTCAATAAATTCTTTTTAAAATTTTAAAATGTTCTCTTTGAGCATATGCGGTCATATTGAAATAATTTTAAGGGAAAGAAAAGATGAATGACTATATTATGAATGAATAACATACAAGATGATTGATTACAGACATTCTTTAGGATGTAGCAAATATCATATGTGTACATTAAACATTTTTTTTTAAGAACTCTCAACAGGAATAAAACACAATTACTGATTAGGTTCACATACACAAACATCCATGCCTTAGTGGGATTTGAACCCAGAACCCCGAGAACACTCATGACTAAGAGGCGTTGCTCTAACCATTGAGCCAACATAGCTAAACAAATTTTAGATCCTTCGGAACACTATCGTATTAGGTTAGTAAACAGAGAAGTCATAATTCTTTACAATCTTGTTTTCTTAGAAAGTTATAACATTATTAAAATCTCTGTAGGCCTTGAAAAAGTTAATATCCATTCTGTAGTCCCCCTTCGTAATTATTTTTGCGAATACCATCCTTATGACCATAACACCGAAGTAGTAGATTTTTGTTGGACTATTTTGCATATTTACGATTGGTTTATATTCTTTTCACGAAAATGGAGGAATAGGGACTCTTTAAAACGAAATTTGTTGATTCGTTTCTTTCAGATTCTCTAGAGATGAAACGTATTTTTTTCTTTTTCGCATCTGAAGTCCAGTGGGAGTTGTTAGTTGTAATTACAACAGTAATGACATTTGCACTTAAGGCAAGAATATTGAAGGCTAAAGTTTCAAACATCCACCCCTAAAGAATTTTATTTTGATGGTGCCTGAGTGTCTGGTCGCGAACCTGGGGAGCAGGGTTCGATCCCGACCGACGCCAAATATTTCCTGTGGTGCACTCTCCACGCCAGCAATGAGTGCCCGTGAAGAGACGCCTAGTAAGCGCCCGTACGGTACAAATATGTCATCATCATTACCGATATCTGCGATAAAGCAGATTGTGGCACACTCAGAAATGGGTAATATGCCGTGATGATATATTTATTTATTTATTTATGGTTACATATAGTTGCAAAATCATTAAAAACACAAAATTCCACACAAATTAGAGCACAAAAAACAACATTTATAGCGATTTGTTAAAGTATTTTTTGAATATATGCAAGTGAAAAAGTTACATTCTTCACAAATACAGTCTAAAAACTAATCATTTTGTCGTAAAATAAGCAGAGATAACATTTTTATTTTCATTACGTTATATACCCGAATTTCATCAAATTCAGTTCTGTGCGTTAGGTTACCGTTACTTAAAAGTATTTTTGCCGATTGACATTAAAAATGAGATTTTTAAATTATGGACACATATATTACATAATACGCTTCAGAAATACCACCAATCTCATCAATGAATTTGAAGAATCTCGAATATTTAGAAGAGTAGGAGGAAACTTACATAGCCTAATATGGAAATGGCTAGAGGTCTTGTGCTGGCCAGAACAGATTTTTGTATAGTTTAGGTATTAATACTTAACTAAAAAAAAATGTGGGGTCGTGCCTGAGTATCTGGTCGCGAACCTGGGGGAACCGGGTTCGATCCCGACAGACGCCAAATATTTCCAATTTTAAATGGCACAAAAGTGACTCCTGTGGTGCACTCTCCACACCAGCTATAAATGCCCGTGAGCTGACGCCTGGTAAGCGCCCACACGGTAAAATATATCGTCATCATTACCGATGTCTGCATTTGTTGTAGATACTGGCTCACCCAGAAATGGGTAATATGCAGTGATGATATATTTAATTATTTATTTAAAAAAATGTTTTACTTTCGAAAATCGATGTAACATTTTAAGCGAAATAATAAAATTTGTGCTTTCTTTTGAAGTATTAGATATGAAGTTTTTCCATTATCCGATCATTTAATGTATCTATATAAAATACTTTCTATAAATGAGTTTTTTCAATATATTGTTTTCAGTTATTTATAATACGTATATACATATTTGTATCTAAGATAGTCAAAATTATCAAATTTGTAAATGGTTAAATTTACAAAACATTGTGTAGACCTATATGCAGTTTTAGTGTGTATATACACAAAATTTATTAGAATATACATCTAATATGTTTTATAAGTTCATTTATGTTTCACATTTACGAACTTTCTCGGTTGAACATTATTAATTATCATTTTATTAGGTTCAACAGAATGCCCACATAATCACTCACCCTCATCACTCCCACGCACATATACCCGCTTCATTAACGGTTGACATTCGCTGATCCATTATTCCGCAACAACTTTTGCAATAACAGTCTCCTTTATATTATATCCATACATCATACAGCTCATTTTTCATTATTATTTTATAAAATTTACATTTTAATAAGAAATATTGTTCAGTAAGTATTAGAACTAATTAGAGAGTTTTTGCCTTCCGTACCTCCGTAAGAGATTATTTTTCAGAGTATACCCTTTCATAGAGTTCTACATCTTTGACATTCCCATATTTGTTTCAATAGTTACATCCTCTTCTTCAGCTTTTCCCTATTTAATTAGGGATCACTGTTACTTATTTTCCTTTTCCACTTATTCCTTTCTAACGCATCATTTTCACACAGCCCTTTCTCTCTAAAATCTTCTAACAAACAATCCTTCCACCTTCTCTTTTGCCCATCCTCTTCCTGTTTGGGAATACGGTCACAGAGCGACTAGATGAATCAAGTCGGCTACTGACATAGAGGAATATCGCCTTATAAAGAAGAAAAAAATAGCGTATTTCATGAATAGTAAATATAAACAAAAACATATAGATGCCTGTAAAAACAATTTAATTTAATCACAACAATACGAAGAGCCTAGCAATATAACAAAAAATAACATAAAATAACAGTAGTGCAATTTATTTTCTTGACGCATCCGCATGTATTGTGAGTTGCTCTTGTAATTTTTCATATCAAGTCAAAATTCTTCGTTCGTTGTAATTAAATAGTTATCAATTAAAATGTATTCGTTTTCTAATTAAACTTTCTTATGTCTTTTGGCAAATCAATATGAGTTAATGGTGTTGGGACTTTAAATATTATAGTGAATCTTACTTGTGATACTTCGAGAATTCAATTCAAGTGGTATACTCCTAATGGTTATCTGCCGTTCCATCTGGATCCATTTAGAAATTGACATTCTTTTATTAAGCGATTGAGTTTAATAAATTTTAAACCAATACAATTGTGGGATTGGTTTTCATAAGCTGTTCCTGGTTCCTGTTCCTTCAATCCTTTTGGAGGTACAAAGCAGCCCAGTTCCTGTTAGCTGGTCCCATGCAGTCGACGCTGGTTCGAGCTCAAATCCATTTCCCGTTGTTCCTGTGTTGTAACCTCCTTCGAGCCAACGCTGGTTCCCGTCACATAAGGTCAGTAGTCTGTGCTTGATTTACTGGTTCCTTTGTGATATTATTCCCATACCTATATTCATATTGATTATTCATTAATTGAATTCTAATTGGAATTCTGGTCCTTCGAGTATTTATTATTTACATTTGGTCCAAATCATTCGAAACACTTCCTCTTCGACCCACACCCGCATATCGCTTACCCTCCTTCCAAAATAGTCTTCATCATTACATGCCCAAACCACTGTAACCTTATCTCCTGAATCTTTCTCCATCCATTTCTCTTATTGCATCTTTTCCAATCCTATCCCTTCGTGTTTTTCCCATCATCCATCTTAATATTCTCATCTTAGCGACTTCCAACCTCTTTTTGTGGACTTTCTTTATAACCGCCTTAAATATATTTCCTTTGGTCCTTCCAATTCTCTTATCGTACAACACTCTTGTCATCTTCTTCCAATTCATCCATCCAGCTTGGATCCTCTGAGTAATTTCCTTGCACAGTTCCCCTTTTTCAGTGACGTATTTAAACTCTCCAGTTTGAACCAGTCTCTCTTCCAAAAATCTAATAACCCTGTTTCCATCTCCTTCGAGCTACATGTTTTCGGTTTTCGTTTTACTGATCCTAAGTCCTCCATCCTCGAATCCCTGCCTCCACTTCTCCAGCTTTTCTTCCACTACTTCCTTCTCTTCATCCACTGCATGCACAGAGCATACTCCAAGTAATAGTTACATATAATCTATATCCAACAAGTTTCAAATTTGATGAAAGTTATTTCAAAGTCGCTTATGAAGTTGTGAAGGATTTATTACAACTTGTTTCATTGCAAAATATATTTGGTTTTGTACCCGTAATCAATCATTTGGTGCAACAGACACTAACACGTGCAGCCGGCAATTTTCTTGCTACGTTACCGGTTACCGGTTACCGGCAGCGGACTACGCGGAGAACTTTAGTTTCAATTTGTTTTGTTTGTGATGCCATTACGAAACTCTAACTACTGTGAAATGTGTGTGCTCAACAACATAAACGTTACAGGTCGTATCATAAAACATATTTTATGAAGTAGTGGGTTAAAATTCTAAATAAAAAATAATTATATGTATGGAGTTCCATAACTCGTGTAAAGATCATAAAAGATGAATTCAGCTTGTTTAAGGTTCAGGTTTTATGGAGTAAATTCCAGGTTGTAGTGAGTTCCTAAATACTCGGATGAGGTGTTATTGACATCATCTCATAATCATTAAAAAATAAATAAATTTTTGAAGAAAAACCATTACGAGCTTCAAGTAAAGTGCCATTTCCGGTTTCTTTTCATATTAGAATGGGGTCGAAATACAAAGTTACAGAAATTTCTCAATTATAGTATTTGAGTTAAAGAGGAGACAAATCCGTACCCACACATACACACACACACACACACATACATACATACATCATCGTGAAAATGTTAAAATTGGATTATAGGGACCTTAAAACGTGGTCATTTACTAATATCTCGATATGTAATTTTTAGCACGATCCCTATATCTCCCTTACCAAGGGTAGCGGGAGGTAAAAATTCAAATTGATATTTTGACAGCAATGTAATAAGTCATTTGACATTTATTTCGATACAATAGGTGCGTTCGGTAAATCATACGGAGTTAGAGTATTTACGGAGCGGTGTTGGAGTGGAGTGGGAGTAGAGCTGGAGTTGGAGTAGATCGAGGGAACAAGGTGATTAACCGAACGAGTAGAGTTAAAATTTTGGTACACGGATATAATAACCTCCTTTTTTGACAATCTGATATACTGCACTGCTAAAATAAATAAATAATGAACAATACAGAAGTTATTCAGTTTGGTATTATTCTTTAATGATTCTGAAGAAAGTATATATTAGAAATGGTTCAGAATTCTTAGCGTTCCGACATACTGTGCCTTGTTATATTACAAAACAATATTATAAACATAAAATAATTGTGTATAATAAAATATTTCAACATAAAAATACAAAATGATCTGACAGATGTCAAATAAAACAAAAAAACTCCATGTATGCTTGCATATCGAGGTTGGACTTATGGAGTTAACACTTTTCACTCCACTTGACTCCATTCTGCATTTGCCGAACGCTCCATTCTAAGACGCTTCTCACTTCATGTAATTACCGAACGGTACTAGGAGTGTACAGAGTGAACAAAACTCATTTGCCGAACGCACCTTTGTCTATTTAAGGAACGATTAAAATTTAACTTACGTTGATGCAACTGGCCATTAGGCTTCTGTGAGTACTTAATATTTTTGTTTTTTTTATATTCTGTGTATTGTTGTGTTTTTGTATTTTGTTATTTACTGTTTATAGTTTTTTTTTGTTGTGCAAATAATGAAATTAAGTATGTTATGTATTTAGAATAATTTAGATTTTTTCTATTCTTGTTATGCTATTTATATTTATAAAAAATATATACGTTTTCATCTGCTTCGTTTTCATTTAAATGCTGTCACAATTCACAATAAAAACCCTAACGATCCTCCTTTGTTTATCTTCTATACTGTAAACAATTAATAACAAGAATTTTGGTTGGGATTCATAGTTAGAATATTTGAAATCCCCTGCTCTTTTCTGAAAATAATTCCACTTGCTTTGTCGTTTTCCTTTCATTAATATCTTTGCGTTCAGGACGTGTACTGCGCTATGATAGCTGGTAACAGCAGACCGTGATTACGCTAAAATAAATGAAAACTTCCTCCGCAACCATTAATCGTTGTGGAGATTAGCAAGTTATACGTGAACTGATACATATAATTTCTCATTTCTTTTTGGCCACAAAAACTACTTGACTTTTCTTTTATCTCGCTGCGTTTTTATACCTGAGCAAAAAAAGCTTTACAGATAATTATGATCGCCAATAAAATGACATCGATGGAAAATCGCAAGAGTAAAATTTCATTTTAACATAATAGAGTTTAAGTTTGGGAATATAAATATGTTAGCACTTTATAAAATTTAAATGAATATAGATAAAATATGTAAACAATGTGTTAATTTAATACATATGCGAATTATAAATTTATGTATTTACTATTAGATTCTCAAGATTGGCACTTTTGGCTGATTAAAATCGCTGATAGGTGCTATCAAAATTTAATTGCTCATTAAATTTCTATTTATACTGAAGGTGTTTATAAAGTTATAGGAATCCATTTATACACACGAAGCTTGTAAAACAGGAGCAGGATTGTATTATATATATGTACATTTGGATAAAAACCAAACCAGAAGAAACTTGTTTAAGCCAGTTAAAATTAATTAAATAACCAGTTGAAAATTATACGCTAATCCTGTATTATTAAATTATATATAATATTATTTATAAGAAAAAGTTATTCGTCTTTCATATTGGTACAATGTCTTAGTCTAAGCTAAGCAGACAAATGCATCATAATCCGTAAATAAGAATACATACATATTGGGTGCGATTCAGTGGGTTATATTAAAGTCTGTACTAACAATTGTATTAACTAAAACACTGTATTAGCTTAAAACACATTTTAAAACAAAGGTGATTCAGTGGTCCGTATTAAGCTGTTTTAGTTAAAATACACTTGGCAACACTGTAATAACTGTCAAAGTGCGAAATTGGCGGCATTTAAAACATCAATATTTTGTATTTGTGTTGTTTTAGGTTATGTTACACTACTTTATGACCTATATTTTAAATTTTAGCATATGTATTAAAATGTCAGGAAAAAGAATTACAGAACCGATTGGTTTAATGAAGAAAAGATTATTTTAATAAGAGGCAATTACTAAACGGAACGGTATTATTGAAAATAAGGGAAATGACATTAAAATAATGAAAAATACAAAAGCTGCATCATTTTGAAGTGGTAAATTGGAATGTCCAAAGAAATAAAAGTGATGTTTGTGCTGATTGATATTTTTATTATTGTAATCAAGTTTCCAATATTGTAAATAAGCATTTCTTTGTTGTAATCAAATTTTTTTTAAGTATTTCTTTGTTTGTAATAAAATAAAATCAAAATCAAATCAATATTATTTTAATTCAATGTAGCGGGGCCCTTAAAATATGAGGGGCCCATAGGCAATTACCTACTCAGCCAATGGGTAATCCGGCACTGATTGAAATGCAATTCAAAGAGTGAAATTGCGCATTATTTAAAAGAAAAACTAAAACTGGAGGAGGTACATCACCGCCAAACCCAGATATGTCAATTCGAATCAAATTTATTACATGCTGAAATACATTTTTTGATAATCGGTATCACTTTCGGAGAGAGTATTGTAATAGTTTTTCGTCTTCTGAATATCCTTCTGCGTCTTCTACAATCAACAACACGCCAAACATGCTCAACTCTTTCACCAGCACGTATTGCGTCACCTATTAAACAAACTCAGAAAATAAACAACATATAAATAATTGTTGTAGCTTGCCTGAATTTATTCATATTAACCTCAATTTTTTAAATTATTCATTTTCTCTTTTATTATATCATTTTAAGTGCAATATTTGCTTTAGTATACTTTATGAAGAGTCAAATATATAATTTTAGTTTAATATTTCATATTTGGCATTATGTATTAAAATAAACACTCTAAAACAGTCTAATACAAGCCACTGAATCAGGTTTTTTAATACAACTCTTAATACAGATCTTAAAACAGCTTAATACAGCCCACTGAATCGCACCCATTTTGTTTTACAATATATGCTTCTAGAAAAAATATCGCATCAGCCTTGACTTTTAAATTTCTTTCGGTATATAAGGTATTTAAAAATAACACTTGACGTGTTTCATAAAATTTCAATCTCTGAACCAACCTCTCGGTCTTTTATCAGAGAGATTGGCTCGCTCATCCAGAACCACAGACGCGTTTCGCTCTTATTGGAGTCCTTCAGTATGGTCTACTGACGCCTCTAACTTATCGTCAAAAGTGATAGCTATAAATATGTCGGTGATGATTGATAACAGAAACAAATATTAGCAAACAATTGACCATAACAGAGATTTTGAAGTTATAAAAAATCTATCGATGTTGGAATAGGAGTAATATCCACTGAATCTAGATTCTAAACAAATAAACTAAGCTATAAACTGAAGCTGACCCTTTTTTTACTCGATTGCCAATAAAAAGAATACTCGAAACTAAATCCCAACACATACAACTTTTTCGATACTTTTTATTCTGGTTTACACTACACAAAGACAATTAATTGACCATAAACTAAAAAAATAAACTCAACCAACAAAATTTTAAACTTAAGGTGATTAGAAATAAAGATAAATTTAAAGGTTTTAAGCGCACTAAGGTAGCTGTACAATCCAATAGTTGTAGTTCTTATTGAAAATGATAAAGTAAAACCTTACAACCTGCAAGGTTCAAGCCTATTTGTATTAAGGAATCGGAATGAGCTGACTACGAATTTTTGTTAAGATTACAATGAAGTAAGTGTATTTAACTTCAGCATAAAAGTACATATGTAGAATACAAATTTCATGCTTACTTAAAATTGTAAGTAGGTACTACTCCTTTAACAAAAATTATATAGAAGCAAAACCCACACTATTGAACTATTCATTATAAACTATACATATTATGAAAGAAGAAACCGTACACTTTTTGAATTTTTTTTTGTTATGACAAAAACAGCTATTTTTGATAGTTGATATCATCCCGTTCCCGCGTGCCTGAGTGTCGAGTCGCGAACCTGGGGAGCCGGTAGTGGTAGCATGCACTTTAGAATTCTATCATAGAAAGCATGCGAATACGATTTTACTTTTACGAATCTTGGTAGCACGCACTTTAGAATTCTATATTCGTTTTTTGATTCGGAAATTATTGCATTTTATACTATTAAAACAAAAAATATTTTGACAGTTGTATATAATAAATGTATAAATTATATATAAATTGACTTTGAATTGAACTGTGGCAAAATAATGACGTTACTTTGACACTTTCGCCTTAAGTCGTACGCTTGCAGGCGAATATTTTGAGACACGCATGCTAACAAATTTTCGCTTCGTAGCGAAAAGCGAAAACAAATGCCTCTTTTTATAGAATTCTAAAGTGCGTGCTACCACTACGGGTTCGATCTCGACAGACGCCAAATATTTCCAATTTTAAATGGCACAAAAGTGACCCCTGTGGTGCACTCTCCACACCAACTATGAGTGCCCGCGAGGTGACGTCTGGTAAGCGCCCATACGGTAAAATATATCGTCATCATTACCAATGTTTACATGTGTTGTAGATACTGGCACACCCAGTAGTGGATAATATGCCGTGATGATATATTTATATTTATATATCATCAGCCTTTGCAAATTTTGGTTTGGAACATATTGGATATATGTGTTTTTCCTAGATATACAGGCTGAGGAGTTTCGCGCGATAAACACTTTCTTCTATAATTCTTATTAATTTGCACTCATAGTTCAGTAGTACAGGCCTCAATTCATTACCCTTCCTACCTCAGATATACAGTAGGGGACGTATTGTGTCTTCTAGTCTGTAGTTGAATCGTCTCTATATTTTTGAGCGCAGCAATTTCCTCGTCTTAAATAACATCTTGGTTTCTGCCACGAAGGCACTTACGCTCTCTAGTTGACAGACGTACGGCCGCCAGCTTTTAGACAGTGGAGACGCGCAGGAGGGTTGAAACTAAAAGAGTTGTTATATAAAAAACCGGAAAAAAAATGGGCGCCACGTAATTTTTACCCAAAAAATTACGAAATGGACGGTACCAACCAGATATAATTAATTCTTTTACCTAATGTATATTGCGTTGCCTGAAAACAATACAGATGACTGATAACAGATCTGAAGTTGTATATTTATAACAAACCGTTTATTTAAACGGGTTAATGTTTTGGAACGTCTAAATTAGTTTTTAAACAAGATGCAACTATCTAAAACCATATTTAGTTCACAAAAAATCTTAATTCCTGTGCAGTTGCACAAGACAAAAACTAGGACCCTCTCCAGGATCCTTTGCTTCCCTACGCAGTGCGGTAGGACGGCGGGCGCATGCGCCCTCGCACGGTTCAGAGGGCGCCACTTGGAGCGCGCCGCGACGCTTCCGACTCGCGAGTTGACCTCTGCCTATGGGGGAGACTGTAACACCTGCAAGCATAAACACGCACGACACCACGAGCAAATCTTTCGTCCAAGTCAGTGTTGACGGCTTTGAGGTTATGTGCTATGAGTGATAGTGAGTGACTCTGAATCAAACATGGGGAAAAAGAATTCCAAGTTGAAGCAAGATACTATCAACCGTCTTACTACGGACACCTACTGTAAGTATTATGGATATTGTTGTTGTTTTACTTTTGTAATTGTTGTAATGGCAAAAGTTTGTACAAGTAAAATTGGGTTTACGTGCGCAGAAACAAAATGAAAAGTTTCTGTAGACGTAGAGGTTATTGCGTTTTGTGTAACAAGTATTTTGTTTAAACAACTTTTATGAGTTAAAATTTATTAAAATAATATTCGAGTATTTATTAGATTTATGATGCTATGAGGGATTTATACAAAACAATGTGAATTTTCAGATATAATGTAATGAAATATATAAATTGAATTACGTAATTGAAAATGCAGAAAAGTGCGCTGCTATGAAAATGTAAATATTGCTTGAAAACTGAATAACGTATTTAAATAAAACATGAATAAAACAAATATTATGCCAGTATAAATATTAATGCTATTCCTCGGAAATATTTGATTTAGAATTTATTTATAGGGTAAGAAAAGGGTTGAAAGTTATAGAGGATAAATATTAATGCTATTTATTGATAGGAAGTTGAAAACTTCTTTCTGGGAATTTTTATTTTTCGGAAAATTTCTTGGGAAATTCTTTAACTACTATTTGCCAGAAAAGTACCATAATAAAAAGAAATAAATAAAATAAATAAATATATCATCACGGCATATTACAAACTTCTAGATGGGTCTGCTTTGTCACAGATATCGGTAATGATGATGACATATTTGTATCGTGCGAGCGTTTACCAGGCATCACCCCACGGGCACTCTTTGCCGGCGTGGAGAGAGCACCACAGGGGTCACTTTGTGCAGCACGGAACCCCATAAAAAGAAGTTTTAGAATTTATTTTCTACGTATACCTAGACAGTTTTGAATATAAATACGTATTTTCATATTATCGTAAATTGACTGAATATAAAATAAATAAAAATTTTTGACAAAACTTTTCCGTAAAAATTGTTTAGAATATTATCTAATGTAGGATTCTCCCAAATCATAATTTTACAAATTTACCTTTGTTAACTACCTAGCCATGAAATAAAAGACGACCAATTTTTTCTTGCTTCCAAATTAACGCCGGTATAGCGCTAGCCTAGCAAAAAGTAGCGCTAGATACGTAATGAACGGTATTTATTATGTTGAACATTGCGAGCGAACGCAGATTAAAGTGAAACATATCAGACGACTATTAAATGATAGTAATGAAAACTCAAAGACTTTATTTTTAAATTAATCTAATAATATTACTTAAACTTTTGACAATTTGCTACAGTCTTCTGTACAACGAGTACTTAAGCTCAAATTTAAAATGTATCTAAACACTACAAAATAGTACCAAAGTTGACGCGTGCAGCTCATTTTGCTAGAAGTAAAATATTTCTCGTTAGTCATTTCTTCTAGTGCTAGATCAGCGCAATTCTTTCAATTAGTTTATTAGAATGTGAGCAATGTAATACTTGTTTTCTAACTTAACATGTTTTGTTAAAATTGAAAGAGGTAGTGAGAAGAAGCTAGACCTTTAATCAATGTAAGAGAAGAATGGAAAAAGATATGGAGGAGGAAACCAGAAGAATAGTCAAGTTTATTATCAATTCAACATAATTATATTTTCAATATTTTAAAAATATAAACAAAAAAATTACTTTTGAACACATGGTCTACAATGGGTTCTTTGATCTTCCTGGTAGACATGTTTTTGGCAGGTTATGCAAGTTGTTTTTTGATCTGGGGCATATGTGACACCTTTTTTGAGTTCTTCTCCCAGACACTTCAGGTATTTAGGTGGACGACCATTGCCTCGTCAAAGTGGGTTTGCTTTTTGAACTTAATGGCGCGCTGTACTACTAAAATGATTATAGCTTCAAACTTTATCATAGGAGAGTAATAGTAATGGGCGTTTATATATCTCAAAACTATGAGAAAAGAATAATTTGGGCGTAGAACTCCGGAAAAAAATTATATGAAAATTACAATGCTTTAAACGTCCGTTCACGTCATGTGACTCCACGCGAGTACTTAAAGGTTAATAATGCATGGCTTATCGGACTGGGTGCTGCCTATGGTATTATTAAGCACACTTAAATGTCAATATTTGTAATCAGTTGAAGGAATCTATGATAAACCTTACGAAGAAAAGCGTTTCGCGCTATTTTCTCTCCAAGATATTTTATTTGTGCATCGTGTATGTTCGCCGTTTTTCGATTGTATCTAATGCCTTTCGGAAATTGAATATTTTTGTAAGATATCCGTTAGCTATTTTTCATGTTATTTGGAGTGGATGGTATTTTTAGTAAGTAATAAAGGTGGTACATCTCCAAGTATCTATAACACTTGACTTTTTACGATACTTTCCGTAGCATTATTACATATATTGTTAACTTTAAACATGTTAGCTTTAACACAGTTCATTTTCAATGTATTTTGGGTACGTTATATACAGTTAAACACATAATCAGCTAACTACGTTTTGTGCAACTGTCACTAAACAGAAATTATTATATATTATACCGAACTATAAATTCATACATCCAAAAAATCAGCTAATAAATAATGCAACAAATCAATAAAATCTAATAATATATTAAAATTAATAATTAAAAATCTGTTGTGGCCAGTACAAGACCTTCCGTTAATTTGATGTATTTTATACAAATCCCACAACGAAAGTCCATTGAAAAAGATTCTATAAATCCAGTAAAATTGTAACAGAAACATAATACAATTTCTTCCAAATTCCATACAGAAAGTTCCTTGGAAAATATTCTATAAATCCAATAAAATTATCACATGAATATATATTATGTATATTGATATATAAATACGCTAAAAATGCGTACACTTACGTAACATTCTCTTTACAATCAAATAATATTACTACCAAGTTTATAGCTCTACCCATTTTTGAATTATTGCCCCAAAAGCCAATATACCTCATTTAGATAAAAACTTCAAAAATTTCAAAAATCTAATTTTTATGTATCTAGATACTTCTCAATGCGCTGATTCCAAATTTTGAAACCGCAGGTAGATATCTTTTTTCATTCTCGAGATATTTAGATACAAAGTTTTGCTCAAAAATGCCCATTTTTGGGTAATAACCCAAAAATGGGTAGAGATATGAATTTGGCGATAACACCATTCGATTCTACGGGAAAAATTACATAAGTACACCAATTTTCAGAATTTTTGAACACCGCATACAATCTCTAAAGCAAAATAACTGAAAATGGCCAAAAATCGCAAAAATCTAATGTGTACCCCTTACGATTTTTTCAGATTTTGGCCATTTTCAGGGGTTTTCAAGCTTTTATTCATAGAAAATGAACCGGTTGGACAAGAATTATGAAAATTGCTATACTTATGTATTTTTGTCCGTAGAATTGAATGGTGATGTTGCCAAATTCATATCTCGACCCATTTTTGGGTTATTACCCAAAAATGGGCAGTTCTGAGCAAAACTTTAAATCTAAATATCTCGAGAACGAAACTTGATATCGACCTGCGATTTCAAAATTTGGAATCAGCGCATTGAGAAGTATCTAGGTACATAAAAATTAGATTTTTGAAAATTTTGAAGTTTTTATCTAAATATATATATATGAATATATTGTATATTGAATATTTGGGGTAATAATTCAAAAATGGGTAGAGATATAAAATATTATTTGATTGTAAACTGTATGAATTTTTAGAAATAATAGTATTGAGATAAAAATGGATAAATGCTATAAAAAAGTATAAAAAATAGATTTTTGAAAATTTTGAAGTTTTTATCTAAATGTGGGGTATATTTATATTGCATGTATACGTGGTATTAATTATGTTAGTTGTTCAAATGTCACTAACAAATTTCATTTTTAATTATGTTAAAAATGCTTTTGAGGTCGTGTTGAAAATAAAATTGCATGCCACACGAAAGTTAAGATATATTTCATCCACTATCCACTTCCGAGAATTAGAACACTCAGATAAACACTGTGTGCAGTACTTCTCGTTCATGAAATATGTTTTTACTTTGTATCATAAATAACGATTCGATTGCAATATTTTCTTAAACTTTAGAAAAATAAATTGTTTACTTTTGGTTTAAAAGTTGTCTGAATAAAATTTACCACAATCAATGCCGTTATTCCATACTGATAAACAATTGAAACATTTTCTTCTTTAATTACCATTTACATAATTTCTCAATATATAATCAAATATTTCATAATGAAATTGATTAAAACAGGAGAGTTAATACTAAACAATAACTGAAACAATTTCATTCACGAATTCAATTTTGATAATGATTATTAAATTTTGCATGAATAATTAACTAGAGTCGCTTGTATTTTAACTTCCGCGGGCTTGTATTTGTAAACGGAATAATCATTGGAAACAGTTAACTTATTTCATTTAAATGTTTTTGAAACTTGTTTCTTGGATACAGAATAATATAATTAAGCTGTTTAAATTTGGGCAACCTGTATATAATAAACTGATATAATGAATCAAACAGTCCATACTACACCAAGGACACCAATAGGCTACTTGCGTACCTTTTTTTATTTCATATTTTTGAAGAGCAGGTAAAAATTTGCTACCCCTATTTTTTCTTTTGACCAAATTTTTATTAATTAGCCAGAAAAAAATAATGAAATTTGATTATTTGAATTACCGCCATGTATGACGTAGAATTACGCCGCACCAATGAGTGGTCGTAAAGCTATAGCGTTTGTTTGTACGGGTAATGTAGATCTCCTGTTTGACGTTTCAACAATAGTTTGGAGGTTAGTATTTTAGTTTGTCTTTTTCGTATCGATATTTTAAATTACATGTAACTACCTATGTATTTATTTGTGAAGTAATTAATATATTTGAGAGCCCAGAGAGAGAAAAATGTCAAATTCAAATTAAAACTTTCTCGCATGCAATGCCATCTATAAGTTACATTCTTCAACATGGTCCTCTTCTTCAGTTCAATATAATGACGTCACAGAAAATTTTCTTTCTTAATTTACTAAAAAACAAATAACTTTTTTAAAATAAAATTTATATTTTTAAATATGTGTTCAGCATAACGTATATAGTGATAGAAATCGGATTTTCAGTACCACGCAAGTAGCCCATTGACAAATTCAAATTTTTATAACATAGTTTGTAATTGACAATCTGTGTTAAAAATCAAAAGTTTTATGGCTGAGATATCCACCTCCTAATAACTTTATTTGGCGAATTCTAGGGTAATAATTGTTATCCATAGTTATTATTCGCCAAATAAAGTTATTATTTTGTATTTTATTTATTATTACACGCTTTGTAATACATTTTAACCGTAGATAAATGGCGATATATATGGGGATGAGACAGATTTCTTGTACCTTTTTTAATTTTCACACTTTTCGCGTTGCATTGATGAATATGATATTATGAAAGACAAACACAACAACCATACCTTACCTGGGATTCGAACCCGGAACTCTTGGGTTGTAAAGTGATAACGTTACCACTATGCTACCTACGTAATAAAGTTATTAGGAGGTGGATATCTCGGCCCTTAGTGACATTACTGAAAGGTTTTTCTAGAAAGTACATTTAATTTTTTAGTTATTTATAGACAAAATGCATATATCCATAAGAAATACCGCCCATCTTGTCAATGAAGTGGAAGAATCTCTAATATATAGGAACTTCCTCATAGATCTGCATATACGATTTTTATTATGAATCCAATAACTCTCTTAGCGTGAGGTAAAAATGCAAAATTGCTAGCAACTAGCAACGCTAACTTATCTATAAATAATAATAAAAAAAAAAAAATAGACGGGTTGAATTTGATTTTTTCTGGTTTCGTTTACATTCTCTTTCGCTATTTGATAAATCTGCGATAAAACCAAGGATTAAGTAAGAAGGTCCTAGGACCATAAAATGAAATTTTAAAGTTATAGAACTTTAAAGTTTCACTTTATATTTTATAAATCCTTCAGAAAAACGTTACTTGAATAAACGTACGAATCGTAATTACTTGAATATGCAAAATTACATTATAGTGAAATTTTTCTCGATTAAATGACTGACATAAAGAGATTTTTTATATTACAAGATTCATTTTTTATTTGATTGAAACCTAAAACTTACAAAGAATCTGAATTTCTTTTTGCATGAATGACATTTCATTCTCTGTGATAATTTAATTTGACGTCGTTACCCATTTATATTAACTTCCTTCTACTGCTCCAAAATTTAATTCTACGGAATGTTTTTTCTCAATCGATGTGAAAATGCAAAGAAAATATTTACTTCCCGGGATTTTAGGCTTTTTTATTTAATCGGAAGAGTAATTGAGTAAACACGATTACATCTTGTAATTTTATTTGAAATAGATACATCTCCTGAAATTGAAATCATGAGTGGAATTCTCAAACATGTAACTTGGGTTGTTACTACTAGCCTTTGCATGTTTTACAGTGATTAAATGGTTGATAATGACATATGATAATGAAAATTACATATATATTCTAATATTAGGTTAGGATAACAGTGTGCAGTAATTCATAATATTTGCATTTATTTATTTACTCAAATATTAGTTTAATATACCATGTAAATATTTAATTATTTGGATGAAAATTTGTCATAACTTTATCTAATATTACAATGCCTATTATACATTTAGAAGTGCCACCATTGGGATCTGGAGAACTGTAAGAGATACGATGTCGGTTAAATGGAACATTTTGTGCGCCTTTGGGAGGCCATCTCAGGTGCTTTTGTTTTTCCAAAAATTCTCATAGGGCACTAGATAATGACGAAAAACTGATTGTCACTATTGTCACTTGGTTGTGAGTTTACATTCATATAAAGCTTAAAAAAGCAATTTCAGAAACTAACCTTATGAACTATTTCGAATGGGAATTGTGGGCCATTAATTCCGTTGAAAACCGTTCAAAAGGTATTTTTTTTTTCAAATATTTCTCTTGTTATCAATGTTTAAACTATGTATTTTTAGAGAGGAGCAAATGCCCTGCAAATAAGCATAACTTGACAAGCAGATATGGGCACCCGTTTCAGAATGACAGCTAGTAATCATGTACATAACTTACAAATGTCATAAATTTTAAGTCAAAATATCAAGATTTTGTAAGTTCACGTGGTTTCTTTGTCACCAGGTGCGTGGACTTTACTTGGCGAGTTACATAAATCACATGAAATTTGGAATGAAAAATATTGACATTTGACATCTATGTATGTACATGATTACTATTACTGTTCTAAATAATTTTCATTCTTTGAGCTCGGATTTTCGCCAAACATTTCCAGATTGTCTTCATCACTAGAAGAAAATTCCTCCGATTCATACGACTCTTCAGATGAAAATTCGTCAATTATATATAACAGAAAATGACGCCAAATTACAAGGTTAATTTTTAACAAAACAGCTGACCAAAATCGTATTGCGTAAACTCAAATCATTAGTAAGAAGATAAACCACTTGAAATTGGAAAATATCATGAAATTTGGAATGAAAAACATTTGTCATTTATGTTACTAGCTGTCATTCTGTCTGCTTGTTAACACAGAACACTAACCTAAATTTGTCAAGAAAGACCAACAAAGTAACATGACTGCTCGCGCCTTATAAATTAGAGTCCTATGTAAAGTCAGTAGTATATGACGTCATTACTTTAGGGATATTTTTTGATGACGTAAGTCTTCTGCCATTTCATTTCTACCATACCAGCCATTGATTTTTACATTTTTACAAAATTTTTAACTATATTCTTGTAGGAAGCATGTTAAACAAAAATTATTGCTAGAGTTATTATCTATGGGGCCAGTTGTACCGTATATTTAGAAAATGCGTCCATGCAATTAGCTTCTACTAGGTACCACGTTATGTGCATTCATTTTATTATGCCTGAATTAGTGCTAATATTTGCAGCCATTACGCCAGCAAATTCCAGATTCACTTTTAGTCGTTAAATAATTTTAACCGTTCATATACATTTTAATACGTGTATAAAATACATAAACTTTTATTAAACTTTCATTATCCTTTGTTAATTGCTTCTCCATCAGGTACGAATTTTCAATTATGAGTATGATACTGCAGGCAGCAGTGATAGGAATGAATGTAGTGCATATTACCTCGTATGATCCCGAGCTTGCCGCCGTAGTCACGATCCTTGCCAAGCAGGCAGTTCTGCGTATCAGTATCGCTATTCGCTACGATAGGGAACTCACTGACTGCATATAGAAATTTATCGACTAAGTTTCATGCCCCTCTAAGTGGCCATAAAGTCGTTACAAGCTTAACGGAATTGCTAGATATTCATGATGCTCTTTCAACTTGTCACTAATATTGGAATGTACGGACTTCTTATATTCATTACAGGATTGCATTAGATGGTTATGTGTGTTCACAGCAAAAAGGGATAAACAAGGAAATATGTGCATTGTTATACTTGGCTTACTTTTATTATTAGTTCTTGTACGAACAAACTCGTTATTAGGATGCTTGTGGATATTATTCGTTCACAAGGAAGATATTTTTGCAAAGGAGGAGCAGTCATTTTAGTAAACTGATACAAGTCTAATGTACGTTTGCACCGTTGCTCTAAATAAGTTACACTTAAGCACGTAACGCTTAAAAATATGTAACGAACGAGTGGTAGATTCTTTGCACTAATTTCAATTGGAAAAACTTTACTCATTTACTTGTATCAATATGGCGAATTTTATTTATTTTTATTGTTTTTACCTCTCGCCGAGAGGTATTGGAATCATGCTAAAATCGCATATCCAGATTTTAGTGCATAAGTACGTTTTAAGGTCCCTATAATCCGATTATAATATAATAATATCAATATCGCAAATTACATTACATGCAAAATGGAAAAATAAATTGAGTAAAATTGAGAAGAATTAAGTCGAGTTACGCCGTTATTTTACATAGTCTGAAGATTATAAATTCAGCTGTTTTCACCATTTATCAAATGGAAATGTTTATTAAAGGGATTTTGAAGCAACGGATCTTGGAGTTTTTTTTTTTTGCAACGGTTTAGTACTAAATTTAAATGTACTGTATCATATTATACCTACGACTAAAAAAATTAATTTATTACTAAAATAACATTTCGTTGACATTATTGAAAATTTTTAAAATGAGTACCTACTAGGGTATGTAACAAAAGTTTTGAGATAAAAATTAAAGCTCTTCATAAATTATAAATAATTTTTAACTTTCGCTGAGAGGTATTGAATTCATGATAAAAATCGCATATCCAGCTTTTAGTGAATAAGAACGTTCTAAGGTCACTAGTCACTAGAATTCATGTGTGTGTATGTGTGTGTGTCTGTGCGCGCGCGTGTGTGTGTGTGTGTGTATAAATGTTGGAATCACGGTTTCTCAAATTCTATAAGACTTAAAAAATATTTAACTGCAGTTTACTCAATCTGACATTTCTTGGAAGAGCTGATTAGATTTTGGTTACAATTGGACAACCGGAAGTAATAGTTTCTTTAAAAAAATCTTCTAAATATAATTTTTCGGAAATTTTTTGATATTACAAATATTGAAGAACAAAAAATTTTATTATATCTTGTATAGATTTAGAGATAAAGGCACTGTAATATATAGAATAATTTAATGTAATAAATCGCAGAGGCTACGGCATTAAGGAAACCAGTTGACAAATTCAAATGTTTATAACATAGTTTGTAAATGACAGATGCCAGTGTCAAAAATCAACAGTTTTAGTGACATTCTGAAAGCTTTTTCTGGGAAATACATTTAATCTTTCTTATTGTTTTATTAATTAAATATTTAAAATTGCATATATCCAGCAGAAATACCGACAATCTTGTTAATGAATTGGAAGAATCTCTGACATTTAGGAACTTCCTCATACAATGAAAAATAGATATAATTACAATTGTATGTGTGCAAAAGACATGTTAAATACAATAAAAAACAATATTTGTGTAATTTTTTCTGTTATAAAACGACGGTTCGATAGCGAACTGCAATACAACACTTATATAACATAAAATGGAAATGGCGATAGGTCTTGTGCTGGCCACAACAGATTTTCTTTTTTATAAATTCCAGAGCCTGTGTTTTAAAGACAAACACAATTCATTTGTTACACAATTCATATTTCAAATGTATGTAACTGACAGATAAATGTCACACACAAAAGACTAATCACTTCAAATTTATAATGGTGACATTTTAAAAAAGAAAATAGTAAGTAAAGCAACAGTTATATGCAAAGTAACTTAATACAGTTTGCATTGTTAGTAAATTTGCAAGTATGTATTTAAATTAATAAAAAGTAAATACGAGAAGGTAATATGTTGGCCACCTCAGATTTTTTGTCGAACACGCACGATATCTTGAATTATAAATTTAAAATCGCTAGCATTTCTCATTTCTCATCTGATAATTTATGCCTCAAGTGGAATAATCTGGGTTTGGAATTGATTTATTCGGGTGCAACCAATGTCTTTGTCCTTTTCATGAGCTTTTCATTACCATTATGAACATGAAAACTTTAAAGAAACTTTCATAACAGTTAGGACTATAGAGATATTAAACGCGACCATTTAGCCACATCGTTTATCCTGGTTATGGTTAAAAGCTCGACAACGTATATCTACATATTTTTAGTGACGACTAATATTACAGTTTTTTTCCTTTGGTTTTCCTCTTTTGTAAAATGTATTTCACTATTTCTCAAAACTATTTCCCACCTATGTCGCTTTGACATTAATATATGTGAAATAGTTTTGAGAGATAGTGAAATACATTTGACAAAAGAGGAAAACCAAAAGAAAAAAACTGTAACCGCAGCAAACAGCGCGAACAGTAAACTCTTTTAGCAAAAAAAAAAAATACAATTATAAGCATCGTGCATTTTCAGGATTTAAATTGAGCATTGCATATGTTTTAATTTGGGGAATATATTTCACCTGCTATTTGATTAAATTTTTGGAATTTGAGTATTTAATTTGTAAAATCCATGACAAAACGGATCAATAGTTTAATTAGATAGGACTTTACTTTCGCTTTCAACTGTTGTTAATTAACAATAATTGCCATTTGTCAATTACACACTATTCATTTTTAATCCAAATAGAAACATTTTATTAAAAAAAAAATCGGGCTTGTTAACAAATAAATATGAAATAGACAACTAAAATCCAATTTTTTGTTATAATTGTCGATTTATTTGATATGAAACCAAAATGATATGATAAAATAGATTAAAAAATGAATATGCTTTGTTTTAAAATAACAAACAAATTCTACTCGTATGTATAATGTATTGATTATTACATGATAAAATCTGTTATGGAAAAAAATACTTATTATTATCAGAAATGCATTAAATTGCGGTAGGTAGTAATAAAAAATAATGTATGGCATTATTTACATTTGTGGAATAAACTAACAGAAATATAGATAAGGTTAAGCGTATTAGGAAAAGTTCTGTATTCGAGTTAATACCATACATATACAAATGGTGTACTATAGTACGTACGTACTGAAATAGGGACAAATTCCTATTTATTTATTTAGATGTATTCCTAGTTTAAATTACACAATTATTATGAAACAGTAATCAAATCTACTTTGTCAACTGGTTTCCTTAGTGTAGTTTCGCCTACTCGACTTATTATATCCCGATATTCTATATATTATAGCGTCTTTATTTCTAAATTTATAGAAGATAAGATAAGAATTTTGTTCTTCAAAACGCGTGATATCAAAAATTTTCAAAAAATAATATTTAGAAGATTTAAAAAAAAAACTACTACTTCCGGTTGTTCAATTGTCACCAAAACCTTTTCAGCTCTTCCCAGGAATGTCAGATTGAGTAATTCATAGTTAAACAGGTCTTATGTCTTATACTTTTTGAGTAATCGTCCCTCCAACATCCACACATACAGACATCATCGTAAAAATGTTAAAATCGGTTTATATGGACCTTAAATCGTGCTTATTCACTTAAATCTGGAGATGTTATTTGTAGCATGAATCCAATACCTCTCTTAGCGAGAGAGAAAAAAAGAATTTCAATGTTAAACAATAAGCTGTAAGAATGAACGAATATAGCAAGAAAGTAAGAGTAAAAGCGAAATCTTTCCGCGACTTTAAAATATTGATTCACATTTAAACTGTTATTCCCAATTCCCAAGACTTTTAAATTGTCCGCACCCGATAAATGCTGAACTCATTCTAGCAGAAATATTGAGGGCGTAATAAGAATGGTCCACTTTTAAATGTCCATTAGAATTGCAAAAAAGAAATCCCATTTTAACCACTTTGCGATCGCGAAAATACTTTCCAATCGCAACGGTATCAAGTTGGCATCGGAATCGACTTTAGTCGATATTAAAGGTCACCGGCTTGCTAATTGCTCCAACTTAAAAAATGCAAAAAAGGAAACTTTTCTAATTGCAAATTAAATGATAAAACATACGATATGCCGGATGTCTACTTTTTTCTTGAACACAGAAATTAAAAATTGCCATTAGCGGTATCTCTTTAGCAACATTCAAATCATGGAAATACATAACTAAATATAATTTTCGAATCTAAAAAATCCCTCAAACAATTATTTTACAACAGATAAAATGAAAAACTCGCATCGTAATTTGTTTTATTTTCATTTTTTAGAATTTTCCACGAAATACAAAGATTTCTGTTTGACCAATAATTTTGATCTGACTACATTTACAGCTCTAAAAAGTAATGCTAGTCAAAAATGTTAAAATTATATTTCTTATATTCAGAAAAGAATATACACCCAATATAAACTAGGTACCAATATGTATTTTTTATATCAACCAATATTTTATGCAAGTGTTCTACGTTATTGTCATATATATAGGGTGTAAATTTTAAGACGGGTCATAGGGTTATAACAAAGAAAAAGAGTTTTTAGAAATCAAAAGTTTCTATAACAATCTATTGAAAAAAGAATTAGTGAATATTATAAAGAAAACAATTACGATTTTTTTGATACCAAATACATTACATTTCTGTTTCATACAAAGCCAGAATAGTTATTTAAATTGGAGTGCGTGTAAAATACTTCACGTACAAGAATTGTATCAAATTTTTTGGCCGACGATAATGAAAATCACTTTTTTTAATGACATAGGTTGTACTTCTGAAAAGGGTTAGTTTAAAATACTGGGGTTAAGTCAATTTCCAAATCTGATTTTACTTACCTTCCTTAGAGAAGGTAGGTGTTGATATTTGACATTTCAGCAATTTTCGCCTCGCGTATTTGACAGGTATATCGATCGGTGACTATGTCGGTAACGGCGGATTTTTACAATAATGACAGATGTCGCTGCCGTGATTTTGGTTTATATAAATTAAATTTAAATATAGTAAATGTTAAAGTAAAAAAATAACTTATGTAGGTAGTACTTTTTTACATGAACTTTATTATAGTAAAGATGATTTCTTTTCTAAATGCCCATAAACGTCCAGTGTATTTTGATTATTTTACCGCATAGATAGACAAGTTACAACACAGTAAGCGTACAATGTAGGTTACACTTGCTATGTATACAATTTCAAAGTTCCAATTACACTTCAGGAGGGCAAAAAATAAATTTAAAAAGTTTCATAATTAAGAAAAAATATCAATAGCCATGAAACTGACAGAAACAGAACAAAACAATTTTTGACTTAAGACGCTCATTAATAAACGTTTATTGCAAATTATTATTTTCGTTTTATTAAGAAGAGATTATGGATAGTTTGTCTCATGAAGAAAAATTACGAATTATTAAACGGTTTTAATTGTTTCCTTGTAGTTTGCAGTTTTCTCGTTTCTTATAACTTCTTTCTTATTAAATATAGATCATCTTCAATTTGTAAATACCTACCTATTACAATAAATAATAATTATTTCTTAAATAAATATTGTACTGTTTTCTTTATTTTGTGTTATTTTGTATTAGATCATAAATTAATAACTTTAATCTTTAATTGTCCCCTATCTTGTTAGAAAAAAAATGACAATGTTTTATTACTGTCAGTTTCATGGCTAATGATATTTTTTCTCAATTGTACAAATTTTTTAATTTATTTTCTGGCTTTATATGAAAAAGAAATGTAATGTGTTTGATATTAAAAAAATCGTAATTTTTTTCTTTATAGCACCAATTATTTTTTCAATAAATTAATATATAAACTTTTGGCTTCTAAAAAACTGTTTTCCTATGTTATAGCCCTCTGACCCGTATTAAAATTTACACCCTGTATATAATATAATGGTACAATTTTTCGTAAGAAACTCTTTATAAGATAAAGCTAATACATTAATGCTTCATGACATTGTTTTGAAATACCTTAATAAACTTGTACCCATTATGAAATTTAAAAGTAAATTTACGGAACGATACAAATTTTAATTATCTTTTTCAATTTTATAACAAAGCGTCCACGTTCCGTGACAAAGGATATTATCAATTAACATTGAATGACGTTTCAATGTTAAATGTCAATGCGATAATTAAACGTTGATTACCATTGTCTATATAGAATTAAAAACAAAATATTTGAAAAGTTTTAACGGGAACATATTATGGTTACCCACTGAATATGAATCTATCTGTATAACGTATTATACTGTATAACGTGCGTAGGTAATGGCTACATCAGATTCTAATTTTTCCTATCAAATCCAAATGTGTTGATATATGATTCCATTACTTGTAAATCGAATCTGAATTGAAAATAGGTTGGTATCAATTCAAAAAATGAGTTCCAAAACAATAACGAACAAAAGCAATTAAGTTTAATAAATTTTTTTTGGATAAATGCAGACAGAAACTAATAACATTTTCGTTGCACAATTTTAGTTATGCATAGGTTGATTGGATTTTTTTTTTTTCGTATTTATGAAGTTATGACAATGCATTCCAGTAATTACGATTACAGTTGCAAAACTTGTTTATTTTCGAACCAATAAATGTACAAAGTTGCCCAATGTCGGAATTTATTGGTACCTAATAGCTATAAAATAGATTTGTTCGATAATACGAGTAAGTGCAATATTTTCCTGTTACAATGTGATAATGAAACACACCATTTTCATCTTTTTTGCCATTCAATTTACTAGAATTCAGATTGTTAATATAATACAATATAAATGTAACGATGCTTGTAAATTTTTGTAAAATGATATTGAAATTATGATTTCTTTTTAAAATAATTCA
Organism: Ophonus ardosiacus; assembly: GCA_943142095.1. Lineage (NCBI taxonomy): Eukaryota > Metazoa > Arthropoda > Insecta > Coleoptera > Carabidae > Ophonus > Ophonus ardosiacus. Next base: position 54,796,280 of record OW964827.1, on the reverse strand, counting down.
ACATATTGTTATATTTGTAGTCCATACAAAATTTTATTCAAAATTAAATAAAATTTTATTTTTTCAATTAAGTAAAATAACAAAAACGTGTGCAAAATTAATATTTTAAATAGTAAATATTTGTTCTATTTCCATCTGTGGTTAATCCACATCCACACATGTAATTTAAATTCATAAACCCCAATGCATATTCGATATGGGTCTCGTTACCGTGTGACTGAGTGATGGTCGCGAATCTGAGGTCCTGGATTCGATCCTAAACAACGCCAAAAATATTTCGAATATTACATGGTCCAAGTATTCCTTGTGGTACAGTCTCCACGCTGGAAATGAGTGCCCGGAGGTTACATTTGGTAAACGCCCGGATTATATATTTATATTATGTATTCGATATTAAAATTTAAAATTTTAAAATCAGGTAATGTTAATAATATTAACAACTATCGCCCTATTGCTATCCTTTGCAATTTTAGCAAAATTTTTGAAAAGCTAATTCTAGTTTGTATCCCCAAGTTAAAAATAAAATCTCTATTTTCCAACATGGCTTCGTGGAAAAAAGATCTACTGTCTCTAATCTAATGTATTTCACGCACAAAGTATCAATAGTTCTTGACAGCAAAGGCCAAGTTGACTGTGTTTACACAGATTTTTCTAAGGCTTTCGACAGAATTGATCACGGTATTCTAATTGGTAAACTTCATTCTTTCTGTTTCTCCCCTTCCCTTGTATCACTTATAACTTCCTATCTTCATCAACGAAAACTGTTTGTCAACTATCAAGGTCATACATCCTTTCACTTCACTGCATCGTCAGGAGTCCCTCAGGGCTCTAAATTAGGCCCTTTACTCTTCCTCCTTTTCATCAATGACATTGTCTATGTTATCGAGTGTGAGAAATTTTTATTTGTTGATGGTTTAAAAATCTTTTACAATATAAATACCATTGATGATAATGAGAAACTTCAGAATGACCTCAATAAAATATCAGCTTGGTGTACAATTAATAATCTCCACCTGAATCTCGCTAAATGCTCCATCTTATCTTTTACTAGAAAATTAAAACCCAAACTTTACAATTATTCAATTAATGGTACATCTCTAACTAGAGTTAATTGGTGTGATTTTCGATGAAAAATTAAATTTCGTAAGTCATTACAATGCTATCTACAAATCTGCTATCAGAATGCTAGGCTTCGTAATTAGGAATACGAAATCTATCTTGATAGAACAATCTCTTATCTAGAACTTCTGTCTATATTTAATGTAAAAAGTCTCTATGAACGGCGTGAACTTAATGTAGTGAGTTACCTGTCTAAGTTGATAGATAGTACCGTTGATGGCCCTCAATGCCTGTCCCTTCTTAATTTCCAGTTTTCCTCTATTCGAACTAGATCAACTGTAACATTCTATCTTCCTTTTGCTCGTTCTAATGATCTCTCCTATTTACCGTATGTGTTTCTTGTATAAACGTAAGTACTCACATGTGGATATTTTCCTTCATAAATCTAGTTATTTTAAAAAATTAATTGCTTAATTTCTAATGTTTTTCTTTTACTCTAATTTCTGTGTTTTAAATTTATGTAGTTTTTACTTTCAACCCTATTATTGGGCTTTGCCTGTTGGGTTTGTATCTAAATAAATAAATAAATAAATAAATTAAAATATAAAGTAAATGTTACGTATCTTGTTACTTTTTGGAAAATAAATTATTTAACATAGTAAAACTAGATAAATATAGTGCTTGAACACATTGGAAAAACCGTAGGTTAATACTTCACCTCACCCATTGTTTTCTACTCAAATTTATTTAGAAACTGCAAAACTCTAAATTTGCACGAAAAGTAGAAAGTTTGCAGACCGCAGTCATAGTAACTTGTTTTACATATGTTTATGATAGTATCAACCCCTCATTTAAAATAGTAGACACATCTGTTAATGTGTCTACTCTTAAACTTGGTAGTGAGACCAGAGAAACCGTAATTACGACGAGATAGTGATGTTTTCAAACTATAGTTGTAATTTAGAGACGGATTTACAAACTTATTAACAGCGGGTTACTGCTCTCGCTACACCAAATATATATTACTGTTTATTACTTCGTTATTATGGGCTTATCTCAGCTTAGCAGTAATATTAGGGAAAAATATGTTAATAATATACTTACCTACATATATCAAAAGAAATATAATCTGTGGAAAGCACAAGACCATATTAGACTATATAAAAATATTGTACACACAATAAAACATATCTTCTTTATATATTTTTAAATTCATTCTATGAACAAGTTTCCTCTTATTTTTCTAATGTTCGAGATTCTTCCAATTCACTGATGAGATTGGATATATTTCTGAAGGGTCTATGTACTTAATATATTTATCTAGAATTATAAATATTTAATTAATAATAAAAAAGGATATTAATTGTACTTCCCAAAATAAGTCTTCAGCAATATCTCTGGTTATTTGACACTGTCATTTATCCGTTAATTGCAACATTTTAATGTTTCCACTTGTAGTAACATAAATTTTCAGAAAATAATATTTAGTCTTCCAATTGTTACCAAAATCTAATCAGCTCTTTCCAGTAATGTCAGATGGAGGAAACCGCAGTTAAATATGTCTTAACTCGTATAGTAGTTGAGAAACCGTGGCTCCAACACACACACACACACAGGCGCACGCGCGCAGTCGTCGTAAAAATGTTATAATCGAATTCTAGAGACCTTAAAACGTGCTTCTCCACTAAAATCTGGGTATACGATTTTTAACATGATTCCAATACCGTTCTTAGCGAGAAGTAAAAACAGTACAATATTTTTTAAATATTTACAAAGATACATTCTTTGAAATATTAGCCGTTTAAATGGTAAGAACTAACACTAAATTTTGTAAAATCTTACAAAACAATATCGAATCGAATTACTGGTAGCAATGAACAATTTAGTACGAGTTCCCGCATTTTAACGTTGTGGCGACGAACGGCATTTTGGCATAAAAGACCGAAACGTCTAAAAATTCGTACTTAAAGATCTCATTTCCTTCTACAACTTTACTTACGAATGTTATTGCAAAAAAATGTTTCTCCACTCACAAAATAATATACTACTTTCAGCACTTATTTGATAAATATCTCACTGAAAAAAATCAAAATATTTTGCATTCAACTTTGATCCAACAAAATTTTTATTTGTTTTGAAATTACTTCTGTTTTTGATCTTTCAAACGAAAGTAATTACTGTTAAATTAAATGTATTATATCATGAATTATTTTATATTGATTTGAAATTAAAAATGTTGGCACAAAAGTAAAATGTTTTGACACCAAAAATAATGCTTTTAAATGTGAAATTTTTTATTCGTTTCAAATGCCGTAATTTTTAATTCAAAATATTGATTTTTTGAATCAAAAGTAAAATAATTAAAATAAAAACAGCGACGTAAAATATTTTAAAATAATTGTATATGACTTTCAAACTAATGAAAATATTATTTATTTTAAGTACGTGTACAATCAAATTGAAAGTAAACATTCAGTTTAAAAGAATAAATTTATAAGTGAATATCACTTACATTAGAAATGATTGCAAAAAGATTTTAATTTGAAATTATCCAATTTTTTTAATTAAAATTTTTTTTCAAAAGTGCATGTTCCCGAAAGTTTTTAATTTTACCTGCAATTTTTTTAAAACTATAGCAAAACTTTTCATTTTTGCAGATTTTAGAAATGAAAACATACTATTTTGAAAATAAAGTAAAAATTTCTTTCAGTGTACTACATTTATTTCTACTCCAAAAAATTAATGAAAAATATCATCTTTATATTTTCTAGTGCAATGTCCGTTCCGCGTAATTTATTTTAATATTCTGACATGATTAATTGCGTCTCAAAGTAAATTCTGTTATTTTTTATTTGGGGTAATATTTCATTTTTTAATAGGAAACTTCCGTACTGCACGCAGTATGGCTATGTCAGAGCTACCGTGTGATTGATTCCTTTACTTAGGTTTATAAAGCCTTTATCAAACAGTTAAAGTGGATGCTTCAACTCAAGAATGCTTCATCATCGATCCACAAACTTTCAATATTTTTTCATTGTGATTATCCCTCCTTGATTTATCTGTTGCGTCTTGTATGTTGACTTTCGTAGAATCTGTGCGTAGAATATTTTGTATAATATATAATGTCACCCCAAACAAATTTTGAAGAAAAGTTTAGAAAATTTAAGAGGTGTAAACATGTTTATTGAAAATAAATAACATTAATATTCAACCAGTAAATTTATTACCTTTGCAGGTACAAGGTAAATTGATATGGGTAACAGTATATTACATCGACGAAAAAAGAGATATTTATTACTTAATTTAAATATCAAATATGATCGGTACTTATTCTTGCAATCAACAGGGTATTCGACTATAAATATACAGCAAATATTTAGGTTATTATTACGTTTAGAAACGATTTCAATAATGTAACATTCATTAAATTATAAACAGATAAGAATGCGTGATTTTTCTTAGTTACCACTTATTACAGCGGTTATTATTAAGTAACCATAGTGAACAAATATACGAATCTTTGTATATTCGAACATACTTACCTTCGTACATATATGCATTTGGTTATTTGTTCTATGTACTTCAAGTTGTTCATGGCATTTTGAATTACATTTACGGAGCGTATATTATATATATATATATATATATATATATATATATATATATATATATATATATATATATATATATTTCAAAACAGCACCTACTACATAAATGAATCTGTAGTTTGACTTTGAGGATAAAATATAACTAAAGAAAAACCCCCTAGATATGTTATTGAAACAAGTTGATAATAATAGATATTTAGACGCACATGAGAGTTTGATAATACAAATACAAAACTTCTCTGTTTTTACTTTGTAGTTTCTACTGATGATGAGAACATAGTTCTCGAAATACGTATTTAAAAAAAAAAAAATAAGGTTAAGAGGTTTTTCTTAAGACTCCATTTTAGTTTTTAATAATTTGAGGATAAAAATATACATTATGTACACTTATATATAAATAGGTACTCTAAAAATGCGTACACTTACGTAACATTCTCTTTACAATCAAACAATATTACTACCAGGTACCCATTTTTGAATTATTGTCCCAAAAATCAATATACTCCACATTTAGATAAAAACTTCAAAATTTTCAAAAATCTAATTTTTATGTATCTAGATACTTCTCAATGCGCTGATTCCAAATTTTGAAACCGCAGGTCGATACCTCTTTTTATTACATCTTCTATAAATTTAGAGATCGAGACTCATAAATACATAAAATATTCCGTTGCAATCAAATAATGTTACTACCAACTTTATAGCTCTACCTACTTTTGAATTATTGCCCCAAAAGTCAATATACCCTATATTTAGATAAAAACTTCAAAATTTTCAAAATTCTAATATATATGTATCTAGATACTTCTCAATGCGCTGATTCCAGATTTTGAAACCGCAGGTCGATATCTCTTTTCGTTCTCGAGATATTTAGATTCAAAGTTTTGCTCAAAACTGCCCATTTTTGGGTAGTAGCCCAAAAATGGGTCGAGATATGAATTTGGCGATATCACCATTCGATTCTACAGACAAAAATACATAAGTATAGTAATTTTCATAATTCTTGTTCAACCGGTTCATTTTTTATGAATAAAAGCTTGAAAACCCCTGAAAATGGTCAAAATCAGAAAAAATCCTAAGGGGTACACCTTAGATTTTTGCGATTTTTGTCCATTTTCAGTTATTTTGCTTTAGAGATTGTATGCGGTGTTCAAAAATTCTAAAAATTGGTGTACTTATGTAATTTTGTCCGTAGAATTGAATGGTGATGTCGCCAAATTCATATCTCGACCCATTTTTGGGTTATTATCCAAAAATGGGCAGTTCTGAGCAAAACTTTAAATCTATATATCTCGAGAACGAAACGAGATATCGACCTGCGGTTTCAAAATTTGAAATCAGCGCATTGAGGAGTATCTAGATACATAAAAATTAGATTTTTGAAAATTTTGAAGTTTTTATCTAAATGTGGGGTGTATTGACTTTTGGGGCAATAATTCAAAAATGGATAGAGATATAAACTTGGTAGTAATATTATTTGATTGTAAAGAGGATGTTACGTAAGTATACGTATTTTTAGAGTATTGCATGAGGAATCGTCCTTCCAACATCCACACGAACACACACACACAAGTAGTACTTATTCTCTAAAATCTGGATACGCGATTTTTACTATGAATCCAATACCTCTGTTAGCGAGAGGTAAAAAGGTGAATACCTATTGTAAACTGGAATCAATTTGATGAACAATTTATATAATTTATCTTATTATTATTTTCTTGTCGACAAACCAATTTTCAACCCCTGAACTCCCCCTTTCCTTCCAAACCAATATCCCTTTAATTGCATTAAATACCGCAAGCACATTAGATGATTTGAGTGGTGGGAGTGCCTGTATAGCATGACTAAACGTTGGTTGATGGTTTATGCATAGGTGTAGGGTGAAGGATAAAAGCCCTGGCAAGACGCCGCTCCGAGGCGTCGGCGTCAGCGTTCGTTCCCACACTGTCGCACGGAAGGTGACGCTACAAGCGTAAGGTACTAGAGACTAATGGCTACTTGCCGCAGGGAAGCGAACGCCAAAATGTTGGGGAGGGAGTTTGGAAAGGGTCCTGCATAAAAATGGGGATAAATTCTTTTAATGGTGGTTTTAAAGAGCACATGTTTTGCAGTAGTCTATCATGTGCAGTCAAAATTTTATTGGGAGAGTCTATAGTTACTGCCGTTTGCAGGGGACGTAGACTATCCGGTTTCAATATTAATGAATAAATATTTTTTTACAGTTTATATACAAAGTAGGCATTTGCGCTTGCTTTTGTCGTCGTAAAATGTCACTTTGCCGCTCATGCGCAACAAAGTAGAAAAAACGTTCGCTGTCCGAATTTCTAACTATAAAATGTTGAAAAATGTTATTTGTCTACATTCATAAAGGGAACGTTTAATCAGGAACTAATGGCGCTTTAGTTACTTACACATTTACTACCTCCACAAGTCAATCTGACATATGACTGCTCTGTCATTTAATTAATTTAAACATTATAAATAATACCCATTACTGGGTGTGCCAGTATCTACAATACATAAGAGCGTATTATAATATTCATATTTTGCAACTACATACACGACATGGTAATTAATCATTTTGTTACTAGTATAATAATAAAAAATATTATTTTACGGCGTATAATATAAATATTATTTTATGGCGTACAATATAATGTTAATTGTTTCATATACCACTGGTGGCAGTACCGAGAACAGCAGCTCTGACGAATGACAGTTATATTGCGTAGTACAGTCAAATTTGATTGTGCAGAATGGCAGAAAAAACTTCAGAAATGACATATTTACATTTTATATACATCAAGTTTACTTCGGAATGCTTGAAGAAAAAATCTGTTGTGGCCAGCACAAAACCTTCCGTCAATTCGATGTATTTTGTATATATCCCATACCAAAAGTTCTTTGAAAAAGATTCTATATATCCTGCAAAATTGTAACAAGAAGACACCATATTTTCAAATACATACTGAAAGTTCCTTTGAAAAGATTCTAAAATCCAATACAATTATAATACGAATACGAACGTATGTACATTATATATTGCACGTAACACTTCCTCCTTCTTCAACTTTTCCCCATTTTATTAGAAGTCGCTGTTTCGTACTCTTCTCTTCTACTCATTCCTGTCCAACGCATCTTCATGACACAGTTCTTCCTCCCTCAAATCTTCTGTTATACAGTCCTTCCATCTTCTCTTTTGCCTTTCTCGTACTCCTGGCATTATAAGTTCCTACCTTGAGGCGAGGCCGCAAATGCAAGTCACTGGCGAGGGACACTGTCACTTATATCACTTTCAGATCATATACTTTCCACTTTGGTTTTGCACTTGATACTGACATCTGTCAATTAGAATTTTTTGAATATATCTGATGTTTTCATAATTTTTGCAAAGCTGACTGATTTTTGAAAGTTAATCTCTCTTAATCTCTCTATAACTCTATATCTATTGAATATGAAGGAAAATATATAATCGAACCATATAGAGAATAAGATAATCTTTCTATTGATAATCACATAAAATATCGAAAATGATATTTAACTGCGTTTTTTCAAGAAAAACTGTTAAGAACTTCAAATAAGGGTATTTCCGGTTGACCAATTATAACCAAAATCAGCTCTTCATAGGGTTGTAAGGAAGAATAATACGAAAGAATCATAATTTTTAAAATTGTAGTTTTGGAGTTATCGTCGGAGAAAAATTTGTCACATACACACACACACACACACACACACACACACACACACACACACACATACACAGATACAGACGTCATCGTAAAACCAGTAAAATCGTATTGTAGGGACATTAAAACGTGCTTATTCATTTAAAACTCCCCATCGAATTTTTTGACCAAAGACAATACCTTCCTTACCTAAAGGTGACGGAAGGTAAATATAGCATATGTCACTCGGAGTTGAACATTTTCTTTTTGTGTTTCGCTCAGACCTGTTTCAACTCCTAGTAACATAATATACTATTATTATCTTATTCGCTTGAAAAAAATATCCTATTAAAATTTTAAAATTTCAACTGCAATTGATTTTTAGTGTCAATATGACGTCACGACGTCACATAGCATTCTCTCGCTCTTCACCAAACTATATCGTAGACCGCGAGAGAAAAACAACAATAGTGTGACATCACAGTGCCACCGAAAACAAATATCAAATAATTCTTAAAGTAATTATTAAAAGACGATTTTTCTTTATATTAATCGTTATTTATTTAGTAGTACTGTAAGTACAAAGTGTAGGTACATTTTATTATTTTTTTATAGATTTCGAGAGAATGCCACGCTCCTACGTCGCGCGGCAACAACCTCTCAATCGACAATATCCCATTTTGCGCTCTTAATACACAAATAGCTATATTCAACAGTTAAACTGTTACAGTTCTTACATATTAGCTTACAGATCTTCCAGATTTGCTCAGAATTGACCTATAAGTTACAGTTGTGCACAAAATAACTTATTAGTTTAAAAGTATTTGTGGATAACAATTTGTAGCAAAGTTTAATTTTCAGAGTGTTTTTCTTCAATTTCATGATTATATTAACACCTACTCGTATTTTTCAAATGTTGGGATACTCTGGCTTAACTACAACAAACTGGTCGTTCTATGTTTACTTTGTGAAGTGGTTTTCCTTAGTAAAGTGCAAGGGTTCATTATACAAGTAGTGGTGAATGCAATTTTACTCCTTTTATTTATTTTTCATCCTCAAAATAGGTGACCAAACAAGTCTAGAATAAATGTAAAACAGTTGCCATTGTCGTGTTTATTGAACAAACTAGATAAAAAAGACAACGATTTTGCGGGCTGGAAATGAATCATTCATTAATTTGAATTGCACATTAAATTTGAAATTTAAAGTTCATGCATTATTCCATTGTTTTGCTTTCATTAAAGCTTTAAACTTGTTTACTTAGTTCACTGTTTTATATAAAATAATGCTTCTCTTTCAATCTCAAATGGGATATTCCACTCAATTTTTTTTATTATTTTAAATAAAACTTCTTTCAGTTTTGAAGCAATTCATAGTATAAAAAAATCTTAATTGTTCCTAGTTTAACAGTATTTTATTTTCGAGAAATCAGTGTAACGTCACATTTCCCCTATACTTGTCTTTCTCACGCACACTGCTCTGAGTACGCTGCGAGACGTCAATTTTCCCTTTTAGCAAATGTGAAATATCTCGTAAAGTAATTATTTAAAAAATGTTTTCATTGTTTTAACTATTATTTATTGAGCCATACTTTATGTTAAATTGAATTTTTTTAAATTTTTTTTTATGGTGGAATACCCCATTACCTTAGTTAAATTTTAATTTTTTTTTTACGTGGTCATTTACTAAAATCTCTAAATGCGAGTCCACCATGAAAGGTAATAATAATAATAATAATAATAATAATAATAATAATAATAATAATAATAATAATAATAATAATAATAATCATATTTAATGTATACAATATATAGAAAAAGTATTAATGTATACACCTGTAGAAAATTCAATAATCTTTAATTTTCTTAATGACAAAAATGCAAGAAACGGCATTTAATGGTATTTTTTGAAGAAAAACCATTATGAGCTTCAGGTAAATTGTCATTCCCGGTCATCCGATTTACACCAAAATCTAATGATGTCTTTCCATATTACAATAGAGTAGAAATACAAGGTTTCAGAATTTTCTGAATGATATTATTTGACCTAGAGCACTAACAAAATACGTTCACATACACACATACACACATACACACACACATACACACATACACACACACATATACACACATACAGACATCATCGTGAAAATGTTAAAATTGGATTCTATGGACCTTAAAACGTGGTCATTTACTAAAATCTCGATATGTGATTTTTAGCACGAACCCTATACCTCCCTTACCAAGGGTAGCGGGAGGTAAAAATAGTGTAATATCCCATTAAGTCATAGATTATTTTTTTTAAATAAAAAATAAATTATTTTAATATTTGACATATCATTTGTTAGAATTTTTTTGCTTGTAAAGTTTTAGGAAATATTACATATTTGAAAGTTGTTCATTAGCTTAAAATCTTTTTTCTCATATAAAACATTTGTTCTACAAGACCTTCATGTAATTAATCATAGAATCCTAGACGAAGTTTCCTTTTGTCTTCCAAATTTCAAGTCTATGGAGCTTCATGCTCTTGAACATTTAGAGAAGAATTTCCTTTCTTCATCACTATTTGAGCTTAATGACTTAGTAATACACTTCCTTTGTATAGAATGAAAGCTCCCTTATAACAACCATCAAACATCAAAGCTTTGAGCTTTATTTTTAGAGTTATTTAAATAGAGAGGACGTCGAGAAAACACTTACCCCGAACTAGCGAAGTTGTTACGATCATCCACGCACTCCGCCTGTCGGAGTTGTTGATGCTGAAAGGTTTCAGCGGTTTATTTCAAACTAATCTACAGGTTTACAACTTAAACCCCATTTATGGTTACACTAATCTTATTACTTTAAAACCAAAGAGGAGAGACCGTAAAAACTTTAGCTCCATTATCGTAATTTGTAAATGCTTTAATGGTGGATTTCAGGATTTTCGAATTTGAGTGTACAATAAAATACAATTAATGTGTGGCTACAGCTGTACTGAGTTTAAAAGTATTACATTGTTACTTTTGCTTTAACACTAAAGGAAATATATTTAATATGATGTGTTGTAAATATTTTTAGACATAAGTTACAAATTTTAAAATTATTTACGAAAATTATTGGCTATGAATAACAATCAGTATGTACTCCGATGTTACAGGAGTGGGGGTTGTTTTTCATAACTATTTCCGGCGCGAAACTATTGTGGCTGAAATCCAGAAATTTTTCTTTACATCACCATTTCCAGCCAAGAAACAACCCTTTTTCTAATCATTAAAATGGTCTATTAATATAATAACGTTAATTTAACTAAGACTACTTAGAGGGTTGAATAACGGGCACGCTGTCCCTATAAATAACGTAATAAATAAAATCGACAATGAATGGGAAATGCGTACGAGCGAAATAAAATAAGAAGGTCGGAGGAAGAAGAAAGAAAATAAAATTTATATCTAACGCGGTGAACGTCGTTCAAGTTAAGAACTTTGGAGAACAAGTAGGAAATGCGAAAAATAGAGAAAAGTAGAAAATTCTCCTAGTCAACCATCTATGATAGATTAGATAAATAAAAATTATGTAAAACTGTTTACTTGTAGATAATAATTTCTGCTGAATGAATTTGTGGAACTAAAAATATTGAGTTTGTTAATAATAGAAGAAATATTAGAAACGTATGTTTGTAAATACATATATGTTATGCTCAAACACCGAAATCGACGGTGCTGAACAACCAGTTAAGTTAAGTGTCGTTGCAGTCTGTATTTTTACCTCCCGCTACCCTAGGTAAGGAAGGTATAGGGATCGTGCTAAAAATCGCATATAGAGATTTTAGTGAATAAGCACGTTTTGATGTCCCCAGAATCCGATTTTAACATTTTTACAATGATGTCTGTGGGTATGTATGTGTGTGTGGATGTGTGGATCCTGTGGACACGATTACTCAAATACTACCAATCAGAAATTTTTGAAATTTTGTATACCCATTTTATACTAATGTGGGAAGAGTTGATTAGTTTTTAGTGTATATCAGATAACCGGAAGTATCACTTATGCAAGCTTTCACCAGTTTTTCTTGAAAAAATTGCATTGAATATAATTTTTCAGCAACTTTTACTATTAAAAATATAATTTAATGGTACAATTTTCAATTCTACGATAATATAACTTTAAAAAACTTTAAATAACTTTAAATATAAATTTATAAAACAATTTATTTTTGTACATCATCTGACCCATGCGTCAAACAAAAACATAATACTACGGCAATGAAATACAATCTAAATAAAGGAAATCAAATGTTTTTTTTTATTAAAAATACCAATATACTGTTCATTAAAATATGACTAAAATACTCTTAACCTACAAATACTTACTAAAATTAACCCTATTAACTAAAATATTATTAAAACTATCACTAAATTGTTACTACAAGAAAGATCAAACTCAATTCTACCGAAATTAACAAAAAAAAAAAACACTATACTAAATCCGAAATTAAATTAAAAACTACGAAAATTAGTCTCACACCAATTGTACTCTTATAGAAGCCAGCGAAAAATGTACCATTCGTTTGAATTTTGACGTTTGATGTCAGCGCCATCTCTTGATAATTTGGAAGCCCAATAGGAAGTGCGGCGTCTAATTTATATTTGGTGTGAAGTGTCACACATATCGCCATTGCATAATCTGCAATTTGAAGCATATTGGCCCGCTTAGAAATAGATAATAAACCTTGATGAAATATCAGATGTTTGTTTGAAATTTCTCATATGCTAAACAAACATCACACCACTAACCCTTTAGCTCTTCAGGGTTTAACCCTTGTCGAGATTGGAGCTCAGACTTTCGAACCCGTATTCTCTGCACGAATTACGTTATCTGAGATTTAATATTAATCTCTGTATCGAGTTTTCAAACGTGTGTATCAATATTAGATTCGAGGGATGGAACGTGCTTACAGAGGTGCATCTTGATTGGCTGAAACACCAGTGGTGCAGTAACAAAACTTTGTGGGCGATGATTTATGTCTTTCTCGTAAAGGTGAATTTGTAATTTACAATTTGGTTCAGAGTGGGACATTACTTTTGGATGTTTTTGCGTAAAATTTTAAATGGAATTTTGAAGTATTTTAATTATGAACAATATATAACAAATACAGTTTTCAGAAATTCTTGAAATAGTTGTTGCTTTGAACTTCTTTCTTAAAGCCAGATTCGCACAGTGCAAGACTTGGAGAGTTTAATTCGATATCTATAAATGTATTCAAATGCAACATTTTACGCTGCTGAGTAGTTGACAGTATTGCTATCTGACATGAAAAAATCTGTTGTGGCCAGCACAAGACCTTCCGTCAATTCCATGTATTTTGTACAAATCCCATACCAAAAGGTCCTTCGAACAGATTCTATAATTATACTATCATGTAAAATCGAACACGAACACATACTATTTTTTTACAAATTCCATACCAAAAGTTCATTTGAAAAGGTTCTATAAATCCAATAAAATTATAACATAAACTACACTAAGTAATGTCCTTCCATCTTCTCTTTGGCCTTTTTCTGCGTGTCACTTGCGAGCAACACTATGACATACCAATTTTAGATCCTATACTTTTTTCCATATTTGGTTTTGCACTTGCAACTGACATCTGTCAATTAAATTTTTACCTTCCGTCACCTTTAGGTAAGGAAGGTATTGTCTTTGGTCAAAAAATTCGGTAGTGAGTTTTTAATGAATAAGCACGTTTTAGGGTCCCTACAATACGAATTTACTATTTTTAAGATGATGTCTGTATGTATGTGTGTGTGTGTGTGTGTGTGTGTGTGTGTGTCCGTGTGTGTGTGCGTGTGTGTGTATGTGTGTCCGTGTGTGACAATTTTTTCTCCGACGATAACTCCAATACTACAATTCTAAAAATTATAATTCTTTCGTATTCCTCTTCTGTACATCCATATGAAGAGTTGATTAGATTTTGGTTATAATTGATCCACCGGAAGTACCCTTATTTGAAGTTTTTAACAGTTTTTCTTAAAAAAACGCAGTTAAATATTATTTTTTGACATTTTGTTATTATATTTATTAAAGAAAATACTCTTCTCTATATGGTTTGATTATTCATTTACCTTCATATTCAATAGATGTAGAGTTAAAGCATTATAAAGAAATTAATTTTCAAAAATTAGTCAGCTTTGTTATTTATCATGGAAACAGCTGACATAATTATTCAAAAAAATTTAATTGACAGATGTCAGTTGCAAGTGCAAAACCAAATATGGAAAAAAGTATATAGGATCTAAAATTGGGATGTCATAGTGTTGCTCGCAAGTGACACGCAGAGAAAGGCCAAAGAGAAGATGGAAGGACATTACTTAGTGTAGTTTATGTTATAATTTTATTGGATTTATAGAAGCTTTTTAAATGAACTTTTGGTATGGAATTTGTAAAAAAATAGTATGTGTTCGTGTTCGATTTTACATGATAGTATAATTATAGAATCTGTTCGAAGGACCTTTTGGTATGGAATTTGTAAAAAAATAGTACCTATGTGTTCGTGTTCGATTTCACATGATATTATATAGAATCTGTTCCAAGGAACTTTTGGTATGGGATTTGTACAAAATACATGGAATTGACGGAAGGTCTTGTGCTGGCCACAACAGATTTTTTTGAATAATTATGTCAGCTGTTTCCATGATAAATAACAAAGCTGACTAATTTTTGAAAATTAATTTCTTTGTAATGCTTTAACTCTACTTCTATTGAATATGAAGGAAAATGAATAATCAAACCATATAGAGAAGAGTATTTCCTTTAATAAATATAATAAGAAAATGTCAAAAAATAATATTTAACTGCATTTTTTTAAGAAAAACTGTTAAAAACTTCAAATAAGGGTACTTCCGGTTGACCAATTATAACCAAAATCTAATCAGCTCTTTATATGGTTGTAAAGAAGAGGAATATGAAAGAATCATAATTTTTAGAATTGTAGTTTTGGAGTTATCGTCGGAGAAAAATTTGTCACACACACACACACGGACACACAGACACACACACACAGACACACACACAGACACACACACAGACACACACACGGACACACACACAGACACACACGGACACACATACACACATACAGACATCATCTTAAAAATAGTACATTCGTATTGTAGGGACCCTAAAACGTGCTTATACATTAAAAACTCACCACCGAATTTTTTGACCAAAAACAATACCTTCCTTTTGACGGAAGGTAAAAATGTTTATGTTTTTCGATATTTTTATTATAATTTGATTTGTCAAAATGACAACGACATTTTAACGATTTGAAAGTGACTTTTAGCTGTAATCTTATAATAAAACATAAGTTGCAGAAGGTAACCTATTTTAGGACGAATTTCAATTTTGGAATTTGGATACGAGCCTCTTGCTACCGAATAGGCGAACGAATGAGTGTTTGAATCTAATTCCAGAACAGAGAAGAAAAATTAGTTAGATATTTCTGTCACATTGTCTTGACTAAAAATGAGTGTCATTGAAAAAAAAGTCCAACTAATACAGTTAATTGAACAATGTAGATATATTTATGATAAAAAATCCGTTGTGGCCAGCACAAGACCTTCCGTCAATTCGATGTATTTTGTACAAATCCCATACCAAAAGGTCCTTGGAACATATTCTATATAATATCTTGTAAAATCGAACACGAACACATACTATTTTTTACAAATTCCATACTAAAAGTTCATTTGAAAAATTTCTTTAAATCAAGTAAAATTATAACATAAACTACACTAAGTAATGTCCTTCCATCTTCTCTTTGGCCTTTCTCTGCATGTCACTTGCGAGTAACAATATGACATACCAATTTTAGATCCTATACTTTCCATATTTGGTTTTGCACTTGCAACTGACATCTGTCAATTAATTTTTTTTACCTTCCGTCACCTTTAGGTAAGGAAGGTATTGTCTTTGGTCAAAAAATTCGGTGGTGAGTTTTTAATGAATAAGCACGTTTTAGGGTCCCTACAATACGAATTTACTATTTTTAAGATGATGTCTGTATGTATGTGTGTGTGTGTGTGTCCGTGTGTGTGTGTGTGTGTGTGTGTGTGTGTGTGTGTGTGTATGTGTGTCCGTGTGTGACAAATTTTTCTCCGACGATAACTCCAGTACTATAATTCTAAAAATTATAATTCTTTCGTATTCCTCTTCTGTACATCCATATGAAGAGTTGATTAGATTTTGGTTAGAATTGATCCACCGGAAGTACCTTTATTTGAAGTTTTTAACAGTTTTTCTTAAAAAAACGCAGTTAAATATTATTTTTTGACATTTTGTTATTATATTTATTAAAGAAAATACTCTTCTCTATATGGTTTGATTATTCATTTTCCTTCATATTCAATAGATGTAGAGTTAAAGCATTATAAAGAAATTAATTTTCAAAAATTAGTCAGCTTTGTTATTTATCATGGAAACAGCTGACATAATTATTCAAAAAAATTTAATTGACAGATGTCAGTTGCAAGTGCAAAACCAAATATGGAAAAAAGCATAGGATCTAAAATTGGTATGTCATAGTGTTGCTCGCAAGTGACACGCAGAGAAAGGCCAAAGAGAAGATGGAAGGACATTACTTAGTGTAGCTTATGTTATAATTTTATTGGATTTATAGAACCTTTTCAAATGAACTTTTGTTATGGAATTTGTAAAAAATAGTATGTGTTCGTGTTCGAATTTACATGATATTATATAGAATCTGTTCCAAGGACCTTTTGGTATGGGATTTGTACAAAATACATGGAATTGACGGAAGGTCTTGTGCTGGCCACAACAGATTTTTTGAATAATTATGTCAGCTGTTTCCATGATAAATTGCAAAGCTGACTAATTTTTGAAAATTAATTTCTTTATAATGCTTTAAATTTACATCTATTGAATATGAAGGAAAATGTATAATTAAACCGTATAGAGAAGAGCATTTTCTTTAATATATATAATAACAAAATGTCAAAAAATAATATTTAACTGCGTTTTTTTAAGAAAAACTGTTAAAAACTTCAAAAAAGGGTACTTTCGGTGGATCGATTATAACCAAAATCTAATCAACTCTTCATATGGATGTACAGAAGAGGAATACGGAAGAATTATAATTTTTAGAATTGTAGTATTGGAGTTATCGTCAGAGAAAAATTTGTCACACACGGACACACACACATACACATACATACAGACATCATCTTAAAAATAGTAAATTTGTATTGTAGGGACCCTAAAACGTTCTTATTCATTAAAAACTCACCACCAAAGACAATACCTTCCTTGCCTAAAGGTGACGGAAGGTAAAAAAGATGTGTCGATTTTACAAGTAATGACATTACCGGCCTGGTCTTATTGGTTTGCCCTAAGAAGTACATAAACCGGACAGCGTTACGTAAAGTTTAATGCAAAGTCATAATGCTAATGCTACGGTAAATGCATAAGTTTACAGCTTACAGAAACCAGCCTTCATATTCCAGCTTTTTTGAAGATTGACATGTTACTAACCAATTATATGTAACTTTTATTTTTTACGTCTGTTAAAAAAACACTTTTTTCATTAAAATGGCTTTATAAGTGTGAAAAAAGATGCACTGTTTTTAATGGAAACGCGTGAAATAATGAAACGTTACGGTACTTTTTTTCACAGGCAAAGGCAAAATAATTGTATGCAACTCGAGTAAAAGTGTCTTATTTCATAGGATTTGACGAAGTAGCCTGCCAGTCGTTCGGTCAAACTTTCCTATTTGTGAAATAAGACCATACTTTGTACTCTTGTTGCATAAACCGATTGGAATATCCTGTATATAAATTACTTTACAAACAGGAACACTGATTTGGAGATGTAAAATAAAAATTCAAAATATATTTTATAATTTTTCATTGTAAAAATTACATCCAGATCATCCAAGCTATCCAAGTCAGCTGTTGTAAATGTAATAATGGTGCTGAATACATCAAAACTTCTGGAAATTCACTCTTGAGTGATTAATGTTGTTTATGTCGTCAAGTTATTGATTTCTTAAATTCCTTGAAAGAATTAATTTAAACCCAGGTTTCCTTACTTTATTCTTTCTTAATCAATTATAAATCCGCCTTGCTTTTATTAAAAAATACACGTAGAATGCTACAAAGATCTTTTTAATTGAAAACGTGTTCGCAATATAAATTATCAATGTTCTTACAATAATTCCAAAAACTAGAACACAAGAACATGATTTATATATTAAATAAAACAAATAATATTTCAATTGATTTTAAGTTTTATTATTCGCTGCAATATGTAAAAATTTCTTTTATTTTTGCAAGTGTTTAACAATTTATATTTTGCATGACGTTATTGTAGATGTAGGTCACGAATTGTTACGTTTATCACAAAATGTAAAGCTATGAATACAAGTTTTGAATGTGTAAAATCTATATATCACCGTCAAAAATAGATAAATGGACCTCAGGTGCTATGAAAATATTACAACAAAAAGGACCATTCAATATTGCATGCACATTGAATATGAAGGTAGAGGAATTTTTAATATTAAAACATTATTCAATGACTAAGAATAGGAAGGAAAACTGGCCGGAAAAGTTGCTAGTACAAAAATGCAATTCTTATTATCTAATCTGCAATGAGCATTAATTATCTCAAGAAAGAAAACTAAACATGTGTCATAAATTTTAAAGATACTAACCAAAAAAGCTTAAACAACATGGGTCCGATCTTCAACTGTGTAGATTTTATAAATAAATAAATCATCACGGCATATTACCCATTTCTGAGTATGCCAATCTGCTTTATCGCAGATATCGGTAATGATTATGATTGTACCGTCCGGGCGTTTACCAGGCGTCACCTCACGGGCACTCATTGCTGGTGTGGAGAGTGCACCACAGGGGGTCATTTTTGTGTCATTTAAAATTCGAAATATTCGGCGTCGGTCGGGATCGAACCCGGTTCCCCACATTCGCGACCAGACATTCAGGCACGCAGCCACGGGACCCCATTGTAGATCTTATTTTGTCAATAATATTAGTGTGTATTAGCAATAATTAATGAAATCACAAACAGTTTAACTCGTAAATTGTATATAATGTATTACACTGTCAAACCATAAAATGTAGAATAAGTCATTTTATTCTTGTACTATGAATACTAGTATTAGTATTCGTAATATATGCACATAGATTTAGAAGAAAATAATAATTTAATAAGTTGTATAATATCCTTTACGTAAGCCAGTTACGTAAAGATTTTCACAAAACTCATTTTGTATCAATTATGTAAAAAGTGACATATCAAAACATCGTAAGGTTAAAACGGAATTAGATAAACTAACTTTACGACACTATTCAATAATATGCAAAATACCAGTACGGCAATATATAAATTGAGTATTATATCATTTTAAATATTATAATTTGGCAATTACAGTGATAACCCAGTGGATATCATACAACCGTGATGAGTATAGCCCCATTTATAATAACAGTGTGTAAACATATCGAATTTGGGAATCAGAGCGTTAGGATTGTTCATATGTGATGTTCACAGCAAACAATCGCTTTATGAGCTATAACTGATCTGAAGTAACGCAATCTAAATTGAAAAATTATTGTTTGGTTGAAATGAACCATAAGATTTACTCGTTTCCACATACTCTCAATATGATTTCATACCCAAGAAAAAATTACGTACCATTACTCATATGTGTACACATATATTGATGTAAATTGTAGGTAGATTGTACGTAGAAAATTTAAATTTCATTTACTTTATGAACTAATAAATTATTATAACAGACAAGATAGATTTTCTGAATTCACTTTCGTGCATAAAAGCGCGAGCCGTGATCTGCGATGTATAAAATTCAAGAGCCGCTTTCTTTGAACTGCAGATCGGGTGATTAACTTCCCAGAACACTGAAGGTGTTCTAATTAACTTCCATTCATAAAGGCTTGATTTTGCACCTTACGTCTCTAAAGAATTCCTGACTGCTTGCACATCTATTAGTACATTCCCGTTTCTTATTATTACTATTATTATTCTCTCCCGCATAGCCTGCAACTCCTCTCATCACTTGGTAGCCAATATTTATTGTTCATCTCATCATTACCACATCTGAACCTGGCAATCATCTTGATGTTTTTCTTTTCATTCAATAAATTGTCTACATTATTTACCTGAAAAGAAATATGATTTTTATTAATCTATACAAACGGAGAAAGAAATAATGAAAATTCATTGACACCGCAGGGATTTGAACCCCGGACCTCCATATATCTAGTGTGTTCCCTACCCATTGAAGTCACACTCACTTATGGAACTCGTAAAAAGAAAATATTAAATACTAAATGACGAGCAAAGCCGTGGGTCTCTCGAAACGTTCAATACACCTATAATAAAATAATTTTTAATTAAATACACCTTGAGAAGGCGAAAAACAATTTCTTTATCAAACAGTATTTGAACTGTGTTTGTGTAAACCGCTCGACTACAGCGCATAAAAACCAATAGAATCACAAGAATCTTCTGTCAAAATTCTTTCGCTATTTGAAAATTCAAATACACTAATGCCCATATTCATAAACACTCGTAAAGTTTCAAAACGGCTCGTTATAATTTTTGACAAATAGAATCAAACTTGACAAATAAAATTTTGATTTTTCTTTCAATGTCGACTGTTTTTATTGGATAAATATTATAACGAACCGTTTAAAACTTTTACGAGTGTTTATGAATACGGACATAAGAGTTATATTAGACGATGATTGTAGTTTAAATTCATTGCTGTGCCGAATGAAGGCTCCAACAATACGCACTATTTTCGTCGTTCAATCTCCTCTCCAATAATCTGCATATAGAACCTTTAAAAATCAATGAAGCTTCTCTCCCACCATTTGTACAAATAGTGTAAAAACGTTAATCCATCATTTTTGAGAGCGGATGAGCGTATCGTCAGACTGATGTTTCACTAATGAACAGCGTTGTTAGCTCCTTCGTTAAAAAACAATGCACGTGTCAAAAGCAATGAACATCCACTCTACACATAAATGAATGCAAAACGAAAATGTGCCTCTTCAGCCAGTATTATTCTTTATGGCTGTCAGACGATTGTTAACAGTTATTTGTATCCAATGAAGTTTTGTTTTCAAGCACCCAGCGTTTGTTAATTGTTGCGTATTCTGCAAAACAGAACCTTCTTAGGTTGTTGTTTATTAAAAAATAAAAGACGGTCATGTTAAGATTTTTAAATGAGTTTGTACAGAATACTGTCAGTATAGGACAGAAAGTTTAAAGTTTATTTTGGTTTCAAGCTGAAAGTATAGAGTATAAAAATACCTTCGAAACGGTCTATCACTACTAACTGAAGAATTAAGTCATTTTGAATAGGGTTTGAAGTATGTATTATCATTTTTGAGCAAACGTAGAAAAAATAGTGTGTATGTCACGAGCGTAAAGTGTATGTTACATTCAAATAACTATTTCTTGTCTTATTCAAGTGGGGAATAAAAGAATCTATATATCCAGTAAAACTGTAACAAGAACAAATACTATTTTCTACAAATTCCGTTCCGAGTTCCTTGGAAAAGATTCTATAAATCCAATAAAATTATAACACGAGTATACACTTTGTAAATTGAACTTGGCACTGATATCTGTCAATTAGAATTATTTAAATATATCAGCTGTTTCTATGATTACAGCTAAGCTGGCTAATTTGTAAAAAGTTAATCTCTTTATAATTCTTTAACTCTATATCTATTGAATATTAACGAAAATGTATAATCAAACCGTATAGACAATAAGATATTATTTCATATTGATAATCACATCAAATGTCAAAAAATGATATTTAACTGCGTTTTTTCAAGAAAAACTGTTAATAACTTCAAATAAGGGGACTTCCAGTTGCCCAATTATAACCAAAATCTTATCAGCTCTTCATATGGATGTAAAGAAGTGGTATACGAAAGAATTATAATTTTTAAAATTGTAATATTGGTGTTATTATCGGAGAAAAATTTGTCACACACAGATACATGGACACACAGACACATGGACACACACGCCTACAGACATCATCGTAAAACTAGTAAAATCGTATTCTAGGGACCCTAAAACGTGCTTTTTATTAAAAACTTAGCACCAATTTTTTTGACCAAAGACAATAATTTCCTTACCTAAAGGTGTCGGAAGGAAAAAAGGACATTGTGCAATAAATGTGCTGTTTATATATATATATATATATATATATATATATATATATATATATATATATATATATATGGTTAAAAATATAACCGAAAGCTTGACAAATTAAAAAGAGTGTATTAGACTGAAACCCACTATCCAGTTTCCTATATATATATATATATATATATATATATATATATATATATATATATATATATATATATATATATATATATATATATATATGGTTAAAAATATAACCGAAAGCTTGACAAATTAAAAAGAGTGTATTAGACTGAAACCCACTATCCAGTTTCCTATATATATATATATATATATATATATATATAGTTGTTAGGTGTATCCAGCTATCATTTCTTGCTTACGATTCCGGCTAGTGTCTAGGGAAACATACGTACGCAAACAAATTGTGTGCACTAACTGAAAGATTACCGTACACAAATGTTTGCACGTAGTTCATACAAATGTACTGAATGTAGTGTTTTAGGTAAATTCAACTATAGTATATTAATATAATCTAGGGTACTACCAACATAATCACAAGACTTTAGTTACTATCCAAAATACATTTATGTTATAATATACAAACAAATAAACACTCCACCCTCATTATACCTCCCCCTACACTAACAGCCTTCCCTTGTTTCTCGCCTTCTCTGATTCTAACCCTCTTCTTAACCCAAACAAAGAATCCCCATCGCGTGCTGTGTTTTGGGTTAGTGGGTCCGGCCTCATAATGTAATCTCTCGCCAAGACAAGCACCAAGCCCGGCAAGGGTGCACGACCAGCGTTAATGCCTTCTGCAGAGTGGCTAGTAGCTGACCCGACCCTGACCCTGCCATGACCCGACAAACCGGAAGTGACCCACAAAGGGATAGCAAGGGAGTCTGAAAAGATAATTGGTGTATGAAGAAACATGGTGGTGCTAAATAATAGTTATTTATAGAGCAAAAGAAAAGTTTTATACATTTGTGTTTAGCCGAATGTGCTAACTTATTCCCGTGTTCCCCCATACATGTTCTACTACACAAAAATGTCAAAATGTGAGACGTAAATAGCACAAAAAATGTAAGTCGAATATATAGCGACTAATGAGTCATATCAGTAAATCGCGTTAAATTTATCTCGTTTTGGGTTGTTACGGAGTGAAAAATACGATTTGGTGAAGAAACTAATGAATTGTAGCAAAGAATACTCTGTGGGATTGCAGAAAAACAGAAAGAGAATATTGAAAAGTAAAAAGAAAAACAATGCGGTGTTTAATATTTCAAAATATAACACCTGGGATCCTGCGAATTAATATTAATATCTGTAATACCGTTTTTGGTTATACTGAACCGACAAAAAATCGTTATCGACATGATTTGACAATATCGATAAAAACAACTTCGTCCTCATTTAAAATTAGGGAAATCCAGTAAATCAATATCGAATATTAATATTGTTGAAACTAATAAAATATAAACACTGACAAACACAAAGAAAGCTTTGACAATGGACACCATTTTTACCTCCCGCTACCCTTGGTAAGGGAGGTATAGGGATCGTGCTAAAAATCACATATCGAGATTTTAGTAAATGACCACGTTTTAAGGTCCCTAGAATCCAATTTTAACATTTTCACGATGATGTCTGTATGTGTGTATGTGTGTGTGTGTGTGTGTATATATATATATGTGTGTATGTGTACGAATTTTGTTTGCACTTTAACTCAAATACTATCATTCAGAAAATTCTGAAACCTTGTATTTCTATCTTATTCTAATACGAAAAGAAGCCATTAGATTTTGGTGGAAATCGGATAAACGGAAATGGTACTTTACTTGAAGCTCATAATGGTTTTTCTTCAAAAAATACCATTAAATGCCATTTTTTCCAATTTTATGTCTAATGAAAATTAAAGATTATTGATTTTTTTACATGAATACATTAATACTTTTTCTATATATTTTACAGATAAATTTTAAAATATTTTTTTTTATTAGTCGCGAAGCCTAAGATAAAAACTATTCCTTTGTTACACAGTTCATTTTTCAAATGAATGTAACTGAAAGTAAATGTCACTGTCAGAAAACTTATCACTTCAAATTAATAATAGTGACATTTTAAAAAGAAAATAGTAAATAAAGCAATAGTTTTCTGCAATGGAACAGTTTGCAGCGTTAGTAAATACGTAGGTAGGTACGTATTTAAATTAATAAAAATTAAATAGCGGGAGGTTTTGTGTTGGCCACATCAGATTTTTTTTATAATTCCATCTGAAAATATTAGGAAAACTAAAACTATTGATGAAAATCCGGCGAAAAAATTCCTATTAATAAGCGAGTTATGGTCTTCCGAATTTTGAAAAGATTGACGTGACGTCACGCTTATGTATTTTTTTATCAAATTGTTTTCATCATGGACCTAAATAATTTTCTAGAAATACATGCTATTTTAAGTTGTATTTACGTAAAATAAATGAATATTATAACACTGTATAAGTCTACATAGGTGTATTTAAATTATTAAGTTTAATGCAAGAAATTTATGTTAAAATAAAAACTGTTTGAAAACTGCAGTACAGGAATGTTAGCCCTTCCTTTCGAATTTGAATTTCTTAACTTCCATTGGTAGTAACCCCCCCTTCTAACACGCTATTTGTTATGCATGTATAGGCGGTCTTTCGGCGCCAATCAAAATATTACATATTGATTTCATATTAGTGTCGAAGCGCTATAACAAAAAACCCCTTATTTCCGAAATATCTCAATTATACCATTTCATTTTTTTATTAATATTCGTTATTCAGCATATACATTTGTACTTTTTTACTATTTTCCTTTAATTCGATTGAGCTGGAATCCCCTATTATCGTAAAATTAATATGAACTGTAAACAATTGGAGAAAAAATTATGTGAATTAGCTACTCCATTTAATATTACATTTATTAAAAATAAAATATTCATATTCCATTTGCAAAGCATAATAGTATATTATGTGGCAAGTGTGTGAAGCTGACATTTTTACATGAGGGTGGAGATTGCGACACGAGCCGAAGGCGAGTGTTGCAAACCACCCGAATGTAAAATAGGCTTCACACACGTGTTACATACTATACTTTTTCTACGACCTTGCAATAAAATATATTTTTTCTTCACATTGTCATTCTTTAAACGTAAAGCCTCTGTATTATCGACTTGTGTAACCGTGGTTACCAACGTTACGGGTGTTTAACAGCTTTGTTTTATTAAAATACAATTCGGTTTGTAATATTTAAAATAATGAACGGTGCGTGAAATGTTACTTCACGCACACTGTGCGTGAAATAGCACTTCACGCACCGTGTGCAAAAACTCAAACTTCACACATAAAAATTGATACGTGAAGTACTCACTTCACGCATGGGAGTAGAAAAAATTTATTTTAAATTTACCTCAGAAATATAGCCCATATATTTTCCTTGCAATATCTACAAATTCTTCTGTTTATTAACTTATGCAATTTTATGCAAACCAATTGAAAATCCGTACTGAGATGCACGTGTGCAATAAAATAAATCTACACTCCGTGATGTGAATAATGAAATTTGATCTAGTACAAAACAATAAATTTCATTCCTGAGGGAATTGACGGCAATCTTTCTTGACGCCAATATATTTCTCTCTCGGAGGAGCACCTTGTTAATGTGACTCCAAGGAGGAGCAGATTCATTTCTGTTACAAGAACAGATGTGCTATTTTAACAGATTTCAGATGAATTCGAGACAGAGTAATTGTTTTCTCTAATTTTCTCCAGCTTGGAATTAATAGACATGAATAATTTTTGAGGACTTAATCTATTGTGGCCAGCACAATACCTCTCGCCAGTTCCATTTTATATTATATAAGTATTGTATGACACTTCGCTTTCTTACCGTAGTTTTATAACAAAAAATTACAGAACTTTACCCAAATATTGTTTTTATTGTATATATAATTATATCTATTTTTCATTGTATGAGGAAGTTCCTAAATGTCAGAGATTCTTCCAATTCATTAACCAGATTGGCGGTATTTCTGATGGATATATGCATTTTACCTACAATTTTAAATATTTAATTAAAAGTCAATAAGAAAGAGTAAATGTACTTCCCAGAAACAGCTTTCAGAATATCACTAAAATTGTTGATTTTTACACTGACATCTGACATTTACAAACTATGGCATAAACATTTGAATTTGTCAACTAGTTTCCTTAGTACCTTAGTCTCTGCTATGTATTACATTAGATATATTATGGTGTCTTTATCTCTAAATAATTATATTTAGAATATTTTTTTTGAAGAAACTATTACTTCCGATTGTCCAATTATTACCAAAATTTTATCTCCTCCCAGGAATGCCAGATTGAGGAAACAGCAGCAAATTTTAAAATAGCCATTTTTATGATGTTTTTTCGAACTAAATTTAAATGCAATAGAAATTAATAATTATGCAAAATAATTAGTCAGCCCCATGCATTGATCTATCTACTATACAATGGTATCAAGTTTGAAGTTATAACTTAATATTTACGAGTGTAGTTTGAATTCTACTAAAGTGCTGTTTAGCGTAGTACCGGCAATCGCCTTAACGTAAAATATTGTATTTGACATGTCCATGGTTACGACCTGACATTTGATTGACAGCAATGCATTTGCGTGTCTCATTTAAAATAAAACATAGGGAACGAATTTGGCAAGATGTCAATAGAGGTTAATTTTATTTAAATAACTATACCTGTTTTCCAAAAATTAAATTTGGTTGTAGAAATAATATTGTGTGCACCTTGTTTGACACGGCTAAATATCTTACCTACAATATTTAAATATAATACTTCTGTCAAATTCGTTTCCAATGTTTCATTTTAAATGAGACAAACAAATGCTGCCAATCAAATGTCAAGTCGTAACCATGGTTATGACAAATCCAATGTTTCACGTTAAAGAATACTCACGGTATATTACATTAAGTAATTACCTGTGACATTTTTGATGTTCAACAGACGTTACCTCATGTGCATCCTAACTGATTTAAATTATTATTTCTGCTTGATAAATAGATTATATTTTGGTCTTAGAATCACAAGAAAGCCGTATTGATTCCAATTTTCAATCTCCCGTAACACCAACACGTCTCCGAGGCTTGTGCAATTTAAAGGAGAAGCTGATCTATCTCCACTACGATAACAGATGTGTTCCTTCAGTAGATTTAATCTGAATTCGAGACTGGTCGTATTTGTTTCCTTAATTTTCTTCCTCGTTGGCTCAACTTTGCTAACGATGAATAATTTTCAAGTACATTACAGGGAAGTTCTTGGATATTACGCGTTCTGTCATTTATCTTAATTTCATAGAGAAATAACTCAAGCGTAAGTTCATATTTTGAAGGAACTCACATGTGAAATTCAGAAGTGAAAGATTTTGTTAAATGTGTTACAGTTCTCAAGATGTAATATCGTGAATACTTCATCATGCATATATTATTTGTGTTTTTGAACAATTTCGATAAATGTATAATAGTTTTCAAAAAATAAGACTTCATTGATCTCCAATACATGTGAAACCGGTAAAAAAGCTCTTACTAACCGCAATGCTTATTACGGTTTTTGCACGATCGATGCATAAAATTTAAAAAAATAAGATTTGACATATTAAAAAAATTTAGTTACCAGTTCCGAAGTAATCTTTCATCGTTGTTTTTATTAACTTACAGCCCCGCCTCCCTGATCTCTAAATAATTACAACACTTACCGATCAGTAATATGAAAGCTGAAGAAAAAAGAAGGAATTGCCAAGTGAAATTTACATAGTGTATGTTCATGTTATAATTTTATTGGATTTATAGAATCTTTTTAAAGAAATTTTGTTATGGAATTTGTAAAAAATAGTATGTTCGGTTATAATTTTATTGGATATGTGGAATCTTATCCAAGGAACTTTTTTATAGCATTTATCCATTTTTATTTCTATAAATTCACACAGTTGTTCAAATACTCTAAAAATGCGTACACTTGCGAAACATTCTCTTTACAATCAAATAATATTACTACCAAGTTTATGTCTTTACCCATTTTTAAATTACTGCCCCAAAAGTCAATGTACCCCACATTTAGATAAAAACTTCAAAATTTTAAAAAATCTAATTTTGCATCTAGATACTTCTTAATACGCTGATTCGATTCGAGATATTTAGGTTTAAAGTTTTGCTCAAAACTGCCCATTTTTGGGTAATAACCCAAAAATGGGTGGAGATATGAATTTAGCGATTACACCATTCGATTCTACGGGCAAAATTACATAAGTACACCAATTTTCAGAATTTTTGAACACCGCATACAATCTCTAAAGCAAAATAACTGAAAATGGCCAAAAATCGCAAAAATCTAAGGGGTACCCCTTACGATTTTTTCAGATTTTGACTATTTTCAGGGGTTTTCAAACTTTTATTCATAAAAAATGAACCGGTTGGACAAAACTTGCGAAAATTACTATACTTACGTATTTTTATCCGTAGAATCGAATGGTGTTGTCGTCAAATCCATATCTCGGCCCATTTTTGGGTTATTACCCAAAAATGGGCAGTTTTGGGCAAAACTTTAAATCTAAATATCTCGACAATGAAACGAGATATCGACCTGCGGTTTCAAAATTTGGAATCAGCGCATTGAGATATATCTAGACGCATAAAAATTAGATTTTTGAAAATTTTGAAGTTTTTATCTAAAAGTGGGGTATATTGACTTTTGGGGCAATAATTCAAAAATGGGTAGAGTAGAGATATAAACTTGATAGTAATATTATTTGATTGTAAAGACAATGTTACGTTAGTGTACGCAATTTTAGATTGTTTTTATATGAGTATACATAATGTATATTCATGTTATAATTTTATTGGATATATAGAATCTTTTCCAATGAACTTTTGGTATGGGATTTGTACAAAATACATCAAATTAACGGAAGGTCTTGTTCTGGCCACAACAGATTTTTTGTTTGATAATATTGAAGATCATTCGATTATTTAACTAAAACGATGGCTGGAATATAGAGGTCTGTGGCTGTTGACAGGTCTTTGTTTAGTAGTGGTAACCATAGCAACCTTTAGTTCTATGCTTTGCCGCAAGACGCGCTCTTGCAAATTGCAATTGTGTAAGTGTCCATTAATATATGTGTTATAAACTTTAGACATAGTTGTGTAACAACTTATATAAAAACTTTCACTATCTATCTTCAACCCTCATTAGTGCCGCAATAATAACCATAACTCACTGCAGCATGATTAAGTTATATGCATGTATATCCATATTTATCATCAGTTACTACAAGCCACTATTGATCCATAGTTGCAATAGTTGCTAACTTGAAACTTAAACAATAGTTAGTAACCGCTTAACATATCGTAAGTTTCCCATCTCAAATGAAATTATCCGCAACTATGATAATTCGTGCCAAATTCTGATTAAATAATCCGGCACAAACTATAATCAAATTATATAACCCGCACATTGGACGTCAAAATTTAGGTTCTCCGGGTCCTGTGAACCGTGTTGTGGCAGCCCTGCTCCATTACAGAGAAGGAACAAGCGCTCAGGGACGGTATAATTCGCTTATATTAGATACTGGCTATTTTCCCTATTGTAGAACAGGCCTACCCAGATACAGTAATTTAATATAAATATTAACATTTTATTTTATTTATATGTTAATACTAGCCGACCAGTCCCGGCTTCACACGGTTAAAGCTAGAATAACGATTAGCTACACGTGTACCAGTAATTTTTCACATTTACTTCGGAGACATGCGCTGCGTAGGGAGCCGGCAATCTGCCTCGCATCGTACATGTAACAGGCTCCGCCCACTGCCTTCCCGATCCCGCATCGCACCTAACAGCGCCTAGAGATGCACTCGATTTCGAGCTTTGACCCGGCCCGGCTCGATGATCGACTAGAAATCGAGGCGGGAAGATTTTTTTATCGGGCCGAATCGGGCTAATCATTTTCAAAAATCGAGGCGAGTCGGACTTTTGATTTTGGCCCGGCCCGAAAATTGCAGCCTTTCGGACTGGCCCGAAAATTGCAGCCTTTCGGGCCGGCCCGAAAAATCTTATAGTTCAATCAAACGCACAGTTTACTTAATATTTTAATGAAAATTGATGAAGTTAAAAAGGATCAAAATGATTTAATAACAACGCACTTCACATATTAATAAATAAAAATGTATTATTTTACTTCAAGAATTCAAGGTTATTCATTAAAGCATAATAATTATATTGTGATGTTGCTATTATTATTATTATTATTATTATTATTATTACTCGTATACTTAAATAAAAGTGATTTTTGTTCGTACCATAATGATTTCTTGTCCTATTTTTGAGCAGAAACAAAGTTAGATAAAAAAATCTTTATGTAAATTAATTATATTTTTTATGTAAGATTTGTGAAAAAGTTGTTTAAATTCTTTGGTAAACAAAGTGTTAAATACTCGTAGGTATGTAATTTTTATAACAAACTTACTCTAGAAGGGTCTCTTTTTTAACTACTTTTGTTAACTAATGTTGAAAGTTATAAGAATGTAAAGGTTTTTTTATGTTTGACACGGAAAAAGTTAAACATTTCGCCTTAACATAAAAATCAACATTAGGAATGCCGGATGCACCCAATTTCGAGCTTTGACCCGGCCCGGCCCGATTTCGAGTCAATTTTCGAGCCGAGCTAGCTAATTTTTTTGTCGAGTCGATCTTCGAGTCGGGCAGTTAATTTTTATTTTCGGGCCGAGTCGATCCAAGCTTTAAAACCCGGCCCGGCCCGGCCCGAATGTATCTGTAACAGCGCCCTTTTCTAAACATGTCTCGGATACTTTTACTTATGTACATATGATGCAAAAAATTCATAAATATGTTTAATTTGAGATTGAAATGTCTAATATTGAAATGTTTTTCTTTGTTCCAGGTAAGTCCATAACTTCATATTTTATTCATAAATATGTGCATCGTAAAACCTAACATTATTGGTGGTAAGTTTTTTTCATAGAATTCTATTTTCTTTTTCAAATAATGATATTAAGGGAATAGCGATTTATAAATTGTTATAACGTTTGTCCTATTGACTGTTGCGTTAAATAATCGATTAATCAAATATAATCGATCATATGATTTATACATTTAAAATAACCGATTAATCAAATTTGAACATATTTTCTTAAGCATTTTTTAAAACGTAGACAGTGTATATATTTATATGTACTTCATTTCGTATTGACATTACTGTAATTAGTAACAGTTTATCATTTCCGGAAATTCAAAATTACGTTATTAATCACAATGAATTAACATCTTAAAATAAATATCTTGAAACATAATTTCACGCTTCATTTCACTAAGGAAAAGGGGACCTCGCCAATTTAGCCTCTATCGATATTCGGGACATCCATTCCTTTCAGTAAGTTTGTTTCCCCAATATCCGCGTTCTGCTGATGAACATTTGACCCTTTCTACTGAAACCAGCAGCAAACATTCACCTTTGAACTATGCTTTGATCTCATACTGAAATCATTCATAAAACATGAAGGAAAATCCTGCAATCTCAAAATATTTTTTATATGACATATAAAATAAAAATATTCTGTAATAAATATATTAGATCGAAAGTTTTGGTACAAAGCAATGCATACTATTTTTCAATACAAAAAATCTGTTGTGGCCAGCACAAGACCTCTTGCTATTTCCATATTAGGCTATAAGTATTATACATATTTGATATTTGTGATACACACAAAAATACATAAAAACAATGCAATACTTATATAACATAAAATGGAAATGGCGAGAGGTATTGTGCTGGCCACAATAGATTTTTAATCGAAATTTTATGTATTTTCATTAATACAAAATTATGTAACTTCAAGCGGCTGTAACTCGAGATCTGATTATGTAAAAAATCTGTTGTGGCCAGCACAAGACCTTCCGTCAATTCGATGTATTTTGTACAAATCCCATACCAAAAGTTCCTTGGAACATATTCTATATAATATCATGTAAAATCGGACACGAACACATACTATTTTTTACAAATTCTATACCAAACGTTCATTCGAAAAGGTTCTATAAATCCAATAAAATTATAACATAAATATACACAAAGTAAAATGCACTAGACACTTCCTTCATTTCTTCTTCAGCTATCCCCTATTTTATTAGGGGTCGCTGTTTCCTCGCTTCTCTTCCACTCATTCCTGGCCAACGCATCTTCTTCACACAGTCCTTCCTTGCTCAAGTCTTTTGCGATACAGTCCTTCCATCTTCTCTTTGGCCTTTCTCTGCGTGTCACTTGCGAGGAACACTATGACATACCAATTTTAGATCCTATACGTTCCATATTTGGTTTTGCACTTCCAAATGACATCTGTCAATTAGAAGTTTTTGAATATATCATCTGTTTCCATGATAAATAGCAAAGCTGACTAATTTTTCCAAATTTATTTCTTTATAACGCTTTAAATCTACATCTATTGATTATGAAGGAAAATGTATAATCAAATAATATAGAGAAGAGTATTTTCTTTAATATGTATAATAACAAAATGTCAAAAAATAATATTTAACTGCGTTTTTTTAGGAAAGACTGTTAAAAACTTCAAATAAGGGTACTTCCGGTGTATTAATTATAACCAAAATCTAATCAATTCTTCATATGCTTGAACAGAAGAGGAATACGAAAGAATTATAATTTTTAGAATTGTAGTATTGGAGTTATCGTCGGAGAAAAATTTGTCACACACGGACACACACACACACACACACACACACACACACACAAACGGACACACACACACATACATACAGACATCATCTTAAAAATGGTATATTCGTATTGTAGGGACCCTAAAACGTGCTTATTCATTAAAAACTCACCACCGAATTTTTTGACCAAAGACAATAACTTCCTTACCTAAAGGTGACGGAAGGTAAAAAATCACGCGTGACATGAAAAGAAAGAGAATTTTATGCTGAATGCAGACTTTTATCGTACGTTATTCTATCTTTAACCGTGTATGAGTGGCGCAAGAAAATATAAGAAATGAACTAAATTATTTAGTTCATTTCTATGTTCATGCAATTGAAAATACATAAAATTTCGATGAAAAATCATGTGACGTGCAATTTTCATGTCAAGCGTGATTTTTTTACATCATCGGATCTCGAGTTACAGCCGTTTGAAGTTTTTCATCCAAATTTTGTATTATTGAAAATAGATTATTGTACAAATCACAATATCCATAAAAATTAAGCATACAAGATATGTTTTAATAAAGGAATTTTATATTTGTTTTAACATAAAACTTTATTACACTCTGTTTAATATGAAACTCAAGCTTTAATAAAACTCGAGGAGGAACCCAAACAAACAACCGTACAAATATAATAAAACACACATGTGTCTTAACCCCGGATGTTTGAACGTTCGAGATGTCAGACGCCAAAACGTCGAACGTCTGGCGTTGTGGCGTCGATAATCAGTTAATTTCAACGACAACCTGAGTATGTCCACAGATAGAATGTGCACTTCGAAGAAAAACTGGAATATCCCTTCTTTTACAATTTGTCATTCATTCTGTAAAGTTCGATGTTTGATAATTTTTTATTCAGGTTATAGTTACAAGACTCATGGCTGTAACCAGGGATGGACACGTAAAATACGTCACTCACGTATTATACATTATTTTTTACGCGTAAAAAAATATTTTTTACATTGACAATATTTGAGAAATTTTTACGTAGATAATGTAAAATATTATTACCATGAGTATATTTTTTATAAAGATAATTTCTTTTATACTGTAATGAATATTCCAGAACAAGCAATCCACGTGACATCAACATGTTTCTTTGATTCAGACAAACAATTAGGTACCTTAAAACTATCAACAATCAGATTAGTAGGGAAATATATTCCTGAGACATAACCTCAAACGTCAAACTTTAAATACATTTTACGTTAAAATTAGACTAAATACGCAAATTTGAAGCATATTATATTATATTATATTTTTTATATGTTTTATGTAAATTTTAGGCAGTTTTGTAAAGAAATACAATTTGAAATCATTTAAAAATAAGCGGCGATGCGACGAATAAAAAAAATTTGCTAAACTAAAATTTTATTTTCTATTTATTAATTATTAATAACATATAGTTTCAAATAATTTGAAATAAATTTAAATCATTAGCTCCAAACTTATTGAAAATGAATTTAAATAAATAAATAAATATATCATCACGGCATATTACCCATTTCTTCCCCGTACAAAATTTCAATTTTTTCTGATTCATAGTATTTGAGTAATCGTGTACACAGGATCCACACACATGCATACCCACAGACATCATTGTAAAATGTTAAAATCGGATTCTGGGGACATCAAAACGTGCTTATTCACAAAAATCTCTATATACTACACAAATAGCTATTATTTTTACTCGGAGAGCTAGCTAGTCTCTCCAAGAGACACTAGGCGTGTTTCTTCGGACTGTGATTAGTGATAAAATTGAACAAAGTGAACATGATCAAAAAGGAAATTGTTTCTTCGTTCGTTATTCGTTGTCCCCACTCTTTCATTTTGTGATCACAACTCGCCATTCCCCTTTCCCTTTTGAATCAGTCTTTTCGCATGATCAGTGAGTTTGTAAAAACAAAAGATTTGAAAATGGCGGAAAAAGCAAGGATGAAATATTGGAATGTGCAAATTTATGTCTACATCAGAATCATCCGAACTACTAGAACTTGAGTCAGTAGATTCAACATTCATTATTGGTTTCGACTTTTCTAATATTAGATCCTGCAGGTACAAAAAAAAGTTAAAAGAAACTTGTTTTCATATTTTACTTCACATTCCATACCAACATTATTTCTGCTTCAGCACAATCCATCTTTAAACTATTTTCGATTTAGGTATTACTTCAATAAAAATCTGATGTGTCCAACACAAAACTTCCCGCTATTTAATTTTTACATACATGCATACATAAAATCACACGTTTCCCACTTAGTGGAACAATAAGAAAAGGGATAAGAGTAAGAGCTCAGCTGACTCACTTCACTCTTTAACAACATTCTTCTTTCGCCTTGTCCACAATCATCATAGCATTCATACGGTAGCGAATAACCGCATCTGGACCACAATAATAGTTACGCAACAATCATCCTTCGACACACTTTCCTAACCATTTTTATTAATTTAAATACATACTTACGTATTTACTAACGCTGCAAACTGTTCCACTGCATAAAACTATTGATTTATTTACTATTTTCTTTTTAAAAAGTCACTATTATTAATTTGAAGTGATTAGTTTTTTGACAGTGACATTTACTGTCAGTTTCATTCATTTGAAATATGATCTGTGTAACAAAGGAATTGTGTTTATCTTAGGCTTCGGACTAATAAAAAAAAATATTTTTAATTTATTTGCAAAATATATAGAAAAAGTATTAATGTATTCCTGTAGAAAATTCAATTATCTTTAAGTTTCATAAGACATAAAATGCGAAAAAATGGCATTTAATGATATTTTTTGAAGAAAAACCATTATGAGCTTCAGGTAAAGTGCCATTTCCGGTTATCCGATTTATACCAAATTCTAATGGCTTCTTTTCTTATTAGAATAGGATAGAAATACAAGGTTTCAGAATTTTCTGAATGATGGTATTTGAGTTAGAGCGAAGACAAAATCTCTACACATACACACACACACACATACACACACACACACACACACACACACACACACATACATACACACATCGTGAAAATGTTAAAATTGGATTCTAGGGACCTAAAAACGTGGTCATTTACTAAAATCTCGATATGTGATTTTTAGCAAGATCCCTATACCTCCCTTACCAAGGGTAGTGGGAGGTAAAAACAGCTGATTTATCATTTGACGTTTGCCGCTAGTTCGTTCGGCATTGAGTAGGTTTCGCGTCGATCGAGTTAATTTTGTTGTTTCTTTGAAAATAAATTTAATCATGATTCGAAGGAATCATTATTGAACAAATCATTATTTAGAAAATCATAATCACAGTCCGAAGAAACACGCCTACTGTAAGTATCGCCTGTCCCCTAATGTTCTAAATAGAGAGAACCAATGAAAGATATTATTACTTTTTAAGAATTTCCCAATAAAATACCGTAAACTTCCTATTCATAGACTCCACCAAAATCCCACTATATTTATTTTCACTAACCTACCCTTGTTTTTCCTGAAACATCTCTTCGTGTAAGAATGAAAAATTGCGGGGTTCGTTGATCCAATTTTCCTCCTCATCAGTGTGGGGTTACAAATGACATCGAGATGGCTGCCCTGACCGAGGGTAAACCTCTAGAAAGCTACGGTCTACACTACGTTTCTAATGGAACCCAACACAGGTCAAGGGTTTACCCTGTATCGGAACTTTTCGCTCGAGTGCCCGCGAGGGCTTGAAGGACCGGGATCAAGCACTGTCGTGGAACAAACCCAAATTCATAATAATATTGTTGTTGATTTATAGTGTATCCGAGATGTTTTTATTGAATCAAGAATTATGAGGGCTGTGAATATGGGAAAAAGACTGTTTGGGATTAGAGTGGATAATATTGGCAATTGAAATATTTAAAGAAAATATATGTTAAAACTTTAAAAGCCAAGATAAAGAAATGTTGATGCACTATACAGGGTGCTTCAAAGAAAGTGTAATTTTTTTAAGGGAATATAGTACTGACCAAATTGAGTAAAAAAAGCTTAATCAACATGGGTCCGATCTTCAATAGTTTCCGATATATGAGGCAGTGAAAAATGAGTTTTTACTGGGTTTATCTCCGCTATTTTGAAAACCATAAATGTTACGACTTTAATTAAATAAGACTTTTTGTTTACCGTGCAAAGGTCATCTCATCTTAGATGTACTTTTATTTTTAAAAAATTGTACTTAAGTTAAATGTTGTGGCGACCTTGGCCAATATTTAATTTTCATATAACTGATTGAGAAAAATGTGTCATAAAATTTTATTGTTTTTTTTTTACTGACAGACAAGATTTTTATCTCGGAAATAGTTGAAGATCAGACCTGTGTTGATTAATTTTTTTTACTCATTTATGTCAGTACTATATGCCCTCAAATTTTTTTACACTTTCTTTAAAACAGCATGTAGTTTAATTAATAATAAAATTAGAAATATTAAATTTACTCCTCATAAAAAGCCTTCAGTAATGTATCTGGATTTTAGACACTGACAAATTTTTGTCAATAGGGCTGTTGCAAGAATTTTTATATGACTTCTAAGTATTAAATTTTAAAAGATATTGTTCTTTAAAGAGCCTCAAATTTGAAAATATCACGAAATATCCTTTACATATTTTACAATTAATTTTTGAAATTTGGATAAAATTTTGAATAATCTGAAACAGAATGTGACGTCAGAGTACATACATCTTCAGCGGTTCTAATTGGTCCGTTTATAATGTAAAAATTTTTGTTTGGTGTCAAGCGTATTGTCAAAGTTGTCAAACAAGTGTCAAATTTTTAAGATTGATTCAAGTTGTATAATATATAGGTAATAAAAAGTTCAAAATAAAATGAGTAATTTACGATATTGTATTGTGCCTTCTTACAAAAATATTGTTAGGAACAAACCTACTATAGAGTTTATAAATTTGCGAATAATAGAACATTGTGGCTAGAAGCAGTAGGTTGAAGAGCTGATAATTTGTCAGAAAAATCGTGTCTTCATGTTTGTGAAGATCATTTCAACTTTCATCCACCTTCACTTTATGATCAGGAAAAACTTTACATCTGACTATACAGATATTTTTTTCTCGACATAGATCTACAGACCAGAACTTTAAAGTAAATATATTATCAATTTATATAGTAAATTCAGTTTTTATATTTTATTTCACCTCACCTCTTTAACATCCCTTATATCGGTAACAGTAAAACAATCGTTCTCTGATATAAATTCAGCCACCATCCAGCTATCGACCTTCGGTAAATTGTTCGACTTAGCTTGAGTGTAATTTAAATTAGCCATTATTACTTTATTATTTATTTAAATGAGCAATGTCAGCGTCAAATGTCAAATTAAAAGATTTTTTTATTAACATATGACAAACCATAGCCTACGTTTATTTATATAAATAATATGAATAAACGTAGGTGATGGAAAAACTATTTTCCTATTGGCTATTAATGACGTAATGCATGTACTTCTACGTCACGGGAGTGGGGGGTAGTTTTTCAGGACGCTAATCGTTTATTTAATTATTTCTATAAATAACAACAAATTATAAAAATAAAAATTATTGCTAAGAAAATCATTGCACAAACTTTCATTTAAAATAGTTTTTGAAAAATGCGAAACAGGCTCATTGCAAACATTACAATTTTGTAGGCTGCGAGATTCATCTATCTCTAAATTTATAGAAAATATAATAAAAATGTTCAATGTATCGGATAAAGAATTTTATATTCTTTACATCAATTTCCAGAAAATAATATTTAGAAGATATTTTAAGTAACTATTACTTCCGGTTGTCTAATTGTTACAGTAGTCTTTTTAGCTCTTCTCATCAGTGTCAGATTAAGGGATACGTAGTTAAATTTTTTAGTCTTACTGAATTTGAGACACACACACACACACATACACACACACACACACATACATACAGACGTCATTGTAAAAATGTTAAAAATCAGGTACTAGTGACCTTAAAACATACTTATTTACTAAATTATGGATATGCGACTTTTAGCATGAATCCGCTATTATTTTTATAGAATTTTTTTTCAAAGCTTTATGATTCCATTAGATATTAAAAATTTGATGATGATACATAAAATGTTTATAATATGCATACATATCATAAACATACGAATAGGAATACTCCTAGATACATATATGCATTATTTTTAAGTAGGACCGATAAAGTTTTATGACACGAGATACAACTTTCATGTATGTATAATATCATATGAAACTAAAAGAAATTTAACATATTTATTTACTACGCTATTACAAGGTAGAAAATATGTATAGTAGATATACAGTTATATTTATTATAACTTATATTATATATAATTCGTATACTTACGTAACATTCTCTTTACAATCATATAATATTACTACCAAGTTTATATCACTACTCATTTTTGAATTAGTGCCCAAAAGTCAATATACCCCACATTTAGATAAAAACTTCAAAATTTTCAAAAATCTAATTTTTATGTATTATACTTCTCCATGCGCTGATTCCAAATTTTGAAACCGCAGGTCGATATCTCTTTTCGTTCTCGAGATATTTAGATACAAAGTTTTTCTCAAAACTGCCCATTTTTGGGTAATAACCCAAAAATGGGTTGAGATATGAATTTGGCGACAACACCATTCGATTCTACGGCCAAAATTACATAAGTTCACCAATTTTCATAATTTTTGAACACCGCATACAAGCTCTAATGCAAAATAACTGACAATGGCCAAAAATCGCAAAAATCTACGATTTTTTCAGATTTTGGCCATTTTCAGGGGTTTTCAAACTTTTATTCATAAAAAATGAACCGGTTGAACAAGGATTATGAAAATTGCTATACTTATGTATTTTTGTCCGTAGAATCGAATGGTGATGTCCCTAAGTTCATATCTCGGCCCATTTTTGGGTTACTACCCAAAAATGGGCAGTTTTGAGCAAAACTTTAAGTCTAAATATCTCGAGAACGAAACGAGATACCGACCTGCGGTTTCAAAATTTGGAATCAGCGTATTGAGAAGTATATAGATACATAAAAATTAGATTTTTGAAAATTTTGAAGTTTTTATCTAAATGTGGGGTATATTGGCTTTTGGGGCAATAAGTCAAAAATAGGTAGAGATATAAACTTGGTAGTAATATTATTTGATTGTAAATAGAATGTGACGTAAGTGTACGCATTTTTAGAGTATATTTACAACTGTGTGAATTTTTAGAAATAAAAGTATTGAAATAAAAATGGATAAATGCCATAAAAAAAGTTCCTTGGAAACCATCAAACGTACTTATTCATTAAAAACTCACCAATGAATTTTTTACCAAAGACAATACCTTCCTTACCTAAAGGTGGCAGAAGGTAAAAATGCGATATGATTGTTGTATTTGTATTTTTCATATTACACATAAAGAAATTGTATTGTAACTTTTATTTCATTTTAATTCTCTTTTACTATATTCTATGTTTCTATTACAACAACACAAAATCTTATTAAAGCTTCTCTGCTTGTTTATTAACACATGCGAACAGATTTAATGCTCGCCGTCTACAAGGCTTGAAGTAGTTTCGTATAATTTGATGTACCTACCCTCGTACTCTTCTAAAGCATCCACTAGTATTCATGAGAAAAACTCCATTTATTTTGAGGATCTGAGGCTGAACACTTTAGAGATGCATTACAAGACTTTAAGACTTGCCGTTTTATCTCCTTGCAATGAAATAGAAAAATTACATCTTTCCACTGCACTGAAATATGCCCAGACATGAATTTTTAATAAACGTTATATTTTAGTTTTTATTTTTCAAGGATAATACGAGTATATATACGAAGAGCTTAATGTAAAATGCTGGAGTTATCATAAATCCACATATCAAAGATTATGTGAAATTAAAATGTAAAGTATATGTAACAAACTCTG
Organism: Ophonus ardosiacus; assembly: GCA_943142095.1. Classification (NCBI taxonomy): domain Eukaryota; kingdom Metazoa; phylum Arthropoda; class Insecta; order Coleoptera; family Carabidae; genus Ophonus; species Ophonus ardosiacus. The sequence goes on along the minus strand of OW964827.1, from coordinate 54,755,010 downwards.
AAATATGTAAAACAAAAACGTAATGTTACGACGATATTTCATTTTACTTTTTCTTTTACTAATTTGCATTAAAGTTTTAGTTTTATCTCACAAACTAAACATTAAAATAACAATGCAAATAATAATAATAATAATAATAATAATAATAATAATAATGAAAATAATCAACAATCCCAATTTCTTGGCGTCATGGTGTAGTAACATTTGTCTGGTGCTTACTTATCACGTTTATTTCAGCAACTACAAAAAAATGTGATGTGGCCAGCACATTACTTTCCGCTATTTCTATGTATTTTGTACAAATCCCATACCAAAAGTTCATTGGAAAAGATTCTATGTGTCTAGTAAAATTGTAACACGAAAATATACTATTTTCTACAAATTCCATACCGAAAGTTCCTTGGAAAAGATTCTATAAGTCCAATAAAATTATAATATGAACATACACTATGTAAATTGCACTTAACACTGACATCTGTCAGTTAGAATTATTTGAATATATCAGCTGTTTCCATTATTATAGCAAAGCTGGCTAATTTACGAAAGTTAATATCTTTACAATTCTTTAACTCTATATCTATTGAATATGAAGGATAATGTATAAGCAAACCGTATGGACAATAAGATATTCTTTCATATTGATAATCATATAAAATGTCAAAAACTGATATTTAACTGGGTTTTTTTTTCTGAAAAAAACTGTTAAGAACTTCAAATAAGGCAACTTCCGGTTAACAGCTTTTCATATGGATGTAAAGAAGAGGAATACGAAAGAATTATAATTTTTATAAATTTAGTATTGGAGCTATCGTCGGAGAAATTTTTGTTACACACACACACACACACACACACACACACACACACACACACATACATACAGCCATCATTTTAAAAATAGTAAATTCGTATTGTAGGGACCCCAAAACGTGCTTGTTCATTAAAAACTCACCACCGAATTTTTTTAACTAAAGACAATACCTTCCTTACCTAAAGGTGACGGAAGGTAAATTGAGTGAAGTGATGCGCCGATTTAAAACTATTTACTTTATTATGGGTACAGTAAAAATACCATGTTTTAAATTGAAAACAATTTTTGTTTTGTCTTGTTTTCTTTTTTATTTGCTGTTGCTTTCATTGTAATTACTTGGTGTTGTTAGTCGAAATTCGCAATGTTTGTTGTATTACGATCGTTATAGTTACATTGTTGTGCATACACGAACGCTTAAGTGTGAACTTAACCTCAATTCAAATAACGCTTCCTGCAATTATACTCCGCGAGAAATCTAACTGCTGCTGAATGGGAAATGTTTGTTATTTATTTTCCACAAAAATACTAAACCACTGACTGTTCCCAAACATGTTTATTCTCTCTTCTTGTGAGTTAAAAAACATTTTTGTTTTATTTGAAAACACGTAGTTCGCGAATCATGGTGCTGGTTAAACTTGTTTGTAAATATTTGTAAGAATTTATCAGCAGTATTTACAAAAGATTTTTTGTTTTTTATGTTTCTCAATGAAATATTTTTTGCAATTTTATATATTGTTTTAATAAAGGAGATGATTATTTTTTTGACAAAATATCACATTATTATTATTATTATTATTATTATTATTATTATTATTATTATATTTATTCTTGCCTGACCGGCTTAGAATCTACATATTATACATATTTTACAATAAATTGTGGTACTACATTAATTTATCAAGATTGAATAGTTCGCCGATTATTCTTAAAAATTACCGTCAATTCTTTTCAAACCTTTTTTGCAGTGGCGGCTCGTGCTATAGGGCACAAGGGCGCAGCCCTACCAAATAAAAAGACAAGAAAAAAAGAAATAAGCGAGTACATATACATTTTAAAAATACATTAATTATTATTTATTTACTTTCATTATTATGCAATTCTTACTACACCGCCGATAGCTAGATAGCCTATATACTGACGTGTGCACGTACCGATATGCTGCTAGAAGCTAGGGCACAAATGTTTCTGCCCCGGTCTCCCACTATTTTTACTCGAATTTTGACCAATAGCAGCGAAGCGCGCGAAGCTGCATATGACTGCATTAAGTTTTTTCCGGGCACAGCCCAATTTAAACGAAGATGCCCGAGTATGTCCGGCATTTTCCGAGGTAATCTGTTATTGTTGAATTGTAATCGTCTAGTACTCATTTAATTACGGAGATGGCTTCTGTATCTTAAAGATTAAATAATTTAATATACTCTTTTTACTTTTTTAAATTTTTGTGCCCTACCATACAAAGATATCACCAGCCGCCACTGCTTTTTTGTTTTTCTTGTATTGTTAGTGAAGCTTTGAATTATTTTGTTTGGCATTAAAACAACAAAGTGTTTCAGAAAATATATCTTGCTATTTAGCACAAGAATCACAAAATATCTATAATATTAAAAAAAGAAAAACGATAATAACGTTAGTTATTATTTGTATTATATATACGCTAAATAAAATTAAATTTTAGCGACTAGTCCAACATGGATTAGGACTTATTATTATTTATCAGAGACGTCAAATTATTTAAAAAAAAAACCTTTAAATTAAATATTTATGATTCCTGCAAGAAATGCACCGTTCCAGAAAAAAATGATTAAAAAATACTAGAATATCCCTATCCCTTGTTAAAAGTAGCTATCAAGTGAATAATTAATCACAATTCATATTTCTCATAAATTTTAATTTTGCAAATTGATATCCTTTGCTTCCTTCTTGCTAAAATATTTCTCTCCGCCTCGTAGTGGAAGTGATCCTGATGAAACAGTATATTTCTGTCGTTTTCAACCGTGACGCCAGGACCTATTCCGAATTCCCTGCTCCTTCGTCGAGTCACGTGATCTGAATCGTTTACCAGCCCATCCTGCCACAGACAATATATTTTTGTCTTTACGGTTATCGTGCGATTTTGTTTTATATATTTCGTATGAAATATTCACTACTGATGGTGTCATCTTTGATTAGATTTTGTCGTGAGTTGCGTTAATAGGATCCCCCACTATAATAACAAATTAAAACACGGATCATTTTTTATATGTTCTTATTACTGTATGATAGTGATGCAGGGACTATAAAAAAAATTGATACTTAGTTGTTAAAAATGTATATTTTAAAGCCATTAACATTTACTTCACACAACTTCTCTATTTAAAATTCTTATTACTTTTACCTCTCGCTAAGAGAGGTATTGGATTCATGCTAAAAATTGCATAAACAGATTTTAGTAAAGAAGCACGTTTTAAGGTCCTTAGAATTCGATTATAATATTTTTACGATGATGTCTGTGTGTGTATGTGTATGTGGATGTTGGAGGGACGATTCCTCAAAAACTATAATATTTAAGACCTATTTAACTATGTAGCCTTTAATCTAACATTTATGGGAAGAGCTGAAAGATGCCGTTTTTATGACTTTTGAAGAAAAAATTGTTTATTTACTGCATATAAAACCAGTGATCTCTCAAACATACCATCTGCTATTTTCTTTCGTGAAATGACTTATAGTTCGCGATTGTCCTTGCATTATATTTATAAAAATTCAAAATTAATCAATAAGCGTTGTTTTCTTAAAATTAACAATAAAACCGGTCAGAAATACTTCTAATAAAATAGTAAAAGGGCTATAAGTTCAAAGGACAGCAAACTCATTTTACTTTCATACATTTAGTTTCATTACAACAGGTTATAAAAACAATCTCGGGTTTTATGTCTCCATTTTGCGAATGCTTCACTTATATTAGACGTGTCTCTGCATCTCCGCAATAAACTTTTACTTTTTTAATTTTGTTTTAAAAGTATCAACAGCTAGCGGAAAATGACTAAACTTTACAAAATATCGTAAAAAGTTTGGAAAGTAATTGCAGTGTGTCACTACAGACTAATGATGCCTTAAATCTCATTAATTTTACTGTCAGGTTACCAAAGCAAGCATTAGATTATAAGACATCTCTTCTTTAATAAGTCCATGTCAACACAGGATATTCATTAGACAGAGACAAAATATATATATATAACATATTTTTATTTCTGTGTTATGAAGCTTCTCATATGGTTTGCAAATCGTTTTAATGTTTCGCTTTTACAAATACAGGCTGCTCTAATTACAAAATCCTACGTTTGAGTAAATTGACCCATGTAATTAAGGTCATTATCCTTGTTATTTAACCACAATCTAAAAGCCCTGTAACCACATTCTGACGCCTATACCCACATGTCACAAGCGAATTCAGTATTGGATAGTGCCGGATTATATATGGATCCATGTTGTGAATACGGCTTGAACTATTAACCATTACACAGTAATTGAAGTGGCATGTTGGTTAATAGAATTAGCTAAAATACACAACGTGTAATATCGTATAAAATGAATTATTTTAAATGTTTAATGAGAATAATATTTGCTCTGTGGACTAATGGTACAGACACGCCCTTAACAGCGTAATGAGTCAAATTCATACCCATGAATAATATATCAAAATTATTCTAGTATCGCTTTCCCATAATTTAGCTGAGTTCGACCCAAAAGAGGAATAGAAAACTGGTTAACTAATATTTTATATTCAAATATTTGCGGAAATAGTTCAAATTATTTTGGTGTGTTTTGAAGGAGCGTGGAAAGATAAGAAGAGCATGTATGAATAAGATTATGAATGTGCCTGAGGCGAAAGAAGTGTGCCTGGATAGGAATGTGTGGCGAAGTATGATTGTTTCGTAATTATTGTGGTATGAAGATGTATGGTTAGTAAGAATTATAGTTACTGTATATACATAGTGTGGCCAATAGGGGGATCGATTTTGATTGTCCCGCGCGAATTTGCCTAAATATGGCAGATATTATGCCAAGATAAAATGTTGTTTACATCAGAAAAGTGAAATTTAAGATATTGTTTGTGAATTATATCTGAATTTAAAGTAATTATACTATATTTATAATTCCAATACTGTAAATAATTAAATTATGTGTATTTGTAACTCAAAAGTGTTTGATTAGGTTAAGTGCGTTAATACAACTCGATACAAAGTTGTTATTAACACGATTTGTATTAATATGTTTCTCTGTACTAAACAATGTACAGTTAATATATATATAGTAGTTATAAGTACAAACGGATATTTCTTAGTCTCGTTATATTGAAATAATAATTGTGAAGGTAAGATCATTTTATTTTTCTGTTCTGCCGATATTTAATTTCGCTGATTTACTATTAAAATTTAGTATAAAAAAGAAAAAGAAATACCCTGCCAAACAGATAATTTTCTGGCATTGTTCTCTTGCAAATTAAAACTGCAAAATTGCTGATTACAACAAAGGATTTTGATCATAACCTAATAATACTGATTACAAGAATGAATCTAACACAGGAAATTTCATCAATTTTTTAAAACTAGCATTTTTCGAAGAATCAGAATTATAGTTTAAATTTTAAAGCGTGTGTTAATTTACAAATTAAATATTATGGGAGGCGTATGTACATATTTATTATTTGTATGTAAATATTTGTATAATTAGAAATGAATTATACAGAAAATATAATATACCTTTATTTGTAATTCAGTGGTGTATTTTGAAATAAATAATATTGCGTTTGCAATTTATATGATATTTCATTAATTGTTTATCGAATTTTGTTTAGTTATCGCATCATATGAATTCAAATTTCCCGCGCATATTGCCTAAATATGGCGGCGTTTGGCCACACTATGTATTTACAGTCACTATAGTAAGAATGTTTTATGAGAATGGAGAGACAGCTGAACTTTTATGTGGACGAGGTGAACGAAGAATGTTTGTACAGGATTGTGTGGCGAAAGATGATTTTTGTGTAACTATTATTGTGGTCCGGATGCGGTTATTCGCTACCGAAAATCGGTCACTTTAATATGTTATTATGTATGAATACGTGTATGAATATGGCTGAGGTGAAAGAAGTGTACATGGATAGGAAAGTGTGGCGAAGGATGATTGTTGCGTAACTATTATTGTGATCCAGATGCGGTTATTCGCTACCGAAAATCGGTCACTTTAATATGTTCTTTGTATGAATGTTATGATGATTTTGGACAAGGCGAAAGAAGAATGTTATTAAAGAGTTAAGTGATTCAGCTGAGCTCTTACTCTCATCCCTTTTCTTATTGTTTTTCGGGTTTTTGCTAAAATACTAAGTGGGACACGCGTGATTTTATGTATGTATGTATGTATGTATGTATGTATGTGTAAAACACAAATTAAAGAAACCAATTCATTTTAAAAAGCAATTTCGCGTAGAAAAATGTTTTTATGGTAGGTATTCGTTGTAAACATAGTAGCAAATAACGAATCACATTTTAGTGACGTGTCGGCGAGTAAGCCGTAACTGATGTGGAGTCGCCAACTTTAGATTGAAAAAGAGATTTATTTCTCACGGCTGCCGTTCTCTGTAATAACAGAAAAACATCATTTACCAAAGCCTTCTGGTAGATTATGCGCCTCTTGTGTGCGTTTTCAGCCCAAATGAAACTAATTCATCTATCCTAGTTATTACACCCCCGAGAGATTATTTGATTTGTATTACCTGCACAGCTCGAAATAGGATCAATTCCTTTTAGTTGCTTTTGAAATGTTTGTACATGAAATTTGTATTATTTATGAATGACGGTGCTTGATTGGTAACTACTTATGTATAGCTGAAGCAAGCTTTATACCCGAGACAGACGACAAAAATTAATGATCATTAACCATTAGATATAGTATGCGCACGTGAACTTGAGACTATTGCAAGATGTCAAAATTGGGTCTATTAACAAACCAGAAAATATTGACTGTAGTAAGTATGTGTTACTTATTGTTTGGTACTGTACCTACAACACAATAAGTAGCACTGAACAAGTTTTTGGTTAAATTATAAATTCTCCTAGACAATAGTCCATCAATATGCTGTTATTTTTCTAGGAACACCTGATCCATAATTGTAGGCGACTGTTATAAAAAATCTGATGTGTCCAGCATATGACCTCCCGCCAATTCCATGTTTAAAATAGCAGTGAGCTTTAAGTAAAGTATCACTTCCGGTTGATCGTTTGTAAATAAAATCAAATTTGTTGTTCAAGAAATAGAAAAGTCTTTAATACGAAATTTTGGATTATGTTTTATTGTTTCTCCTCAAAAATCTATTAGAGCTCCAAATTAAGTACTACATCCGATTTATCATATATGGTTAAAACCTAATATGTTGTTTAAAAGACTTTAAGGAAAAATCGTCACACACACATTATTATAAAAATCAGCTTGAACTTCTAGGTGCTCTAAAACGCAATCTTTGTAAATTCTTCGCCGTACATGATCCATTTCGTATATGTGTAGTTGTAAATTAATATTAATTCATAGTGCTGCAAAATAGAGCAAATTTAAATCAGATCATCCTGTACATCTAACATTTATGTATGATGGAAAATATATTATTTTTACAAACCTTAATTAACACGGTTTCATTATTAATTTTACTGTAATTGCTTCCTGTCAGTGACATTTGTTTAAATATGTCAAAATTGTTATGAAAATTATGTTTTTGTTTGACGCATAGGCAAGACGATATAAGAAAATAAATTATATTATACTTTCATATTTAAAGTTATTTGGAGTTATTTACTAAATGTTATTATCGTAGAATTGAAGATTATATCATTATATTCAATTACAATTAGTAAAAGTTGTTAAAAAATTATATTCAATGAAAAAAAAAAACTGTTAAAAGCTTGTATAAATGGTACTTCCGGTTATCCGATACACACTAAAAACTAATGAGCTCTTCCCACATTAGTATAGAATGGGTATACAAAATTTCAAATTTTTGTGATTGATAGTATTTGAGTAATCGTGTCCACAAGATCCACACACACACACACACACATACACACACACACACACACACACAGACACACACACACATACATACCTACAGACATCATTGTAAAAATGTTAAAATCGGATTCAGGGGACATCAAAACGTGGTTATCCACTAAAATCTCTATATGCGATTTTTAGCACGATCCCTATACCACCCTTACCTAGGGTAGCGGGATGTAAAAATAACGGCCTAGGCACTCTTTTCATTTTTGTTTTAGTCCTGTTATGTCATAATAACAGTATGGTGTTACGAAATAGTTATTTTCGTAACAAGTTATGAAATATACCAAATATCATGCGAGTGTAAATACACACAAGCTAAAATATTTGAATTTCATACAAGTTATGAACATTATTTTTTAGACGAGCATAAATAAATTAAACTTTTTTTTCAAAATGTATACATATAGCCAAAAAATAATGACACAGTAACCTAGCAACCGTGTCAACTATTACGGTATGAAATATATCGTAACACTAATGTGATAAGTTCAACTTTCAGTGTTAGGATACTACGTTGATATGTCATACTTACCACAATGGTCGTCTAAAAACATTCTTTGTGAATTAAAAATTTCAAGTTCAAGTTTTCTATAATTGAAACCTTGACCCTACGTGTTGCTGATAATGAAACCAAACCTTTCCAAATAACTTTCACTAACGTTTAATGAAACAAAAGAATTGGTAAACAAGTGGTTATTTCTGATAATTAGACTGATTTGGTTGTGAATAGGGTCGACCCGAAGCAAACGAATGAAGATTGTCAGAATAAATTGGAAATTCGCTAGAAACTCATTGATCTGTACCGTTGTGTAATTACGTGGGTTCCAACTCTGTAAACTCAACAAATTATCTTAAATTTCCATTAAATTCATTCCTGATGCGCGATTCTATCTATGCCATTTCCTGCATGAGAATTTATATCAAGTCTGCGTATATATTAATTTTCCTGCAACCTGCAACAGTTGGATTCTGCTTTACATTTTAATAAGTTCAACGAGAATGCATTGAATTAGTTCCAAATATCATTTATTAGATCAAGTTTTGTTTATTTAAAATTGCATGTGAAATGAATTTATTTATACACTTCACTGACGATGAACACATACAGTTTCGCTTAACACTTATTAGATACTAACACCACTTCTAAAATTTACAAACATTTTGGTTTACTTGAATTAGACATAACCCTAAAATACATGGGAGTGGCAAGCTGAGATAGCAGGTCCTCCAGACTATGCGAAATATTTATTTATTTTATTTTATTTATTTAGAAAGAAAGGCCGTACAACAGGCCAAGGCCCAATAAAAGTACAGCACAGTTAACAATATACATAAAGAATAAAAGTTTCTAGCTAGACAGTATAATAATAGATAATGAGAAGTACAAACTAAGGATCAGACAAAGAATGCGAGAAAACATATTTTAGAAATGATTTAAACTTAAATAGTGAACAATTCAAAATATCTGGAACATTATAGCTAAGAATCATGTTATTGAAAGAACACATTAATCGATTTACTGTAGAAAACATAGCAGCATTGGTTTTATATTTTTTAGAAGAGAACGTTTCAAGAGAACTAGTAGAATAGGAAGGCACACGCAGAGATATTTTACTTAAAAGGACGGGACTATCTATATAATTATTTATGATTTTGTATAAAAATGTCAAATCCAACAGTTCTCTACGTTTTTGTAAAGTGACGAAACTGACAGAATTATAAGGGAATTTCCAATTTAAAGCTGAAATAAATTTCCGTTGGATACCTTCAATTCTCTTAATATATATTTGGTAATGAGGAGACTAACAAACGACACCAAATTCTAATTGTGAACGCACAAGTGAATAATATAGTTGAACGAGAGTGTTATAGTTCTTGAAAAGTGCTCCAACTCTTAATATAAATCCAAGCATTTTATATGCTTTCTTTACAACAGTGTCAATGTGAATGTCATATATGAGTTTACTGTCTAATATTATTCCAAGATCACTTACATGAGATACACGATTGATTACATTTCCACTGATATTGTATTGAAATTCAAAATTAGTCCGATTTCGAGAAAAAGAAATACAAGAACACTTGCTATGATTGACAGATAGATCATTTGCTGTTAAATAAATATTTAGTTTATCGACATCTGCTTGAAGAGCAATGCAGTCTAACATGCACGTTATCTTACTGTAAACCTTGAGATCATCAGCATACATAATAAATTTCGAGTTTTCAAAAATATTGCTAATATCATTAATGAAAATAATGAAAATATAATGCCTTTCTTTTTGATAACTATTTTTCCTATCGTTTATTGAAAATATAACATATTTGTTCTTATTACAAATCAATTTGTGTTTCTCACAACCGAATTCACTATCCCTGAATCAAATTTGATTCTCTGATCAACAAAATTTGACACTGTTGCTTTGTTAAAACTGTTGATCTCCAATGTAAACCAGAACTTGATTTACAGATCAGTGTTGATCAGAGAATCAAGACTTGATTAATGGTTGGTGAATTTGGTGGTCAATATACTTTTATTATTGACCCCTAACAAAAAATATTTTAGTCCAGATAATGAAAAGAACAAAGAATCGTAAGATAGGGAGATACGCCGAAACAATCCGATTTTATCCGATTAGCCTTTTAAATTTGTTGGCATACTCTTTCTCTCTCTAATTTCGTTCCTCTCGCTGACTGCTGTAACAGGGGGGAGGGGGGGAAGATCAGATGATTCTGTTTTCTCTTTGTTCTCTTACCCCAACGATGACTTTATTGCTTTGCCGAACGGTGACTTTATCTAACTGGTGGACACTTCACCGAACGACTACTGCTTTATTGAGGAGGAACACGCTCTTACACTCACACTATCACTAAACACTTGATGATAGATTATGAGCACGTCTTAAATGGATGACACACACAATATTTTATACTAATTTTAACTTTAACTAACTTTATTTACATAATTACATTAATACTAAACTAAACTGTTATAAACCCTAATTACGAGTCATGGCGTAAACGCCCAAAAACTAAACACGGACTACCACTACCCCATGTCTTATCGGTTTGAATCATAAAACTCGACTGCCTTAAAGCAAAAGGGTTATCTCTTCAACAGGCATATATGTTGAAGGGTACGAGGGTATAGCATCCATAACAAAATAACAAGATTTCACGTAGTCTAGGCAATAACTTATATAGTTAATTGTCAAAACAATAAATGTATACGCGGTTGACATCTAGACTAAACAAAGATAAGAGAGAATAATGATTATTATTTCTAAATAGAATTTTGACTTACAAAGATAACAGAATTAAAATAGAATAGAAACTATAATTTAGAAGAGTTTATATTAAAGTTATTTACTTGTTATTTCACTATTCTCACCTTGTTACACTGCCCCTTCTATATAAATGTTTATTTTGTGATAATACAATAAATTTTGATGAAAGAATTTAAAAAACAAATTATTTATTTATTCACATAAACCTTTATTATCCTCTTGCTGACAATGTTAGCAAACAACTCACGGTTTATTAAAACAGATATCTTTCCTCACAAAACACTTTCAAAATTCATTTAATCTTCCAACAAAACAATATTTGACACCACAATGCTTTTAAATTATCCAACCATGTACAGCTCAATTTTGTAAACATCATAATTTACAATGTTTGCAGTAGCGGGTGAATTGAAAACTGTTCATGTAAAATGTTCAATAGCGTGGCGTTATCTAACACATCGCAAATCGCTATGCTCAGTTCTCTATTCTCGACCCAAATTCAACGGGCAGGAGAACAATGTACGTGCTTTCGAAACAGTTGAAATTCAGCTGGTGTGGCGTGGCATGTTCACAGAATATTTGAAATAGAAATAAACTGTTGTTTTGCTTTAAGTGTGGAACGGACAACTTAAATTTTCTAAATGATGCGATGTTTGCGAGGATGCAAAGTTTAAATTTGGCAAAGTACTGGTATTGAAAAAACTGGGAGGTTTTTGTTGATATGATTAAATAGGAAGAAAATAGATGAATCAAATACCTGGAACGTAAAGTGCAAGAAAGAAATTAGAAGCAGAATTGCACAAGGAAAGACAGTATACAGTCAAATATGGTAGAAATATTAGTCATCAAATAATATTGCTAAAGTAATGACGTCGTATACTACTACGTTTACATGGCATACTAATTTATAAGGCGAAAGCAGTCATGTGACTTTGTTGTTCTTTCTTTACAAGCAGATATGGGAGGCCGTGACAGGAAGACATCTAGTAATCATGTACATAGATTTCGAATGTCATCATTTTTCATTCCATTATAATTTGCCAATGGGCTATTTGCGTACCTTTCTTTTATTTAATATTTTTGAAGAGAAGATAAAAACTTGCTACCCATATTTTTTCTTTTGACAAAATTTTTATTAATTAGCCAGAAAAAAAATAATGAAATTTGATTATTTGAATTCCCGCCATGTATGACGTAGAATTACGCCGAACCAATGAATGGTCGTAAAGCCACAGCGTGGTGCCGTCCCATATAATGGTATGTTTGTGTGGGTAATGTAGATCACCTATTGGACGTTTCAACAATAGTTTGGAGGTTAGTATTTTAGATTTTGGTATCGACATTTTAAATTACAAGTAACTACCTATGTGTTTATTTATAAAGTAATTAATGTATTTGAGAGACCAGAGAGAGAGAAAAATAAACTAATGTCAAATTCAAATTAAAACTTTCTGGCACGCCATGCCATCTATTGATAACATTCTTAAACATGCTTCCCCTCCCCAGTTCAATATAAAGACGTCACAGAAAATTTTCTTTTTTAATTTAGTAAACAAATAATTATTTTAAAATAAAATTTATATTTTTACCTCTCGCTAAGAGAGGTATTGGATTCATGCTAAAATTCGCATATCCAGATTTTATTGAATAAGCACGATTTAAGGTTCCTAGAATCCGATTATAACATTTTTAAAATGATGTCTGTGTGTGTGTGTGTGTGGATGTATGTGTGTGTGTGTGTATGTATGTATGTATGTCTGGATGTTGTAGTCACGATTCCTCAAAAACTATAAGACTTAAAAAATATTTAACTGCAGTTTCCTCAATCTGACATTCCTGGGAAGAGCTGAAAAGGTTTTGGTAACAATTGAACAACCGGAAGTAGTAGTTTCTTAGAAAAAATCTTTTAAATATAATTTTTTGGAATTTTTTTTTATTAAATATTGAAGAACATAAAATTCTCCATCTAATACACATAAAAATTTTATTATATCTTGTATAGATTTAGAGATAAAGACTAATTTAATTTATAGAGTAAAGTAATCGCAGAGGCCAAGGCACTAAGGAAACCAGTTGACAAATTCCAATGTTTATAACATGACACATGTCATTGTCAAATATCAACAGTTTTAGTGACATTCTGATAGCTTTTTCTGGGAAGTATATTTAACTTTTCTTATTGTTTTATTAATTAAATATTTGAAATTATAGGTAAAATTGTGGTAAAATGCATATATCTATCAGAAATACCGCCAATATGGTTAATGAATTGGAACAATATTTGACATTTAGAAACTTCCTCATACAATGAAAAATAGATATAATTTGAATTATATGTGTGCAGAAGACATGCTAAATATAGTAAGAAACAAAATTTGGATAATGTTCTGTAAGATTTTGTTATAAAACGACGGCTCGAAAGCGAAGTGCAATACAATACTTATATAGCCTAATATGGAAATGGCGAGAGGTCTTGTGCTGGCCACAACAGATTTTTTTATATGTTTTCAATATAACATTACGTATATAGCGATAGAAATCGGATTTTCAGTACCACGTAAGTAACCCATTTCATGAATGAAATGAAAACCTGTTTTAATGCTAAATTATGATAACATGTTTTATACATTTCTCGAAATAAATAAATATATCATCACGGCATATTACCCATTTCTGGGTGTGCCAGTATCTACAACACATGTAGACATCGGTAATGATGACGATATATTTTACCACGTGGGCTCTTACCAGTCGTCACCTGACGGGCACTCATAGCTGGTTTGGAGAATGCACCATAGGGGTCACTTTTGTGCCATTAAAATTCCTCATTTAATCAGAAATTTATATTTTTGCGTAATTGCTTTTACTAACTGGAGAATACAATTAAAATTTCGTGTATATAAATAAATTCATAAACCTATACATATATTTTTATGTAAATAAAGGAATTTCTGGATATCAGCCACTAAAATTTATTCAGTCTCGAATTTTAGTGGCTGATATCCAGAAATTCCTTTATTTACATCACCATTTCCAGCCAAGAAATAAACCCTTTCTCATATATTTTTATATTTTTTAATTCATTTTATAAATAAGTTTCTTCCTACTCTTCTAAATGTTCGAGATTCTTCAAATTCACTGACGAGATTGGCGGTATTTCTGATGCGTATCTATAATTTTAAATATTTAATTAATAATAAAATAAGAAATATTAAATGTACTACCCAAAACACACACACACACACACACACACACACACACACACACACACACACACACACACACACAGAGAGAGAGAGAGAGAGAGAGAGATACAGGCATCTTCGTAAATATGTTAAAATCTGATTATAGGGACCTTAAAACGTGCTTATCCACTAAAATCTGGATATGTGATTTTTAGCATGAATCCAATAACTCTCCTAGCGAGAGGTAAAACAAATGGCCGGAGGTAATGGGTTGACAAGCACAACATTTTTTTTTTTTTTTCGTTTTCTTCCAATTCTGTAAAACAATGTATACCTTTTAACATCGTTTGTCCAGTACCACCAGCATTTAATCTTGCAACTTTGCTTCTTCGTTTTTGCACACAAATGTGCGGTTTAGTGTCTGACCACTGGATCCCTCTAGGACTATTTACGTTGTTCAACGAACACTTGTTTACGTTTACCAAGGGGCAGTGCTGTATTTAGTCTTGTGGCAACCGTACGTCCGTAGTAATTTCATTTGCAGCAAATCAACTTTCGCATGTATTCGGTAGATTTAGCTCGTACATGCCTTAATAGCTTCAACCGATGAGAAACTAATGAACTCGATTAATCGACTCTGATGTAATAATTTTCAAATCAGGAAAGAAAATAGAACGCCGGTAAAATAGGAAAAATAAATGATGATCTAGTAATATAATAAGAATTCCAATTTTAGTGCAAATGTAATTACTGTGGTAAGAAGTAGGTATTAAATATTTACTGACAGTTTTGACCTAGTTTTGATAAAAAAATCTGTTATGGCCAGCACAAGACCTCTCGCCATTTCCATTTTATGTTATACGAGTATAAGTATTGTATTGTACTTCGTTATCGAATCGTCGTTTTATAACAAAAAAAATTACAGAACTTTACCCAAATATTGTTTTTTATTGTATTTAACATGTCTTCTACATACAATTCTAATTATATCTATTTTTCATTGTATAGGAAAGCTCCTAAATGTCAGAGATTCTTCCAGTTCATTAACAAGATTAGCGGTATTTCTAATGGATATATGCATGTTACCTATAATTTTTAATATTTAATTAATAAAACAATAAGAAAGATTAAAAATATACTTCCCCGAAAAAGCTTTCAAAATGTAACTAAAACTTTTGATTTTTGACACTGACTTCTGTTATAAACATTCGAATTTGTCAACTGGTGTATTTTAGCCTACTCGACTTATTACATCCCGATATTCTATATATTATAGCGTCTTTATCTCTAAATTTATAGAAGATATAATAAAATTTTAAATGTACTAGATGTAGAATTTTATCTTCTTCAGTATTAGTTATAACAAAAATTTTCAAAAAATAATTTTTAGAAGAATTTTTTTTAGAAACTACTACTTTCGGTTCACCAATTGTTACCTTTTCAGCTCTTCCCATTAATGTCAGATTGAGGAATTCATAGTTAAACTGGTCTTTTGTCTTTAACAGCCCGACTCACAAAAAAGTTTAAGCTAATCCTCATTTTTGGATTAGCGAATTCTATTCTATTTATGACAGTTTATATCTTAAAATATAGTCTAATCTTTTCCTAGTATCTACCTTTATTGATAATATAAAAATTAAATTTTAAATTCCGGAATAGAATAGAATTCAATAATCCAAAAATGATACTACATTTACTACTTATAACTTACTAGAACTACATAAACATTTCCAACCCAAGAGATGGAAGTAAAATCTGTTATTTCCAACCCAAGAGATTGTCATTAAACTTAGGAATGACGTATTTCTCTACCTCCAAAAGGTTAGGAATCGGTATATTACTATAATGATTGTGAATAAAATGTAATACCCACCTATACTCATATGTTATGTCCATTAATCTGCAAAATAACACCAAACGAGTGGAGAGCCATTAACAAGTAGATAATATGATAGTATCGGAGATAACATGCGATTAAATTCCCGAAATACTGTAAATCTAATTAATGGTTTCTCTTTCAATTTAATGCCTACTTTGTGGATTTAAGTTCCTTCTCGAATAAAACCCCAAATGGTGGTTTTATTGACCAGGTTTGACTTTGTTGATGTTCATTTCATAAAACTCCTGAAGCAGTGATTTCAGGAGGAATTATCTTTGTTTGTTTTAAATGACGCTATAAATTACAGTACGTAACTTAAGTGTTTTTCAGCGATAACGAGACCGCATTCGTTTCTTTATGGTTAGGAGAGATAAAATCACTAAGCAGTTAACTGAGAAAGATCTTCATCTCTTGTATTTCGCAGTTTGAATACCGCAAGGATAAAAAGAAGCTAATAATTTTTCATGATCTTTTATGTGCATTTCAGCTATCTTTCACCATTATTATTGCAGGATACTCATAGCTATTCATGTCACTGATTTATTAAGCAGACGAGCACATATTTCATTCCAATTAAATTAATTGCAATTTTTGTTTGTGTGCTTTCATATCAATTTAAGGCGATTGCCGGTGCTACGCTAAACAGCACTTTAGTAGAATTCAAACTACACTCGTAAATATTAAGTTATAACTTCAAACTTGATACCATTGTATAGTAGATAGATCAATGCTTGCTTCACAACACGGGCCGAATTTTCCCCTTATGCTTTAAAAAAAGACACACATATAAAAGCAGATAGAGAGAAATAAACTTAGCAATCTTAAAAGTAGTGGGGGAACGTAAGAAGTGTGTCTGCACTAGTGTCATACTAGCTACAAAACTGATTTCGCTGAGCGATCGGCAATGTTTAAAACTTATGATGAATAAAATGGATTTTTTTAATTTCTAGATCATTTAAAAACTAATCTATTATCTACTGATATTCCAAATATCCCTTGGTCGATCTAAATTTGGTACTTCTTTTGTGGGACCTAAAATTAAATTTTTATTTGGAATATTGGCTTTCTAACAAGCAATTTTCCATTGATTAGAAGTGCAAAAAGATGCATTAAAGAAATTGTTCATTCCAGAATGGTTTACAGGATTTTAGTCTGCTAGATAGTAAATTATCAATTTTTTTTTAATTTATCCGAAAAACGTTTGGTAAAGTAGTTTCTTTTAATATCATACGGCGCGATATTTGCTAAAACATGTAGCGATTGTATAGGAGTGGATTTTATGGTACCAATTATTATCCGTAACGTTGTGTTTAATAAAAATTTGATAAAAGCTGAATATAGACTACAGAACAGATCATGGTGTCTTGATGAGTAAGCTTGAAACCTTTTCACTTTCCCTGCCCTTACGTTCCCTTCTATCATCTTACCTACATCAACGACAAATGTATGTTCATTATAAAGGTGGTATCTCTACCTCTTTTGTTCCAACGTCGGGTGTACCTCAGGGTTCAAATTTAGGTCCTCTACTATTTTTAATATTTATTAATGACGTCACGGATGTTATACGTTGCGATAAATTTCTCTTTGCCGATGACCTAAAAATATTTTATCCCATTTACTCTGTGCATGACTGCGATCTTGGTACGTCTTTATCAATGGTGTTCAATTAATAAATTATATCTTAATTTAAACAAATGTACATCAATATCTTTTACACGAAAATTGACTCCATTTAATTATGATTATAGTATCAATAATGTTATCATATCACGTTCGGCAACTGTACAAGATCTTGGGATAAAGTTTGACAATAAATTTACGTTTGTTCTCCATATAGAAGACACGTACAATAAAGCCATGAGAATTCTGGGATTTGTAATTAGAAACAGTAAATCTTTCCAAAATCTTTCAGCTATTAAAAGCCTATATTATTCATTTGTTCGGGCTAAACTTGAATACTGCCATATTATCTGGAACCCTATATATGAAGTCCATCAAGATTTACTCGAGTCTGTTCAAAAGAAATTCCTAAAATATCTTTATTACAAAGTTCATAACAGGTACCCAGTATATTCAATAACGTATCAACAGTTGTTGGTTATGTTTAATTTTAGGAGTCTTTTTGAACGTCGTGCAAATGCTCTTGTACTACACTTGTCAAAAATAATTAATTATTGTGTTGATGATCCTCGCTCTCTCTCTTCCCTTCATTTTCATACTCCCATTGTCCGTACCAAAAGTAGTTTTACATTTTACTTGCCCTTAGCTCGAACTAATTGTTTAATGTTGTCACCTATTCACAGAATGTGCCACATTTATAATTCTAAATTTTCTGCTGTCGATATTTTCTCTTTTGACTTTGCAAAATTTTTCAAAATTATATGCAAAATGTAATAAGTAATATCTTTGTGTAATATGTATTATTTTCCTACCCTTAATTTGGGCTTAGCCTGTTGGGTAGTTGTATTAATAAATAAATAAATATAAAACAAATGAAAAAGGAAATTATCCGTGATTTATCATTTACAACTGGGACTAAAGTTATCAACAATTTTATTATAAAGTTCTATAAATTGTTATTGTTGAGACAAAGATTAAAATTAGAGATAAATGTGTTATACCCATATCCAGTTACAAATTATTTGAGGCTGAAACTGAATAGCAATTGACTTCAAAATAACAACTACGGTCTGATTTGGGTTAGGATTAATGACCGAGCGAAAATACTTCACATTCCGCATCTGAAACAAACACTTCTCACAATAAACATCAAAGAGAAACGTTTGCCAACTACAATTATAGTTTTATATGAACTTTACATCATTCTGATATTATGGGAAGCAGTAATTATGTAGTTAACAAAATGAAATCGTGAGGATAAATTTTAGGTAAGTGCTTATGAATATCGATTTATACAGTGTGTTAATTAAAAATCTGGCCATAGGCGTTTAACATGGGAAAACAGTTTTTCTTTGCGCAAAAATCCCCAATTAATTTTAGACAAAATGTTTCAATTAAATTTTGTAGATAATTATATTCTACGCCTAAATCAGTAAACAATTTTAATTTTGCACGTTTGGTAACTTGTAAAATCTAATTTGAAATTGTATAAAAATATTGCTCATTTCTAGCGATATCCATGAAATTGAAACAAAGTTACAAAGAAATGTGTATCGTTTGAACTGTCAGAAATTCAGTTTTCAATTAAAAGTAACAGATAATTCAATTCTGCACCTAAATCACTACACAGGTATTATTTTTAAAATCTAACACTTAAATAACTTTTATTATTATTATATTTTTACATTCTGTACCAAACACGCAAAATTAAAATTGTTTACTGATTTAGGCGTAGAATATAATTATCTACAACATTTAATTCAAACATTTTGTCTAAAATTAATTGGGGATTTTTGTGCAAAGAAAAACTGTTTTCGCATGTCAAACGCCTATGGCCAGATTTTTAATTAACACACTGTATAAATCGATATTCATAAGCACTTACCTAAAATTTATCCTCACGATTTCATTTTGTTAACTACTTAATTACTGCTTCCCATAATATCAGAATGATGTAAAGTTCATATAAAACTATAATTGTAGTTGGCAAACGTTTCTCTTTGATGTTTATTGTGAGAAGTGTTTGTTTCAGATGCGGAATGTGAAGTATTTTTGCTCGGTCATTAATGAATGTAATGAAATTATAATTCCATAATTCAAATTTTAAATATTGCCGCGCTAAATAATAAATTTAATAAACTTTAATTACAGAAACTCAGCTGTGTCACTGATTATTGGTGTCATTTACCCTAATCGATACAAAGGAGCTTATATATATCGTAGTAGAACCAAAAATTTCATATCATCCACTAGTAAAACATTTATTTCTCAATGTGTTCTCAGCGAAATGAATATTCATCCAGTTAACTTTATGCACTAAAACAGCAACCACAAACACAACCAAACATCTTAGCTGTGGCTAGGACCTCTACAGTGGTGCAAAAATATTCATGATCTTACTTCTGAGACGACGAAACAAGAAGCGAAGTAGCTGGAAGCTGCTAAGATTATAGGATTTCAAGTGAAGGCGTTTAAATAATACATGCGACGTAAATTGTCGGCAGGAACACATTCTTATTATCCACTACCGTGTTCTGAATTTGATTTGCAATTTTGAGCAATTTGAAAAGAAATAAGAATGGAAGTTGGCATCTGAAGTTGAAATTGGATAAATTTTATGCTTTGTAAAAGAAAATCTGTCGCAGAAGTTTTGCAAAATGAATTGAATTTCAGAATACAAAGATTGAAGAGTTTTTATTGAGAACTGTCAATAATAACAAATTGTGATTTGAATGAAGATATACAGATATTAAATTCTTTTAATATTTATTTTATTTTATTCAAAAGTTAAGTCATTTTAAATATATTTTAGTTACTTTTCATTCCTATGAATATGTGCTATGTGAAAAATATTTTAAAATGACGGACATTGCCAAATAAGCGACGGCGCTTTGGCGATAATCAAGTGGGCGCCGGATATCAGGGTGATAAAATAATTGATCAAATTGGCAATTCAAATAAGAAATATTTGTTGTGGCCAGCACAAAACCTCTCATCATTTGCATATTATGCTATATAAGTAAATATTGTATTTAACATTTCCGGTACATACACATACAAATTTTATTTTTAATATGCTTTTATATTTTTTAATTTATTTTGTAAATAAGTATCTTCCTACTCTTCTACATGTTCGAGATTCTTCAAATTCATTGCGAGATTGGCGGTATTTCTGATGCATATGTAATATGTTTCTACAATTGTAATATTTAATTAATAATAAAATAAGAAATATTAAATGTGTTTCTCAGAAAAAGTCTTGTTAGTAAAGTAGTAAAGTATGTTTCTGGTTTCTGTCATTTACAAACATTTTTATTTTTCAATTAGTTTCCTTGGAGTTATTATATATATATATATATATATATATATATATATATATATATATATATATATATATATATAATTGTCTATCTTTAAATTTATAGAATATGTAATAAAAATAAAAATTTATCAGATAGAGAATTTTATATTCTTTAATATTCCAATAACACAAATGTTAAAAAATAATATGTTTATTAAGAATCTACTACTTCCTGTTGTCCAATTGTTACCAAAACCTGATTAGCTCTTCCCATTAATGTCAGATTAAGGAAACCGTAGTTAAATATGTCTTAGGTCTTACAGTATTTAAGAAACCGTGGTTCCAACATCCACACACTCATGGACATTATCGTAAAAATGTTAAAATCGGATTGTAGAACCTTAAATTGTGCTTATTCACTAATATCTGGATATGCGATTCTCACCAAAAACCTCTATTAGCGAGAGGTAAAAAGAAAATAAGTAATGAAGTAACTTTATGAAGAAACCAAAAATATTTTTAAAAAGTTTGTAAACAATTTTTAAATCTAAACAACTTTACACTTTACAGTTTTTATAAGTAGTAAGTTATAGGGTAATTCTGAAAAAATCTGTAAGTCTTACACATCTGTAAATCTGTAAAAACCTGACAAAAACGCATCTATTTTTGTTTATTAATATAAAATTATACATATAGGGTGGCAACTTTCGTTGCGATTTTGTTCATTTATTTACAGATTTACAGATCTGTAAGACTTACAGATTTGTTCAGAATTGACCCATTAACAAAACAGCAAAAAATTCTATAAAACAAATATCACATGAGTAGGTAAATAAGAGGGATTCTGTCGATGGTCACATGCTATCTTGAACCAGAATCTCTCTTGTTTACCTACTCACATGTAAATCCTTATATTCACCTCTAACCATCACCACCCAATTTACAAAACGTTAGCACAAAGAAGTCGAAGTAAAATTAAAAAGTTGGTGAACTTTACAATTACATCATAAGTTAACATCATATTCCGTGCCATCATGAACAGCTAAATGGAAATGTTTATAGTTTAACTTTAAAGATTACAGAATAAATCATCTGGATTACATCTATTATAAACCAGCCTTTAAGTTTTAGGGTGATAATAGTGCAACTTTGGTTCACATTCAAAACTTCTTCTATCCCAAAACGAAACTTTAGTCTATATAATGTAAATTGATTAATCTTAGTTTAAACTAATTTTATCCTCTCTATAGACCGAAACTTGTTTCAAAGCCTAGCAAGTTTAAAGTCCGAAAGAAAATAAAAATATATGGACAGTTTGGAAAGCTTGGCGTATCACCGCAGTTATCCACTCGCTGTTCCCGTTCGGGTTCTTTTCTTCTCCTCTCCTTGCTTCGCTCGGTTTATCCGGCAACTTTATGATAATTGAGAAGCGGGCGAATCAGCATACGCAAACAGAGGCCTGCAACATAGACAAGAAGTTTGTTACTTTACGGAGACTGAAGCTCGAAACCCTGCCTGAATGATTGCAGATTCGGTGATTTCTTTTCGGTTTAGCAGTGATGTATGGATGCTGAAACATATAAATTTTCTATATGGATTTGAGAGTATTGATTTTTTAGATTTATTGTTTTATACAACTTTAAAAGGAATATAAAATTTATAGTTTTATAACCAGTCATATTTCTTCATATTTCAGCAGGTGTATGTAATTTTATAGCTTGATAAAGAATAAATACATATATGTATCACATAAATTTCTCCTCACATCATAATCAAGTGAAGATAAACGATATTATTTTAGTAGTTTACCACTACCTTACCGCCATGTTTAATAGTTCTCTCTTGTGTGAGTGTCTGGTCGCGAACCTGGGGAACCGGGTTCGATCCCGACCGACGCCAAATAGTTCGAATTTTAAATGGCAGTGATGCACTCTCCACGCCAGCAATGAGTGCCCGTGAGTTGACGCCTGGTAAGCGCCCGCGAGGTACAAATAATATGTCATGATCATTACCGAAATCTGCGATAAAATATATTGTGGCACACCCAGAAATGGGTAATATGCCGTGATATATTTTTTATATATTTACATTTGGATATGGGGTCCCGTGGCCTGAGTGTCTGGTCGCGAACCTGGGGGTACTAGGTTCGATCCCGACAGACGCCAAATATTTCCAATTTTAAATGGCACAAAAGTGACCCCTGTGGTGCACTCTCTACACCATGAGTGCCCGTGAGGTGACGCCTGGTAAGCGCCCACACAGTAAAATATATCGTCATCATTACCGATGTCTACATGTGTTGGAGATACACCCAGAAATGGGTAATATGCCGTGATGATATATTTATTTTATTTATATATAAAATATAGTTATATTCAAAATCTAAATTTCAAATTTCTAAATTTGTAAATCGTTCTTAAACCATTGTACGCTTTTTAAGTTTTATGTTTTAAAATCTAATTATAAATTGTAAATTTGTAAATTAAATTTATCATATTCTATTTCATTGTTTATTTTATTGTGATCTTTAGTTTTTTTGTTTTTGTTCTACTTGTTCGTGATTTTATTCTAAAGTTCATTTTTCCTTCGTCCTAATAAAATTTGAAAAATCCAAGTTAAACTCGCATGTTAAATATTATGAAAATTTAAAAAATGAGAAAAATTTTTCAGTGAATTTTTCACATTCTCGAACTTCAAACTAAGACTCTCTAACGAGTGTATTACTTTTTCTATAAGGAATAATAATATGCAAAGCGAAATTGCAATGCAAGTAGAGACTCTACTGGGTTTATCCTTTGATTTGCTCTTGTAGTAAATTGTGCATTGCTTTCAGAGTAACACAGAACTTTCTACATAAAGGATTACGAACTTATTTTATTGTTGAAGTTAATTAGAACTGGAAAGATACACGCAAGACAAGTGATCGTATATTGGAGCTATTTTATACAAATCGAGCGGAAAGAAAATAAATTGGAAATTGAAAATAAGAAAATAAAGATGGATAATAGCTATTTTTCTATTAAGAGCGTAAAATGGGATATTGTCGATTGAGAAATCGACAATGTCCATTTGCGCTCAAAATACACAAGATATTTTTCTAGTCACCACAATGGGGTCCTCACCATAACAAAAAATTATAAAATATACACTTTTTATTTGGAGTACTACTCATTACATAACTATTATATTTCTTAATTTCAATTTATCGTTATTTTCCATTCGTCTAGATCTATTGCTTCAATCTAAACTAAGCATTTTTACTTTCGGTTTTGTAAATTAATGCCCTATTTTATTTCTATATTCGTAACATTCTCTTTGCAATCAAATAATATTACTACAAAGTTTATATCTCTACCCATTTTTGAATTATTGCCCCAAAAGTCAATTTACCCCACATTTAGATGAAAACTTAAAAATTTTCAAAAATCTAATTTTTATGTGTCTAGATACTTCTCAATGCGTTTTTGTGGCCAGCACAAGACCTTCCGTTAATTTGATGTATTTTGCACAAATCCCATACCAAAACTTCATTGGAAAAGATTCTATATACTCGTATCCAGTAAAATTGTAACATGAACATAATACAATATTTTACAAATTCCATACAAAAAGTTCCTTGGAAAATATTCTATAAATCCAATAAAATTATCACATGAATATATGTACATGTAAAAATGTGTGCACTTGCGTAACATTCTCTTACAATCAAATAATATTACTATCAAGTTTATATCTCCACCCATTTTTGAATTGATGCCCCAAAAGTCAATATACCCCGCATTTAGATAAAAACTTTTTGAAACCGTAGGTCGATATCTCTTTTCGTTCTCGAAATATTTAGATTTAAAATTTTGCTCAAAACTGCCCATTTTTGGGTAATAACCCAAAAATGGGTCCAGATATGATTTTGGCGATATCACTATTCGATTCTACGGAAAAAAATACATAAGTATAGCAATTTTCATAAATTTTGTCCAACTGGTTCATTTTTTATGAATAAAAGTTTGAAAACCCACGAAAATGACCAAAATCTGAAAAAATCGTAAGGGGTACCCCTTACGATTTTTGCGATTTTTGGCCATTTTCAGATATTTAGCTTTAGAGATTGTATGCGGTGTTCAAAAATTCTGAAAATTGGTATACTTATGTAATTTTGAACGTAGAATCGAATGGTATTGTCGCCAAATTCATATTACGACCCATTTTTGGGTTATTACCCAAAAATGGGCAGTTTTGAGCAAAACTTTGAATCTAAATATCTCGAGAACGAAAAGAGGTATCGACCTGCGGTTTCAAAATTTGGAATCAGCGCATTAAGAAGTATCTAGATACATAAAAATTAGATTTTTGAAAATTTTGAAGTTTTTATCTAAATGTGGGGTATATTGATTTTTCAGGCAATAATTTAAAAATGGGTAAAGATATAAACTTGGTAGTAATATTATTTGATTGTAAAGAGAATGTTATGTAAGTGTACGCATTTTCAGAGTATTTATTTATGACTATACATAATGCATATTCATTTAAATGGCACAAAAGTCACCCCTGTGGTGCAATCTCCACGCCAGCAATTAGTGCCTTTGAGGTGGCGTCTGGTAAACGGCCGCACGGTACAAATATGTCATCATCATTACCGAAATCTGTGTACAACGCAGAATGGCACACTCAGAAATGAGTAATATGCCGTGATGATATATTTATTTATTTATATTTTGTTGTTTAACCATTTCATTAGCATTGACTATGTATTCTTTACTAATTGAAATATATTCTTATCTGGTTCATATGTACGTGAATATCTCAAAATTAATCTTATTATACAACCTCGGAACTGCAGTTCTATACAACATAACTTTTGTTTGCCATTTGCCAAATTTCTCCCTAATAAACATCCCCTATATCATCCCCTCTATCTATTTATGCATCGTGTTGACTTTGTGACAAACAAAACTATACTACTCCCCTTGCTGTTAGCGTATAAACTTCTTCAACTAGGAAAGTTACTGATGGGGGTGTGTTGAGCGAGGCGCCGGAACGACGGACGCCCATCAACTCCAGAGGCGTACAAGGGAGTTCTCCACTGGGAAAAAGTGGGGCTTTAAGTGGATTAAAAGTGGAAGATTGGAAAGTGGTTCCAAGTGGATGTTGAGGCTTTTAGGAAGAAGATTTTTAATAAAATAAGTTATGTAATTAAAGATATTTTACAAAATGGAAAGTCTTTAGGGAGTTAAGACGATCCTATAGCAGTCCTCAAGGTGATGTAAAACATGAAATTAGAGAAAAATGCTACAGCGCGCACTATTAGAAACTATACATATTATTAAAGAAGAAAGTATAATTTACAAATTAACATTACTCTTTTTGAAAAATTTTTGGGACCAAATTATGACTATTTAAGGAGAATTTGAATTTGTTCAAATAAGCAAGAATTCTAACTAGAGAGAGTAAAAGAAAATGAAATAAACATTTATATATATTACAAAGAGTATGTACGCAGAAAAAAATAGAATTGAAATTTTGTCTAATTATAATTAGATATTATTTTATTAGGCAATAGATCTAATAATTTAGTATAATTTACAAATCTTAATTTAGCATTTTAACTAATCCGAAATAGATAATAAATATTTTGTAAATAATTGTTAATTTAAATATGCAGATAGTTATTTTAATTAATTTTACTATATTTTGGCTTCATTATTTTTGTCCCACATTTTTCGATAATTTATCTAATCTGTTTAGTTTATTTCTTTATTTATGTTTAGTTCAATACTAAATGTAGTCTTTAATCTAACTTTATATTTAATTAATATTAGGAATGACGATGGGTACCCGGGTACTCGGAACCTACCCGATAATAATGTACCCGGGTAATAAATTTCTTACCCGATTACCCGAAATATACCCGCTGCCCGTTAATTACGCGATACCCTTTAATTACACGAACTTTTTTCAGGTGCCGGAAAAATTGTATCTAAAAGAAGAGATTTTTATTACAATACCATAAGGAATTAATATAATTTATCTTCAGTGTTTTATAGAGATACAGTATATTATTTATATGCGTTACTTTTTATTTAATAAATATATGTAAACAGTAATTATGAATTTTATTAAAAAGTAAACTGCTAATATAAGGGTAACTGGTAATTAACAAATTAACGAATTATGTATATGTACTTAAAGGATAACGGGTAATTAAAGGGTATCGGGTAATTAACGGGTAAAGGGTACTATCCGAATAGTTGTTTCGGGTACTCGGGTACCAAAATTATCGGAATTCGTCATTCCTAATTAATATACCCCATACTCAAATAAAAACTTCAAAATTTTCAAAAATCTCTTTTCGTTTTGGAGTTATTCAACCTCAAATATTTTCTCAAAATTACCCATTTCTGGGTAATTCTCTATCTAATTTTGTATTATTGCCCCAAAAGTCAATATACCCCATATTTAGATAAAATCTTCAAATTTTTCAAAAATCTAATTTTTATGTATCTAAATACTTCTCAATGCGCTGATTCCAAATTTTGAAAGCGCAGGTCGATATCTCGTTTCGTTCTCGAGATATTTAGATTCAAAGTTTTGCTCAAAACTGCCCATTTTTGGGTATTAACCCAAAAATGGGTCGAGGTATGAATCTGGCGACATCACCATTCGATTCTACGGACAAAAATACATAAGTATAGCAATTTTCATAATTTTTGTCCAACCGGTTCATTTTTTATGAATAAAAGTTTGAAAACCCCTGAAAATGACCAAAATCTGAAAAAATCGTAAGGGGTACACCTTAGATTTTTGCGATTTTTGGCCATTTTCAGTTATTTTGCTTTAGAGATTGTATGCGGTGTCCAAAAATTTTGAAAATTGGTGTACTTATGTAATTTTGCCCGTAGAATCGAATGACGTTGTTGCCAAATTCATATCTCGACCCATTTCTGGGTTAATACCCAAAAATGGGCAGTTTTGTGCAAAACTTTGAACCCAAATATCTCGAGAACGAAAGAAGATATCGACCTGCGGTTTCAAAATTTGGAATCAGCGTATCTAGATACATAAATATTAGATTTTTGAAAATTTTAAAGTTTTTATCTAAATGTGGGGTATATTGACTTTTGGGGCAATAATTCAAAAATGGGTAGAGATATAAACTTTGTAGTAATATTATTTGATTGTAAAGACAATGTTACGTAAGTGTACGCATTTTTAGAGTATTTATATGTTTTCTGTATGGAATTTGTAAAAAAATTGTATTATGTTCGTGTTACAATTTTACTGGATATATAGAATCTTTTCCAGTAAATTTTTGCTATGGGATTTATACAAAATACATCAAATTAACGGAAGGTCTTGTGCTGGCCACAACAGATTTTTTCTTCTAAACATTCATGTAACATTAAACCATTTATACCTATCTGCCTACTTCAAAAAGAACAAAATGTCTGTTGTGATAAACGATGTTTCTACAGCGCGAATAAAAACTCCCCTACATGCATTGCCACTTCACGCAGCCTCTTAAGGCATTTTCATTTGCAAACAACCTTAAATTAGTCGATAGCTATGATTTATGGTGTCGCAAACTTTCCAGCCAGTATCAATACTTGGACAGGAGTTGCGAAAAGTTGGGTACTACGACCCTGAGCGCCCTCCTAGTCTCATATGAGATTCAGAGACTTCAATTTCATCCCCTGATATATTAATACAAAAAGAGATAAACCAAGGGATATCTCATTTACAAAATGGTGGAGTAAATATAGCGGAAAATTTATTGCTTTTGGCAACAATTTTGGATAGGGTTTGTGTCTGTGCATTTCTTGGAACTTTTTGTTTACATCAACAAAAATCAAAACTCATGGAAGATATTAAGCGATTGTGGTCTAAAGTATAAATAAAACCAATATAAGAACGTTACATTAATCATTCGCATGAATTACAAGAAATTTAAGTCGATTTGCCAGACATTTTCTTCGTGCAGTGAGACATCTAAGCACATAAAAAATTCTATTGCAAAGTGATTTATATATCTCCATGAAATAGTTATTTATGTATCAATGTACTGAAGTTCGAGGCCGTAAGGCAGAGGAAAATAAACCATATGAATGATAAATTGGAACTTTTATTTTATTAAAAAATTTGTGAAAATGAAAGGAATATTTATTATTATATTTAAATATATTTATGTTCTCATCAAATAAAAAATATGTTGAGGCCAGCACAAGACCTCTCGCCACTTCCATATAAGGCTATATAAATATTGTATTTCACTTCGCTATCGAATATCACAGAACTTTACCCAAATATTGTTTTTGTATTGTATTTAACATGTCTTCTGCACACATATAATTCTAATTATATCTATTTTACATTGAATGAGGAAGTTCCTAAATGTGAGAGATTCTTCCAATTCATTAACCAGATTAGCGGTATTTTTGATGGTTATATGCATTTTACCTATATTTCAAATATTTAATTAATAAAACAATAAGAAAGATTAAATATACTTCCCAGCAACAGCTATCAGAATATCACTAAAATTGTTGATTTTTGACACTGACATGTGTCATTTACAAACTATGTTATAAACATTGGAATTTGTCAACTGGTTTTCTTACTGCCTTAGAGTCTGCGATTAGATTACTCTATATATTATAGTGGCTTTATATCTAAATCTATACAAGATATAATAAAAATTTTAAGTATATTAGATGGAGAATTTTATGTTCAATATTTAATAATAAAAATTGCCAAAAATTATATTTAGAAGAATTTTTCTAAGGAACTACTATTTCCAGTTGTTCAATTGTTACCAAAACCTTTTCAGCTCTTCCCAGGAATGTCAGATTGAGGAATCCATAGTTAAACAGTTCATAAGTCTTCTGAGGAATCTTCCCTACAACATCCAAGCATACACACACACATACATACACATACACACAGACATCATTTTAAAAATGTTATAATCGATTCTAGGGACCTTAAATCGTGCTTATTCTCTAAAATCTGGATATGCGAATTTTAGCATGAATCCAATACCTCTCTTAGCGAGAGGTAAAAAAGTTGGTATCTATTTTAAAAATTTTTTTTTCCAGTTTATTATTGAAATACCCATATAAAATAGAAAATCTTTGTCAATTTAACCAACTTTTTATCTCTTATGAACACCCTTATATTATAAAATTTTAACTAAAAAGTTGTTTATTTTATGAAAATATAAATTTACAGGAGAATTAGTAACAGAAGAAAATATTATGATATAAATAAAACTATTATTTATGAAAATAAAAGTCAAATATTAAACAATATAATTTAAATTTTCGCTCCTCATATAAAACAGTTGAAAAATGAAACACAAGAGTATCATCGTTGTTCAAACAAGTCAATTCATTCACGTCAGTCAGTTTAGTGAGGAACTGGCTTCCTCGTGCATCGTGTGCGCTGATAAATGAACTTTGTGTGTTTGTATAAGTGAAAATTATGAGTGTGCTGAGCTTAAATTATGTGCTAAACTGAAACAAACTTTCAAATAGTGCCATGAGTATGTTCACAGCAACGCAGCATCAAAATGTAAGTCAAAAAAGTATCATTAGTTCTTTTTATATACGAGAATAGATATACAAAATGTGTAAATTGAAATAATGTCCTTTATTTACGATGAGGTTAAAAAGGTCAAATACTGAATAATTGAGGCTATATGAAGGAAGTAATGAGACTAGCGTCGGTGAGGTCATTCCCTGAACTTGTTTTCCTTTGGGTCATTCCAGGTTAGACTATTGACCATCAGATTAACTTCCGTTATCAACATCCTAGATTTTTTTTCCTCGTTGCAATCTTTCAGTCGAAAAGTTAGTTATAATGGGGGATTACGGCTCAATCGAATTAAAGGAAAATAGTAAAAAAAAATACGAATGTATATGCTGAATAATGAATATTAATAAAAAAATTAAATGGTATAATTGAGATATTTCGGAAATAAAGAGTTTTTTATTATAACGTTTCGACACTAATATGAAAATATTTTGATTGGCGACCAAGAAACCGCCTATACATGCATTACAAATAGCGTGTTAGGAGGTGGGATTACTACCAATGGAAGTTAAGAAATTCAAATTCGAAAGGAGGGACTAACATTCCTGTACTACAGTTTCCAAACAGTTTTTATTTTAACATAAATTTCTTGCATTAAACTTAATAATTTAAATACACCTGTAATTATAAAGTATGTATACTTATACAGTGTTATAATATTCATTTATTTTTAAGTAAATATAACTTAAAACAGCATATATTTCAAGAACATTTAGGTCCATGATGAAAACAGTTTGATATAAAAACACATAAATGTGACGTCACGTCAATCTTTTCAAAATTCGGGAGACCATAACTCGCTTATTAATAGGAATTTTTTCATCGGATTTTCATCAATAGTCTTAGTTTTTCTAATATTTTCAGATGAAATTATAAAAAAAAAAAAAATGGCGTAATCCCCATTCTTATGTAGGTTGTTTTCTTTTGTTGTTGATGAAATTATTTGTAGAAGTTAAAAACTTTTTAACTTTCTTCAGATGCGAGATGGGAAAAACGGGAATTAATTGAATTAAGATTTTTATCTAATATCTGGCATATTCTTTACATAGTTTCTTTAATTTGTCATTTGAAAATAACGCTATTGATGGAAATGATAAGAAGATGGAAGAGCAAAGTATATTATCATTTCAGTAACATTTATTTATCGACTGAATGTACAAGATAAATAATTTAAATAGGTCAAGGTTAACAATAAAAAAGTGTACCTTACCCGGGATTCGAACCCCAGAACCGCTGGCAAGTGAAGCTAATACGCAACCACCAAGCCACCTCGGCTATTAACATTATTAATCAGTTTCTAAAAGTTAACCACTTTGTTACATAATAGCCCGATTAAGCGACTTCGCTAAGTAATAATAATTGAGCTCTAGCTTTTCGGAATGTAGCATATTTTACATTTTTAACCTAGTTAAAATATATTTCATACTTCGTGCATATTTTTATCAATAATAAATGGGTCATATGCAATAATTCATATGAATTATATCTGATGGTGACAAAATAAAACTGATGCGTCATAATTTATAATTTCAGTAATCATAATGACACTTCAACAAAGCAATAAATTGTGTGAGCAGTGGCGGCTCGTGCTATAGGGCACAAGGGCGCAGCCCTACCAAATAAAAAGACAAAAAAAAAAGAAATAAGCGAGTACATATACATTTTAAAAATACATTAATTATTATTTATTTACTTTCATTATTATGCAATTCTTACTACACCGCCGATAGCTAGATAGCCTATATACTGACGTGTGCACGTACCGATATGCTGCTAGAAGCTAGGGCACACATGTTTCTGCCCCGGTCTCCCACTATTTTTACTCGAATTTTGACCAATAGCAGCGAAGCGCGCGAAGCTGCATATGACTGCATTAAGCCTGTTCCGGGCACAGCCCAAAATAAACGAAGATGTCCGAGTATGTCCGGCATTTTCCGAGGTAATCTGTTATTGTTGAATTGTAATCGTCTAGTACTCATTTAATTACGAAGATGGCTTCTGTATCTTAAAGATTAAATAATTTAATATACTCTTTTTACTTTTTTAAATTTTTGTGCCCTACCATACAAAGATATCACCAGCCGCCACTGTGTGTGAGCAAATTTACTCAGTCGTAATTCAATTTGAGTACAGTATCTACAATTATGCGTTTTATTGCTAATATTCTACCGTACGTGTTTCAGTTAAATATGCATAATAAAATGAACAATAAATTGTGCTGAACTAGAAATGCCTGGACCAGCTTCGCACGTACTTTACATTTGATAAATTGGATCATTTGCTATTCAACATTGTTGTGTTTTAAACCTTTATTTTTATTTATTATTCTTAAAAAGAACTCTAGCGGAAATAATACCTACAAATCACAGAAATAGTAAATTCATACAATTTTCATTTCAGTTATTGAAATTCCGTGTTCATACCCCGGTTGTGTTAATGTTGTTAATACCGGCTTATCACGAAATAATAGTTCATATTCCTTTGCTTAAAACATATATATATACAGGGTGTTCCATTTAAGTGTGCCACCATTGCTATCTCGAGAACTATAAGAGCTACGAGGTTGGTTAAATTAGCAAAAAACCACCAGTTTACAAGACTATTACAATGAGCAAAAAAAAAATTTTCGACCAGTAGTTCTCAAAATACGGGACACAACTTTCTTATTTTAAATGGGAACATTTGTTTTTCTTTTTAGGTTATTCGATAGAATATTTTTTTCTGAATTCAACGATGTAAACATATCATATACTAATATAACAAAATAACTGAGAAAAATGCATGTTAAATTTATATATATTTTATTTATATCTGGCTGAAACAAGAGTGCTGTGGATGGAAAACAATTGAAAAATAAACAAATCAAACAATGGTGTAACTACAATAATATTAAAATTAATAAATATTAAATTATAAAAATTGTTCAAAATTTCTCCCATTCTGATTAACTTTTCTCTCCCTGTGTAATTTGTGATATCTTTTACGGTTCACCCAGAAAAAAATAATATCTGAGTGTCTGCACTGCTAAACTTTTAAAATAAATTTAATCTAGCAGTCTATCCAAATGTCAAACAAGTAATTTTTAATGACAGTAACAATTGTTTTACGGGTTGTCAAAAATTTTCTTCGCAATATTCTAAAATTAGTAACATCCGATTGTCGGCCTAATAGTATTTTACTACCATTATTATAAATAAGACGATTACATATCTCAGCTTACTCCTAAACAAGTTGTGAAGATTGACAACTCGCTACTGTCATTAAAAATTAGGTGTTTGACATTTGGATAGACTGCTAGATTAAATTTATTTTAAAAATTTAGCAGTGCACACACTCAGATTTTATTTGTTTCTGTGTGAACCGGAACAGATATCACAAATTACACAGAGACAGAAAAGTTTCCTATAGAATGTATATAGGTAATTTCACGTTTTCGGCATTGCCATTAAAAAGTTACGGTCTAATTAATGTTGGGACACCTAAGTTTCATACACTAGTGGTTCACTAATAATAACAGGTAGCACCTTAAAAGATGATATATAACCATTTAAACTGTCATACCAAATTTCATCCAAATCGAATAAAGCGTCCGATTATTATAAGCAAAATTTTTTTTTTCCGAAGAACTTTGAAGCAGAATTCTGGCTAAATGGTAGACTTTCCGGTAGAAGCAAGTTTGATTAAATTGTCTTATTTTAGCCTCAGGAATCTGTGGTTAAGCCATGTCCCCCTATTTAAGAGATATCCTGTATATATATTTCATTCCTTATTCCCTACGGAAACTTACATAAACCAGCCTTAATATTCCTGATATTTTTCAGTGTTATAAATATTTAATACCTTTTAAAACTCTAACATATCTTCTGTTCTATCAAAAATCTAGTATCCTTTATTACATAAAAATAAAGTGCAATTCATAGTTATGAATCGTCCATATGCAATTACGGTCTGCAGTAATATGTTTTTATCACCCTTGACGGTTGTTCACAGCCGAAGATATTATTTTATTCCTCTCGGTCCGTATATCTTGCCATTTTACAGTTTTATATTTTACCCCAAGTACCCAGTTGGACTATATATTTCCAGAGGGCGTCAGTCTGAATTCATACGACTGCATTTAGTTTCTGTTAGTGAATTAGTTGGGCTATTTATTTGGAGTGTAGTCATTAGTAGGAAATCAATATAAGTACCTACCCATGAGAAGGGTAAATCATCATGATTATATCTGAAGAGGAAACGGAAAGTCCTACGCAATATATAGAGATAAGCTAATAAAATCCACTCGACCCGACCTAACTAATCTGTTTATTTTCAATCTTGATTTATACACCCAACATTCTTTCTTATATCTACTTGCCTTCCAAATTTGATTTACTAAAGTGATTCCTATTTACTGGTGGTCTTCTTAATTTCCTATACCCAGTGCTGTAGTCGTAAAATTAGCAGAGGGTATACGCTGAAAATATATTTGTAAACATAGGGTATACGCAAAAGGGGGGGAGCAATAATTAAGAAGAAAATAGATACTAAAAAAAAAATGGCGCCGCAGGCGAAATTTTTTTTCATTCAAGGTCAAATGCCTTATAATTGAAAATTACATTTTTTCAAGGGATGTGAAGTTGCATGTTTTTCCCTTTCAACTGTCTAAAATCGAAACACAACATCACAACAAGCGCGCGACTATTATACATTGTGACTTAATACGAAGTTAATGTCATCTTTTAAATTTAAATTAAAATTTCAATAATAGATGGCGACGCCAATTAAATAAAGTACATTTTGTAAACATAAAGATAATTTCAATATAATTTCTAAAAAAATGATATTAATTGTGGGATAAAATTTTCATTAGTTGATTTAATTTTTATAATTTTTGTCTCAAATATTTAAAAGCAGAGGGTACACGCTCGGGCACCTAAAAAATCCAGAGGGTATACGGCGTATACCCGCGTATACCCTCGACTACACCCCTGCCTATACCTACTTTTGAAAAGGAATTACATTCACTTATTTACTTTATTGGTGTTTGTCCAATTCAGATAGAGCTCAGTGCAGTTGTAGCGTAGTTGTATTGTAGTGCAGAAAGATTGTACAAGGACAGTAAACGCAAGCGTTCACACTCAGACTTTCGTGGTAGTGCAGTTGTATTACAGTGCAGAAGCTTGCAAGGTTCAAACTTCTGCATTGCGCTACCAACGCTGCGATGCAAAGACCAATCAAAGGAGGCATATTATGTGAATCTGTAGGCAATGTTGAAATTCGAAATGTCATTATAGTCTAAGTGATTTATTTTTCATTGTTGGTCTTACCGTTGCTAATAAATTGTTAAAACAACTTAATGGCAGTCTTGTATATACAAAAAACATATCTGTTATCTTGTAGACGCATTTCGTTCAACAGGTTGTTGACCCATGTGGTGCACTCTCCAAGCCAGCAATAAATGCCCGTGAGTTGATGCCAGGTAAGCGCCCGTGCGGCACTAATATGTCATTATCATTACCGATATCTGCACAAAGCAGACAGGCACACCCAGTAATGGGTACCATGTTGTGATGATATGTTTATTTATTTTATGTCTTACTAGTATGTTATTGTTTTATAACAACCTCAACATTAGGTCCGTTATTGAGTAAATAATGCCCTAGGGCGTATTAAGTTGCTATGGTAATGTTGACAATAAACTGAGGTTAATAATACTGATACTAACATAAAGTGCAGTTAAGGTTAAGAAGCATAGTGAATTGTAGTCGTTTATAATCATATTTGTATCATCACAAATACAAACCAGCATACTTCTTATTCTAAGCAATAACATTGCTCGTCCATATTGACAGAAAAATACCACAAGAAATATATTTTTTGTTTGAAAAAATGCTTTGTTTACAGAAACAAAATATTACCTAGATACCGCATTCACAGGTTACTTTGTAAGTTGTATTAAAATTTTGTGATTTATTATTTTTGTTTGAAAAATTCTAGTCAGACAAAATGTTTATTAAGAATTTCTAGTAAGACATAAAACGTTGAAGGCACCACGGGTGTTAAACGACAATAATGCCTTCGGTCAACGTACTCGCCTCGGGCCAGAGGCCCTCGACAGTACACTGTTGACCTCAGGCATTATTGTCCTTATAACAACCCTTGGTACCTTAATTACTATTATAGCTACTTATAATAAAATATACAATGCGTGACTGTGGTTGCTGCAACACACATTTAATGAAGTGTAAATGCATTGTTTGTTTTACATTAAACTAAATTAAAGATTTATTTGTACACTAATGTAAATGCAATTACGTCGGCGTAATGTAATGTGTAATTGAATTCAAATAACCTGATTTTCATTGATGGATAAGGAAATTGATAATAATTAAATATCCGTTATTCGTTACATTTTACAAATTGTAAAGTAATACATACACGCGATTATGTATTTTAAATCCGGAGTAATATAATAAATGAATGTACAGATTTTTTTAAGAAAGTACTACTTTCAGTTGCCCAAATCAAAACCATATTATTATTATTGTCGGGAGGTGGTTCATTCTTGCCCCTGTACTGCGACCTTTCTGGTCTATTGTACCCTCCGTGTTTTCCTCCTATTCTAGGAGCCCTGTATGTTTTGTGAACTCAAAGATTTTCTTTAGACTGATGTCCTTTAGTGTCTCAGTGTGCAATTTCTTTGCTCCTAAAATACTATGTCTGCTTGCCAGAAATGCTTCGCAGTGACATATTAAGTGTTCAGGAGTTTCATCCTCTTCTCCACATCCTCTGCATGTTGGTTCTTGTTTGAGGCCCAACCTATGCAAATGTTTATTTAATTGACAGTGTCCTGTTATAAGTCCTGTTATTACTCTAACATCTTGCTTGGTCATTACAAGTAAGTTGTCTGTTCTTTTCTTGGATGGCTCATTCAGGAAGAGCTTGGAATGTCTTTGGCCTGATATGGCTGTCCAATGCCGTTTGTGCCATTGCCAAAGCAAAGTATAAGTTCTTGCTTAACTGTTTGCGCAGTTATTCCGCAGACAGGTTCTGGTCTTACAAAAGGTATATTTGTCCCTTTTTTTGCAAGATGGTCGGCTGCCCGGTTTATTCAATTTCTGAATATTAATCTTAATTTATTCCTCGCTCTTAAGGCATTCAATCTGTGGATGTAGTCCAGAATTAGTCCTGAGCCTACCTCACACGAGTTTAGTGCCTTAAGTGCGGCTTGGCTGTCTGTTACTACGGAGATTCTTCTATTGTGGTAGTTTTTCTCCAATAGTAATTGCACGATGGTAAATATTGCGTGTACTTCTGCTTGGAATACTGTTGCATTTGTCCCAAGTCCTACCAATCAAAACTATAACATGATTGGTTATTTTTAAAGGCCTCTAGTTTTTGTAGAAAGCACGTGCGATAGTGTGATTAATTTTTACCTAAACATATCATTTTCTAACAGGATATTAAAAATTTTGTTATAAAATCGCGTAGAAATAAAAATGGAATTAATTTACTTTTCTCTTTGTGCTTCGTGGAAGCATGAAATTATTTTCAGCGTTTCCTTCTGTACATTTCATCTGAAACATAGCCTATTACAGAATTTTCCCATTCGTTATTACAAACACGCGCTGGGCGGTATTTACATAGAATTATTTACTATCCTTATACATATGCAAATTTTTAGAAAAAATACAAACC
Source organism: Ophonus ardosiacus (assembly GCA_943142095.1). Classification (NCBI taxonomy): domain Eukaryota; kingdom Metazoa; phylum Arthropoda; class Insecta; order Coleoptera; family Carabidae; genus Ophonus; species Ophonus ardosiacus. Next base: position 54,716,576 of record OW964827.1, on the reverse strand, counting down.
TTTATTTAAAGTGTTACATTATGGGTATAATTCATTTGTATTCCTCGTTTAATTAAATAAGTACAGAAAAATATCTTTACAGTAACATTTAATTTCCTGCCAGTAATTAGTTTTGTTGTTTAAATTACACTCAAGCAAATAATTAATTCAGAAAGACAAACAAAGGATACAGATTCTTGTAAAATCCTTGAATCTGCAACAAAAATAAACGAAATGAAATGCAAACTTCTTCAAAATATTACTCTGTGAGAAGATTACTGTAATTAATTATTTATTCAAAGTGCGACATCGTTTTTGTAGTTTCTGTCCTAACAATGACAAAAGAATAATTAATTTTCCCAAAGTTTATTTTTCCTTTTAGTTATATTTTGACTGTCAGTATCAATATGCAACACCAACTAAGCGCACATTGCAATATCGCAGGACAAAGAAGATGATTAATTTCTTAATAGCAAACAATAGTTTTTACCTCCCACTACCCTTGGTAAATAAATATTTTACTATTTGACAAAATCTTGCGTACTGAACTGAGTCTTTTATAAATTTCATAACTGTTGAAATTAAGTTACTATGTATAAATAAAAAATCTGATGTGGCCAACACAAAACCTCCCGCTGTTTAATTTTTATTAATTTAAATAAAAACCTACGTATTTACTAACGCTGCAAACTGTTCCATTGCATAAAACTATTGCTTTATTTACTATTTTCTTTTTAAAATGACACTGTTATTAATTTGAAGTGATTAGTTTTGACAGTGAGATTTACTGTCAGTTACATTCATTTGAAATATGAACTGTGTAACAAAGGAATTGTATTTATCTTAGGCTTCGGGACTCATAAAAAAATTATTTTTAAATTTATCTGTATTATATATAGGTATAGAAAAAGTATGAATGTATTCCTGTAGAAAATTCAATAATCTTTAATTTTCATAATGACAAAATGCGAAATATTGCATTTAATGGTATTTTTTTTGAAGAAAAACCATTATAAGCTTCAGATAAAGTGCCATTTCCAAATGTTAAAATTGGAGTCTAGGTACCTTAAAATGTGGTCATTTACTAAAATCTCGGTATGTGATTTTTAGCCCGATCCCTATACCTCCTTTACCAAGGGTAACGGGAAGTAAAAATCTGATGTGGCCAACACAAAACCTCCCGCTATTTAATTTTTATTAATTTAAATACATACCTACGTATTTACTAATGCTGCAAAGTATAATATGTTCCATTGCATATAACTATTGGTTTATTTACTATTTTCTTTTCAAAATGTCACTATTAGTAATTTGAAGTGATATTTTTTGACAGTGACATTTACCTGTCAGTTATATTCATTTGAAATATGAACTGTGTAACAATGGAATTGTGTTTTTCTTACGTTTCGGGATTTATATAAAAAAAATATTTTTAAATTTATCTGTAAAATACATAGAAAAAGTATTAATGTATACCTGTAGAAAATTTAATAATCTTTAATTTTCATAATGACAAAATGCGAAAAAATGGCATTTAATGATATTTTTTGAAGAAAAACCATTATGAGCTTCAAGTAAAGTGCCATTTCCGTTTATCCGATTTATACCAAAATCTAATGGCTTCTTTTTGTATTAGAATAGGGTAGAAATACAAGGTTTCAGAATTTTCTGAATGATAGTATTTGAGTTAGAGCGAAGACAAAATTCATACACATACATACATACACACATACACACACACATACACACACATACACACATACAGACATCATCATTTGAGTTTCCGTAAATAAATAAATCTATATATCATCACGGCATATTACCCATTTCTGGGTGTGCCAGTGTCTACAACACATGTAGACATCGGTAATGATGACGATATATTTTACCGTGTGGGTGCTTACCAAGCGTCACCTCACGGGCACTCATAGCTGGTGTGGAGAGTGCACTACAGGGGTCACTTTTATGCCATTTAAAATTGGAAATATAATATTTCAGTTTCCATACAATATTCAATTACTAGATACTTGTAAATATTTCTAAATCTTTGATATTTCAACTTTGTGTTGAATGTTTATATTGTTATGTAATTAACAAAAAAAAAAAAATGTTTTGTGTATTTTCCTCGCCTTGTGAGCCATCTAAACGTCGCCGGCGATAACGTTTCAATAGGCTTCAGAATTTTAAAACTTTTATTCCAATTAGATATTTGTTTCAAAAAGTTTTCAGCTTCGAACAAACTTTATAAGAGGATAATGATTAAATGAAATTAATCTAGAAAGGCTCTTTATTGCGTGTAATTATGATTATTATCGCTGATAAAAAAACTATACCGCGTTTTCTCAGAGTCGATCAAAAACAACAACGCGTTGACGATTCAGAGCGCTGTTTAGAGCTGTTTCTGCACAATAAAAAGTCAAATCGGCAGTCAGCAGTAAAGAGATTTAGCTCCAATGAAGAAGTGATTGCCGAAATGAAAAAAAGGCATCGAAATGGTAGAGAAGCAATGAAATGAATGTATCGCTCTTGAAGGAAACTATGTTGATGATTGAAGTCGAATTTGCCTAAAAGTTGTTGTTTTATTAGTCATCCTACGAACTTATTGAGTGATGTGTTATAAGTTTATCTTTATTTTGTTACTTTAAAGAAGAATTTTTCATTAAAATTTGCAATTAAAAATACTATTTAATATTATTTTATTGTAATGTAAAGTGTTTCAATTTAGCGCATAATCAAATTGCAGATTTTATTTATATTCAACTCAATTTTATTGCAAAACATTATATCAATATTATTTATTAATTGCACAATGTAAATATTCGTAATTTGAATGCGAAATTTATGCATCTTGAAATTTAAATAAATATCTTCTGCATTTGAATTTTAAGGTACCTAATCCTGTTTATATTCTCCCATTTCCGTAGCTTATAAATGTGTGTAAAGTGAAATATTAGGTTAATTTTATAGGATATAAACGCAGGGGCGCTCTTGCCTTTACGATTTCACAATAAAATCCGGTAATACTTTTACATTAGGTGAACGCTATAGTTTTATTAAGGACAAACTCGTAAACCGTAATGTAATAGCGGGTAGTTTCCACCGTTGTTTTAATGCGTAATGATTATGATAGCATGAAATTCGTTTTCTAATGTTTTCTTATTTTATTTCTTTCTTATTCGATTTAGTATTTTTTCTTTATAAAAACCTTTTTTGAAACTAAAAAAAGGTACTTAAATCTCTTTGAATTTAAATCAGTAATCTATTTAGGCCCAAACGTTTCGTGAAATGCAGAACACGTTTTGCAATTCCCTGTTCTCAAATATTTTGAATAAGAGTATAAATTATAATTTTAACGTTGAACAGAAACAAAAAAATTTCAGACTTTTGCTTGTTTGAACGAAATAAATTGTGACAAGATAATGTCTTGGTATACGACAAAATAAAAAATCTGTTGTGGCCAGCGCAAGATTTCTCGCCATTTCCATATTAGAGGTGTATTTCACATTTCTGGTACACACACACACACACACACACACACAAATTCTAATTACATTTTTACATTTTTTAATTCATTCCATAAACAAGTTTCCTTCTACTCTTCTAAATGTTCGAGATTCTTCAAATTAATTTACCAGATTGGCGGTATTTCTGATGCGTATATGTAATATATGTATCTATAATTTTAAATATACATATAATTAAAATAACAAAATAAGAAATATTAAATGTACTTCCCAGAAAAAGCCTCCAGAAATGTGCTTCGATTTTAGACACTGACATATTTCTGTCAATTACAAACATTTTAATTTTTCAACTGGTTTCCATGGAATTATTTAGGCTATATAATTCGTTACAACCGATTATTTTATACATAATAAAAATGTTCGTTATGTCGGATAGAGAATTTTATATTCTTCAATATTTGTAATAAAATAAATATAAAAAAAAAAATTTTGAAGATTTTTTTAATAATCTACTACTTCCGATAGTACAATTGTTATCAAAACCTAATCAGCTCTTCCCATTAATGTCAGATTGAGGAAATCTTAGTTAAACATGTCTTACGTTTTATAAATAGTATTTGATAAATCGTCCCTTTAATATGCACACATACATCTACACACACGTTCACAACACAAACACACTATCGTGAAAATGTTAAAATCTGATTCTAGTGACCTTAAATCGTAGTTATTCACTAAAATCTGGATATGCGATTTTTTCCATGAATCCAATACATCTCTTATCGAGAGGTAAAAAAAAGAAATTGTGTCGTCAAATTTAAAAAAATAATTATTTCTAAAGTGGCTCTATGGTGCTCTCTCTACGATAACTTTCAAAGCACGTGAGGTGACGGCTGCAAAATGCAACACTCTCAATGATTTATCAAAATATCGTCAATACTGAATCTCCAAATAGAAACACTTTGGCACGCCAAAAATGGGTGATAGGCTAAAATTATTCATTATTCGGAATATCTTTGTTGAAGCTAAGATAACCTTTACAACATTTTGATTTATCAACACCATCAGACAAATACTTTAATTAGTTGGAGTAACGATGATCGACTGGAGTTTGATGTGGGAGAAAATAAAGTAATCGGAACTTAACCCCGAAGAGGATCATAGTAATGATCGAAACGTAGATTTCAAATTAAATAAAAGCGTACCGGTTACTTTATTTTCTCCCAACTACTTTAATTGTTAAAAATGAAACCACACAATATTGTGAAGAGAAATGTATGTATTATTATTACTTTCATATTGTGAAGAATAATGAATAGCCAAATTCTCATCAGATTTGATTAATAACTGAATGTTGAGCAGGCAACTTACATAAACAGGATATCTGCTGTAGTCCGATATGACAACGCTGTAATTCTAACTGTTACCCCAGCTATGGTGTGGAATTATTTGCACATTGTTAGCAGAAGCTGGGTATTCAAGGTATTGCATACGAAATAGCCCTCTCTGTAACCGTTTATTGTATGCAAAGCTGGCATGTATCACTGTTCAAGCAAATTACACCTATGAATATGCTACTAAATCTGTGAAACGTTAATTATGTTTATGTGATTTAACCTAGCTGAATACTTTAAAATAACAATGACAATTTTGATAATTTTCGTTTGAATCTTACATTTGTCACTCAAACAGTACCTAATAAATTAATTGAATGAACGACTTTAAGATCCTTACCTTAGATATATTATATAATTAACGCTCCCTGTGCTACAAGCAGAATTTTTTTTCTTACGTTTACTCATTTCGAAAAAAGGCATGTTTGACTTGACAACAAAATATGTGGTCACCATAAAACAAGTTTTGTGGTGATATGATAAGAGCATACATCTTGTACACGCTCCCTATAGAAAGACAGATGAGTATTTGTGTTTGACACGAATGCCGACGATTGATATGTTTAGAGCTGAATATTGTCAGCTCACAAAACTATAAAAAATTCCAGCGACAGTTGGAAGTGAAACAAATGATGTGAACATTCATAAATCCTACTCAGACATCTATTGACAGTAAAACATTATCTATAAAGTATCGTTATGAGACAATATATCGAAATCGCAACTCCTTTAAGCAACAGATGAATATGTTTAAGTTGATATATTCAAGTATTAAAATTCAAATGAGAATACACAAAAGCTATTTGCTCACCTGTCTGCTCAAATTTTTGTGTTGAATCTGTAACTCAAATAAAATTGTGCTGTATGAAATTTAAATCTTTTATAACTCCTTTGTCATTTTTGGCCACAAAAATATTTTAAAGTAGCCATTTGCACTCGCTTTTGACAGCGAAAATATCACTTTGTCGCTCTTGCGCGACAAAGTAGAAAAACTGCCGCTGTACGAATTTCTACTATAAAATGTTGGGAAATGTGACTTGTCTACATCCTTAATGGAACGTTTAGTCAGGAAATAATGGCGCTGTAGTTACTTACACATTTACCACCTCCACAAGTCAAACCGACATAAGACTGCCATGTTGGCATAGTATTCATTTACAAAAACGAAAGTAAAAAATTAGATTAGATTCAAGCAATAGCTCAAGAAGAATGGCAAATAACGACAAATTAAAATCAAAACATATAATCGTTATTTATTGAGTAGTACTGTAAGTACAAAGTGTACATTTTTTTTTTGTTATGGTGGAGGACCCCATTGTGGCGACTGTAAAAAAAATCTTGTGTGTGTTTCTCAAAACCGTTCATTTGGTTATCCACTATTTTTCATTAGTTTATATTGTAAATTGGTAATTGAGTTTACAATAAAATTAATTGAAGTTAAATAAATAAATATATCATCACGGCATCTTACCCATTTCTGGGTGTGCCAATCACTGTATAACAGATATCGGTAATGATAACCAGGCATCACCTCACGGGCACTCATTGAAGTTAGTTTATATTAAATTAGGTTAAGTTAGTGTAGATTTGGTGAAATTACATAAATTGCTAATCATTACTGATAATTTATTTAAAATACTAATCCAATATATAGCAGCCTTTTTCAAACACTTCGAACCTTGAAGCAGGATCATTATTGTAAATAGAACTAATAAACACGAAAATGTTTAATACGCCACAACATAAAACGTAATACGTGTAAAAAATCTTCATTACATAATTACTTAATCTCAAAATGTTTCCCCAAGAAAAAATAATAAATTTAACCAATCTACCCTCTCATAAAAATTTCTTTTCATAATAAAACCAGAAATCACAACCACATTATCCCATTATTCTCTCCCCATATCGTGTCGTTGAACCAACGTTGCGTAAAACATCTGAGGAACATCGGCGTCGTTTATTCAACAAGCGTCCTACCCTACCCCTATCGAGACGCAACTGTGTTGCATACTGATGACGGATCAGGGAATATGCCTGTTAGGTTACCACCTATTCATCACAGTTCCGGAATTACGGGATGTGGGACTGGCATACCAATTAAGCAGAGTTGGAGGGAATTTCCCCCAGATTTACAGGTTTTTCACCCTGTTATTAATTTACGGTGTGATTTTGTAATTTGCTATACCACTACAGAACTGTAACTCTTAACAAAAGCGTATCATTTTTTAATGTCAAAAGATAATAAAGGCTAGTAAGCTGTAAATTTAAGAATTTACTTTAGAAATAGCATTATGACTTTGCATTAATAATTCAAATATAGACAAATGCGTGCTGCGGTATATGTAGCTATAATCTTAACCTTAGCATTAAGCCGTTACCCTAGAATATGAAAATTTCTAATTTTCAAGTCATAATGCCAATGCCAACCAATCAGAAGAGTATATATTCGTGGACGACAGCTTGATTCTGGCGATATTTACGACAGTCAATTGACATATGTAATCATTTTGTTATTTTTTAATATTTCCGTCACATTGTCTTGACTAAAAATGAGTACCAATGAAAAAGATGTCCAACTAATATAGTTAATTGAACAATGTAGATATATTTATGATAAAAAGACGTGTCGATTTAAAAAAGTGACATTACCAGCCTGCTCTTTTATTATTTTTACAAACCTTAATTTCATTAGAATCAATACAATCTCCTTAACACGGTTTCATTATTAATTTTAATGTAAGTGCTTCCTAAGAGTGGCATTTGTTTAAATATGTCAAAATTGTTATTAAAATATTATCTTTTACTTTAACGCATAGGCAAGATGATGTACTCGATGATATACAAAAATAAATTATTTTATGATTTTATATTTAAAGTTATTTAAAGTTATTTCCTAAATGTTATTATCGTAGAATTGAAGATTGTACAATTACATTCAATTTTTATTAGTAAAAGTTGCTGAAAAATTATATTCAATGATTTTTTTACAAGAAATACTGTTAAAAGCTTGTATAAGTGATACTTCCGGTTATTCGATATACACTAATAGTATTTGAGTAATCGTGTCCACACGATCCACACACACACAGACACACACACACACACACACACCAGACGTCATTGTTGTTAAACTCGGATTCTAGGGACATCAAAACGTGCTTATTCACTAAAATCTATATATGTGATTTTTAGCTAGGGTAGCGCGAGATAAAAGACACTATATAATAAACAAATTAAATTAATTACAATGAATTTATACAGATTTTAACATCATTGATGGAATTGTAGAATATATCTACTTGATTTTCTATCAAATGATAAGATCTGACCATTTGGCATATGGGTGATCTCAATAACATGTATGTACGCGCAGTATGAAGATAACATGTATTACTACGCCTGGATGACAATCTTGGAACACAGATATTAATTTTTCCTAGAATAGATGAACAATCTATGGTGTTATTAATGAGTTTATACAGTAATACAGCCGCGTACATGTCACGTCGTTGGTGTAGAAAATTTAGACTAAACGATCGAAGCAATGTACTTTGCGATGTACCTCTGGGGGGATAAGTGCCTTCTAGAATGAACGTAGCAGATTCTAGAAATCGTCTTTGAATTTTTTCAATACATTGAACTAAATAAGATGACATTGGGTTCCATATAATAGAACAATACTCTAAATGTGGTCTAACTAGAGAGATACATAGAAGCCTCAATAAATTCGTGTCACTGAACATTTCAGAATTTCTGAATTTCCTGAAGTTTTGTATGTACCACGAGCGTAACTTGCTTTTATAGTCTTTGACGTGTTTTATCCCTCGTCTTACGCCTCGGGCTCAAAATCCCGCCGCAGGCCATAAAAGCCTCCTTACGCTCTTAATACATAAATAACTATTACATCCTGATTCATCGCCGTTCTCATCTTACGTACTTGTTAATTATTCAAATACTGTGCCATAAATATTTTAAATCAGTACAGTATGTACTCCCAAAATACTACATCAAGCATCATTTATTATTTTCGCCCCATCAATCACTGTTCATCAAAGGCCAATTTTCAAACAACCACAATAACATCCCACCTTTTTGTTACTTTAATAAGCGCGTGCTAACGGACATCCTTCCCGTCACTCGGAAATTTACTCCATCCAGTATCCAGTCTCCAGACAGCACAATGGAAGCTCCATTAGCTCCTGACACGTGTACCGCGAGTGGGAGGCCGCAGCCACTGCGGCTGATTGCTCTTCTTGCTATCCTGGTCCTAAGATTACGCCACTGATAATTGGAAATCTGAGACGAAGTAAACAGCAAAGCAAAGATGTCATGGAGATGTGAATAAAGGAGTTATTCAGTTATTTATAAGTGTTTTTGAAATGAGAAGGTTGCAATTTGCTAATAATGGAAGTAATGAAGGTGATATTGAAGCAAAGACTTAAAAATAATTCTAATTTTATAATGCGAAGGTTGTACAATATTTATTGTCCCTAACATAGTAGGCTTTGAAATATTTTCTTCATAACAACAGCATTTGTTTATTGTTTATCTGCCAAACGAAGTACCAAATTTGATTATTCTAGTGTTAATAATGTTGACGTTACGGCGAGAGATAGTCACCTCCTCAGAAGCCAGTTTGGCTATTTAATTTTTACATACATACATACATACATACATACATACATACATACATACATACATACATACATACATACATACATACATACATACATACATACATACATACATACATACATACATACATACATACATACATACATACATACATACATACATACATACATACATACATACATACATACATACATACATACATACATACATACATACATACATACATACATACATACATACATACATACATACATACATACATACATACATACATACATACATACATACATACATACATACATACATACATACATACATACATACATACATACATACATACATACATACATACATACATACATACATACATACATACATACATACATACATACATACATACATACATACATACATACATACATACATACATACATACATACATACATACATACATACATACATACATACATACATACATACATACATACATACATACATACATACATACATACATACATACATACATACATACATACATACATACATACATACATACATACATACATACATACATACATACATACATACATACATACATACATACATACATACATACATACATACATACATACATACATACATACATACATACATACATACATACATACATACATACATACATACATACATACATACATACATACATACATACATACATACATACATACATACATACATACATACATACATACATACATACATACATAAAATCACGCATTTCCCACTTAGTGGGTTAGCAAAAACCCGGAAACAATAGTAATAATAAGAAAAAGGATAAGAGTAAGAGCTCAGCTGACTCACTTCACTCTTTAACAACATTCTTCTTTCGCCTTGTCCACAATCATCATAGCATTCATACATAAGAACATATTAAAGTGACCGATTTTCGGTAGCGAATAACCGCATCCGGACCACAATAATAGTTACGCAACAATCATCCTTCGCCATACATTCGTATCCATTTTTATTAATTTAAATACATACTTACGTATTTACTAACGCTGCAAACTGTTCCACTGCATAAAACTATTGATTTATTTACTATTTTCTTTTCAAAATGTCACTATTATTAATTTGAAGTGATTAGTTTTTTGACAGTGACATTTACTGTCAGTTACATTCATTTGAAATATGAACTGTGTAACAAAGGAATTGTGTTTATCTTAGGCTTCGCGACTAATAAAAAAAAAATATTTTTAAATTTATCTGTAAAATATACAGAAAAAGTATTAGTGTGTTCCTGTAGAAAATTCAATAATCTTTAATTTTCATAAGACATAAAATGCGAAAAAATGGCATTTAATGAAATTTTTTGAAGAAAAACCAATATGAGCTTCAGGTAAAGTGCCATTTCCGGTTATCCGATTTACACCAAAATCTAATGGCTTCTTTTCATATTAGAATAGGATAGAAATACAAGGTTTCAGAATTTTCTGAATGATTAAAGCGAAGACAAAATCCCTACACATACACACACACATACATACACACATACATACACACATACATACACATTCCTATACCTCCCTTACCAAGGGTAGCGGGAGGTAAAAAGAAAAGGAAAATTTTCGATTGGAATTCTGTTTCTTCAGGGCCATGTTCATAGAAAAAGTATTAATGTATACCTGTAGAAAATTCAATAATCTTCAATTTTTATAATGATAAAATGTGAAAAAATGGAATTTAATGGTATTTTTTGAAGAAAAACTATTATGAGCTTCAAGTAAAGGGCCCTTTTTGGTTAGGTATCCGATTTTCACCAAAATCTAAATGTTTCTTTCCATATTAGAATAGGGTCGAAATACAAGGTTTCAGATTTTTTTGAATGATAGAATTTGAATTAGAGCTCAGAAAAAATCCATACACATACAGACATCATCGTAAAAATGTTAAAATTGGATTGTAGGAACTTTAAAAAGTGGTCATTTGTAGGTTTCAAATTTATAAATTAAATCCATTATAAATTAGCCATAAGTTGTTGAAAACATTTAATGAAAATTGCTGTTTTATTTGCTTTTCAAACTTAACTTCCAAAGAATTTGAAACATTTGTAGCTTCATTAACTCTACAATCACAAATCTGATGAAGACTTCTCAAACCAAATATTTACTTTAAAAGTTCAGCGTCGGTATTTAAATCTCACCACAAACCAGCAAATACCCTAACTTCAAAATACTTTGATTCTTAACGGTATAAAAAGTAAGTGTAAAGCTGGATAAAGAAAGTGAGAAATATACTTGAGCACTTAAACTTTTTTATCTTGGAAACTTCTTTTAACACAACTTAAAATATTCTTACCAATACTTAGTAGCAATTTTTCCATTTTTAAAAAGCAATTTGTATTCACATAACTGTACATTATCATAACTGACAAAAATTTTATTTATTTAGAAAGAAAGGCCGTACAACAGGCCAAGGCCCAATAAAAGTACAGCACAGTTAACAATATACATAAAGAATAAAAGTTTCTAGCTAGACAGTATAATAATAGATAATGAGAAGTACAAACTAAGGATCAGACAAAGAATGCGAGAAAAGATATTTTAGAAATGATTTAAACTTAAATAGTGAACAATTAAAAATATCTGGAACATTATAGCTAAGAATCATGTTATTGAAAGAACACATTAATCGATTTACTGTAGAAAACATAGCAGCATTGGTTTTATATTTTTTAGAAGAGAACGTTTCAAGAGAACTAGTAGAATAGGAAGGCACACGCAGAGATATTTTACTTAAAAGGACGGGACTATCTATATAATTATTTATAATTTTGTATAAAAATGTCAAATCCAACACTTCTCTACGTTTTTGTAAAGTGACGAAACTGACAGAATTATAAGGAAATTTCCAATTTAAAGCTGAAATAAATTTCCGTTGGATACCTTCAATTCTCTTAATATATATTTGGTAATGAGGAGACCAACAAACGAAACCAAATTCTAATTGTGAACGCACAAGTGAATAATATAGTTGAACGAGAGTGTTATAGTTCTTGAAAAGTGCTCCAACTCTTAATATAAATCCAAGCATTTAATATGCTTTCTTTACAACAGTGTCAATGTGAATGTCATATATGAGTTTACTGTCTAATATTATTCCAAGATCTCTTACATGAGATACACGATTGATTACATTTCCACTGATATTGTATTGAAATTCAAAATTGGTCCGATTTCGAGAAAAAGAAATACAAGAACACTTGCTATGATTGACAGATAGATCATTTGCTGTTAAATAAATATTTAGTTTATCGAGATCTGCTTGAAGAGCAATACAGTCTAACATGCACGTTATCTTACTGTAAACCTTGAGATCATCACCATACATAATAAATTTCGAGTTTTCAAAAATGTTGCTAATATCATTAATGAAAATAATGAAAAGGAGTGGTCCAAGATGAGATCCTTGAGGCACACCAGAAGTCACAATGTGAAGAATATATTGCGAGTGCGTGTTCAGGAAAAAATGAGTAAACCTTAGGATAACGTGATTGTTTTACGCTGATCTGTTCGACTAAATCTTTCCACCATTCATTCACAAATTTTGTCCTCTGCAACAAATAAGAAAATATTCTCTGTATAGTAAATTAGTAGCGATAAAGCGTCTCTGAGTTATACAGATCACTTCTCTGCCCGTTTTTGGGACGGATAAAAAAAAATATTTTCTATTTCTATTATTTAGACTTGTTAACATTGAATTATTGTGGAACATGTTTACTTGATGTAAAAAGCTTGTATGAAAATGTTATGTTGAAGTTACATTTCCGATTTTCAGTTTAAAAACATTTGCTTTGACAGCACTTTATATAATATAAATATACTGGTTTACATTTACATTCCAAGTTGAGATTAATGCAAAAAAAGTTTTAAACTTGGCATTTAAAAAACAATTACTTTTATCGTTAAACAATTATCCAGTTACTTATCTTAATACTTACCATTTTCTGTAACAAAGGAAAAATAAACAATAATTAATTTTTTGTACTAATCACTTCAATTTTAAATTCATTTTCTGATTAACATCTTTTTTATTATTTCTTTTCTTTGTTATTGCCATGTCTTGAACATACTGTAATCATATAAGAAACATTTTTATTTCTTGGTTTGCGTGTCTACTTTCAGACGAAGGAAAAAAACGAAAAATGTTAAGGGAAATTTATCACAAACGTGACTTACAGTAGAAAAGTGCGTCGTAAAGATTGAATATTGAACATACCGACCTGCTCACTCACGGTTAAAACATGAGTGTGGCAGAAAATTTACTATTATGTAAAAAAAAAGATTGATGCTGAAATGCCCTTTACGTGATGAGAATAAAAATGGTGTAAATGGCGCCTGTGGGAAGAAATGGTCGTTTTTGCAGAAAGTGAATTTATTTCTAAATAGGCCATTCCACCGTAATCAAAAATAGTAAAAAACACAGCCTTAATCCTTAACACCGCCTTAACTAAGAATTAACTTTTTTGGATGTGTCCGATTTGCTCGGTTGCTGTTATGGTGACGTTCTACTCTCTTTGATTTATAAAATGAGAAGTATACAGAAATAAATAAATAAATATATCATCACGGCCATTACTGGGTGTGCCAGTATCTACAACACATGTAGACATCGGTAATGATGACGATATATTTTACCGTGTGGGTGTTTACCAGGCGTCACCTCACGGGCACTCATAGCTGGTGTGGAGAGTGCACCCCAGAGGTCACTTTTGTGCCATTTAAAATTGAAAATATTTGACGCCTGTCAGGATCGAACCCGGTTCCCCAGGTTCGCGACCAAACACTCAGGCACTTAAATTAAGTATACCCAAATCATTCAAGCAGCCAATGCATGTCATCATTTAGTATAAAAACCTTAATGCATTAAAATCACTAATAGTGAAAAATGAAATAAAATTTCAATCATTTTTAACCGTCAAAAAGTATATAGCCTTATACAATTATTATATATATTATATAAGATGAATAGTAGAGTTCATTACTTATCGTATATGACATGAATAATATAAAAATAATGTACATGAATCAATACATTGTTAGAATTTAAAATTGGAAAATCTAAATAAATTGATAGAACCGTACGCTTCCAGATTTCCATTCGGTAATAATATCTTCTTCCTGAAAATGTTTTCGACAAACATCATTTCTTAATTCGCGATCATCTCTACTAATTTCACATTATCATTTTTTTTAAAAATGATACATCGAGTGGAGCAGCAAACAGAGATTCTTTTTCAGTGGATTTCTTATAACCGGTTTCACATCCAGGAATGAAACATTTTCTATTTAATTTTCTTTTCATTTTGCATTAATTGCAATAACTTTCAACAAAATATTTATATTACATTATATATAATACGAATATGTACTTCAAATTCTGTTTTATTTACCTTTCTATAAGATATAACATGTAATATTTTCAAAATAACATGCAAATGACAGGTGTCAGTTGGGCCATTCTCACGTTGCGCCTCTAGCGGAAAAAACGAGGAAACGTATCGCTTTGGACTCTCATTTTGTGCAGAGTGGCACAACCAGTATATTTTAAATCGTGGTTTTATTCAATATAAAACCTCGCGTTGTAAAATAACACCTACCGCACGTAAAATGTAAATAACTAATATTTCAAATATGCAAAACATTAATACGCAATAAATTGATCTGTTAACCGTCTACTTCCAATTATTCAGCAAAAATATTCAAATAAATGCGCGTACACGTACGCACCACAGTTATTAACATATTTTTGCACGATATTTTCACATGTTCACAGCATGGATACTGCATACTCAGCTTTAATTCCTTCTTTCCCTCTTTCATTTCTCTCGAGATAGAAGCTGCAATTGGTAGAAAGTACCAGTTAATTAAAACAAAACCGTTTGGACTACGGACAATAAGCACAAAGATAAGAAAAAAGAAAATGTCATAAATAAAATGGAACCCTTATCTACAACTAGAAACTTCTACGAATGCTTCCACGAAAATGAAAACAGCAATATTATCTACTTTTTTGTTGTTTTGTAGAACTTAATATCATTTCTGAAAATATGGCTACGAAACGGGAATTCTGATTAAAAGGTTCCTGTTATAATCTGAAAGAAATTTCCGAAATAGCAAACATATGCTCGTTAAAATCTTTATACGCAGGTATTTTTATTAAATGGATTTTTTTTTAAAAGTACAAAATTAAATAACATTTTTTTTTATTAAAATTTGTTATTTATTTTCCACGAAATAATAATAAAAACCATTATTTTTTTTGACAAAATAAAAAACTTATTGATAAAGGAAAGAAAATTACTGGATTTCAGTCAAATATTAAATATATTTTCCGTCTCTACCGGTTTCGACACCTCCTGTGTCTTCTTCGGGAGGTGAAAATTTTTAGATTATAAAACATGGATAAATACATAAGACAATAATAAATAACATATAATACATACAATGATCGTCAAAATTTAAAAATATAAATAAATAAATACATTAAAAAACTCATGTAGTCGTCAATAAATTAAGATATACTTTTATAAACCTTGATTTAACAATGGCACCCTTTAACATGAGGTGTCGAAACCGGTAGAGGGGGAAAATATATTTAATATTTGACTGAAATCCAGTAATTTTCTTTCCTTCATCACCTTTCCCGTCAAGGAGTTCTTGCAGCCAAAAAACTTATTAGCTAGTAGGCGGTGCATACTAATCGTCGATGCTATACGTCAAGTCATCTATTTCAAATGCTTTATTGTCTGTCATTTGTGTCGTAAAAATTAATGAAAATGGCTGATAATGTCTGATAAATATTGTGATTGTTATTTTCGTGCCTGATGTTATTTTAAATGCATTATTTGTTGCAGAGAGAGTTAAAATTTTGTGAGAGTGATTTAAAAATTTTTAATTCACTTGTGAATAAAATGTTGCTTATAGTTGTTGATATGGAGTGAATAATGACAGTTTAAAACGTCAAAATTGAATAAAATATATAAAATGTGAACTCATGGTGCTTTCAAGAAAATTATAGTGGTATAAAAACTGTTCTCCTTTGTGTCTTGTTCAATTCAATATTGTTAAGACTTCATCAGTAAAAACTATTCCAACATATTCCAAGTTCCTTTCTTAATAATAATGTGAGAAGACAAAGTATTCACAAGAAACTTTACGACTTTCATTATGAACTAAAGCTGCTTTTCTTCACTAAGTTAAGTCTGGCTACTTTAAAGTTAGCGTCGAATCTAATCTTACTAATTCTTACTTGTGCTATTAACACCTAGTCTTTTGTCCTAACCTCATTGTTTGCTCTAGGGCAGGAGCAACAGGCAAAAAGAAAACCGTGCAGGTTATCCTCACAGAATGATATTGTAATTTAGTTTTTGCTGAAAGTTTTTACTGGAAATAATCTTGTGTTCTGACATTTGTCTTGCTTTGTACTCTGCTGTATACCACAAAGTTAAATAAATACGTGCCGTTAGCTACACTGTCAAAAGCGATTCTTCTTTTTCTACATATGAAAATTACCTGCGTTAACTATATGTACTAAATAATTGAAAAGTTTTGGTGTAATAATAATTTAGGCCTAATCCATATGTCGTATTTTGGTATTTATAATTTAGATTTAGGACAAATTTCTATTAATATATGTAACTAAAAATGGCGCACTTATGACATCTGTTGGTTCATATAGGATAGGAACAACAGACATGCAGTAGATAAATAATTCATTTTTACCTGAGAGGTATTGGAATTATGCTAAAAATCACATATTCAGATTCTAGTGGATAAACACATTTTAAGGTCTCTAGAGTCCAATTATAACATTTTTACGATGATGTATATATACAGGCTGGTTGATAAACAGCTTAAATCTTCTGAAATATTAAAGATACAAAAAAAAGTTATATAATAATAATAATAATAATAATAATAATAATAATGTATTTATTGGTTGTCAAAGAATACACTTTATACCAATTGGTTGACATATATATATACAATAGTAATTTATAAACATTTATACAAATATAGAATACAAGTAAATACCAATAATTATTTAACTACCTGAACCACATAATCTGATCTGATTACAAATATTTAATAATATATAATAATATAAAACAATAATAGTACATACATATACATGATAAATAACCTTTCGTTTCATTCGTTAAGGCAGAAACTCCTTATTTTTAAAGAATTAATCGTATAAAAAAATATATCGTTAATTTTATTTTGTGTTAAGTTAGTAAATAATTGATAAACCATATAATCTTCCGTAACTACATCTAAATTATATTTTGATAAATAAAAATTTCTATTGGCAGTGTACATTGGGCAGGCTATTAAGAAATGGTAAAGATTCTCTGGCTGGTGGAGATTACAAATTGTACAGTTATCTGTTGCGTTTAGAACATATTTAATATTTTTATATTTTATTATTATATTAATTTTACTTGATAATCTTAGTTGGGATATTAATCTTATTTTAGTAATAGACATTTTAAAATTTAAATATTTTTTTTTTTTTAAAAAGTTATATACAAAAGTTGTTTAATACAACTTGATCTATAATTTAGCATAAACAATTTTTTTCCAAGGCCTACCAATTTTTTGGAAAAATGTTTAAATTTAATTTTTTAAATGGATCACCCTGTATATTTTGACAGAATAAGATTCTTAATAAATTTCTCTTTACAATGATGTGCAACAAGTAAGGATTTACCTTTAAATTATGTCCTATAAAGCAAATAGAAATATGATAAAAGTAGGCTATGATATTTTATTTTTTATACCTGTAACTTCTGTCACACATGAACATTGGCTACGTAGGGGTTTTCCTTTGAATAAAATTATGTCTAATAAAGCAAGTAATATAATTACTAGCATTGATGATTTACAAAATTATTAATACTTTTATTTAAATATCAAGTAGCAATCTGTGACATATGTTACTGGTATAAACAATAGAATATCACAGCCTACTTTTATCGTATTTCTATTTACTTTATCAGACATAATTTAAAGGTAAACCCTTACTTCTTACACATCATTGTAAAGAAAAATTTATTTAGAATTTTATTCCGTAAAAATATACAGAGTGTTCCATTTAAAAAATCAAAGTTAAATATTTTTCTGGAAAATTGGTAGGCCTTGCAAAAAAATTGTTTATGCTAAATTATAGACCAGGTTGTATCAAATAACTTTTCTGTATAACTTTTTCTTGTATCTTCAATATTTCAGAAGATATAAGCTGGACAATGAAAAATCAACCACACATATATATATATATATATATATATATATATGTGTGTGTGTGTGTGTGTGTGTGTGTGTGTGCGTGTGTGTTTGGATGTTGGCTCCACGGTTTCTTAAATATTATGACATTTAAAAACTGTTTAACTGCAGTTTTCTCATTCTGACATTACTGGGAAGAGCTGATTAGATTTTGGTAACAATTGGACAACTGTTTATTTTCCATTGTGATTCATTATAATGATTTTTGTTTCATTTCAGGTAAGTACCTACATTCAGTTTCCTCTCCTTAAAGAAGAATTTTCGTTGGATAGCTGGTAACCAAAGGGCGAAGCGTAAGGTTAGGACCTTTGTGTAGATTCTAATTAAGTTCCTATTAATAAGACAGGGTTCACGTAAACCGTATCCCCGTATCTTGTATTGAAATCTTGAATTGTGTCGTATTATAGGCCTAGCAATAATAATTTGTCTTGTACGGATCAGATCCCTGATCCTTGTTGTATACGTAAACAATGGTGATCCTAATTTAATCCACAATATTAATTCAAAGTTGTTAACAGTTAACAGTTTGCTTCACCTATAATTATAATATTAAATTTAAGATTAAGACGACCCTATAAGTTTGTTCCAACATACAGTTTGTGGACAGTTCATAAAAAGCACTAATAAAGTACTGGTTTTAAACTGATTCAGAACTGCAATGTGTTAAAAGAAAGAATAGTTTAAAATTGATATCTCATATTGAAATATTGAGAAAATTTTAATTTAATATTTTAGTTTATCTATTTTGATATGACATCCGTCGATAGCACCAACTACACCTGGAAATCCATTTTCTCTAAAAGATTGTTCAATAGTAAGTTTCATTATCGGTAGACCACGGAATAATTTAAGTTAATATATTACACAAAAAAATGCTAAGGTTTTTATAATTTGGTTTAACGAGCTGATACGGCAAAACGGTCAGCAGCATCTTTACAGCAGGCTGTTTGATGAGAGATAAACCATAAAAAATCTGTTGTGGCCAGCACAAGACCTTCCGTTAATTAGATATATTTTGTACAAATCCATACCAAAAGTTCATTAGAAATATTCTATACATCCAGTAAAATTGTAACACGAACATAATACATTTTTTTACAAATTCCATACAGAAAGTTCCTTGGAAAATATTCTATAAATCCAATAAAATTATCACATGAATATACATTATGTATACTCATATATAAATACTCTAAAAATGCGTACACTTACATAACATTCTTTTTACAATCAAATAATATTACTACCAAGTTTATATCTCTACCCATTTTTGAATTATTGCCCCAAAAGTCAATATACCCCACATTTAGATAAAAACTTCAAAATTTTCAAAAATCTAATTTTTATGTATCTAGATACTTCTCAATGCGCTGATTCCAAATTTTGAAACCACAGGTCGATATCTCTTTTCGTTCTCGAGATATTTAAATTCAAAGTTTTGCTCAAAACTACCCATTTTTGGGTAATAACCCAAAAATGGGCCGAGATATGAATTTAGCGACAACACCATTCGATTCTACGGGCAAAATTACATAAGTACACCAATTTTCATAATTTTTGAACATCGCATACAATCTCTAAAGCAAAATAACTGAAAATGGCCAAAAATCGAAAAAATCCTAAGGGGTACCCCTTACGATTTTTTCAGATTTTGGCCATTTTCAGGGGTTTTCAAACTTTTATTCATAAAATATGAACCGATTGGACAATAATTATGAAAATTGGTATACTTACGTATTTTTGTACGTAGAATCGAATGGTGATGTCGCCAAATTCATATCTCGACCCATTGTTGGGTTAATACCAAAAAATGGGCAGTTTTGAGAAAAACTTTAAATCTAAATATCTCGAGAACGAAAAGAGATATCGACCTGCGGTTTCAAAATTTGGAATCAGCGCATTGAGAAGTATCTAGATACATAAAAATTAGATTTTTGAAAATTTTGAAGTTTTTATCTAAATGTGGGGTATATTGACTTTTGGGGCAATAATTCAATTATAAACGTGGTAGTAATATTATTTGATTGTAAAGAGAATGTTACTTAAGTGTACGCATTTTTAGAGTATTTGAACAAATGTGTGAATTTTTAGAAATAGAATATTTAAAATTATGGATACATATGTATATTAAATATACGTATCCGAAGTAACACCAATCTCGTCAATAAATTTGAAGAATTTCGAACATTTAGAAGAGTAGGAGGAAATTTATTTATAGAACGATTTAAGAAATATTTAAAAAATAAATAATATATGCATATGGCCTAATATGAAAATGGGGAAAGGTCTGTGTTGGTCACAACAGATTTTTTTATATCAATTCTAAAAATTATCTTAATCTTTGGTGTTATTACCGTGAACAATGTATATAAATGATCTTTTGTTACGCCCACGATTCTTAGCTGTCACGTCGAAACAAATGGCAGTATGAACTGCGTTTTTGTCGTGATGCATTTCTCGCTCCACCCGAAATCGCCTCTTGTAATCCGTGCGATGTGTCACTGTTTATCTTGAAATGAAAAACTTACTTGTAACTTTATTTATTGCATTTCTTTTCAGAGAAAAAAGCCCGAATTTGTCCAGTGAAAGAGTTTTCATTTTAGCGCAAATTTGTTTTACAATGCAGTCTTAGATAAATGAATCTGTCGCGCCAAAGTGCAGTTAGTGAAGAGATGGCAGTTTTTAGGTTAGTTTATCTTAATAAAGATTTTATGAAGACTATCAGAGTTTTATTAGTGGTAATAAATTTTATGGCCACGGAGTATAGGTTTCGTCATACTTTTTATGGGAATTTGACACAATATTTCTTATCACGTTCTTTGTGTTATTTTATTATTACTTTCTTACTGATCAGAATAAGATAAGATTATGTAGGGACAAGTGCCAATATAAAACTCCTAAATGTATTAGATAATTAAATAAATAGAAAAAGCAGAAAATATTAAGGTTGTTATTAATTGAGTCAGTATTTTAAATAAATGGTCAGTATTAAATAGTTTGAATTTGAAATAAAAAATATAACTTAACCGAATTTAAACCTAATATTTTTGTATATTCCCGGTCTATGCAAGAAAAGAAAAAATTAGAACAGCAACAAAAATTTAATTTTCAATACAAACTCCTTGCTTTTGGATGCAAGTATTACATCGTTTCAATAATATCTTTTTCTATTTCGGTGTTCTTACCAGTCTATAAAAGCATTGTTTATCACTGAAAACACGACGTTTAGAAGATCTATAAGAGTTCTATTTGTGGCGCCTTTCGTGTTGTAGAGTTGGTAGTCATGATTTTATAACTGTCATATTAATGAATAATTACATCTAACCTCAAAATGTCAAGTTAATATTTTATATTATTTGTAACGTGCAGTATTTTCTTAGAATTTATGTAAATTATTGTTAAGATGTGAATACGGCTCTGTGCGAGTGAAATTGAAGTGCGGAATGTGCGCGGTAGACGAGTACGCAGTGTAACGGACAACGAGAAGGATAGCAGGGTGTGGTCAGTCAGCACGCGGAGAGCGTAAGAGACATATTTATGTTGCATGCAGATTTCTTGTAACCGGTTTCACATCCAGGAATGAAACATTTTCTATTTAATTTTGCATTAATTGCAATATCTTTCAACAAAATATTTATATTACATTACATATAATACGAATATGTACTTCAAAACTTGTTTTATTTACCTTTCTATAAGATATAACATGTAATATTTTCAAAATGACATGCAAATGACAGGTGTCGTTCTCACGTTGCGCCTCTAGCGGAAAAAACGAGGAAATACGTATCGCTTTGGACTCTCGTTTTGTGCAGAGTGGCACAACCAGTATATTTTAAATCGTGACACCAATACAAACTGACAGATATTCGAACTAATATTCCTGCAATTGTTTTGTAAATTGTCACACATTTTTCCAAAGCATATGTGATTAAAAAACAATATAATGAAAAATTACATTAAATTTACAAACTTCCTAATCCGAGAATATAAAAACGAACCACGTATTATAAACACTGACCATTTATTTTTCAAAATAATAATTGTTGAATAAAACACTAACGAAAGTTAAAAAAAAGAAAATAAAGGGGAATGTTTAGATGTATAAAAAATTCCAGAGCCGCCGAATTGCACCCATAGGCCTCGTTCGACACGAACTAGAATTGCGTTTTCCAAATGGCTTGTAATCCAAAATTTATGCTTTGTTTTTCGTTCGCATTTTAATCGTATGTTAAATTTCTCGCTATTTTCTTTTACATAAATATGGGATGAGGATGGGAAAACAGAATTCATGTAAAGATGCTATATTGGTGTTAGTGATTCTGTCGAGACGAGATATTTCTCGATTTTCGTCTCGTCTCGTACTCGAGATTTCTCGTCTCGACGAGACAAGACAGAAATGTAAAAAATATTTTACGAGACGAGATATGTTTGCCGAGATCTGGATTCTCGAAAACTGTTTCGAGATTTCTCGGTTGTTATTTTTCTCATGATTTATATTTGCAAACGGGTAAAATTTAACATACTTTTAGTGATATCTGTCTCTATTTGGCTATGGCATTTTTGAACAAAAAGATAATAAAGTATTTGACATTTTATCTGTCATCTGTGCATTACACGATAAAGTTTTTCTTTTCAAGTGACTTGAAAAGTTTTCTCTCTCGCACAATGACATGAGTGCAAGAGAGACAAATGAATAGACTTTTAACGAAAAACTTTTAAAGAAAAACTGGAACATGCGCTACTTTTTCTTAAAAGTCCCTACAATTTTAACTGTCAAGTAACTGTCAAATATCATTTTTATTTATATTTTTGATGTATACAAGTATTGTTATAAGTGATCGACATTAAACTGAAAAATGGCAAAATGAGACAGAGAAGTAAATTAAATCTTAATGTAAGTATAACTTAAATTTTGACACTTGAATATTTTAAATCACGCAAAACTTGATCGTGTGAATATACTTGTGAGGTCACTTATAAACAACTTTCTTTTCAAGTCACTTGAAAATAAAAACTTCATCGTGTAATCCAGGCTTCAGGTATGACTTTTAGCGTTACTTTTTTTTAATGTTTTATAACAGATTAGAAAATGCTAGATAAATATTAAATTAATAAAATTATAACATAATTAAATTTGTACAAGTTTTAGGTTATATCAAATTTTGACAGATAAAACGACAAATATGTAGCTTTTTGTTCATATTACTATTAATAATAATTTAATAATTAGTTTATGGGACCAAAATATACATATTAAATTTCCGTCGAGAAATCTCGGCGAGAATCTCGGCCGAGACGAGACTCTATTAAACGAGGCGAGAAAAATTTCGAGACGATACATAACTTTATGAATTTGAAACGAGACGAGACGAGACAATGAATTTCTCGTCTCGTCTCGTCTCGACCAAATCAGTAATTGGTGTTACATTTACTACGATGATATACTAAGATATTTTTACAATAGGTACCTACAAAGTTCTATTGTAGTATTACTCGTAACAAATAGCTAACATTTTGATGAGCAATCATTGTTTCGTATTATTTGATCGATTATCTGTTGTGTATAGTCCCAATTAAATTATGACGCCATTCTAGAGATGTATTTGACACATTTCGATTACGAATGTCAGTAGTTCATTTAAAGTTGACGTGTGTATTTGCGCTGTTGCAAATGTGTAGAGCGTAATAACTGTAATAGTTCAATCGGATTTAATTATAAAATTATTCTATAGATAGCAATGGAATAGCATGTTTATGAAAAGGTTTTTTAAGTAAGCGGATAAATCAAGTTGCATGATTTACCTACTTCATTTAAAAATAGTACATTAAAGAACAAGTTACATAAGGTAGTCTGTTAACGTACGATATCATATTTGGAAAAATGAGCAACAGCTTTGTTTAAGGCACGAGCCCTTAAGACGAGTGCCTTATTAGCTGGGGCGCTGTAAAATACTTCACGAGAATTGTATCAAACTTTTTGGCCGACGATAATGAAAATCATTTTTTTTTTAATGAGATAAATTGTATTTCTGAAAAGGGAAAGTTTAAAATACTGGGGTTAAGTCAATTTCCAAATTTGATTTTACTTAAATTCATTAGAGTTCTTCTTCTAGCTAAAATTTATTTGTAACAATAGACATTGTTTATGACTGATAAATTCCAACAACTAGTTTTTAACCAATCATGATGCAAAACACATGAAAATTCAACCAATGGGAACAGTATTATACTGATAAAACCCCGATAATTTTCCGCTACCAAGTAAATAAACAGTTGTTATTGTTTATAACTGTCAGTGTGACAATTAGTGTGTCAAGTTTCATTTTGCCTTGTCTTGCAACCAAATACCACACGTCCTCTCAGATTTTCTCAGATAAACTTTTATTTTTATGTACTCATTTTTTTTTTCTTTTAAACAAAATCACTCAAGCATACTGACATTAGGTAAAACTGCAGTTTGCTTTCATGTTTGTTGCTAAGCAAAAAAAAATCGTGCAAAATAAAAATTTATCAATAAAATCAGGAGGTCCTGTGCTATTACTTCTGATAATATATTTATTTGCTCATGTTTTCTTCGTAATAAATAATTGGTAGGTTGACATTTGAGCAGTGTTCGCCTCGCGTATTTGACAGGTATATTGATCGGTGACTATGTCGGTAACGGCGGATTTTTAAAAAAATTATATTTTGAAAATATACAGTTGCCAGATGTAAAACATGTGTTAAAGTAAATAACATGAACAATTCTTTCAGATAAAGGTAAATTGAAAAATGCGCAACTACCCTTTTGCTAAAAATTAAACACAAAAATACTCAATACATTATATTGAAAAAGTAAAAATAATAAGCCGGAATTGTTTGCTAATAATTCTCCAATAACGGATTGAAGGACTTCATGAAAACAGGTCGATAGAATTACTTATTTCATAACCTGTTCGCCTGATACTCCAACACGTTCTAATTACGAAGTGATCTAATTACGCGCCCTATTTCATGCACGAAACTCGTATCTTCATTTCCTGCATGCCTTCACTGGGAGTCCGATGATCTAGTTAGATACTTCATGAAGTGGAAAATGTAAACAAATTAAAACTTACAAAAGGTATTTCTTTGAAATATTTATTCTTTTACTTACTTTTTCTCTAATGTAATCAACAGTTCTTTTGTTCATGTTTTCTTGATATCTTTCGTATTATTTTCAGAAAAAATATCAGTTTATAACCTTAATATTTATTTAACTATCAAGTTAATAAGGGTTATTAATATTCGAAACAAAAGCCGAATATAATGGTACAACAATTTATTTTTTGCAACAACCCCATTAAAAATAGCTTAATTATAGTAGATTATACTGTTTCATCTTACATGTTATTCTTCACCATGATATGTGTTCTTGATATCCATGACTGTCGATTTTTTAATCATTGCCAAGACGATATATCAGAGAATGTTATCATCGTGGTATTAAAATTCAAAAATAAATTTCTTTAAGTGTATAATAATAAAATTTTGTCTCCTATGTATTTTTAAATTGGTGCCAACTGCCAGTTTACACAATCTGATGTGGCCAGCACATTACCTTCTATTCTATTTATTTTGTACAAATCCCATACGCCCATACCAATAGCTCTTTGCAAAAGATTCTATATATCCAGTAAAATTGTGACATAAACATATACATTTTTCTTCATTTCCATACCGAAAGTTCCTTGGAAAAGATTCTATAAATCCAATAAAATTATAACACAAAATACACTACGTAAATTACACTTGACACTGACATCTGTCAATTAAAGTTATTTGAATTTATCAGTTGTTTCCGTAATTATAGTAATACTGAAAGTAAATCTCTTTATAATCACTTAACTTTATATCTAATGAAAATGAAGGAAAATGTATAATCAATAGGTATATAAAATAAAATATCAAAAACTAATATTTAACTGCGTTTTCTTATACCCAAATCATTCAAGCAGCCAATGCACGTCATCACTTAGTGTAAAAACCTTAATGCATTAAAATCACTAATAGTGAAAAATGAAATAAAATTTCAATCATTTTTAACCGTCAAAAAGTGTATAGCCTTATATAATTATTATTAACATGAATAGTAGAATTCATTACTTATTGTATATGACATGAATAATATATAAATAATGTACATCAACGTCATATTATTGGTTTAATTGTTACTATAGTTGGCAATATTGATAATTTGAATTTGTATGTTCATACTGTCAAAATTATTATTTGAAAAATATTCGTATCGTGTTTGAAACATTTTTGTGCGTTGTAAAGGCCTATTTATAATAAAGTAATGTCAAACGCAACGTAACGACGCAACGTGACCGTTCACGCAAACACAAAATCTGTGGATCTGCCAAAGGTAGCACTTCTAATCAATCAGAAGAATTCGGTATATTTCTTTGAAATTCGGCTCACTTTTTATTTATTGCCTTTATATGGCATACATTTAAATATAAATGGACAGTAACGAAAATATAGTATTTATTTTGTTGATGTGACAGTTCATGACCATGTCGATAATAAAGATTGCAATCTGTATAACTCTTTTCATAAAGATTCTAAAACCTATGCAAACGTGCCAGTGTTTATTATATTAAATTTTTTATGGCAAAATCTCTAGCTTTATAACAAAGATATTTTCTAGTTCTTTTTGCGTATATGTTATTTGCAATAACACTCGTATCATTCTTTGCGTATTACTAGTTTTAATCATTTAAACAGCATGCGTACAAATAAAATATCATATATGTACCTTCCACACGAAGCACCATGTACATACATTACATATTTTAATGCGCACGCAACCTCTTGAACCTGCGATAAACCACATAATATTCCCACCTTCATATATACTTATCTCTCTTTTCCGCATATACCTTATGGTTCATACCCCAACAATCCACCGGAAAATTCTCTATAAAGAAGTAAATAAAAAACTTCCAAGAAATCATTTAGCATCCGCATTTCGATTCACCGTAGTGTAAAAGCATGAACTTGCAATTTCTAAAACGACAAGGGTTGGAATCCACATCGTGGAATTGTTTTAAAACAATCGCTTGACATAGTTTCCGAGAAAATTCTTCTTAAATAATTCATGGTGAGTTCCGAAGTAATGCACTGCAGTGCAAACGCCGAAAAAGTCACGTAGAATCTGCATCTAAGCTAACATACCGCAGCGAATTTGTTTTCGTTGCTAAATAAACACCCTACCTTCACCTTTAACGTGGAAGATTCATACATGCATTAATTTAAGTCTCTAGAGATGCAGTTAAAGCCTGAGAAATATGTATTTATACAACAATCTTCCTTACCTGTGCCAAGTTTATTTAAATAAGGTTGCATTAGGCACTAGATACATCTACCGACTGCGTTCGAAAACACAAAGGTTAATAGTTACCGTGTTCGAAAACTGTACCATATCTACCAGGTCCATCTACCGAATCCATGATTTGTGGATCGAGTAATTCGGCTGGTAAATGCGGTAAATGAATAATCTAACCTCATAAAAAAGTAGAGATGCCAAGCGAAGTTGGAATCGGAAGTAAGTTTCAGAAATTAATTATGATAATAAGAAGGCGAGACGAGATAACATTTAACTGCGTCAAATTTCAAATCTGTTTCATCTTTCAACTGCTTTTCATATGTTATAAATCTACCCTGTTTACCACGCGTTCTTAAAATATCTATCCCGGTAGTTGTAACCTGATGAACAGTTGTTTACCGATATATACCGGTAAAAGTTCACCGGTAGAATGTACCCATTTTGATGCTTAATAAAGGGAAAACCCATTTATAAAATTCTCTTTATTAGACTATCCAACATGACGTCATAAGTAGAAAGCAGGTATGATTTTAACCTCACTTTTGAATATTTTTACCTCCCGCTATCCTTGGTAAGGGAGGTATAGGGATCGTGTTAAAAATCACATATCGAGATTTTAGTAAATGACCACGTTTTTAGGTCGCTAGAATCCAATTTTAATATTTTCACGATGATGTCTATATGTGTGTATGTGTGTGTGTATATATATGTATGTGTGTGTATGTATGTGTGTATGTGTAGGGATTTTGTCTTCGCTCTAACTCAAATACTATCATTCAGAAAATTTTTGATACCTTGTATTTATACCCTATTCTAATATAAAAAGAAGCCATTAGATTTTTGTGTAAATCGCATTTTGTCGTTATGACAATTAAAGATTATTGAATTTTCTGCATGAATACATTAATACTTTTTCTATATATTTTACAGATAAATTTAAAGCCTAAGAAAAACACAATTCCTTTGTTACACAGTTCTTATTTCAAATGAATGTAACTGACAGTAAATGTCACTGTCAAAAAACTAATCACTTCAAATTAATAATAGTGGCATTTTAAAAAGAAAATAGTAAATAAAGCAATAGTTTTATGCAATAAACAGTTTGCAGCATTAGTAAATCCGTAGGTATGTATTTAAATTAATGAAAATTAAATAGGGGGGGGTTTTGTGTTGGCCACATCATATTTTTTAAAATGGGGTCCAGTACTCATTTTTCAATTTATTTTTGTTACACTTTCGAGATGCTTTACCGCGTGTCGGTTCATAAATATTGATCTAGTCACTTCACTTGTTTTGTATTGTATTGTTTCATGTTTTGTGATTGATGACAGGTGTCAGTATTTTATGTTTTGTATTTTGATTTATTGTAATATTATACGTTTATTCATTTGGATTTGTGTTCGTTCATTGCGACCTCATTATCTCTATTTTTTTCCTGAAATATTGAATAAAATGAATTTTAGTGTTTGCTACACTTTCCAAATTGTATGGTTTTTTAAATATAAATATTTTTTTAAAAAATTTTACTGAATTTTAAATTTGTATGTGACGTCAGAACTTTAATTACATCTGTCAGCTGTCATCTATTCATATGTTAGCAGTGTGAGTTGTCATCGTAGGTGAGATTTTATGAGATAATATGACGTTATACAATTAATTCATAAAATTAAACCATGGTTCCATCGTAGACTAAAATATGTATGTAATGGATTTCTAACAGCTGCCCTCGCTAAATTTATTTGTTATGGATTAATTTATTACTTTCTAGCTTGGAAAGAAAAAAAGAAAAATGGTAAACTACTATTATCATGAAAATTTGTAGCCCACTAAAATATAATATTCAAACAAATATAAAGTTCAAAGCAAAATTTATTCTATACATTTTTATTACTCTGAATAACAAAAATGTAAAAGTTTTTCACTTTAACACTGATGTAGGCACTGATGGATAAAAGTTGAGAAAATATTGAAGAAACTGTTTTCCACGTTTGTTGTTTTCAACTTTGTGTGAAATTTACAAGGAAGGTGTAAGGAAAGTAAATTCATAAAACAGTCTTCAAATTTAAATTTCCGCAAAAAGTTTGAAGAAAATAAAATATTCTTCGTTTGTCATGAAACTTTCATAAATACTAATTTACTGCTTAATTCATGTTACAGCATATTTTTACACAATGAATCAGATAACCAGATTGTTTTTTACACTCCAGAAGACGCACTACATTTTGACACACAAGCGTCTGAGGTACAATTTGATTAAAAAACAATGTTTATGGCCTTATCGGCAAAATAAGTTGTAATTGTTAAATGATGATAAATGAACTATAAATTATAATGAGCGTTATTTAATCTGAAATAAAGCAAAATTTGTGAGCATAACAAATTAGTAAATATTTACAGTGAACGTGTAATCTGTTTCATTCTACAAACTACAAAAGTTTGCTGTGCTTTCAAAATTACGCTGCTCGTTCCCTGCTGATATCACGCAGATTAAACTTTCACAAAGTTCGATATTTCACTTCAACTTCTATATTTATTCATAGCTGCTTTAATTTATTATTTAAAAATCATTACCATGTTCATATTTAGAAAATATCGCACACCGGCGAAAAGAGTGACATAAGTCCAAAAAATAGTTTTGCGTAAAATTTAAATTAAAGAAGACAGTTCTCGAATGTAAAGTTACTTACATTAGCTCGAAATGAAACGACATTAGCTCCATCTCTCGAAAAATATAATCTTGATTTATGTCACTATTCCTGATTATTAGAAGCATATTTTTGACCAATTTTATCTTGACGAACTTAGAATTTCTAAATTTTGACTTGTGTCACTATTCTCGCCGGGGTGCGATATATAGAAATAATACAGAAATATCAGTTGAAATAAATCTAAAGTTGAAGTAGGTCTTAATAACGCATGTAAAAAGTGTTATAATTTTATTGGATATATAGAATCTTTTCCAATGAACTTTTTATAACATTTCACCATTTTTGTTTCAATACTTTTATTTCTAAAAATTCACACAGTTGTACAAATACTCTAAAAATGCGTACACTTACGTAACATTCTCTTTGCAATCAAATAATATTACTACCAAGTTTATATCTCTGCCCATTTTTGAATTATTGCCCCAAAAGTCAATATACCCCACATTTAGATAAAAACTTCAAAATTTTCAAAAATCTAATTTTTATGTATCTAGATACTACTTAATACGCTGATTCCATATTTTGAAACCGCAGGTCGATATCTCGTTTCGTTCTCGATATATTTAGGTTTAAAGTTTTGCTCAAAACTGCCCATTTTTCGGTATTAACCCAAAAATGGGTCGAGATATGAATTTAGCGACAACATCATTCGATTCTACGCACAAAAATACATAAGTATACCAATTTTCATAATTTTTGTCCAATCGGTTCATTTTTTATGAATAAAAGTTTGAAAATCCCTGAAAATAGCTAAAATCTGAAAAAATCGTAAGGGGTACACCTTAGATTTTTGCGATTTTTGGCCATTTTCAGTTATTTTGCTTTAGAGATTGTATGCGGTGTTCAAAATATATGAAAATTGGTGTACTTATGTAATTTTGTCCGTAGAATCGAATGGTGTTGTCGCCAAATTCATATCTCGACCCATTTTTGGGTTATTGCCCAAAAGTGGGCAGTTTTGAACAAAACTTTGAATCTACATATCTCGAGAACGAAAAGAGATATCGACCTGCGGTTTCAAAATTTGGAATCAGCGCATTGAGAAGTATATAGATACATAAAAATTAGATTTTTTAAAATTTTGAAGTTTTTATTAAAATGTGAGGTATTTTGACTTTTAGGGCAATAATTCAAAAATGGGTATAGATATAAACTTGGTAGTAATATTATTTGATTGTAAAGAGAATGTTACGTATGTGTACGCATTTTTAGAGTATTTATATTGTACGTATGAGTATACATAATGCATATTCATGTGATAATTTTATTGGTTTTATAGAATATTTTCCAAGGAACTTTCTATATGGAACTTGTAAAAAATTGTGTTATGTTCGTGTTACAATTGTACTGGATCTGGATGGCTACTTTATTAATATCCTTTGAAGTTGCTCTTTTACATAATACACGAAATTTATCATTTAATTAACTTAGGGCTGTTTTCATAATAAACTTTATTTTCACTTTAATACTTTAAATTAAAAGTAAAGTTGTTTTCGTAATATAACTTTTCCTTTGACCGTTTATTAATAGGTTATGTACCTATAAAAAATCATTCATTAATGACTCCTATTTATACATAGTTTTTTATTATTAAACGATTTTAGTGGGCAAATATAGATACCGAATAATATTGCTGAACTTTTGTGATAAATAATTGGAGATTATTATTGAATTTAATAATAATAAAATTATGAAAATAAGGTTAACCTACTTAAAATGTAAATTTTCGTTCGCATAAATTCATTATACACACATTCACAATCCCATTCCTACTATATCTGGTTGAATGTCACTTATAAATGTACTTACAAACTTTGACAAAGTTCATCAAGATATGAAGTTAAATCGTGTGTTTGTTTGCTAATTTCTAAGTGCCTGTGAATAATAATGTGATATGTGATATGTTCATATTCATAATCAGAGAGTGAATCAGCAAATTTTTAATTTTAATTAATGCATTGTAATTAAAAATTATTTTTATGATATACATTTTTTACCTCCCGCTACCCTAGGCACGGTATAGGGATCGTGCTAAAAATCACATATCGAGATTTTAGTAAATGACCACGTTTTAAGGTCCCTAGAATCCAATTTGAACATTTTCACGATGATGTATGTATGTGAGTATTTGTGTATATATATATATATATGTGTGTGTATGTGTACGGATTTTGTTAGCCCTCTAACTCAAATACCACCTTTCAG
Organism: Ophonus ardosiacus; assembly: GCA_943142095.1. Taxonomy (NCBI): domain Eukaryota; kingdom Metazoa; phylum Arthropoda; class Insecta; order Coleoptera; family Carabidae; genus Ophonus; species Ophonus ardosiacus. Next base: position 54,683,489 of record OW964827.1, on the reverse strand, counting down.
AAAATTCTGAAATCTTGTATTTCTACTCTATTCTAATATGGAAAGACACCATTAGATTTTGATGTAAATCGGATGACCAGAAATGGCACTTTACCTGAAGCTCATAATAGTTTTTCTTCAAAAAATACCATTAAATGCCATTTTTTGCATTTTGTCGTTATGGAAATTAAAGATTATTGAATTTTCTACAGGAATACATTAATACTTTTTCTATATATTTTACAGATAAATTTAAAAATATTTTTTTTACAAAAATCCCGAAGCCTAAGATAAACACAATTTCTTTGTTGTACAGTTCATATTTCAAATGAATGTAACTACAGGTGAATGTCACTGTCAAAAAAATAATCACTTCAAATTAATAATAGTGTCATTTTAAAAGGAAATAGTATAAAGCAATAGTTATATGCAATGGAACAGTTTGCAGCATTAGTAAATACGGAGGTATTTAAATTAATAAAAATTAAATAGCGGGAGGTTTTGTGTTGGCCACATCAGATTTTTTTAAATGTTATTTGTGCTTTGTAACACTTGGAATTCATATGCTTGTAAATATGTAAAATATTACATTTAACCTATGCAATCGGAAAAATTACTTTTTGGTAAATATGTTGGTATTGTATTTTACAAATAATATTAAATGAAGTATCTTAAAACATGTTCGATAACTAAGGCAACTAAGGCAACTTGTAGATAAGCTAATTTTAGTTGGAACTGTTTCCGACAGCAAGAATTTAATATCCAGACGATTTAAACTGTATGGGATACATTCTATGCATACTCAGCTCGACATTTCAAATCGAAATTCTGCGGCTGTTCTATGGCATTAACGTGACATCACTAAAATTAACATCAATGAATGAAATGTAATACCCGTTCCCGGAACATTATATATCCCCATTACGCATGTTGTAGACATTACTGTCACACATAAATTTATACATACACATATTTATATCGAGCAAGCATTTACATTTTTTAGGAGGAAAAAAAAAGTTTTACATTTAAACCGATACTCTCACAATCAATGGGCGAGTTTCTTTATTCACCGATGACTAGTGCTCATTAAGCGCATGAATCGTAAATTCGATTTTGAATTAAAACGAATTTATTTTGAACTTCCACTATCTTTATTTGTCACACATATACACTATTTTCAACGTTTCGAAAGCGAAAAATCTGCTGTCGTCATCAGGTGATACTACTGACTAATTCCTGACATACGAGCTTTATATCTGGTGTTATGGCAGTGAATATTAGTGACGGGTGGCTGGTCAGGTCCAATGGGTGCGTCGGGCGTCTTGGGTGCCTGGGTCGTAATGGTTAGGCTAGAGTCTGCTGAGATGTATTTCCTCCAGATTGGTCGGATTTCCACACTCGGTTGGCTGAACACTACATTTTTGTTCTTCTGTATGATGGCGGCTTCTTTGAACTTCCTCTTGTACCAGTGTTCTTCTTTCTTGAGGATCCTTGCTCCCTCCCATTGGATACAGTGATGGTTTTCCCACGCGTGGTCTGCAATTCCGGATTTTGATGTCTCTCCTCTCTCAGTGTGTCGTCTGTGTTCCTTTATTCTGACATCCAACGGTCGTTTTGTTTCTCCTATATATGTTTTTCCGCATTCACAATCCACCTGGTAGATGCCTGTTTGTAATTTTGGTGACTGTTCCGGTTTTGTTGTAAATTCATCACATCGTTTCTTTATTAACTGCTGATTTGCAGATGACATTCATCATACCGTTTCTAATTACCGCGCACTATCCATCGTAAATTCATCGCACGCATCGGCTTTGACTACCGATAGATTTTACGATTTCCGATGGATCGGTAGTGGGGGGTCTAACGAAATGATTTTATGTTATATTTTTGATATTTGATTTGTTTCATGCTTGCAAAGAAAACGAAATGCATGATTCAAATAAGAAAACATTATATCTCGTTCACAACGGAAAGGAGATGGTTATAGATGTAGATGATTTTTATTACCATTATGACTTCCATATCAGATTCTTCATTGTTTGATGAAGAATCTGATGATTGCAATAGAGCGACGATTCTTTTAACTATAAAACTTTCCATGTCTGTTAACTGGTGGTTAACTGTCAGTTGATATTTAAGGTTAGGAGATTCATCGCACTTTTCAGCAATCCATTTCTTTATTCGGTCGCAACGGCTATCCATTGGATCCAACAGTTATTCATCGTGACGCCATTTTCAATTTGTGATGGAATTCAGCTCATAAATAGTTGTTGAATAAAGAAACTCGCCCAATGTTGAAGGAAAATTGTGTAATCCAATATTTTTAAAATAAAAAATTGTTTCTATTATGGTAATCCTTAATGCTTGAAAATTAATTTTCATTTTCATAAAATATTTTTAAAATTGTATCAGTCGGGGATTCGTAATTTTATTCATAATTCACGCACCTCCCCAAGGAACTTAAAAAATTTTCTTGTATACCTTACTCGTTTTGATCTCTAACAGAATATTAGATCTCATTGCTACGAAAGTATGCATTATTTCCTAAATAGAATGAGACTGAACGATAACATCTATCATATTGGAAATTCTAAAACTTTCTTTCAAAAGGTTGATTTATTAACGTTATTATTTACTTGCATTAACTTCTGATCCATAATAACTTTTATCAGATAGGTACTACATGTTCCCTGTATTAGTGTTTTCAAGCACGTAAAAATTATGTAAATTCCCAAGTGATAAAATGATATGAATATAGTTGCCATTCTAGTTATTTGACGTACTCTATCTTCTTTCAAAATCAGCAACAAGTACATTGTGTGCTACAGCGTATTTTACATTTGACATGCACGACAATGGACTAATAATATAAATCAGCGTTTCATAAAATACGGAAATTAGCTGCCTATTTCAAAATAAACGGGAAGTTGGAATGTTATTGTTACTACTAAATTAATTAGTCACTGGAACATGAGTCAATATTTCTTTTATTAAATATACAATTTTTCACAAATTTAAAATTATTGAACAACAACTGGCAGAAGAGTTTATCTACAATAATATAGAATTATTTATTTTATAATAATTACAACAAAGATCGCAAGAATATTACTTACAAACGAAACCATAGGATCACAATAGTGCAACTTTTGGTATATCTATCTGTATGTACAGGGTGTTATGTAAGTAAGTGTTCAACGCTTAACCTATGGTAGAACTGACCCCATAGATAGTAAATCTAGCAATAATTTTTGTTTAACATTCTTCCTACAAGAAGTAGAAGCCTTTAAAACTCACCAATCAAATCATAATTCAATTTTGTAAAAAAGTAAAAATCAATGTGTTCTTTGGAAATTTATTGAATGTCAAAACTGACGTTAAACTTTTTTGCATAGATGTACATTTGATATTGTTCATTTCAATATTCTCAAAATGCCATTTACCTTTACTTACCAATCAAGAGTACCTATGCAGACATGCATATGGCTTCTTTTTACATGCATATGAAAAGCTGATTAGATTTTGGTTATAACTGATCAACCGGAAGTTCCCTTATTAGAAGTTGTTAACAGGTTTTCTTGCAAAAACTCAGTAAAATATTATTTTTTAACATTTATGTGTTTATCAGTAAAAAATAATATCTTATTGTCTGTACGGTTTGATTCAATATTCAATAGATACAGAGTTAAAGATAATATGAAGGAAAATTTAATAAATTATTTGAGTAAACGTGAAGATATAACTTAAATTAAATACAATAATAAACCTTTCTTCACAAATTATATTATATTTTCAAAATGTACATTTCGATTGCATTGCAATCATCATCAGTTGTAGTACAATAATAGAATAAATATAATATTTATAATGTCAAAATTATTTCAAAAAAAAAAGTTTTATTATTATATTTAATGAAGGTAAACGTATAATCAAACAGTATAGACAATAAGATATTCTTTCATATTGATACTCACAGAAAATGTCAAGAAATGATATTTAACTGAGTTTTTTCAAGAAAAACTATGAAAATTTTAATTGCTAGTACTTTCGGTTGACCAACCAAACTAATTAGCTCTTCATATGAATATAAAGAAGAGGAATACGAAAGAATCGTAATTTTTAGAATTGTAGTATTGGAGTAATCGTCGGAGATAAATTTGTCACACACGGACACACACACACACACACATACACACGGACACACAGGCACAGATACAAACATCGTAAAACTAGTAAAATCGTATTGCAAGGAACCTAAAACGTGCTAATTCATTCAAATGACCACCGAATTTTTTTTACCAAAGACAATACCTTCCTTACCTAAAGGTAACAGAAGGTAAGAATACTCTTATTTTAGGATTTTGTAATTGTTTGTATCATTAGCCCTAATAAATTACCTTCCACTTCAGTTTACTAGCTGTTATTTTGCACTTCACGGGCTGATGTACTCCTGTTCTGTATGTTTGCTATATCTCAGCGCGACATTTTCATTCCGGAACGGTTGTTCGTCGCTCCAGAGGGATGAATTTATCGGCTAACTGTATAGCTAAGAAGCTCTCGTGATGAAGTGATGAACTTAATGAGCCAATTCTCTGTGCTTTGTTTGTTTTCTACGTTCTATGGCTCTATGAAGCAAATCAACCGATTTGAATTGTTCTATTTTGATTGCAGAGATATAAATCTTGAGTTACAGATGAGAGATGAATAATGTTTTGCTAGTAGAAATTAAATTTCTAAAGTCATGTATTTAATTGGACAGTACTTTTACTAAATGATTAGTTACTGATAATATAAATGTAATTTAGCCTATCTTATCTAACCTAACCAGAACCTAACAAAATCTAACCTGGACATAATATTGATATATTAACTTATCACTTACTTTTCAAAATACTAATCTTTAATATAAAAAATCCTGATCTATTAAATATAAACTTATATTAAATACTTGTGTATCTCTTATATATTTATATATATATATATATATATATATATATATATATATATATGGCGTGTTTATTTTTAAGTGGCTACCATTGCAATTTCAAAAACTATATGAGATACGAAGTTCGTTAAATTAGCAAAGAATCTCTATTTTACATGATAATACAGTTATTCGTTCTTAGTTAATTATAAAAATCCGGATAAAATTAAAACAACCAGTTACTCTGATATTCAGAGAAGAACAAATTATTTTAGAATTCTTGTCAAAGATATATTCACTTTTTATCTAGAAAGCTGTGTATTAAAATGAGTTTTATTTTACAAAGTATTACTCCTATTTATCATGTACATATATACATCTCTTCTGCAAGATATACTCGTACCTATTAATTTAAAATATCATGCTTTTAACCCACTGAACAAGTCAAATGGCATGTAGGGTGTCATATTTGATAATAGATAGCAATCACCAAATGTGTCAGAACAAATGTATGTGAATCTGAAAGAATATATTTTTTCGTCAGGAACTTAACAGCTTTTTTACTTTTTTTTAATATAAAATATGGACATCTATTTAAAATTTGTCAAACATGGAATGTTAACTCGTTTGAATTTTTTCTTGCTTTTGTTTATAAATCATTATTGTACAAAAAATATTAATATTTTTCGGCAGTTTTATTATAATTTATGTAATCTTCTTTAGCATTGAGATCTGTGATAGTGTACTACAAAATGTTTATAGATTCTGGACATTTTTATTTGACCTGTCAAAATGTCAAGGACATTTTAACGGTAGGGAAGTTACATTTTTTTAACTAGCCGGGAAGATAAAGTAAACATTGATTCTTTTTCCAACTGTTGGAAAGCGCGTATTATCAATTGTGAATAAACATTTTTACATCTGTTTTAAATTACAAGATCTAATATATTTACTTACATGTTCATTTGAATTACAATAAACGATTTAATCCTAAAATTTCTAATATATATATATATATATATATATATATATATATATATATATATATATATATATATATATTAATATTCGTGAGCAATTAACAGTTCACCAAAACAGTAATGCCAACTGTCTTTTTCTGCGCTTAAAATGTATTGTTTTTTTATTTACTAAGTATTTTCAAAATTTGTACCTTTATATTTATTTTATTTATGTACCTACTAAGTAAGTGACAGAAATATTTTATTTCAGACTAATAACGTCTATAACTCGTTGCTCATAGTAGTTTTTTGCCTTCCGTCACCTTTAAGTAAGGAAGGTATTGTGTTTGGTCAAAAAATTTGGTGGTGAATTTTTAATGAATAAACACGTTTTAGTGTCCCTCGAATACAATTTTACTAATTTTATGATGATGTCTGTATACGTGTGTGTGTGACAAAAAAAATTTTCGATAACACCTAAAATTCCTCTTCTTTATATCCATATGAAGAGCTAATTAGATTTTGGTTATAATTGGTTAACAGGAAGTTAGTTCTTAACAATTTTTCTTGGAAAAACGCTGTAAAATATCATTTTTTGATAATTGATGTGATTATAAATATCCAGTAGATACAGAGTTAAAGAATTATAAAGAGATTAACTTTCATTAATCAATCAGTTTTGCTATAATCATTGAAAACGCTGAAACGTTCAAATAATTCTAATTGATAGTTGTCAGCTTCAAGTGCAAATTACATAGTCTATGTTCGTCTTATATTTGTAGAAAATAATATATGTTCGTGTTACAATATTACTGGATATATAGAATCTTTTCCAAAGAACTTTTAATATGGGATATTTGTACAAAATACATAGAGTTGACGGAAGGTAATGTGCTGGCCACATCAAATTTTTTAAAACAAATCCATTATAGTAAATTGCATGTACTAAAAGAATGTCATCCTATTTTCTTTTTTTTTATTATTATTTAACATCTGAAAACATTTCGAAACTGCACTCGTCTGGTTATCTGGATAAAACTTCTCTCGTTGCGAATAAATAGTACAAATAACCCAGCCCCCTAGTTGAAACTGTGGCAGTTGTTGCTGGTAAGTAGAGCTATTAGCCGTTGTCGCTATCGTAATCATTGCACTGTCTGCAACTGAACGCTGCTCCTATGTTCGCACACAATTTGCCATTAGCACAAAATGAAAACCGGAAGTTCATACAAAATTCAATTTCCCATGCTAAGCGGATTCATCTGGAGGATTTCGAATTGCGATAGAACAGCGATGCAATCTATGAAGAATTATTTTTATTTCTAATTGGATATTAGAAATAGTAGTTAAAAAATTATAAACTGGTCATTATTAGTTTCCGCAATTTTAAATATTGCAAAACGTAATCGAATTTTTACAATAATGACAGATGTCTCTGCCCTGATTTTGGTTTATATAAATTAGTTTTAAATATAGAAAATGTTAAAATAAAAAAATAAATTATGTAGATAGTACTTTTTTACATGAACTTCATTATAGTAAAGATGATTTTTTTCTAAATGCCTGTAAACGTCCAGTGTTTTTTTGATTATTTTACCGCATAGTTAGACAAGTTACAACACAGTAAGCGTAAAAAGTAGGTTACACTTGCTGTATCTACAATGGGCTACTTGCGTGGTACTGAAAATCCGATTTCTATCACTATATACGTAATGTTATGTTGAAAACATATATAAAAATATAAATTTTATTTTAAAAAAGTTATTTGTTTTTTAGTAAATTAAGAAAGAAAATTTTCTGTGGCGTCATTATATTTAACTGAAGAAGAGGACCATGTTGAAGAATGTAACTTATAGATGGCATTGCGTACGAAAAAGTTTTAATTTGAATTTGACATTTTTCTCTCTCTGGGCTCTCAAATATATTAATTACTTCAAAAATAAATACATATGTAGTTACATGTAATTTAAAATATCGATACGAAAGAGGAAAAACTAAAATACTAACCTCCAAACTATTGTTGAAACGTCAAAAAGGAGGTCTACATTACCCGTACAAACAAACGCTATGGCTTTACGACCACTCATTGGTGCGGCGTAATTCTACGTCATACATGGCGGTAATTCAAATAATCAAATTTCATTATTTTTTTCTGGCTAATTAATAAAAATTTGGTCAAAAGAAAAAATAGGGGTAGCAAGTTTTTACCTGCTCTTCAAAAACATGAAATAAAAAAAAGGTACGCAAGTAGCCCATTGTAAAGTTCGCATTACACTTCAGGAGGACAAAAATGTAATTTTACTGTCTTGTATACTATATACATCTGTAGTCAAAGAAAATGTATAAATAAATAAATACAAATAGAGTTTTAAATTACAATCAGAATTTTGCCATTTTCAATTTGAAAGGAAAGTATAGTCTGGACGATAATACTTGGCGAGCTGAAGTAATAAAGGATTTCTCTGTCGTTACGGTAAAGGTATAAAAACCATAGGCGCGCCGGAAAAAAATCAATTTAAGAAAATAATTTATTTTTACATTTAAAAAAAATAATACAATGTTAAGTACGAAATACAAATAAAAAAAAATAAAAAAAAATACATAATATGTATTAATATTATTCGTATAATAATCACATTGCATAATTTATAAAAGGGTTTTTCTTGTAATTTGTGTTTAAATCTTAGTCTTAGGTTTAGATTATAATTACGAGCATATTTTAGCTTATATTATAATGTACATTACAAGTTTACTACTAGCTACAAAATATAAATATTTGTCAATACGTTTACTTTACTAACATGTTATATGTAATATCTGAAATAAATATTCAAAAAATTTAATCATTTGTAGATTTCTTATTGCCAGTAAGAAAATTTATGCACGCCTATGTGCAAAGAGAACTGCTTGAATATAAGTGTCATAAATCGTACGGTTCGGAATGTTTTTCTATTGTGTTAGGCCATAAAAGGTCGTAAAATCACTATTTTACTTTTAACGCAGTGCGGTATCTAAGAAAAAGTATATATTTAACATACCGCATCGTAGGAATTGTGAATCGACCTGCATTCCTAAAGCTTGCCAAGATAAATCGTCCAATTGTTTTTATTTATTACATTTATCCGTTGTACAGATCTCGTTATATACAACATGACCATTTTAAGTAACAATAACACTTTTTTATTACAGCTGTTTTATAAACCAAGTTGCTCTATTTTCTTTCTGTGAAAACAAATTTTTATAAACGTTGCAATGGTAATAAACATGAAAAGAAATAAATCCCTCTCTTTTCAGCGTTTAGTGCCTAGCAACTTATATATAAAAGGTAACAATTTTTCTACGTAGGGATGAAAGAATCCCTCGGGATATTTGTGTTTACTGAAATGTTTCCAGAAGAGCAAGAATAAATCTTTAAACCAACATGAAAACTTTGCTAGCCAACTGTGTGTTCCTCTTTAACTTGTAAAATATTTAAATGATGGGTTTGTATTATAAATTTTGTGGCATGTCTTACTCCGAGAAGGTATAAAAAAATATATTGCCACGTAAAATTTCCCTACCATCTTAATTTAATTACGCAAGTGAAATCCTAGGTATAGAATTTCAGGACCCAAAGGAATTATCCTTATCTTTATTAAAATAATTAAATTTAAATTAAAAAATTTGTTGTGGCCAACACAAGACCTCTCACCATTTCCATTTTATGTTATAAAAGTATTGTATTGCACTTCGCTATCGAACCGTCGTTTTATAACAAAAAAATTACAGAACTTTACCCAAATACTGTTTCTTATTGTATTTAAGATGGATCTGGATATGTTATTTTTAGCATGAATCCAATACCTCTCTTAGCGAGAAATAAAAAACACTGGAAATAAATTATCTTTTTGTATTTTGCTATAAAAAGCTATCGATTACAATTGCGTGTTGTATGACAATAAAAATGTTACAAGGAGTGAATTTCAATTTATTTTATGTACTGGAAAATAGTTTTAAATATTAATAACATTTGTTTCCAAGTTTCTAATGGTTTCTTTTATAAAATAATGCCTTTAATAATGACTATATCATGTAAATGTTTATGCTTAGTAATAATGAAGTAGAAATTTAATTTTATATTTTATTTATCATATTAATATGTTATAAAAAAAGCGGATACAATTTTTAATATCCCATAAAAATTAACATGCATATCTTTATTTACATGTTTATAAAATATGCATAATGCTTGTATTTATTTTGTATTTTTGTCATGTCGTGTTTGGTATCAAATGAAAGGTATCGTCGAGGGCTGCTATGCAGAAATGTCAAAAATATGACAGCTCGATCGGCTTTTGTTATTTGCTTAAAGTTGTCAGAACCATGTCGTGTTTGGTGGGCAGGTTGGGTGGGCAGGTTGCGTGGGTATTTTGGGTGGGCAGGTTGCGTGGGCAGTTTGGGTGGGCAGGTTCCGTGGGCATTTTGGGTGGGCAGTTTGGGTGGGCAGGTTGCGTGGGCTGTTTGGGTGGGAATATTGCGTGGGCAGGTTGCGTGAGCAGTTTGGGTGGGCAGGTTGCGTGGGTTGTTTGAGTGGGCGGGAAAAAAATATTTTAAAAGACTCTTAGCGTTAGCACTTTGCGTTTAAATTGTTCCTAGACGGATTGGACGTACGTAAAACTATCATAAAACACTATCGGCGGAGCGCTAGGGAATACTCGCTAGTTCTATAATACTAAAGACCAATTTAACTACGTATTCCTTAATCAGACATTAATGAGACGAGCTGAAAAGGTTTTGGTAACAATTGGGCGACCTAAAGTAGTAGTTTTTGACAATTTCAAAAACAAAATTAAATAAAATTTTAAGTATTTTCTTTGTACTTATGATAAAATATACTGAAACTTAAAGAACTATAATTTTTGTCCCAAATCATTGCTTCTTTTAATAATGTAACATTTTATTACACATATTCAAATAGTAAATGTGTTGACACTAACCGTTTGTTTAAAATGAAAATCTTTTCAGTTTTGAGTGAACGAGAAAATGGTCGTAAGTGGAGAAAAGAGCTACACAACAGAGCTAACAAAACTCCTAACATAATAAATTTGTTCTGACGCTTTTATTCACGGATTTGCTTGTATCCTGGTGTACATTTAAAAGTCTGTAGTAAAACAAGCGTATTAAACAGAGTGAAGGGCGTTTTAGGGGAAAGTTGCGCTAACGCTGAAACCTTGAAAAGAGAATGTGAAATATTCAGGATGTAATTTTGTGAAAGCAACCGTTAAATCAAGTAATAAATGATTAAATGTAAACAGTAAGGCTCATGAAGAGCTGAACGAAGAAGATAATTTAAACAATGAATGCAATTACTTCAGGGCTTCTTCTTCCTGATACAACCACTTTACGGGGATCTAAAGCTAAAGAGATTTCCGTACTTGCATTACATCTCTCTATTAACATGCCAGTGCTGTTTAGCAAACAAACAATTAATCTTACTTCAAAAACATAGTAAAATAGATCAAGTAGCTATTTATTTTTTTGCACCTAGTATTAAGACAAAAGTGGTATTTGGCAGTTAATAGGATGCTCATTTTTTAAAATCACAAAAAAAATCCGGGATTTATAAAAAATATTATTTTTTAAATTTATTTGTAATGTATATTTTTAAAAAAGTATTAATGTGTACCTGTAAAAAATTCAGTAATCCTTAATTTTCATAATTGCGAAATAGTGATATATAAACTCTAAACTTTTTTTAATAAATATAGAAATAATGTACACTTTATTATTTTAATAACACAAATTATAAGTGTTTTCCATAATTAATTTGATTGTTTTAGAATGGGTTTACTTTCATTACATTTGGAGAAATTATAGTAGTAAAGACTCACAAGTGACTAAATGCCAGACTTAGAGTGAAATAAAGCTTTTGCTTTGCTATTTATTTATTTTTTTTTATTTATTTGATACAATGCCCTACAGGCGAATGCCCAATTACAGGGTAAGGAAAGACTACGATAAGTACAAGATACATTCAAGTGAAATAAATTATACAGTTTTTTATGTCTTTAATATTGTTGTGAAATAAATCAATGTAAGGCTCAATAATATTGTAACTAGTAAACATAAAATGAAGAGGTGATTTAACCAAAGAGTTGGACCTGGGAGCTGGATAATAAAATGACATGTTGTTATTTCTAGATGATAATCTTGGAACTTGAAGCGGAACTTTACTTAAAATGGTTGGGCAGTCAATGAGGCAATTGATAATTTTAAATAATAAAATTACAGCATTAGTACTACGTCTCTGGTGTAGTAATTGTAAATCGAAGGAATCGACAAATACTTCTTGTGGAATATTTCTAATTGGATATGACCCTTCAGTTATATATGTAGCAGATTTTAAAAATAATCATTGAATTTTTTCAATGGATTGCTTTTGTTGGTCATAAATGGGATTCCATATTACTGAGCAGTATTCTAGATGGGGTCTTACTAAAGATAGAAATAACAACCTCAAAGTATATTTATTGAATTGTTGTGTATTTCTAAGTATAAATCCTGAGCACCTGTAAGCAGTTTTAACAACTGCGTCCGTGTGCGATGTAAATGTCAGTTTAGGATCGAATATAACACCCAAGTCTTTGAAAATGGGCGGCCTGTTCAAAATAGTAGATCCAATTGAATAATTGAAGATAATAGGCTCCGATTTTTTTGTGAATGACATGATATTACATTTTTCAATATTTAACAAAAGATTATTGTCGACACACCATTTGTGGATCATATTTAAATTATTCTGTAATTTTACGCAGTCAGCAACTGTAGAAATTCGAAGGAACAATTTTAAATCGTCTGCATACAACAAATGTTCAACATCAATATTTGTAGTGATGTCATTTATAAATATATTGAATAGCAATGGCTATACATAATAGTGTTCATTCATTCTCACTGTTCATAGCAGATAATAAAATAAATCAACAATATGAAATGTCCTTTATCCCTTACAATATTATTTTGTATAATTACCTATAAATCATTCCTTCGTCAAAGCACCTAAAAGTAAATTATTATTCCATTAGAAGACATAAGAGCTGTACGTTTTTGTATTGTTCAAAATGATCTGTCATTTTTATTTAGCTGTTTCTAAACGAAAAGGAGGAAGATGAAAATGAGGATAAATGAGAGGCATTTATTATATTGTTGGGACATGCCCTTGCAATGCAATCAGTAAATAATATATCACATTTTTCTCACTCTTGATAAAAAAAAATATCAAAATTAATCTTCGTGTTTCTCAATTGTGATACATTTCTGATAGAAAGAATTTCTTATTTTACTTCTAAAGTGATATAAATTAAATGTCACGTGCATAGAAATATATTCTCAGACCAGAAAGAAAAAATGCTATTTAAACTTTATTACGCTTTCAACATTATAATTTTTATTTTAAAAATAAACTAAAAAATTTTAACAGGGTAATCGCTTAATAGCAGATTTAGACACGTGTTTCTTCATTAAAAATAATACATATATACCTGCATCATTTTATTTTAAATTAGAGACGTTATTTTATGACACCAGTATTAAAAGTGGAAAATCATTACTAGTACTTACAGTAAAATTTTTGAAAGAAGTCCGATCAAGGCCATCTACGAATTGTATCTACGAATTAAGATTTTGTGCTGTCAAATTTAGTAGTGTCTTTTACTTAGTTTTTATGAGGGTACATAATATCTTGTGTACCTCATAAAAACTATGTAAACGACACTACTAAATCTTAATTCATATATGCAATTCGTAGATGGCCTTCTTTCAAAAATTTTACTGTACCTTGGTAATGACGAATGGAAAAACAAATCATGTGTTTGGTTTTTAGGACATTACGACAATTGCAATATTCAATGAAAATATATAACGTGATGCTTAATTTCCTCGTGTATTATTAGCATTATTGGTAAGCTTGCAGATTTCTGCAAGCTTTAACTGCCTTTAATAGCTTTTAAAATACCCTCTCAGACATATTCGCTTGTGTTTGTAAAATTGGTTTCTAATGGATTACAACGGACCGTTAATTTGATAATAGCACATTAAAGAATTACTTTATAAGAAAAAGGCAAAAACAGCATACAGTGACAGTGTCCTGTGCATTAACACACTCAACTACTCTCTCTGAATTAAATTATTTTGTTGAACATCTTCTAATATTAGGGTCACACTAGAATTCATGAGATTTGTAATGTAATTTTTTATTTTATGGAGAGAGATTCGAATAACAGGTATTTAATTAAGCAAACGAGACAGTTGAATCACACTTTTATTATTGTCAAAATCCAACTGAACATATTTATATTTATATACAAGAACTTAGAATATAATATACTATGCTATAACTTATCTTAATAAATAAGGGTGTTTGTAATGTGCGGTTGTGTATTGAATCTTCTTTCTTCTCCCAGACTTCCACGGCTTTCTCTTTCACTTCGCCCACTGGCCCACTCTTCGGTTCCTTAGGTCCTGCTTCTTCTTTTTCTGCTTCAACTACTTTTTTTATTATAATAATACTTCTTTGCTTAACATTCTTTGCGGCTAACTACAAATATTCTTCATTCTTCACTACCTCTTCTTCTCCACGATTTACAGTCGTCTATTCGTTAATTTTAACATCTACTACTGTCAATCCCACCTTTTTCCTGCGTTGTTCTCTTTTTCTTTCGTTTCCGCTAGCTTCCCTGTTCACTTACGCCGCCTGTGACACGCACACTAAACATATAAATAAATAAAATACAGATGCTGAAAAATTTTAAAAATTATAAACCATTTGTCTTATTCTCAATAATTCATGACCGTCATTAACTTTGTTGCTGCTAAATATTTGACTTTCATGATTCAAATCTCAATTTTTCTGCGAACCAAAGAAAAATCTTTAAACACGACAATTTCAAAACAATTCACGTCAAATATATTCTTATATCTTTTTAAATCAGCGAAGTATATGAATGTGCATAAAATCTGACTTGGTTCGAGTTTTATTCAGTTCATGCGTATGTTGAAAAGTAAATATCACTCGAAAAGAAAAATTCCCCGTCTTAGAAATCAATCGCTGATAAAATAAAGCTCCCAAACCTTACCCATTTGATCCGGAGACAAGTTTGATCTTGTTGCATTTTTCACCAACTGCGGTCTAGACAGATAAATGACCCTGAACCAACACCGAGTGGCTTCCGAGCAAATAAACGTGCACCCCCATCCATCTAGAGCAGCGATTGATATTTTATGGTGTAATCTGATCCTGCCAGACGGACAGGGTGTAACTTACAGTTTTACAATCTTCAGGTAAACAAATGTGCAGGCAGTAAAATGAAATGCAGTAAAATTTTGTTATGCACATAGAATCCAAAAATATTTGTTGTTCTGTTTGTGATTCGATTAATAATTTGTTTTAATACGAATTTTATATCTTTACACATTGTGATTTAATTAAAGTTGCAATTGTAATTAAGCTGTTATTTCACTTGAAATGAAATTAAAATCAAAAATTCAAATAGTTTTAAAGTAATTTGTAACATTATTGGAAATGCGCATTCATTTTAAAATATTTTCAATTTCAACTTACTTAAAACTACTATAAAATTTGTCGAAATGTTTTCTTATACTTGCAGGAAAAGTACTACAAATTAAAGTTTAATAAAAGAGTTTGTCAACATCATCTTGCCTATGGGTCAAACAAAAACATAATACTTTAATAATAATTTTGACATATTGAAACAAATGTCACTGTCAGGAAGCAATTACATTAAAATTAATAATGAAATCGTGTTAACGAGAATGTGGTAGTAATATATTTCATTCTAGTGAAATTGAAGTTTGTAAAAATAATATATATTTTCCAACATACATAAATATTAGATGTACAGGATGATCCGATTTAAGTTTGCTATATTTGTAGCACTATAAATCAAACATCTGTCAATAAGTACGTGTTTTCAGTGTCAAATACTAGTTTACAACTACAAATTTACGAAATGGATCATGTACTTTGAAGAATCTACACAGATTGTGTTTTAGGGCATCAGGGAGTTGATGCTTAAAATCTATTAAAATACAATCCAAATTTCTCAAATTTGGTATTTATTGGAGCTCTAACAGATTTTCAAGGAAAAATATAATAAAATATAATCCAAAATTTCGTATTACAAACTTTTGTATTTATTAGAGCAACGAATTAGATTTTGTTTACAAACGATCAACCGGAAGCGATACTTTACATAATGCTAATTGCTATTTTAAACATGGAATTGGCGGGAGGTCATGTGTTGGTCACATCAGTTTTTTTAAGGTTGTGTTTCTTTAATCTTTATTATACAAATCAACAATAGTAAAAAAACATTCCTGTTATTATTAAAACATAGTCTTGTTCATTAGCGTCTAACAAATTCATAGCTACGAAAAAAAAAAATGTAACCTAAAATCTGAACTGACAAGTCACGTGATAGATAGTGATTGGTCAGGTCCAGAATTTCAAAATCATCATATACCAGCTATAAAAACTCAAAATTTAATTTATTCTTACAAATATTCATTTCCTTATTTTCCTTTAAACCCCCAGATATATTAAACAATATTAAAAAATAACTGCCAATGAAAAAATATGAGATTTCGCCTCCCTCTTTTTAATATACTAATAAAATTTGAAAATTCTCTTTTTATCCCAAAATGCGGAAAGAATTAGAGATCATACAAATTCATTCTTCCTTTTATGAGGTTATGAAAGCAAAGGAAACGCCGCATAAATTATTTCCGGTTTTGAGGGAATAAATAAAAATCCCAAAGATTCTTATCACATGTATCCCTCATACAGCAGTAAAACTTTCCACCAAATTAATTCGAGCGAACCCTTTTTTATCAAATCTGAAACCATGGATATCTATCAATAAGAAGCAACTGTTTAAATTTGAATGTATTCTTTCTGGGGGTACGGAAAACTGTCGCCTTGTTAAATATTTTATGGGATTTTGTTACGCATACGAAAACCAAATCTGGCCACCGCTAGCGCCAACTGCGGCTGTTTGTGAAGCAGAATGAAATCGACTGAAAACATGGATACAGGCCGGACGAATAATACGTTTCAACTGAAATCTGGAAAAGCGGAAGAGATCCCAAGTTTGTTCAGACAAATATAATTTATTACATTACAAAACTAGTTCAAGTTTGCACTGATGGAACGGTTGAAGTACTTTGCCTAGGCCGAGCCGGGCTTTGAGGTTTGGATCGACTCGGCCCGAAAATAAAAATTACCGGCCCGACTCGAAGATCGACTCGATAAAAAAATTAACTAGCCCAGCTCGAAAATTGACTCGAAATCGGGCCGGGCCGGGCCAAAGCTCGAAATTGGGTACATCCGGCATTCCTAATGTTGATTTTTATGTTAAAGCGAAATGTTTAACTTTTTTCGTGTCAAACTTATAAAAAACCTCTACATTCTTATAACTTTCAACATTAGTTAATATAAGTAGTTAAAAAAGAGACCCTTCTAGTGTTAGTTTGTCATAAAAATTACAGATCTACGTGTATTTAACACTTTGTTTACCAAAGCCGTTCGAAAATTTAAACAACTTTTTCACAAATTTTATATAGAAAAATATAATTTACATAAGGATTTTTTATCTAACTTTGTTTCTGCTCAAAAATAGGACAGGATATCATTATGGTAGGAACAAAAATCACTTTTATTTAAGTATACGAGTAATAACAATAATAATAGCAACATCACAATATAATTCAATAATTATACAAAAATACAGTTTTATATTTTTGAAATAATTCTACATTTTTATTTTATACAATATAATAAATATTTGGTCATACTGTGCGAATAGCTCCAAAAATATATTTCGCTTGTCATAAAGTGTGGTTGGTGTGACGTGTAGACAACCTCCAATATAGTACACCATGGGCAACGTTCTGCTTGTACAGAGCGGCTAATAGTCTACATAACTGGCGACCAAACTGGACATAAAGTCCCTCACGGTCAAAAACAGAAATATTTGGAAGAAAATCACATTGGAAAAGTGAACTAGCATAACTGGTTATTTTCTTCAGATATAGGTAGAATTATAAAAATCACATGCATATATTGTATTATAACATATTTATATTTCTGTAGCCATACGTAAATAAAACAATATAATTATTATGCTTTAATGAATAACCTTGAGTTCTTGAAGTAAAATAATATATTTTTATTTATTAATATGTGAAATTTGTTGTAATTAAATCATTTTGATCCTTTTTAACTTCATCCATTTTCATTAAAATATTAAGGAAACTGTGCATTTGATTGAACTAAAAGATTTTTCGGGCCGGCCCGAAAAGCTCGAATTTTCGGGCCGAGCCAAAATCAAAAGTCCGACTCGCCTCGATTTTTGAAAATGATTAGCCCGATTCGGCCCGATAAAAAATATCTTCAGCCCGGCTCGATGATCGACCCGAAATCGAGGTGGGCTTCGGGCCGGGCCGGGCCAAAGCTCGTAATCGAGTGCATCTCTAACTTTGCCGTAAAATTGAGGAAACGAATAAAAAAAATACTCGTTGATATATGTCATCTTTATAATTATTTATTTTATTAAAAGCAGGCTTTATGGAAAACAACAAAAATTATGTGAAGTATGAACGAAGTCTGGTTTCTCCAATTTAAATTCAGGTAAAATCTATTTATAGTGAACCACCATCTATTCCATTTCTAATTGAAGTATAGATAATTTTTATAGTTCACGATAAAAAAAACAACAGTAGAATGTAACAGAGACTACAATTCAGCCCCAATAAATAATTTCTTATATTCTACACGACATAAAGTTTGAAATAAAAATTTTACTCAATAACAGCAATTTTTACTTTTAGAATACAATTGTGTATCAGCACCAAATATCAAAATCTATATTTCTTGAACATAAAAGTTTCAATGTATTTCTTTGTCAACAATAGGTGATTTCTTTAAAATTACATAGAAGGAAATTTTAACTTCACAGTTCGAACTTAAAATTATCCTTTTCGTACCCGAAGAAAACTACTACGTGTACGTGACTTGAACTAATTTACATTTATTGCTCTTATTTTTTGTACTATAATTTCTGTTTCTATTAATAAATATTAATAATAATAATATTAATATTGATATGGGGTCCCGTGGGCGTGTTTCTGAGTGTCTGATCGCGAACTCGGGGAACAGGGTTCTATCCTAACTGGAGCCAAATATTTCGAATTTTAAATAGCACAAAAATGACCCCTGTGGTGCACTCTCCACGCTAGCAATAAGTGCCCGTGAGGTGACGCCTGGTAAGCGCCTCCACGGTACATATATGTCATCATCTTTACCAATATCTGCGATAAAGCAGATTGTGGCACACTCAGAAATGGGTAATATGCCGTGATGATATATGTATTTATATTTATTTATTAATAAATATAAAAGATTAATAATACATCACGTTATTAAGCACTAAGTCTCCGTAATTATTTTTTATTTTTCTGTAGTACATTTCTGACACTTTTTTATTATGTAACCTACTATTGTTTCTATGTATGTAAATTGTGAAAACCTATTATTGGTCATTTTTGACTGATGGTTTTCCTATTTTCCAAATAAATAAATAACTTCATATCTACGGAAACCATTGTGAAGAAAGCCTCAAGTACCGTATGTATTTATCACAAAAACGATTTGTTCTTGCTGGAAATTGTAATTACTATAAAAACCTTCCATTATCATAGTAATTAAGATAAGAGCGTATAGCTTAATAGTGCTAGCAAAACTAAAGTAATTTATAGAGATCATTTATCAGATTGTGAACTCCTGTGAACAATGTAAATTTAATTGCAGTTATTGAACTAAAAAGCGTATTCTTACCTACAAACCTGCTTGTTATTAAATAATTAAGAATCTCCATCAATAGGTAAAGTAGGACCTAATGATATTTTATTTTGCAACTTTCAATTGGATTTAATCCCAATAATACAAACATAAATGCCATAGGGGGATTCGAACCCGAGACCCCCAGTGTGCTCACGAGCGTGAATGAAATAAATAAATTTGTCATCATGGGTTATGACCGATTTGTTGATATTTCAATCGGCTTTTATTCTCAAATTTCGAAATATGACGATGTACATATCTGTACCGTTTTTATAGACTTTAACAGGCCGATTCAACAAAAGAATTAGCCGCTAATTCCACTTTTAGTTCCATTTTTAACTCTTTTTCCCAATTCTCGAAAAGAATTGGCAGCTAATCCGAATTAGCGCTAGTTCCAGTTTCCAATCTGCCTGCAAAAGTTTTCATGAAGGAAATACTTACCACAAGGATTATTTTTGTGCTTTTTAAAAATTGGAAATACTTTTCAAGTTTGACCTCTATCGAAATCGAAACTAGACCATTCAAACCACAATCTGTCACTTTACCTGCTCAGTCATATGACCGAATAAGACATCTATGTCAAACTGAAAATTACAATTTTCTAGCGATGGCATAATAAAGTCATTCGGGAAAGTAGTTTCGATCAACCTTAAATTCAAAATAAAATCAAGGAATCTCGTCTTCTCTGTTCGAACACGTCAGCAAGTTGACCTTGTCACAATAATCTGAATCATGCACCAAGGTGGAAATTGAGATTGGAATATTCTACTGTAATGAAATCCAAAGCAAAGAAATGAAATCCAAAGCAAAGAAGTAATTAATACTGAACATACATTACAGCATTAGGTCTTCTATTACGACGATTTTTATTGAGACTAATGTCTATATTCAAAAACACTCGTGAAATTTCAAAACGGCTCGTTATAATTTTTGACAAATAGAATCAAACTTGACAAATAAGATTTTGATTTTTCTTTCAATGTCGACTGTTTTTATTGGATAAATTCCAACGACTAGTTTTTAACCAATCATGATGCAAAACATTTGAAAATTCAACCAATGAGAACAGTATTATACTGACTATTTCACTCATACATTTATAAACCAATCCCAAATCAGGATTGTACCTAGTTATCAAGTTTCATTTTGACAAAACAATCTCACAAAAAAAAAATTCGCACCCTTTAAGCCAATAAGATGCTGTACTTTTACAAGTAAGTGAGTTTTGATAAGTGAAATTTTTTTAACGTTTTAAGCGTTTTAAGAGTGCCTAGGAAATATTGTTCATATACCTGTCAAAGTCCTGTCCGCTTATTTTTATTTTTGAAATAGTCATCCGAATACCATTCGTGATTAAATTTTATCCTGGCAAAATTTTCAGATTGTTACTCGAGCCTTTTGCTAATTTATCTCGTGACATTGATCAAAAATCACTCAATAAATTGCTAGGCAATCGGCTCTCGTAACAATCTGAAAATTTTTCTGTCAAAAATTCACCACTTATGTTATTATATATGATAAAACCCCGTTACTCCGATAATTTTCCGCTACCAAGTAAATAAACGGTTGTTAGTAGTTATAACTGTCAGTGTGGCAATAATTAATGTGTCAAGTTTCATTTTGGGTTGTCTTTGGAATTTATCTCACCAAATACCACACGACGTCTCAGTTTTTCTCAGATAAACTTTTATTTTTAAACACTCATATTTTTGCTTTTAAGCAAAATCACTCAAGCAAACTGACATTAGGTAAAACCCCTTCTCCTTCGGAGTCGGGATTTACCATGCAGTTTGCTTTCGTGTTCGTTGTCAAGCAAAAAAAAATCGTGCAAAATAAAAATTTATCGATAAAATCAGGAGGTTTGGTGATATTACTTCTGATAAATATTATAACGAAAGTTTATGAATACGGGCATAAGTTCAATCATGTATATATATATTCTTTAATTTAAACACAAGGTACAAAGTTCCCTTCTCTTTGTGACACTGAATACCCGTCGTATTTATTGTCGTTGGCTAAGCTTCGTTAATTTGTAGTTGTCACGAACAATTCGGTGCTCAGTTCTGGGAAATTGATATCGATTAATTGGTCATTTCTTACTGTAAGCATCCCATTTATAACACAATATCTCGAAAACCGCAGCATTATTTGTTCTCGGTAATTATTGCTCGATCGAACGACGAACGGAAGTTGTTCATCATTTTCTATTTAATTGATTAAATACAATAATTAATGTTTCTAGAAAGGCGAATGCAATGAATAGTTTATTGTTTTATTGATTGCAATAATCGCAGCAAGTCTAAGACTGTGTCCGATGTTGCATTTTTATCACCCTAATATCTAAATCCTAAATTTATATGCCCTAAATCTAGTGACTATTTAGGATTTTAGGAATTAGATTTTAGCGTTTTGCAGGATGCAGGAGCACACTTTGCCTTGAAGTTTAGGCGTACTAATTAAATAAATCATATTCGTTGCTATAATTTGTGCAAAATGTCAAATTTACTGTCAAAGAATAGCTTCTTAGCTTCTATTTTATGAAATATAATATTAATATTTAATCTGAAGCATCAAATTAATTCGAATTGTATAATAAGTTTTTGGTATTCTAAAGTGTTGCCATACAAACCAATGGATGTCATTAGTGTGCCATTCGGAGTTGCATTTATGTGAAGAAGACCTAAAGCCTAAAATCTAAATGTCAAAATAAGGCATCGGACACAGCGAAAGAATAGCTTCTTAGCTTCTATTTTATGAAATATAATGTTAACATTTATTCTCAAGCATCATTGAATCGAATTGTATAATTCATTTTTGTTGTTCTCAAGTGTTGCCATACAAACCAATGGATATCACTAAAGTACCATTCGGAGTTGTATTTTTGTGAAGAAGACCTAAATCCTAAATACTAAATACCAAAATGCGACTTCGGACACAACCTAAGGCACTTTTATCACCCTAATATCTAAATCCTAAATTTATATGCCATAAATGCTTATTCAGGATTTTAGGAATTAGATTTTAGGGTTTTGCAGGAGCACATTGTGTCTTGAAGTTGACGCGCATTAATTAAATAAATCAAGTTCGTTCAAAATGTCAAAATTACTGTCAAAGAATAGCTTCTTATTTTCTTTCTTATGAAATATATTAATAATTATTCTAAAGCATCAAATTAAATCGATTTTTAAATTAATTTTTGTTGTTCTAAAGTGTTGCCATACAAACCAATGGTAGTCGTTAGTGTGCCATTCGGAGTTATATTTATGTAAAGAATATCTAAATCCTAAATATTAAATGCCAGAATGCAACATCGGACACAGCCTTTATAGCGCAGTATAAAATAATTTTCTTCTGCGTTCTACATAGGTATTATCTACATATATCTTATAATTATGCACTAAATTAAAAAATAACTGTGCTTTAATGAATTCATATGATTATTTCAATTTATTCAGGGAAATATATCTATTCTTATTGTTGGAAGTAATGGTTAAATGATTCTTTCTTTTTGTATCTTTTACATATATTGTACTCGTACATAGTTATTATATCTGTATATAAGTTCTAATTATGCTCTAAATTACAAACTATTTCATCGTTAAAATACATTTATTTATGTATTCTTATTGTCGATTTTACATGAATTTTAAATATCCAATCCAATAAAAACATATACTTCTATTGACATTATAGGTTATTTCGCTGAGAAAAAAATGCGATATACAGATTCATACGAACCAAAAATAAAAGTTCTAATTTTTTCTAATAACTCAATTTGTGAATTAGTAAATACAAATTAATTTTCTTCTCAATCAATGAGGTTGCCTGTCGTAATTTGTTGGTATTATTTGGTAGTAGTATAATAAATATTAATTGCAATAAAAACATTACAGTAAATTTGCGCAAAGAATACACCCGAACACAACTTTTAAATCGAATAACCTTCACTACAACTTGTACCAAGTTCTCCAATATATCTTTAGGTCATTGAATCTGGTTGGCAAAGAGCCATCTCTAAGAGTTGAAGGTCTGAAAATCTGAATATAAAATCTAGGGATATGAAACTTAAATGTAATTTTTAATATATAGCCAAGTCAAGTATCATATAAGGAACAAAGTTAATTATGTCCTAAATTTTATTAATTTTATAAGAAGTTTAGGATTTAAATGTCAAACTGATAACTACTATAAAGTTTAACAATTTTATAGAAATGAAATAAAACATTGAACAAACCCTACTTATACCATATTACATATGAAGGATTTACTACTAAGAATTTTTATTTTTGAAAAACAATATTTAATGATTCCATAATATTTCTTAATCTTTCAATAAACGGACATCATCTCTTAAACTATAAATGCAACTTGCTAACTCTAAAATTCATGTTTTATCTATATTAGATACTTGAGCTAAATATACTATGTAATTTTTCAAGATTAAGTGTTTACTTTGTGGCCAACACAAAACCTCCCGCTATTTAATTTTTACATACATACATACATAACATCACGCGTTTCCCACTGAGTGGGTTAGCAAAAAACCCGGAAACAATAGTAACAATAAGAAAAGGGATAAGAGTAAGAGCTCAGCTGACTCACTCTTTAACAACATTCTTCTTTCGCCTTTATCATAGCATTCATACATAAGAACATATTAAAGTGACCGATTTTCGACAGCGAATAACCGCATCCGGACCACAATAATAGTTACGCCATAATCATCCTTCGCCACACATTCCTATCCATTTTTATTAATTTAAATACATACTTACGTATTTACTAACGCTGCAAACTGTTCCATTGCATAAAACTATTGATTTATTTACTATTTTCTTTTCAAAATGACACTATTATTAATTTGAAGTGATTAGTTTTTTGACAGTGACATTTACTGTCAGTTACATTCATTTGAAATATGAACTGTGTAACAAAGGAATTGTGTTTATCTTAGGCTTCGGGACTAATAAAAAAAAATATTTTTAAATTTATCTGCAAAATATATAGAACAAGTATTAATGTATTCCTGTAGAAAATTCAATAATCTTTAATTTTTATAAGATATAAAATGCGAAAAAATGGCATTTAATGATATTTTTTGAAGAAAAACCATTATGAGCTTCAGGTAAAGCGCCATTTCTGGTTATCCGATTTACACCAAAATCTAATGGCTTCTTTTCATATTAGAATAGGATAGAAATACAAGGTTTCAGAATTTTTTGAATGATAGTATTTGAGTTAGAGCGAAGACAAAATCCATACACATACACACACACACACACACACACATACATACACACATACAGACATCATCGTGAAAATTTTGAAATTGGATTCTAGAGACCTTAAAACGTGGTCATTTACTAAAATCTCGATATGAGATTTTTAGCACGATCCCTATACCTCCCTTACCAAGGGTAGCGGGAGGTAAAAATGATAATTAAGTTTTTTAATGTAAACTATCTCCTTTCTCATAAAAGCTTTATTGTCTCTGAAAAATATGTCACCCGGCCTTTTTCGTTCAGCCTAAATAATTCTTTCGTACATAGTTTACATGCGTATCGGTGGAACTATAATTATAAATACTTAATTAATAATAAAATGAGAAATATTAAATGTACTTCCCAGAAAAAGCCTTCAGTAAAATTTTTGGTTTTTTGACACTGACATTTATCTGTTTAGTACAAACATTTTAATTTTTCCACTATCATATTTTTACTGTACTTATAAAAAATATTTTTTATTAGTATCACAAGAAAATATAATGCATTACTTATAATTATTTGAGTATACGTGAAGATATATAATTTAAATCAAATATAATAATAAAATACATACGAAATGTACATATTGAAAATAAAAAATAATTTGTGAAGAAAGGTATGCATTACTATTATAATATCAAGGTTTTAATTATTTTTAAACAATTATTGTCAATTATTTTCTCTTTATATAATTGCAGAGTCGTCTTTAAATACCTTCGCGGTGACTTCTGATTAATATCTTTTGTGACACGAAAAAAAAAACAAAGTAAAATTGTTTAATTCTGTGGAATGAAAAAAAGGAAAAGTTAAATTAAATAAAAACTTGAAAATGAAATCGTCTGTTAAATTATATAATGTCCCATTTACTTTACAAAAAATATATATTTAAAAGCAGCTATACAATAATAAAAATATCCTTAACACTAAAAAATTTCCGCATATTTTCTCATTTCAACAAATCCAATTTGAGTTAGTAAAAGAACGCATTCTTACTTATATTCGGTTGAAGAATCGGTTCGTTAAATGGTTTAGAAATTCATCCGTAAGTTTGTTCCTCGGCAGATGTCAGAACATCGGAGATAAAACTGAAACAAAGAACTTAATGACCCGAAAGAATGGCCTGAAATTTGATTGCACAGCTTGTGGCTTCAGTTGAGAGCTGAAACTGAAACTGAAATTGATGCTGGAGTCGAGAGTCTTCCACTCTGTCAGCATCGATGAGTCCCACTAATTACAGCACAATTTCACGGCCGCCCGTGATATCAATATTGACTAGTTCATTAACAACTGATTCTATTTAATTATGCGATATTTAGGGTAATGTCAGTTGAAATGTAGTTCGGTAATAGGGCTGTTGCAAGAAATTTTATTATATTACAAAATAATTTATTATTGTACATCACTTTGCCTCTGCGTCAAACAAAAACAATACTTTAATAACAAATTTGACACATTTAAACAAATGTCACTGTCACGAAGCAATTTTCATTCAAATTAATAATGAAACCGTGTTAAGAAGAATTTAGTAGTTTCAATATGATTCTAATGAAATTAAGGTTTGTAAAAATAATATATTTTCCATCATACATAAATATTAGATATACAAGATAATTCGATTAAGTTTGATGTTTGCAGCATTATATATCAAACAGCTCTCAATAAGAACGTGATTTCAAAGTGTCAAATAATAGTTTGCAACTACACATTTACGAAATGGATAAGGTACGGCAAAGAATTTACACAGATTACGTTTTAGAGCATAAGGAAGTTGATGATGTTTTTGACAATAATGTGTGTGACGATTTTTCCTTAAAATATATTAATGATCCAAAACTTCGCAAAGTTGGTATTTAATACTCTTATATAATTTGAAACAACATATTAGATTTTGACTATATATGATAAACCGGATGTAGTACTTAATTTCAAGCTTTAACAGATTTTTCAGGAAAAACATAATAAAATATAATCAAAAATTTCGTGTTACAAACCGTTCTATTTGTGGGAACAACAAAGTAGATTTTGTTTACAAACGATCAATCGGAAGTGAAACTTTACTTAAAGCTCATTGCTATTTTAAACATGGAATTGGCGGGAGGTCATGTGCTGGCCACATCAGATTTTTTTGCAATATCTTTGAGATTGGGAATGTTTTTTCAGTAAATTTCCTGGTCTATTTGTTATATGCACATAAATTTTTAATTATAACGTACCTTAATTCACTTCTGTACTTATCGCATTATATCTAAAATCTTTAAAATTTAAACATTTCAAATTTCAATTTCAGTAAAGAATTCAGGAATGATTTATGAAATTTGTGTAGCTTCCAATTTTCATTCCTGCATTTCGATAAGAGCGTGCAATGATTTATAGATGGACTCAACGTCTGAAATCTTCTCAGAAGCGATCACTACACAAAGAAAACTCGGCAAACATTCCTCGATAAACGAAACAATATATTAAAAATAAAAGAAATATATGAAATAATGTTATGGCTGTACGTATGTAAAATGTCAATAGAATGATAAAAAGAATATAAATAGATTTTCAAACAGTAAACACATTACCAGAGAATAAAATATTCATGAAAGAATAATATTCATGAACGCAGTTCTCGTGTTGAATTAGTTCAAGTGTACCTATCGTGTTCTGCCAAAAAGAGAAAAATAATACATACAGAAACATATTTAATTAAATTCTTTTAATTCAATTTTCCTTCAACAAATACCAGACTTTCATTTCATAAATGCTGTAATTTTATACACAATTAGTTTTTCCACATACTCCAACAGTTTTTGCAGTATTTGTTCATTACTTTTATTTCCGTTATTATTTTGATTATTAAACCTAAGTACGTACTACAAAAAGAGTAATAAATAAAATTTGTATTTATTTAAAAAATGTATTATAACGTTTTTACGACTGATATTAAATAAAATTACCATCAACGATTTCCATTTCCTAATCTTTATGTAAAAATGTAGAAGTGTAAAAAAAAGATAATTACATTTTAAACAAACAAAACTAATTAAATTCTTTAATTGTCTTAGCCATATATTATATTAAATTTACATAATTTGTAAATTTCATTACAGTAGAACTCTTAACCAGACTCCATCGGCAAACCAAGAACCAGGGATTCAAATCCGAACCCGAACCGAATCAAAACCCGCTTCAAATCGTAACATTTTAGCGAACCCAAACCCCGAACCGAACCTCAAATATATTTTTCAGTTTAACATTTTTACAATGATGTCTGTGGGTATGTGTGTGTGTATGTGTGTGTGTGTGTATGTGTGGATCGTGCGGATACGATTACTCAAATACTATCAATCAGAAAATTTTGAAATTTTGTATACCCACTCTATACTAATGTGGGAAGAGCTCATTAATTTTTAGTGTATATTGGATAACCGGAAGTATCACTTATACAGGCTTTTAACAGTTTTTCTTGTAAAAAAAATCATTGAATAATTTTTCAGCAACTTTTACTAATAAAAATTAAATATAATGGTACAATCATCAATTCTACGATAATAGCATTTAGTAAATAACTTTAAATATAATGGGCCGAATTCAGCACTCTTCATTAGTGTAGCGACCGTCTCTAGTAACTATGGAAACAGTATGCATCTTTTTTCTTATTAATGCGTCAATGTATATGTCTCTCTTTATTTTATTTTTAGAAAGGCTTCATTAGTTAAAAAAGAGTGCTGAATTCGACCCAATATATATATATATATATATATATATATATATATATATATATATATATATATATATATATATATATAAATATAAAAATAATTTATATTTGTACATCATCTTGCCTATGCGTCAAACAAAAACATAATATTTTAATTACAATTTTGACATATTTAAACAAATGTCACTGTCAGGAAGCAGTTACATTAAAATTAATTTTGAAACCATGTTAAGGAGATTGTATATTGACTCTAATGATATTAAGGTTTGTAAAAATAATATATTTTCCATCATACATAAATATTAGATGTACAGGATGAAGTTTAAGTTTGCTATGCTTGCAGCACTATAAATCAAACAGCTGTCAATACGCACATGTTATCAAACTGTCAAATATTAGTTTACAACTACACATTAACTAAATAAGCAAAGCAATAAATATATGCAAAGGAACTTGCAGGATTAGTATGTATGTAGAGAGGTATTTCAATTAATAAAAATTAAAAAGTGGGAGATATTGTGTTAACTACATCAGATATTTTAGTTTGTTTTTGTGGATAGATTCCCGGTATGGAATTCACCTATGACTATTTCAGCGTAATAAAATTATTAAGTAATATAACACGGCGTTTTACAATTTAAACCCATCGTAATATAAACTAACAATCCAACTTATTTGTCGAAAAATTTTAACAATGATTCAGTAAATTCAAACGTATTGCATGTCAAATGTGTTACATCTCTTTAGTTAGTACTCTCATATAATGTATGCATAGTGGCATTAATGCAATTTCCACACAAACCAGTCATAACTTTGATCGTAATTTCCATTGTCATTTGTACAGCCGCAAACTTAAGTGCCGTACGTTGTAGTCTTAAATTTCTGAAATTACAGTTGAAATATGTGGAAACATTGCTCTAACTAGAATTTAATGCTTTGTGCTAGCGTAAAACCATAAAGATTTCCTATTACAATCATATTCAAATGGTGTCAGAATTTTAAACTTATATACGTTTATAAAAAAAAAAAAAAATCATTACCATTCTCGTTTATTATTATTATTATTTATTATTATATCATCGTAAAAATGTTATAATCGGAATATAGGGACCACTAAAATCTGGATATGCGATTTTTAGCATGATTCCAATACCTCTATTAGCGAGAGATAAAAAAAATTAACCTGTACCACCCAGTTTTTGGTGGATTCGATGCTCTTATTGTTACTGACAATAAAATACCTGAAAAATATGGTTGTGTAAAAGTTTTCCAAATTTCAATAGTGTCAAAACGACATAATTTTTTTCTTGGAAATACTAAAAATATCGTAACAGCAATATTTGCAATAACAGTTTTTAGTTCACCATTTTTAATTTGAAAACTTGAAAAGTAAAATCTTCATATAGAACAATATATCATCGTTAAAAACTACTTTCCTGCGAACATTTAATCTCATTTCTTATCTTGTTCAAACTTTTCTGCTCCGTTCATAACATCCAGCAATAAAAATATTTTGAGGGAAAATAAAAGTTTACGAGTTTGACAGAGGATCCGATGCAGAGATATATCTGCCATGCGTTATTTATTGATTATATATGTTCAATTTGACAAACGAAACACCACTTTCTGTGTCATTATCTGGGTCGTTTACCCCATAAGAATGATCGATGGGTAAGTGGTATTATTGAACCTATCAAGTTATTATATTCATATCAGAGAATGTTCATTTCAGAGAATCATGGAATAATGCGCACTTAATATCCTAATTGAAACCCATTATTGGACCCTACTGACTCTTCCTTTTGATTTACTGTTATTTCTGAATCTAGAATTAGTTATATTAATTTAATATTTATGATATGAAGGCTACATACTCGTATTTACCTTTAATAAATTCCGAAACGTTATCAATAAAGTTTCTTTCATTTACTATAATGTAACGAATTTTTTTCACTACTAGTCTATAAACATATTAATGTTGACTAATTATTGTTCCGTGAAATTGTTTTTCTAAACATAGAGATTAATTATTGACCAAAGTCAATAATAGTGTCAAAATTATTTACCTAGGTGAAAAATAATGTTATAGTTTTCATTCCATTATTTTTCCTAAATAATAATAATTAAAGGAAAACAGTCTTAATGAAATGCTGAAACAAACTTAAAATGTTAAAATTTATAGCATTTTTATCTTAAAATCGTTTTGACAGCTTATGTCATTTTCGTATTTTTGTTCCTGTATAGATTACGTTTTGAGCCTAGTAATTTAATTTCAATATACAACAAATATTACTACCAAGTTTATATCTCTACCCATTTTTGCATTATTGCCCCAAAAGTCAATTACCCCACATTTTGATAAAAACTTCAAAATTTTCAAAAATCTAATTTTCATGTATCTAGATACTTTTTAATGCGCTGATTCCAAATTTTGAAACCGCAGGTCGATATCTCTTTTCGTTCTCGAGATATTTAGATTTAAAGTTTTGCTAGAAACTGCCCATTTTTGGGTAATAACCCAAAAATGGGTCGAGATATGAATTTGGCGACAACACCATTCGATTCTACGGACAAAATTACATAAGTACACCAATTTTCATAATTTTTTAACACCGCATACAATCTCTAAAGCAAAATAACTGAAAATTGCCAAAAATCGCAAAAATCGTAAGGGGTACCCCTTACGATTTTTTCAGATTTTGGCTATTTTCAGGGGTTTTCAAGTTTTTGTTTATAAAAAATGAACCGGTTGCACAAAAATTATGAAAATTGGTACACTTATATAATTTTGCCAGTAGAATCGAATGGTCGTGTCGACAAATTCATATCTCGGCCCATTTTTGGGTTATTACCCAAAAATGGGCAGTTTTTAGTAAAATTTTAAAACTAAATATCTCGAGAACGAAACGAGATATCGACCTGCGGTTTCAAAATTTGGAATCAGCGCATTAAGAAGTATCTAAGTACATAAAAATTAGATTTTTGAAAAATTTCAAGTTTTAATCTAAAATGTGGGGTATATTGACTTTTGGAACAATAATTCAAAAATGGGTAAAGATATAAACTTGGCAGTAATATTATTTGATTGTAAAGAGAATGTTACGTAAGTGTACGCATTTTTATAGTATTTGAACAACTGTGTGAATTTTTAGAAATAAAAGTATTGAAATAAAAATGGATAAATGCTATAAAAAAGTTCCTGATTATAAACTTCAGGCGGTCCGTATTTGTCTCATGTCGGCCTAATGACGTTAATAACTATATTTGAGTCACATTTTGAATTGTGGCCTTCAACGGATGAACTACCTTAAGTAAATATTAAGCTAATAACCACTTCACTGTTCAAACAGAAATTACTTCTCTATCAATATTATCATATTTACGCGAACTTTAATGATTTATGAGAACAATAAATTCATAGTTTCTAACTTTCGAACTTGGTGTTGTGTCAACAGTGAATTATCAGAGAAATTTAGATCAATTATCGTGCATCAATTTCACTTCACTTCATCCTTTAATGCACACATAAACTTTGAATCCCTTGCTCCACTTTCTGACGAATTACTCGTCTTGCACTCGAAAATATGGAAATTTCCAGTTATTAAATCATTTATCTAACAGAGATGAATAAATTGTGTGTAGTTGACAGATGGAAAGTTAAACTTTTGTAATTAATATAAGTATTCAGTGCAGCTATTCTAAAGTTATTAAATTTAATAAACTATATTTGTCTCTGTCACATAAAAATAAACTACAGTAAAATTATTTTATAAATTTATATTTAAAATTATTTACTAAATGCCATTACCGTAGAATTGAAGATTGTACCATTATATTCAATTTTTATTAATAAAAGTTGCCGAAAAATTATATTCAATGTATTTTTTTCAAGAAAAACTGTTAAAAGCTTGCATAAGTGATACTTCCGGTTATCCAATATACACTAAAAACTAATAAGCTCTACCCACATTAGTATATAATGGATATACAAAATTTCAAAATTTTCAGCTATAATATCCCGAGGACATTGATAATTACGAAATAATTTTATGACAGTTACCGAAAGCGCGTTGCTTGGTAACAGCCCGATGCCGAAGGCGAAGAGGGTGTTACATAAAAGCAACGTGCTTAAGGAAGTTGTTATAAAATTATAAGTATTTATCAATGAACGAGGGGTATTCGGTGAGAAATTTTTTTGCAATTTTAACATTAAATTTGCCTAAAATTTGTATTTGACAGAATTTTGTGTCTAACATAGTAGATGTCACTAGTAGCTATGAACGTGAATGTGGCTATGAATATGTTCAGTGTGAAGTGTGCAATGAGAATGAGACATCTTTGAGTGAGACCAAAAAGAAGATAAGACACAAAAGTCTATAAATATTCTCCACATTTAGTTTTTTATTTAATAAAGTATTTTCTGATGTGTTTTCTTCAAAATTTTTGTTGATTAAATCATCATTTTCATTGACAGCGTGAAAATGACATTTTTAAATTAAAACAATTAGTCTTTAATTATATGTCAAAAAGTGTTTTTTACTTAGCAACTTAGTGACATAAGTGATAATTGTCTTAGGATAATTATCAGTGTAAGTTTGTTTTGATTGGTTACTTTCACACACGTGGTCAGCAATAAAGAGATTCAAATATAATTTTTTAACCAAAAAATTTTCTGATTAATAGTACTTGAGTAATTGTGTCCACAAGATCCACACATACTCACATACACACATACACACACATACATACCTACAGACCCCATTGTAAAAATGTTAAAATCTCTATATGCGATTTTTAGCACGATCCCTATACCTCCCTTACATAGGGTAGCGTGAGGTAAAAAAAAAACAGAATGGTAGTGGTGTTCGTTATTTGTGAAAAATGCATAGGATACTTGATATAAGCAAAAATGTAAATTTTGCAGTTTTTACCTCCCGTCAAACCATAGGTACCTAAGGGAGGTAATGTTTTCGGCGCAAATATTCGTTAGTGAGTTTTCAGTGAATAAACACGAATTAGACATTGAGACAAAGCGATCGACCGGTAAGACAAAATATTGTATGCACTGCGGCTATAACTTGATGTTTATAGCCCCCGAACGAATTATAAAAGCTCGGACCAAAGGCCCTCGACGTAATAAACTATCGCCATCGGCGGGCATAAACATCTTCGTGATACCCTTGGTACATAATATATACTATATGGACGCAAACCTCTTATTGTAAACATTATTATACTAGAAATATACAGGATGTCTCAATAAGCTTGCTCACTATTGGTAACTTTTTTATTTGAAGAGGTACGAGGTTGGTTAAATGAGCAAAATTGTGCTATTTTATATTAGAAATTTGGTCATGTAGACAAAATAAAAATTGTGTCAGCGGTTCCCAAAATTTGGGACAAAGTATATATTTTTTAAATGGAACCATATATTTTTTATTATCTTATTGGAAAGAGTATTTTTTTGTCTTTCCAATAAGGTAATGTTGTTTATGTACAATTTTTTCAAATAAACGACTTATTTACGGTTAAAAATTTAAATTTTGTAAACTATTTTATTAGTTTTTTAGTCAAGTAAGCCATGGAAACAATTGATTCTTTGTTTTTTTGACGTTTAATAATTTCTCCGTAAAGTTCTCTGTGTTTAATAATGTTTAATAACTTTACAAATGAAGAAAAGTTAGATATGATCGTGCTATGTGGAAAGTTATATCTAGACACCAGTTACGTAGAATGGTCGGCTCTCTTTCCAAAAGAGTTTAAATGTGCGAAAGAAATAATGGCTTTCAATTTGAATATTTTCTTTGTTTTGTTATTACTGTAAAATAAATTAATAAAATAATAATTTTATAAAAGGCAATTGTTTCCATAGTTTACTGGACCTAAACTAATAAAAGATAATTTTTATCTTCAAACGTAAATAACTCGTTTATTTGAAAAAAATGTATATAAACAACATTACCTTATTGGAAAGAGAAAAAAATACTCTTTCTAATAAGATAATAAAAAATATATAGTTCCATTTAAAAAATATATATTCTGTCCCAAATTTTGAGACCCGCTGACACAATTTTTATGTTGTCTACATGACCAATTTTCTAATATAAAATGGCACAATTTTGCTAATTTAACCAAACTCGTATCTCTTCAAATAAAAAAGTTACCAATAGTGAGCAAGCTTATTGAGACACCTGTATAGTCAGAAAAATTGACTGTCAGTCCAGCAATAAAACTATAAATTTATCGTAATTATGATGAAGTGGAATATCGCTCACTGCTTGCATAACATTGGGTGTCAACGGGCTATTATTTACGCCGCTCTATTGAAATGAAGACATGCTACGTATACTAAAATATGCTATATAATATATGCTTATTATTTAAAATATAATAAAATAACCTCAAATATGGAATCACTAAAAATATTACCATCTCTTTTCCAAATATGTGCACACTGTATTATCGATTTATGGACATATTTTCATATTTATATTAAACACCTCATATGATATAATATATAATAGAAGCTGATAAAATGACATTTAATGGATAATAAATCGGATACGAATCGGGTGAAATCATTTCCAATTTCCTGTTACTAAAATTGCAACATGATTTCGGTACTACAATGTTCTGTAAATATTGACTAACAAAACTGTTCCAAAATTTAAATATTTGAAAGTATTTAGTGTATGAATAGGGTTAGCAACTTCAAAATATGAATACAATGTTTAAATTTAAATTTAATATTTACACATAAAAGACGAAAGAAAATATTAGGAAGAACGGACAACCCAGGTGTACCGAACGATCCACTCATGAATTTCATATTAACTGCACCCAAACTCCCCAGATGGTAAACTCTCCAGTCTCCGCTTTCCATATATTATTTCCCTCGAGATATAGGTTTGCAATCGCTTCAGCAGAATATATCGTCTATCTGCAAACGTATATTATTTATTCATCACGCGTAATTAGTTACCAATACATAAGAAAAGCGTACATTCAACATTTGCCTACAGAGTAACGAGTGTGCCAAATTAAATCCTACATAAGGGGAGACATTTTAAGTAAAAAAAATCTGTTGTGGCCAGCACAAAACCTTCCGTCAATTCAATGTATTTTGTACAAATCCGATACCAGAAGTTCCTTGGAAAAGATTCTATATATCCTGTAAAATTGTAACACGAACACACTATTTTTACATATCCAATCTGAAAGTTCCTTTGAAAAGATTCTAAAATCTAATAAAATTTTAATACGAATACGAACGTACATTATGTATTGCACTTAACACTTCCTCCTGCTTCAACTTTGCCTCTTCTAGTCATTCCTGTCCAAAGCACGTTCGTGACACAGTTCTTCCTCTCTCAAATCTTCTGCTATACAGTCCTTCCGTCTTCTCTTTTGCCTTTCTCGTACTTCTGGCATTATAAGTTCCTATCTTGAGGCGAGGCCGCAAATGCAAGTCACTGGCGAGGGACACACTGTCACTTATATAACTTTCAGATCATATACTTTCCACTTTGGTTTTGCACTTGCCACTGACATCTGTCAATTAGATTTTTTGAATATATGTTGTTTTCATAATTTTTGCAAAGCTGACTGATTTTCGAAAGTTAATCGCTCTTTATCTCTCTATAACTCTATATCTTTTAATATGAAGGAAAATGTATAATCGAACCGTATAGAGAATAAGATATTCTTTCTATTGATAATCACAGAAAATGTCGAAAATGATATTTAACTGCGATTTTTCAAGAAAAACTGTTAAGAACTTCAAATAAGGGTACTTCCGGTTGACCAATTATAACCAAAATCTAATCAGCTCTTCATATGGTTGTAAAGAAGAGGAATATGAAAGAATCATAATTTTTAGAATTGTAGTTTTGGAGTTATCGTCGGAGAAAAATTTGTCACACACACACACACACGGACACACGGACACACACACAGAAACACAGACACATACACAGACACACACACACAGACACACACACGGACACACATACACACATACAGACATCATCTTAAAAAAAGTACATTCGTATTGTAGGGACCCTAAAACTTGCTTATTCATTAAAAACTCACCACGGAATTTTTTGACCAAAAACAATACCTTCCTTTTGACGGAAGGTAAAAAAATATATTATATGTCCGGAAACGTTTCGTTACAGTTGCAGCCTCTTGAAGATGCACCTCATTAGAAAGTTAGGCCCAAACATCGAAATTCCGTGAGGAAGTTTAGATTTGTCCACACCTGTGAGTATGCAACTGGCGTCCGTACTACGCAGGATTTAATTATCCTGGTTTAAAATACGCTCGACGTTAACGTAAAATGGACCAACATGAACATGGAATGAAGCAAGCTCTGTATTCAGGCGGTTAACGTATCACGTTTATGGAATGTTATTGTCATCCCCTTTCTCTTCCTCCTCCCACTTCCGCAAGACAGAGGTTCTTTTATCGTCCACCAGAGACCTGCTTGTGGCCTAGTTTTTACTAAATATACGCAGCACGGGAATTTTATGAACTATGAGTTTTCAAGGTTTGTTTAAATTTGAAAATATTTACGACGGGTGGCGAATAAGTAATGAGCGTAATGTACGGAGAAAGTTGAGGTTATAACAACAGAGGTTTTTTGTACTTTGTTATAATTAGAAGTGACAATGAGTTAAAATGATAAACTAGCATATTGTTGCTTACAACGTACAAAAAGTACTTCAAACTGTAATTTGAAATTTTGTCGTTAAAGTTATCATTCAAGTGAAACTTTACGTACGACAATAGCTCGTAAATGTAGAGACCCTAAACTCTCTCTCTGTAACATACTTTTTATGTTTTAATATAAACAATGCATATATTATTCACTACGAAAAGTACATAAATTCACACGCTAAACTGTTACTGAAAGTTGGTCATTGTACATCACTACTAAAGCTGTGTGAAATGAAAGCTCGTTAGCCAATCAGATGCGTCCGCAACTGTGTGATATGATTTTATCACACACTGCGATAACTAAGCAAACTAACCTAAAAATTTGTATGTAAAAATTTGACATTTGCAAATAATTTGCTAAATTTACACGGATTAAGAAGGCTGGACCCTGATTTATCAGATTTTAACATATTTTTTGGTGAATTCTGATAACAATGATGTAAACATAATCTGTTTTAATATTTTTATGAAAATTTTATATTGTTTTATTTTTTGTGGTCGTCGGAAAAATATCGAAAGGGTATTTCACACTCACGTGATTAAACCACTCGCCTTCGGCTCGTGGCTCAAACATCACGTTCGTATGAATTATCCAACTTTCAGCACTAGTTATACAATATACTATTCCACGCACTAGTGTTTGAAAAGTGACACTTTACATATTGTAAAGAGTACGGAACGTAAGTACCTTACGCACGGTTGTAGGAAAACAATATTTTGTACGAGTATTACTCATTTAAAAATTTTACAATATTGTATTATAACCTCAAAACATAAGCTATTACTAATATCAAAATATTTCCTCAAACAAAAAATTTAAAATATGGCAAACTTATGATACATTAAAGTTTCATAATTTTCAAAAATTAATAATTAAATCAATCTTTAACGCAAATGCTAGTAATGGCATCACTGTAAATCTAATTTATATTACTTTCGGAAAATATAATAGTATATTATATGCCAAGGTTGAGAAGATAATCATTATTGACCCAGCGCCAAGATTGTAACCCGAAGGCGAAACCCGAGGGATACAAAGCGCCTGGTCAATAATGATCTTCTCAACCGTGGTTTATATACTATTTTTTTCACTACTAGCACATAAATCCTATTTGAATTTTTTTATTGATAACAATCATTTTGACATGAATAATTACTTTACTTATTTGTTAATATTCACAAAAACAAAGTAGGCTGTATTTGTTTTTATCTGACGTTTCGCTCATTTCGCTGGTTTGATAACCTCACTTATGGGCCTTGATTTGTATTTGATTTAATTATTTAATAAAAACACTTTGTGCTGTTACAGTCAGCAGCCTTATTAGCTTATTATTAATTTTAAATAAATCTGTTGAAATGTATTTACCTACAAATACAAAAATATAGTGATTTGTTCATTCCTACATCTACACGTTTCACATTTTCACCAAAACAGCACAGTGGCCAGGCGAGGCGAGGCGGCAGCGTAGGTCAATTTAAAATTAAGCGGAAAATTTATATTATATACTTTTCTTGAGTTTATAAATAAAATAAATAAATATATCATCACGGCATATTACCCAGTTCTGGGTGTGCCAGTATCTACAACACATGTGGATATCGGTAATGAGTTCAATAATATATGGATTTGGAGACTTGAGTTTGATTGAAAAGTGACAGTTTGCATTATAGACCTAGGCACAGAGGTTAATAATAAATTGTTATTGACCTAGGTTACCATGGTTACAAGCAAGCGGTAGTGAAAAATAATCTCTCATGTCAAATAAAGGTAAATAATAGTGGGTTCCTAGGCTAGTAGTGAAAAAAAAATATATGCATCATTTCATTTAAATTCGTCTCCAAATTTATTCTATAGGTCTAAAATTAATAACAAAGAAAATAACCATTTATCCATATTTTTCAAACCTCCTGCTCCTGTAAATGTAATTGGAATTCCATAAAATTTAAATTGTAACCTACATATTTGTAATAACCTTGTTTACGGTAGACTTTTTACAGCTACAGCAGTGTAAATTTCATTTTATGACCTAGCATACTCCATTTTAAATTGCCATTAAAACACACTAATAGCAAAATCGATATGCAACTCGCTTTATAAATTTACGACCTCATTCTCATTGTCACCTAGAATAATTTGTCAAAAGGCATCTAAGTTGAAACAATAGACTATCTCCTTCATTCCTTCTTAAACCCACCATTTGTTTTTCCGTCGGCGATTTTCAAATATTTACACAGGAGAGCATTCTTTGTAATGTTTTTAGTAGCGACGCATTTTTCATTGTTTTTCATTCCCAGTCGCCCATGATATTTACCTCATGACATCAGCTGATTGTTAAAGATATCAGGATGTAGTTTGAATTATTAATTAAGAGGGAGAATTTATGCTGGTAATTATGCTGTAAATTGTATAGTGTGCTTTGTAATTATGTCCACAATGCAAGTAATAGCTATTCGTAATACCAGCACTTTTATTTTATCATGAGTGCTATAAATTTTATATTTAAATTAGTTGTAAAATGTTACATAGATTTGTATTATATTTGTAACATATGCCTGAATAACACATTAGGGGGTCTATTCAGAACTCAATATTTGTGTTGTCGTTATGGTCTTTATGGTTGTTATGTACTGTAAAGATTGTTAAAATCAAATTTGGTATTCTCAGTACTGAAGGTGGTTACCGTCAACAATTGTTACGTGTTTTAACAGTCTTTATCATAACGACTGCTAAAACTATGTATTTATGGTTGTTATCACGTTGTTATTTCTAATATTTGACATGTGACAGATTATTACATCAATCAAATATTATTAATAATGACCTTTTTGCTAAATATTAGCAGGATGCAGTTGATTATTCGCATGGATCCTGCTTCTACTTAAATAATGATAATAAGAACGATAAAAACCGTCATGGACGAAAGTTACTTTTGACGTAAATACATATTTCTTTGAAAATATTATGTTCTGTGGTAGGTATTCGTGAAAACCTTGTTATTTATTCTGGTACTAAGGTGTGCTTTTTCTTCAATCAAAATAAAAAAAAATCTTTTCATAACTTTTCAGTCACGTTGGGATCAGTGGTAGGAATTAACATACCCGTTCTAAATAATTTAGAAGTTTTCAAATATAACACAAATGTCATATTCTTCTTTAGTTGTTTTGGCAGAATATTTGCATTTTAAATAAAATTGGCAACACATTATTAAAAGAATAAAGCGTTGACATATAAGGTTATGTTAAGTTCATATATGCATAATGAAGTTAGCTATTGTCAAATAATCTGGTTCATTCACAAGAATTATTTTGTAAAGATTTTCAATAATACCAACGTAGGTTCTGAATTAACAAATTCATAAAGATTGTTACAAATGTCTTTATGATAACAATCTTTATATCCGTAACAACCTTTATGACTGTGTTTCTCTGAATAGGCCACTAGATCATGGTATCTTGATGAGTAAGCCTGAAACCTTTTCATTTGCCCTAGCCCGACGCTCTCTTCTTTCATCTTACCTATACATCAACGACAAATGAATTTTCATTATAAAGGTGGTATCTCTACCTCTTTTGTTCCAACCTCGGGTGTACCTCAAGGCTCAAATTTAGGTCCTCTATTGTTTTTAATGTTTATTAATGATGTCACGGAAGTTATTCGATACGATAAACTTCCCTTCGCCGATGACTATTTTAGTTTGGTAGATAATATGACTGACACTTTATCCAAATATGGAAAAACCGGGCCTAAATCATTAAAACTATCGACAAAGCAATTAAACTAGACAACGAATATTAAAATATATCTATTTATTTAAATTTACTTTTACATTGAAATGAAATTTACTAAACACTAATTGGTTGAAACATGAAATTCAATCATATAAATAGATTAATTAGTAACACACGCATTAATAAAATCCTCTGGTGAAAATGGACAATGAACAAAATTTTGTATATTATAACTGCTCAAATATATGTAAATGTTGTTTACATATGAATAATTATTTGTATTTATTTATACATATAACCCAAACAATTTACAACATAATCCATTTTAATTTAAATTGATACAGATACTCATGTTTATTAACTTGGCAAAAATATATACGATGTGGAATCATGAAATATGTGAAACAAAAATACATTCCAATTTCGCTCGTTATGGCATATAGACGATTTTCATGAAGTGTATGCAAAATTATTGTGGCAACATAGTCGTAGCAAAGAAAAAGTTTAGTTCAAAATCTCCATTTCTTAATTTTCGATAAAACAATATTATACAATATGTATTAAGAGAAAATTTCCTCGCTCAACTTAATTCAGATTTAAAATGTAATTTTGTAAATTACAAGGTGTGGCTATAAAATAACGAAATTAATCGTAGAACATTGACAATTTATAAAATTACACAAAACAAATATGGCCACCCTCAATGTACTCTCCTCCCCGAACCCTACACCTCCCAATGCGAATATTCCATTGTTGGAAGCAATCCCAGCAGGCCTTTTTTGTTAGGTTGCTCTGCCGCTTTTTCTGTAACTGCATCTCGGCCCCGAATATGGTGCCTTTTAACATACAACATTATAAATGTAATCATTAAGATC